>JANHGO010000069.1:61722901-61749977 GCA_024606505.1 Aquila spilogaster
CAAGAACCTGGGCTGATGTTTCCGTGGGAAGGGCTCTTTGCTTCGTAAAATCTGCCCTGCCCAAATCTCCCATAGCCAGTCTGGGACAAGGCCCTGCCCTTGCCTTGTCATTCAGAAAGCAGAGGAGGACGAGGGGACAGGCAAAGTGGAGATTTGCTCATCAGTTTCTTTGTACAACACTCAATTTTCAGATTTCAAGGCAGACTGAGCTTCAACTGCTGCCACCTCGCCGACGGCAACTATCCGGCTTTGCCCTCGTCTGCGTCGCCTCTCCGGATTCAACAGTTCAGTTTGTCGTCCGGCACGGCAGGCGCCGGAACACCCGGACACCACACCGCATCACGGTGCAGGCGCCTGCTGCGCCAGAGCTCGGGCGGGCGGCCTCCCCGGCTCGCTCGAGCTCGGATCGCTCGAAGACCCGCGGGCGATCTCGCGCTACGAGCTGGGCGCGACCTCGCCCACCCCCGAAGAGTCGGATCGGATCCGCGACGGCGTCGTCGCTGCCGACGACGATGCGCAGGGGCTTGGTCATGGGAGATGTTCGATTGGCGGTGAAACGGGCCGTCCTCGCGATGCCGCGGCGAATGCAAAGGCCCAAGCAAGGCCGCAGGTCCATCGGCGTGCGGCGCCCCATGCGGGGCCGCCGGACTGCCGGACAGCCGGTCCGCTCAGGCGCTGGCCGTCAGCACCGCCTGCGCCTTGTCGCCCACCCCGTTGACCTCGACCACGGTGCCCAGCCCGAACGCGTCGTGGGTGACCCGGTCGCCGACCTCGACGCTGATCACCGCACGGTTGCCGACGCCGCCGCGCAGCAGGTCAACAACCTGCCCGATGCTACCGCTGCCCAGCACATGACTGAGCTTTACGGCCTGTATAAGCAAGCTACTGAAGGCGATGTGAATATGAAACCCGGCGAAGTCGCGGCCGGTGAGGCCGACCAGGCCAGCGGCCCCGCCGGCCTCTCGCAGGCCCAGTGGGAGTCGTGGGACAAGTACAAAGGCACTATGAGGGCACCATCAGTTTGCACAGCGGTTACTGTGTCCACGCAGTGCTTAAAAGCAGAAATGCGTTCCTGAATGAAATAATGAGTTGGGTGAAAATCATGGCGTTATAAGATCCGAAGTTTATCGCTTCTCTTTTCCTCTCCTCCTGCTTCACCGCTGGGATTCCATTGTTCTTGATGTTTTAAGCTTTTTGTGGGTGGCTGAGTGGCGAAAGGTGGGGATTCTATTATGCGTATTGTCATTGATTTACAGTTCACTTCTCTAAAACGGGTCTGGTAACAGCTGGATCGCAACCTCGAGAGTGAGAGAACGGAAATATGCAGCAGCGTTACAAAGGGGACTGGGATTCATTAGGCTCTGCTCCCGAGCTCTGATTCTGCAAAAACGTATGCACACAGTTTCACATGCCAGAGGTACCCGCCGAGTTCTGTATGATTACTGCTTCACCTCAGACTCTGTGGGATCAGGCCCACGGAGCAGGCTCGCTGGGGCCGGTTGAAGCTTGGCTCTCCAGTTTTCTGTCCATAATAAAAAGTATATTTGGCCATTTATAACTGCTGGGAAATGTTCTTACTTAGAGCACTGTAAAAAAAGGCTGTAGATCCCATCCTGTAAAGTCGCAGACAGAGGTTTGTTAGTGAATAGAAAAATACTTTGTAGTGTATTTGCAGTATGTTAAGTACGGCATAAATTATACACAATCATAATATCTGACTGTGTAGACAGAACTGCAAGTTTCAGTTCTCTGCACTCACATTGAAAGTGTCTGTGCGTGAAGTCAGAGAGGATGTGGGATTCACACCCTGTGTGCAGTCCAAATGCAAATAGCCAAAATACAATTTAGCTGTGATATATAACAGGGGAATAGATACCAGATATGTATTTATATCTCTAAGTCCATCTAAGTATGAGGTGTTCCGGTCAAATGGATTGATTTTTTCTGTGCAAAATTAGTCACAGATGAAGTAATTTTTTTGCACCCTTTGTGCAAATATCACAACATTCCAAGATGCTCAGTACACATCTTAAAGACGAGTCTGTGTGGCAGGTACCAGGAGTGACTTTCCTGAAAGTTTATTTTGGCTGCATGAAAATGACTCTCATTCACTCTTCTTCTGGAGGTATGCTCAGACTAACGTTCAGCTTCCTTTCATGTATAAATTAAGTCATTATAAAATCCACAGGGAAAACGAATTTGTAGGGTTAAATTAAATCACTGGCCTCACACAGTGAGAACTGAAAATACAAAAGCTTTGTATATTCCAGATGTAGGACTCAGTCCTGCAAGTCCTTGCAAATGACTGACTTTCCTCATGTGAGTAATCCATGCGGTAATTGGTGGCTCTTGTTTTAGAACCAGGAGATTTACATGCTAACGTTTTTGAAGAATGAGATCCGAGGGAGGACGCTTGTATGTAGTTTTACAAAGTTGTAACTTCTCTGATGTAAATTGGCACTCTCCTATGGTTCACAGTATTCCGCTTGATTGTAGATGTAGTAATTTCTGTGCTGCTAGTTGTTGAATTAAAAAAAACAGGGATGTTTGTAACATGTTGCTATCAGCAGTTAAGGCTGTTTATGTATTAAGAATATAGGACCATATGGAGAAGTGTATTTTTTGTAGTGGTGAGGAAAGGTGCTCACAGTACAGTCTCCCATAAAAGAGTTCTGGAGGAGAAGAAGCTGATGGGAAGCGCAGAGACAGATTTGAGCAAATAGTTTGTTGAAAAGATGATGTATAGGGTTGGAATTTAAGGGACGTTTGTCACCTTTATATAAAACTCTATATAGTGATCATTTTGTATCTGCAAGTAACGTGGCTGCATACTACGCTAAGTGCATGCAGCGTTGTGTATTCCAAATCAAAGCATAATGGCATTTTTTTTTCTCCAGCCTAATCCCTTGCTGCTCCGATGGTAGGTTGTACCAGGATACACTATGCTCAAGCATGAGTTTATTTTGGGAACTGGATCATGACTTCATGCTGTAGTCTCTGAAATTCAGACTCAGAATTTGCTAGTAATGATCACTGTTGATTTGAGAGGTCCAATTACATGTATCTTATGAGTAATGAAATGTTTTGGGAATTACATATACATAAAACAGATGAAATCTCTACAGTGACAGCCAAAGCCAAAAGGAACTTATTAAAGCTCAAATTAAATAGGATTTTTATTTGCAGTAGGACTGGTAATTTCCTTGAAACCTGTTAAGGCAAAAAGGTGTATGTGTGTTGAGGGGGAGGGGGCAAAGGCTGAGTGTAAGGAAAAAAAGGGAACTGCAAGGAGTGAGAGCTCAGTGCAGTGCATGGCTGTTAGACTCCTTTGATCATGAATATTTGAAGTAACTGTTGCATGTTTTAGTTTGCATAGAGTAGATCTAATTCTTTATGACATGGGAGATTTTGTGTTATGCTACTGAACAGTCCTGAAGCTGCTTTAGCTGTCTGCTGGGAATACTGGTGTAATGTAGAGCTGGTGTGATGTCACACACGATCCTGTTCTGCATAATACTGCTGATAATTCCGTTATTTCAGGTTGTCTTCAGGGATACAGCTGAACACATGGGTTTCTCTTTATGTTTACATCTTGATAGAGTTTGACTTGTATTTGGAATTTGAGTTTTGAATAAATAAGTTATTTTTTTCAGCCTATATTGCCAACTTCTTATGGTTTTAAACTGTTACTCTTATTTATTTTTTTTTTTTAAAGCAAACTATTACCTTAATGGGTCTGGGAAAAAATAAACATATAGTTTCTTAATTTGTTAAAATTTTAGGATAGAGTGTTGTCACATAACCTGAAAGTGACTTACGTGCTTTGGCTCGTAGTTGCTTTTGTGTTTCCAAATGGTGGCGAATCTTTTGAACTCCATGAAGGCAAAACTAGTGGGATAATAAAGAATATGCTAGAACCTAAGCTCTAAATAGAGTTTTAGAAATGAAAGCTGTGATTTATACAACTTTGAGAGCTTGTTGCACTCTTACAGTTGGGATGAGTGCTGAGTGAAGTACAGATATCTCTTTGTATAGATCAGATGAAGTGATCAATAAAATGAAGTCTTTTTTTTTTTGTTGTTGCAAGAGCAGCCATGCTCAATTACTTAATGGCATTTCTGCAGAATAAGTCAGACTCACCTACAGCCTCTCTCATTTTTGCAGGTGTCTTTTTATTTGATCAAGTCTTGCATTTAGAGGAATTCAGATCTGATAAAATGGGGATCTATGTGAACAATATGGCAGGTTTCCAGTGGATATTCACAGATGTGCTACTGTTTGGTTTTTTTTTTTTTTCCTTCACAGCATATTGTAACGGGCTGTTGTGTGTCATATGGTGAGTGTGATAAATGCCATGTCGGTCTAAGTTAAATAGCAGGTGAATCTTAGGTGTGATTTTAAGCAGTTCTCCTAAAAGTTTTATGCTTTATGCAAGTAAGAAGTACTTCAATTGAAGTAGAGATGTTAAGAACCTAGGGAATGATAGGCATAAAATAAAAGGAAAGCTTTATTCAAACTGTAATGAGCATGAATTGGACATTAGCATGGTAATAGGGTTGGATAGCTGTATGTGATGTATGCTAACTTTTACCTTGGTGTATTTGCTTCTTGAGGACTTGCTTTAATTCTGATGCCGTGCATTGTAAGTTTAGTATTTGTAGCAGATACCTCTTCTGTGTCAAACAGGGGCATACTTAAAATACAGTCTGTAAGTAAACTAATGCAGAATTGCACTGCTTGTAATTTTGTAGGTGGTGACGGTGGATTGGATGGGTTAGGAGGACCAGGTGTACAACTTGGAAGCCCTGATAAGAAAAAGCGCAAAGCAAATACACAGGTAAATTCCCTTTGATTCTTAGTAAGTAGCATACTCAGATGATGTTTGCTGAAATGACTGTCTTACTCTGTTCAGAATATCAGTCTATTTTCACAAACTGCTTTTACATACAAAATATTCTAGTTGTACTGTGAAGTTGAAAATTTACCTCCCTTCATTAAACTTTATTATACTAGTTATCCTCACTAAAGTTATTTTAGGTCTTTGTAGGTTGCCAAGGCCCTATGAAGGGAGAAGTACAGTGAGACTGAGACTTAAATTTTACCATATGGATTTGATTCTGAGACAGCCTTTCTTTTAGAGACTGTGTAGCCATTGGTAGCAATCTGTACAGCATGAGTAAGTGCAATGAGGCTACTACTTTTTCTTATTTTTATTCCTGTGTATGTAGATTTGTGTGCTAATGGATCAGTGCAGTTTGTTAATGCTTTGACCAAACTCCTGGCATAATCCCAAGTGATTTTCAAGCAAAAGCTATGAGGCAGGTTCAGCTCCTTTCCAGTGAATCCTTGCAAACTGACATTTCTATACAGTTTCTGTTTCTGGAAAAGGAAGCCAGAATACAAAACATCTAAAGTAACTGGATATCTGTAGATCCGAATGTTCCTTTGTGTATTTGTTCAGCATTAAGTGAGAGTATCTGTTAATTTTTTACTGCCCAGAGGGGGTAACTGTATTTACGCAGGTCAAACGATCACTTTCTTTTAGGCCTATGCAGTATTAATTGATTCCAATCCATGGGGATTTGTCTTCTCATTTTTTATTTCTTTTCAAAGTAGTCATGTTGAAACCTGCCCTAAGAAATAACCAGTTAATTGCAGAGTTTCAGGTCTCTCTACTGGTGGAGCTTTCTTGTTGCTCTGGAATGGTGATACTGTAGAGAGCAGGTGGATTAGTTTCTTCTCTTTTCTTACCAGGTTTGAAAAGTGCAGGACAGCAGAAATTTGGAAAAAAATAAAAATAAAAAAAATAGAATTCAGCCTTAGTTTATGAATAGGAAGCCATCCTTTCTGTGAGAAGCTGAGGTGAAGGTGCAGTAGCTTGATGTTCCCCACAGGCTAGTCTAGAATGAGATTAATTTGTATAGCCACTCTGAGGACATTCTAGCAGGCTCTGGGCTCCATTGAAGCCTTGATTATGCTTTATAGACAGAAATTCTTATATTTTAATCCCACTGACAATACTTAACAGATTGTCCACAATCACTGAGTATCACTTAAGGGATACCTCTGTTTGGTACATAGAATATAGAAAATTCTGGTACACAGGCTCCTGTGTTATCTATACTTTTCTTTAGGTTTATAGTAACATTACTTTTTTAGGTTTGTATATTCTCATGGAAGTGGCACCACGTGTCTCGTGAGATGTATTTTCAGTAAACTGAACTCAAAATGACACTAAGGAACTACTCCAAATCTGCTCTTCAACATTTCAAAAATGTTATGTGTGTGTGTTTAAAGGACACATAGCTTTTTGTTTTGCTGCTTTTCTTAGGTAAAAAATGGAGGGGAAAAAAAAAAAGTCATGCATTAAGTAGTGTCTTCAGAAGCATGGCTGTGCAACTGCACAATTTTTAAAACACTGAGATGTCTATAAATTACTGTTATCTGGAGCCCAAACTACTCTCTTCCCTTCAGTGAAATTTCAGGTAGCTTGGTGGGTTATGGTGAATGAGCTTTACACAACAACTGAACTGTGATTTTAGCGATAGTGCTGCTAATCCAGGTTGGTCTCTCGTGTAGAGATATGGTAAAACTAATATACATGTTGTATTTAAAATGTTTTTAGGGATCTTCATTTCCACCTCCATCTGAATATGCTCCACCGCCGAATCCAAGCTCTGACCACCTTGTAGCTGCAAATCCATTTGATGACAACTATAATATTGTGTCTTATAAACCGCTTCCTTCAGGAAATCCTTATTTTAGTAATCCTGGTTATCCTGGCTTTGGAAGCTATAACACTTTCAGAATGCCACCTCACATGCTGCACAGAGTGTCCACACCATATGGTGGTTCCTATTCCCTCAGAAACCAACCACACCCTCTTCCTCAAAACCCTGTAGGAATGGGTTTTAGTCGACCCCACTCTTTCAGCTTTGGTCCACATGATAGCCCGGTTTTTGGGAATCAGCCACCTTATAGTGGCAGTCAGATAAATCAAAATGTCAGTATGCCTGGTCAACATTTCAGACCAAATCCTGGTGAGAACTTTGGCCATTCTGGACAGATACCTCATCCTGATGTGCCACCTAACTTTGGCCCTGGAAACAATTCAAATTTTCCAAATTCTCAGCTAGAGTCAAGCCACTCTTTTGTTCCTCCACCAAGCACTTATAACCAGACAAAATCATCAGCACAAAAGCAAGACTTTAGTCAAAGTGCAAGCAAAGCATCCAGCCAGAACACTGCTGCTCTTCAGCATCATCACAGGACAGAGGACATTGTGAGTCAAGGTAACAATGACTTAAAAAATGTTACTCGAAACAATGCGGTAAATCAGGATAATAGCCATTCTAACAGTGCTGATAACACTAATGCTGGCCATTCAAATGGGACTCAGAGTAAGTCCCGCCAGCCTCGAGGTACTGCTGAAGGATGCAACTCTGAAAAGAGCAGCAAAACACCCCTTCATCCCAGTCGTCATGGTCACTCGTCCTCTGAACCCGTCTATCCGTGTGGAATTTGTACACATGAAGTTAATGATGACCAGGATGCCATCTTGTGTGAAGCCTCTTGTCAGAAATGGTTTCATCGAGTCTGTACTGGCATGACTGAGTCAGCTTATGGCCTTCTTACAGCAGAAGCATCAGCAGTGTGGGGTTGTGATACATGTATGGCTGACAAAGACGTCCAGCTAATGCGTACAAGAGAGACAGCGGGGCCACCTGCTCTGACTACGGATGGCTAACAGTGTGAATTAGTAGTGGTTGAGCTACTTACTATGAAGATTTGGTTGTGAATTGAGTACTTCATGTTCTGAAGACAATCGATCATGTTTGATTGCTGTCACATTATTTTCCCCTTATCTGTTTTTGTTCATGAAGTTCCATCTCAACTTTTGTACTCTTTGTGTGCAAATGTTTTACAGGGTGGCATTTTTTTTGTTTCTGACAACTGATCAGGAGTAGGATGTGCATTGACAATTTTATTGAAGACAAGAATAGGCCTTTATGAAGAGTCCCTAATTTGCTAGTATTAATGTGTTCACTAACACTAGCATTTACTATTCAGTTTTAATGGTACTGTACTTGCGAGTACTCATTGCTTTTTTTCTTTTATTGTTGGATGTCCATTACTGATGTTCTTGCTATCCTTTCTGTGAATATCATGGAGATGACATGGAGGAAGTGTGCAGTACTAATAGTTTGTATTTTTTTAGAATAAATAAGAGGATTTTGTATGTGCTTTTTCTGATTTTTGAACTAAAGCATTAACACAATTCTAAAATCAGTGATTTCATTCTCAGTAACACAGTGAAACCCACTAAATCTTATACCTTGATATTTCCTTGAAAAGACAATGCTCCTTTGACTTCTCAGCAAATACTTAATTGCTGAGGACTCTTACTAGGCCTTGCAATGCAGGAAGTAGTTACAAAACGTGATTACATTGGAAGAAGCTAGTACAGATCAAGTTGATGAAGTCTAGTGCTTTAAATCTAGAGAATACCAAAACTAAGGTTGCATGTGTAACCTTTCGTCATTTATCTTAAGCACATATATTAGGATACAGCCCCTGTGCAGTCACGTATCTCTTGCTCATCCTCTCCTCACTGGTGGCTCTAGCTTCCACCCACAACTGTGAATGAATTTAAGCAGGGAAGGTTCTTCCTGTCTCTTAGAGCTTTCAGCTAGAGTCTGCTCCTTCATCCTGAGCCTACACTGTCCACTTGGCAAGAAGAAGGGTGTGAGGCAATGGAGAGTGTATAGCACAGACTCTGAACTGCAAGATAATTTGACCAGCAAAGTAGTGACAGTGAATTCCCACCACGGCCTCAGCCAGTCTTGCAGTTTGAGGGGGAAGGAAGTCTAGAATGAAGACAAATACAACTCTCAGGTCTGTAAGCTTAGCTCGCACCAGGAGCCAGCAAGCAGAAATTGAGCAAACTTGAGATCTTACTGACAAGTATGAAGGGCATTAGAACTTAGTGTATGATTCTAAGAATTATCCTTTATTATAGGCAGTTTGACCTTATTCTTGATCTCAAGAATACACCTACCCCCTTTTTCTCTCTTTTTTTTTTTTTCTTTTTGGTGGGGGAACATCTAGCCTTGATCACTTTGGCCTTAGCAGAGTGCTAAAGTTGCATATGCAATTGAAAATCAGTGTTTCTGTAGAGAAAAGTGTTGTTTTAACTTAATAAAAGGTGGTACTGTGGTAATAGGTGGCTTGTAGTGCTCACCATTGTTCTGGAAACGTAATTACTGATTGCTAAAAAAAACCCTAAATCATATGTCAAACATTACAGGTCCTGATCAGGTTCTTTAGTATGATAGAAGATGTTCAGATCTGCAGTGATGAGTGATACAGAGGCCTATATAGAATACAGGTATATATATTTAAAGGCTATTTTTATGGTAAGCTTTGTTAATGAGTGAAAAGTAAGGCCTATCTGCTAGTTCACCAGTGTTTGATTTTAAATGAGCTCTAATGTTATACTGTTCTGAGAGATACTCCACAGGTGTACGTAACTGTCTTTTATTTTAATACTGGAAAGTTTTATATACCCTTTTACTGGAGAAGCGTAGTGTTGCCCTTCTCTTTTATAGCACCTCTCATCAGGAAAAAAGGGAGATAATATCTAAAGTATAAATTACGTAGTCCTTATCTTAAGGACTCCCTTTATCAAGATACAAGGAAAGTGTAAAGCAGACCCAGGTCTTCTGTTTTCAGCGCTGCTTGCTTTATTTCTGACAGAGACTGAACTTAGTCTTGTTTTGGTAGGGGTGTGATATTTAAAAAATGAACTGCAAACCAACACAAAAACTAAAAAAGCGGAACAAACAAACCTTGTTGAAATAGATTTGTTCTTCTGGAAAACAGTTCCATTTCTGCAAGAATTTCCATTGTGAAGTTTGTAGTTCAGACTTAGAGCAATGTAAATGAAATCAAAATTTTGCTCAGTGACTGAAAGTTCAACGGAAGATCCCATGGTTATCCAAGCTTATAGTTTACAAAAACCTTTCCATGCCCCATTCCAATTAGTGTTTCAACGTTTTGGAGCTGGTATTGTATTTAAAATAGCTGTGTATTTCTTGAAATCTCTTCCCTCAATCCTATTTCAGGTTAGGTGTTGTCTGTGTTAGTTACCAAGATATTTGAATTTAAATACAGTGTTCTTACGAACTTCTTCTGGAATAATGTTGTAAGGCCTTAAATCACATATTTGTGAAACTTAGTCTGACAAATCATTTCACTTATTTTCTAAACTGGGTACCATGTTGGGTATGTATCCCACTGAACTTACTGTGCATATTAACCTGCAAATTCAAAGCATTAGCAAATGCCAGTTTAAAAACATTAAATAAGAAACAATAAAACCAAACTTATTATCGTGCTAATCATAGAGATAGGACAGATTAGGATCTCAGAAAGTCATCTGGCCTATGTGTTTATCCTGCTGGTGTGCTCTTTGCATCCCTGGACTTTTTTTGCCTAGAGGTAGGATTATACTTTGTTTTTCTCTGCATGTACTGACTAGTAGTAGTTCAAATATGCATAGGAAAAACAGCAATTGTGTTTTATTAGTAAGGTGCTAGAAAAATGTCAGCTGGTTAGAATTAGAAATTAGTCATAGAAGGGTGGGTGGGAGGGGGGGCTGGTTAGAATAGGTGAAGTTTTTTGTAATACTCTACATGAAACAGTTTGTATTGAACTATCATGTGATTCTTTTGTTATTAGTGATTCAGACTGTACTGGTGTTTCATACCAAAATATTGCGAAGATTTTGTAGACCTTTATGTTTTTGTGGGAAATGCCTGCGTCCTTTTTAAGTAGAATCATCATAGAATGGCTTAGATTGGAGAGGACTTTAAAGATCATTTAGTTCCAACCCCCTGCCATGAACAGGGCTGCCCCCACCATATCAGGCTGCCCAGGGCTCCATCCAACCTGGCCTTGAATGTATCCGGAGATGGAGCATTCCCAACCTCTCTGGGAAGCCTGTGTCAGCACCTCACCATTATGACCAAAAAATTTCTCCCTAACATTTAACCTAAATCTTCTCTCTTCTACTTCAAAGCCATTCCCCCTTGTCCTATTGCTATCAGACCATGTAAAAAGTCACACCCCTTCCTGCTTGTAAATTCCTTTGAAATACTAGAAGGCCACAATGAAATATACCCAGAGCCTTCCTCTAATCTAAACAAGTACAACTCCCTCAGCCTTTCTGCATAGGAGGGGCATTCAGGCCCTGATCATCTTCCTGGCCCGCCTCTGGACCTACTCCAGTGGTTCCGCATCCTTTCTGTGCTGGGGACCCTGGGCCTGGGCACCGTGATCCAGATGCAGCCTCACTAGGGCAGAGCTGTGGGGAACAATCCCCTCCCTCCCCCAGTTGGCCACCCCTCTTCTGATGCAGCCCAGGATGCTGTTGGCTTTCTGGGCTGCTGGGCACACTGCTGGCTAGTGCCTTGTCGTGCTCAGAAATGCAGCTCATACTGCTGAAAATATTTTTTCTTTCCCTAGGCTGAAATAAATAGGTGTGAATTGGATTGATCTGTCCTTAATACTTACTTTTTGGCCAGAGACCAGTTTTAAATGAGAAAATACACAATTTGCTCTTTGAAATGCTTTATTGGTGTCAGAGTAAGTGACAGTGCTGTGCATAGGCTGGAGAGTAGGTAACACAAATCCTGCTTCTGGCTGGTTTATTGATCGCTTCTACAGCATGTAACAAGTAGGTTGGCAGTGCTTCAATCTCTTCTTTCAGAAGACTGAACTAATGGTTATTTCCTAAGTGTGTTCAGAGGCCCAGTTATTATTTGAGATCTTCAGATGAAAGAGACAAAAGCAATAATTTTTTTTTCCCTCTGTTTAAAATAAAAAATATAATTCTGGGGGTTGCTCAAAAATGAATTTATGACCTCTGAGTTTTTTGGGGGGTCTTATAAGTAATTCTTAAAGTACAGTTTTCAGGCTTAACTTCAAGTATGCAGTGAAGTCAATGGAACTGCAAGCATGAAGTCAGGAACGCTTCGAAGTGTTTGCAGTTCTGAGCCCATGATGTTTATAAGTGAAATGCTTTCTATGGTTTGAGAGTTTTACAAAATCAGAGGTGTTCAAATGTAGCACCTCCTTAACATTTGTCTTGATTCTGACTTAATACAGTAACACATCTGCATTAAATATATTCCTTTTGTTTTTTTTTATATAAACATTGCCTGCCAGTAAAAGTATTGATGTAACATTTTGAAAAGAGGAAGTCATGCTTCTTATCATGTTGTATGTGACTTAAATGACTGTTTCATATTAAAACTAATCTTTCCTTATGTACTGCTTAAATATACCTGTTTTGGGATATCAGTTCAGTACTTTTTATACAATCTTGAATGTGTTCCACATTGGTGACATGTATTTTTGCAACAACTTTTTTGTTTTGATTTTAAATTAGAGCATGTCTGAAGTAATACATGCATTAGTGCTGTGGTGTGTGGCAAAGTTAATGTATGTAATTCAAATTGGAAAAAAGTTTCCAGGCTTTAACCCTGTGGCTGGGGATTAAATTACTATGTAATACAAATTATTTCATATCATGATGTGTTTTAAGCTACTCTGTGAAGTATGTTAAACATTATTGTTGATGGATTGGTAGCTGGCCTGGTGTCTTGCATTGAATGAGGTATGATAGATGGTAGCAACTTGTGATAATTAAAACTGACTACATTTCAGAACATGCAGCACTTATGTGCATTGTCATCCTGTTGCCATAATTGTTAGTGTGAAGTCCGTGATATTATCCACTGACAAATGGATGAACATTTGGTAGTGAGCTCATGGGTGTGAAAATCCTATTCCAACACTCTTCACTTGGTTTATAAAACATGCAATTTTAATATATTTTTAATCTACTGGATATGATTAGATATATGCAGGAGGATGTAGAACTGAATGTACTTTAAAGTTTTCCTGCAATTACTACGTTTGGTCTGAAGCTTTCTGTATTAGAACAGACTCTTCCTTAAAATTGGAAAATAAAGTGTACTTAGCAGAACCTTTAAGGCAATATAACAGACCTACACTACGTCTTTTGTTATGCATGTTCACTTCTTTGTTTGGAATGCCTCCAATTCCTTGTTGCTTTAGATAGAAATCAACGGCTCTCTTTAGTGCTCTAGTATTGTGTGTCATCACTTCTGAGGTAATTAATGCTGAATGGCGTTCAGCCCCTTAGAGGTGCTTCCTATAGCTTAGAGTACTCAGTGTCTTACTTACCTGTTTCAGACATGGCTTATGATCATAGGAAACACCTATGTTTGTGTTGTTTACTGTACACGATGAGTTTTTCCTTTTCATGTTCAAACAACTGTCAGTCTCAGAAAAATTTTTGATCCAGACCCATCTTTTTCCTCAGAGCTTTGTGAGCTGTACTTCAGGAATTGCTGTTCTGGAGGCGCTTCAGGGCTGGAGTTGTAAGAGATGTTGCCCCTTTCTAGAGACTCATATCATCTGCTGAAGGATGGTCTAAATCTGAACTTCAGTGTAACTTAAGGAGGGCAAGCTTTGAATATGTTTGGGGTTTGTTTCTGTCTTTGTTTTTGCTTTTTTTTTTTTCCTGAAATGTGAAATAATATGTAGTTGCTGAGGAATTTTTACTTGAAGGACATTCTCTCCTCCAGGCTTTTATATACGGCCCTTAGAGCAGGCACTGTGTTGTTTAGGGCCTTCTGACTTGGATTTTTTTGTGTCTGCCTTCTCCTTTTAGTGTTAAAGATGAGTTGAAAAAGTCAAGTTACCAATCTACAGCCATCTGAGCAGTGCAAAACATGAACTGATTAAGATTGTTGACTTTTTTTTTCTGTTAATGAAGATGTAATATTTGACCCTTTAGAAGAATGTATATCAGAATCGGAATCAAGTGTTCTTGGAAAATGTATGTGATAGATTTTGTCCAGCACTGTATACAACTTTGTTGCTTTCTGTTGTCTGGTTTAAGTTTCTTTTAAAATAAAGGTAGGGTTTTGTTTGGTTTTGTTTTGTTTATTCAGGGAAATTGTCTGTTGATTTTATGAAGATGGTGCAGTGCATAAATGAACTCTTTGAATGTTTTGCCCGTGAGATTGCATTAGGATTGGGCGTAACCCTGCAAGAAACTGTATAAATTCAGAAAAGGCAGCTCCTGTCTCTTTTGGAGAGGTCTGCTGTTCTGTAGAGGCATTAATCTGAAGTAACTTCAAAGCAGATTAGAAGAGGTCTTGTACCATAAATCCCTTTTATTTATTAAAGGATGGAAAGAAATGCTAAGGTGCCATTTGGCTGAATGGAATTGTAGAGCTTTTCGCTTTTGGAAAGAGACTATGCAAATAATTGTTTATTCTAATTAATAAAGTTCTTACTGAGCTATTACTATTCTTTTTTTTGCTGAAATGCCATTGCTAGCATGTAGGAAATTAATACCTTACCAGTGATCTTTAAAAGCAATGGTATGGATGGTCCCAAACCACGCACTGAAAACAGTTCATGTTTTTATTAAAGCATCTCAGAAAATGTCCCTGTTCTCTTAAAAATGTGGAGGGATGAGAGAAATGGGTGACAACTTAGAAGAGGGGGGAGAAGTTATTTATTAAATTAAAGAAAATGTAAACTATTAAAAGGGAAGTTTAAAGCCTCTGAAGCCATTAGGTAGGAAATAAACCCCTGCAAGATATATATGTATTGGCAACTAGAATGTCCAGAGTACTATTATTAAGATTTGACTGAACTACGAATCTCTGTCCTTCAGAGCACAGGAAATGGGAATTTAAGAAGTTTTCCAGGGGAGGTTTCTTCCTCTTTTAAGTGATAAGTTAGTACCAACAGAAGAAAGATTCTGAATGGATGTCTTCTAGTTTATTTTGCGAAAGTGCCCTAGCAAGAGCTCATTTGTATGTCCAAGTAAGCTGCAGTGTGGAACGTCTATGATGTAGGTGGTGTTTTTGCAGATGTACATAACAAGATAATGCTGGTAAGGCCGATTAGAGATCTTTCTGAGTCCCTTTTGTGTGTTTTAACAGCTAAGTCTGCTACTTTGACCTAGGAATGTGATAAATGTAAAGTACTGGAACTATTTTGTGTAACTTGAGAACATCAAATAACTGGTAACTGTAACTGTGGCCTGTGTTGTAAATTGTGTATAAATAATATGTTATTTCTGGCAGGCATAAATAACAAGCTGCTTCATTTCAGTATATTCTCTGTGACTGAAGTAAAAATGATGCCTGGATGAGCAAAGCAGAAGGCCAGTCCTCAGCAAATGTAAGGCTTCTTTGTTGTCTTTGAATGGACTCTCCAAAATTGAGGAATGCTTTCCAGATGACTACAGCTACATTCTGGAGTGGAAGGGGATTCTGAATCACCATTACATTTTAATAATTCCAGCTACTGCTGCTATTTGAACACCTTGATTTTAAAACAGCCAACAAACAAACAAACAGAACTACCATCCTCTCCAACCCCCAACTCTTCTTGGTCTAGAAAGCAGGCAAATAGGATGGAAACTGCTGTGTGCAGTTTTGGCCTCTCCAAGTAAGCTAAGGGTTTGTGTAGGAAAATGTTCTTTCTGGGGAAAAGGCTCTCACATGGAGAATCTTTCCTTGGCTTTTATTTACTCATTTATATTCTGTTACAGTTTCGTAGATTTACAGCCGTGTGTTGATAGAGACATTTTGGTTCAAGTCTTGGTTCAGAAATATAAACCGATCTTTTCCTGCTACAGCTGGCAACAAGGCTTCCTACTCTGTGATGCAGATCCTACAGTAAGCATGAAAATATGTATCATGCAAGGTTTAGGAAAAAAAAAGGTTACATGTGCCAAGAATACCTAAAGCATTTTGACTTGGAGTCAAATCTTGTTTCGCTTGTACTTTTGAATGCTCTTGGAACGAGGATCTTAATTCAGATCTCAGATTCCTGTTCATGCAAGCATTCACCCTGATTATACTGATCTTGGTGAATGAAGGTGGAGAATAACCTAGAGATCATATCAATTATGATGGATTTCTTCCTCTGAAAAGGTTTTTTAAATCTCTGCAATATCTATTTCTATGTTGTACCAAGTGCAGAAGTTAGCTCACAGTATTAACCACTGGCATCTGATCTCTGCTTCAGAGTATAGCCACATCAGGAACTCATGTGTGCAATGTTAAACTTGATCTTTCTTGGTCACACCGGGGGAAGAAGAACGTGGACACACATACACACACACACACACACATGACTTTTTGGTTCTTTTGGATTTTTTCCAAGTAGTTCCAAGTAACTGTATGTATTTCAGGAACTTAAATGCACCTGAATGCTTCTCCAAGTGAGTTAGGCTTGCCTTCAGCCGGCATTCCCCAGAACTAGTTACCTTCTGCATGCTTTAGACTACTTGGATGCGGGCATTGCAGTTTGAAGACTGGGCAGCAGCCTGTGTTACCTGCCTGGGTTAGCACCGTGTGGGCTGCAGGCACGGCCTGACCCTCGTTAGAGCTCATCGGGAGCTTCAGTGCTTAAATCAGTCCTCAGGCTGTAATAGTTTCTACTAGAAGTTCTCCAAGTAACAGCAGTCGGTCTGTTTATGCGAGCGCAGCTGGGTAATACGAGCTGCATTCCGTCCTGCCCTGCTCAGGTGAGAGTGACGGAAGCCAGACCAGTGCCAGGCTTCGTGTCCCGGTGAGTGACGGGCTGGGATCGGACCCGTCTCGCTGAGGTCTGCCGAGCCCACAGCGGCACGCGTGCTCCCACATAGCCGGGCCGGCCTCGGGGCTCGGACCACAACTCCCGGCTTGCGGCGCGCCGCTCCGGCCGGGCGCCATTGGGTACGGCTGCCAGCGCTTCCCCCGGGCGGTGCGGGGTCCCGGAAGCGCTCGTTCTTCCCTAGCAACGGTCGGCGCCATGCCGCTGTGGCTGCGGGAGTACGGCTGGCGGCAGAGCGGCGCCGCCGTGTACCTCTCTCTGCCCGTGCGCGGCCTGCGGGTCACCGCCGCCAACATCTTCTGTACCGAGCGGTACCTGAAGGTGGGCGGCGGCGCGCCGGGGGCCGTCGTGCCCGCGGGGCTGCGGCTCGGCGTTGCTCCGTTAAAAAGCGCGCTCAGCGCACCGCGGCAGCGCTGCCGATTTTGCGGTGTTTTACAAACGTTGGCCTCCGATCTCCCTTAGCGTGCAGCAGGCTGCTAGGGACCTGTCCCCGTTCCTACTAATAATGCCAGCGTCTTCCCTGCTTGCTGGGTGCTGGCTGCGTTTTCTGTGAGCTGCTGCTTAAGCCGTGACTTAGAGTCATAAACTCGAGGTCTGCTGTTTCTATTTGGGTGCTGAAGAACAAGCAGTTTGGGTCTCAAGCAAGTCAGCTTGCTGAGCAGCACTTGTTGCCTGACGTGCGCTGTGTGCTTGCCTTGAGTATTTGGAACGTCTGAGAATGAATGAATTCAATTGTTAGTAGGTGTTTACCAGTTGTATTTTTATAGGTAAGCATCCCTCCCTTTTTATTCGAAGCCGTTTTATATGCTCCTATTGACGAGACAAATAGCACAGCAAAGATTGGCAATGGAATCGTTTTCTTCACTTTGTATAAAAAAGAAGTGGCCATGTGGGAGTCCCTGACTGTAGCAAATGGTAAGTGTTGTGTTGGGAAAAACAGATTGCATGTAAAGAACCCGAGCTGGGTGAAAACTCTTTTCAATGGCTTTGCTGCTTTTCTGGTTGTATTCTTTGATGTAGAGAAATATTGCCTTTACCTTCGTAGCTTCAGAAAGTGCACGAATTCTCATCTGTCACTGAACAATGTGGTGTCAGCTGGGGACCTCATACCTCTTTTTTTCTGAGTCACCTCCCACTCATTCATAGAAAATTGTAGATGATATCTGTGGTGTTACCAGTTCCACATTGACCAACTGCTGGGGTCGAAGTGCTGGTTCTGAAAAGAGAGAAAAATTACTAGAAAAGCCAATGTGGGGGTGGGGGGGGGAGGGGGGAGGAGTTCTCTGCTGTAACTTTACAAATAATAATTAAAACTGTGGAACTTCTGTGGCTAGACAGCTGCTAAATTAAACCTTGTTCATTGTTAAAATAGAAAGTACATCAGAACAGACTGTAGTGGTTCTACTGAGCGCAGGACAGTGAGTGTTTCTTATAAAACTACCACTGTGTGTTTGCGAGTCTTTGATTTTTGTGTTCAGAGATGGGCTTGATAAAAACTGCTTTGTGGAGCTGGAAACATTGCATTTTCATAGATAAAGTGAAAAAGAGGAATCTTGTTTTTATGACCATGGTACATCACAGTAGAATTTCAGGCCTAAATTAGTAAATAGTTTTTTGTTTATTTAAGTTAACAAGGAGGAACTGCAACGTCTAAGAGAGAATGCTGTTCTAAAAGCACATGAAAAGGCAAAAGAGGAGACAGAAGCAAAAAAGGTTATAAAACAGGAACATAAGAAGTATGCTTTGGAGGCTACAATGAAGGTAAATGTAGAAGGAATTCTGCAAGATGTGGATGTAACCAGTTGTCAACTAATCTGGGAGCTGCTTGGTTAAATGTATAAGAAGTGCTCATTTTTATTATAGTGGTGGAGAATCTTGCATCTTTTTAAAATGTATGTCTTACCAGCTATGAAATTGCTATAAAAATACCTGAAGTTATCATTTTCCATTAGTAATTCAGAAGGAAGTTTTTTTTTTGTGAGTTCAGATTTTTGTGACTTAAAAGGAGGCTATAATTCTGTGGCAAAATGTTGATCCTTTGTGGCCTCTGCAAATAGTGTGAGTATTTGGTCATTTGTTGCTGACAAAAATATTGATAGTTTTGAAACCTTATTTATTCTTCATTGTGTTTGGTATCAGCTATTCATTGCCGTTGTTCTTTGTTTTTTTTTGTCAATACACTTTTTTTTCTTTTATAGTAACTTTTAATGATATACAGTGACCTTTTAAGATATGCTGTTTCGTGCACAATAAATTACAGTTAGTAACTTTTTTAGCAGCAAGACTATAGCTATTCCAAGTATGTAATAATCTGAGAGAAGAGGAGAAATAAGAAATAATGTGTTCAAATGAAGCTGTATCTGCTACATTTCTATTTATTCCGGAGATCTAGAGTTGAAAAATGGCTAAGGTTTCAAGGCAAAACTTGTTTATGAATGGTGAGGGGTTGTGTTCCAGAATCATTGCTAATTAAGGCCTCATCGGAAGGCACTTCCTAGCTCTCTAGTAATCTTCATCGTTATTGAATCAAAGGCAGGAGGAGCTTTAACATCAAGTATAATAAAGCAGTCCAAGCAGATTAAAAAAAAAAAAAAGTATTTCTTTCAGCATAAGGGTGATCTGTGAACAGTCTGTTTTGTGTGTTTAACTGAAATGAACTGTGAGGACAAAAGGAAAGCCTATCAAAGATTTATTTGTGGAGTACATTTTTCATTCTTTAAAACACAGGGAAAATTGGATCAGACCAATATTTATATATAGCCATAGTTAAAATATATGACTTTTAGAAACTAATCACAGTTTACTGCTAATCACAATTACTCTCACAGTTACTTTTAAGCATTTTTTATAACTTTGCCTTTGGGCTCTTGTTCACGATGATGATGTGCTCGGGATATGAAACTGGCAAAAACAATGATACCTTTTACTCAGTCATCTTATTATTGAATGTTACATATCTTGTAGTTTTATCATTCACACAGCTAGAAGAAGCAGAAAGAAAAAGAATTGAAGATCTGAAAGAACAGGAGCGGCAGAAAGTCTCTAAGGAGTTGGAGCTATGGAGAAGTCAGCAAAAAGATGCTGAGAAGCAAAAGAAGGTACAAAAAGAAGGAGAACTACATGAAGAAGTAGAGCAACTAAAGGCAAAGAAACAGGAAAAAATAAACAAAACTAGAATTCCCAATGAAGAAATTTCTAAGACCAGACTCAAACCTACAAAAGGTTGTGTTACTGAGATGTATTTTAACATTCTGCGGAATGTGGATATAACTTTATTCTTATATGTTTCTGATTCATTGTTTGTCTCTACTCTACTGAACTTTCTTTTAGTTTGCAGTCACTTTTGTGTCTTTATTTTCTTGCAATTAATTGAGCTAAAGTGTGTGAGTTCTTAGCTCTCATCTAAGTCTTCGGAAGCACAAGCCAAGTTTTGTTGTAGGCTTTAGCAAAATAGAACAGAAGGTCTTTCTAGCAGTGTAATGCAAACTTTCTGAGGGTGGAGTTCATGTTATCACTGAAGTGTCCAACCGCCATTTTTCATAGAGATAAGCAGCCTCATTTCACTCTCCCATGCCTTGGCCCTACAGAGAGCCAATGAGGAGCTAAACCAACAAAAATTTGTTCCTTTTGGTTTTGTTTGTATTGTTTGGTAAGATTAGTTTTAGGTCTTGTGCTTGCCCCACTGGAGAGTCATGTAAGTGAAAGAGTGCTTTAAAAAGAACGTAAGTTCATTTCTGACAGCTAATGTAGTTGGTAATAGATTGCATGCTTAGCAGCAAGAACAAATGCTGTTTGAAACTTTCCTTCTATAGAATAAGTCCAAACATTCCTGAAGGCTTATTTCTAATAACCAGAATTTATAGATTAGATTTACTTTGGAATTTGGTAGAAAAAAAACAGAAAAATAATCCCTTTTCCTTCACTTTTCAATTCTAGTACTCTAATTCTTTTTGTAGGTCATGGTTCCCATAATATCTTTTCAGAGAATTTAAAAGAAGAACAGTTACCAGCTCCTCGATCTGCTGGTACTATTAAAATCAACTTCACATCACGAGTTTTTCCTACAGCTCTACGAGAATCTCGTGTAGCAGAAGAGGAAGAGGTAGGGATTGTTCTTTTTGTGTGGTGCTTCTCTTATCTTCCAGGATGGCAAACTATTTACTTCTTGTTCAGGAAATGTTACCTGTGGACTATTCTTATCTTCCAAGGAATACAGTTTTATCTAAAGATTTAAAGGAATACTTTTTCACCATGCATTGTGCAGATAAATAACATTTTTCTTTTTTTTTAATGAAAGAAAGATTTGCAATATTGAATTCCATGAAGTACAAGGTTTGAAGTTTCTTTACTCTTACATTTAAGACTCATTAAGTTCTGTCTTAAAAAGGAGCTCACTAAAGCTTACTGCTCTCTTGAGTTTTATTGAATAGGTGTTAATAATTAACCTTACTTCTCACACAGAAGTAAAATATTTGGGGAAAATAGGAAATTGTTCCTGTCTTACATTATTAAATATTTATCTCTGGCCAAAATATGAGACGAATAGAATTCTTTTGATAGGACTGAATGAGCAGATAAGAACAAGATTTAATTTTTCCTTCAAAAATAATACTTGCAAATTGCATATTTAAAGTGGCTACAGAAACAAGCAGAAGCTCGAAGGACAATAAGTGCTGATTTGTCTGAGCTGGAAGATTTAAAAGAAGAGGAGAAGAATCCAGACTGGTTAAAAGACAAGGGAAAGTAGGTTGGATTCCATGTGAAGATTTATTTAAAATGAAATATTAGTTACATTGTGTGTGACTTATGTATAATTGTGATATTTTCTGTTTATTCTAAACACAGATGAGGAACGTCTACACAGTGAAGAGGTTTATTGATAGCTTAAGGGGTTTTAATCTCATAGAAAGTCATGAGATGAAATTGCTGAAGCTAATGATGAACAAAATCATAAACAAATACAGCATATTTTCATACTGAGGACAGTTAGTGGAATATTATACCTGGGTATAATATTTCTTGTCACTTGCACTTATTCAGAGGTTAAATACCTGTCTGAAACAAGTGTTAGACATTTGATAAAACTATTGGTACATTTATATAGCTGTGTTATACTGGAAGGTTTGATTAGGTAATCATAATCTGATGCATCACTTTTAAAATCAGTCACGTGGCTGCATAGATGCTACTGCTTTTAAGCATAGACACATGACTTCGCAAAAAGTAGTCAATATGCTATATTCTGAGTATTAAGTTTGACGTTATGAGCACTGAGTTCTCAGAAAAGGTTATAAATGATGAATGTAAATCTGCTACATCCTTAATTTTTGCAAAATTAATTCTTATCAATAAGTAGATATTTGTTTCATGGTGCATCACCTTGTTCAAATCATGTTTCGCTTCTTGCTTTATACTTAGCAAAATGTTTGCAACAGGAAACTATCTTGCAGCTGTAAATGCATATAACCTTGCAGTCCGGCTAAACAATAAGCTTCCGCTACTGTATCTGAATCGTGCTGCTTGCCATCTTAAGCTGAGAAATTTACACAAAGCCATTGAAGATTCCTCTAAGGTATAAATGTACAGATTCTCAGACTATTGTCTTATACACAATTGTGATTTATTCTTGCAGTACTTCTGTTTCAAGCGTTAATAGTGCAGTTCACAGTTTTTAAATTCAGAATTGATATAATGAAGTCAATTGACTTGGTACATGCTTCTTTACTGGTAAAATATCATAGGAATATTTGCACTCGAGGGATGAAAAAAAACAAAACAAACCACCAACTTGGAGCAGAAAAACTGCTGAATATGCCCAAATACCTGTTGTGTTATGTTGTGGTGTTCTTCATTTGGTGGGAGGAAAGAGGAGGTAGCAGTAATGGTGAGGAAGACACCTTAAAAATACCAAACATTTTTAACAATGGCTGTATCATCTCTGGGTATTAGCTCGCACCTTTTTGTGTGTGTATGTGTGCAACAAGAAGGGAGAGATCTCAAGTAATACTTGAAAAATTTTGAGGAAGTAATCCCAGAATTATCTTTTGAACTAATAAGCCTTGAAGCTTATAACTTTTTCTTTATTTTCGGCATAACTGGTGCTAGAATGCGTGGTACTTCTTTTGAGGCAGTATCACCTATGAAAGTAGAATACATTATTTGACTGAATAAACATATACCACAGCATGCGTGATTTTTAAACCATGGCTATGGTACTGTATTTATCAAACTGTGGGATGACTGATAGAAATCCTAGTGAGTTATGTAGGCTATGTAGTACATTTCCATTGTTGTTTATTAAGTGAAAGGGGTTTGTGTAAATTAAACAAACAAGAAAAACCCACTTCAAATGAACAAACAAACAAAAAGCCCCAACAAAATCATGGAAAATCTACTTCTATTTTTGGTGTTTTTATTTGTGAAGGCACTAGAACTGCTAACACCACCTGTTCCTGATAATGAGACTGCTCGAGTAAAAGCATATGTGAGACGTGGCACAGCCTTTTGTCAGCTGGAATTGTATGCTGAAGGTAAGACCTTGATCTTTGTGAACACATGCACATGGATCCATCCTGACAACTGAATAATTAGTTTAACTCAGTGAGACTGCTCACACCTTTATTTTTTTTTCAGTAAGGACATTGAAGGAAGCCTGTGCAATGTGTCTCTTTTTGTTATGAACCTTAGCACCACATCATTTTTAGTTTTTTAATTTACTGGCTCATTGCAATCCCACTTGATTTTTTAAAAATCTTTATTAATGTAAGTTGTTGGAAAATTGATTATACTTCTAATTTAAGGAGTACACATTAGTTTCTTTATTGAGGAAAAGGCTTTAGTGAGTTGTGTATCATCTTCCCTTTGGTCTGTTGGTTAGTCAGCCTTTCTGTGCATTGTGGTTGACCCTGCTGGCCATGGAGGGTATTAGTGTGGAGTGAAATGAGAAGTCAGAGATGAGGCTTTTGAATTGGGAAGCATTCAGATGTGGGAGGCAAAGTGATGTGAAACTAGGTTGCAGTAGTTCAGCTGTTCATGAAACAACGTTATATTGATTTTGAGATTATAGCGTTAGCAGCTGTGGAACATTTGAACTTAAAATAACGTGAAATATTTCTAAAGTATTTGCTTGTGAATTCTGGAGTAACATGTTTTCGTAAAACTGTACGTGACATCTATTGACCAAAAAGATGTTTATCAAATGTATGATCTTTATACAGATATTTTGTGTCCCTTGGCTTTGTAAGGTGAAATTAAAAGGGAAAGATCATAATAGGAAGTGAATAATGTTCAAAATGTACAGTTTTTCCAAGCTGTTACCATTTCCTACCTATGAATCCCTTTGTCACTTCCTTACAATTTCACTTGCACTTGAAGATCTTATTGAAAAAAGACTACTTATTTCCTTCCTTCCTTTTCTTATATTTTTAAGCTATCTTATTCACAGCTTGTGTGTTTTTTTTTCTTGTTCTCACATGCTTTCATTCCGTCAGTCAATTTTTCTGTCTTCTGCAGAACACTCTTGAACACTCCCCTCATCCGTAATTCTGTTACCCAGTATGCCTATGTTATAATTTAGTCTGATATAGAAACCATTTAATTAGGCTGTTATGCTCATTTGTGTATTTATTAACTGAATGGCACACTTTGAACAATTCTAAGATAGTCTGCTGGTAGAAGCCTTACTGTGTGAAAAGTTTTTAGGCCAAGGAAAGCCTGAGTTAGGCCAAAGTTAGCTGAGGATAGACTCATATATATATGAATGAAGTGGATCTCTTTTGATGTTTCAGGATCTGAAAACGTTTGTGTAGTAGTGATGTTTCCATTAAAATATTTTTTAAAATAATAGGAACAAGGTGTACATTTAATGTACTGACAGCAGTCAGTCGTATTGTTGTTCTGATCCATTTTGCTCAGTAGCAAATTTCAAGTACAATACTTGACAATGCAGTCAGTTAGGGAACATTTATTTCCAATTAGTTGCTAAAGAGGAAAAGATTCTTGCATTAATGATTGACACTCTTATTAATGTATCAATATTAGGTCTCCAGGATTATGAAGCAGCTCTCAAGATTGATCCTAAAAATAAAACTATAGAAAAAGATGCGGAGAAGATTCGACACACAGTTCAAGGAACAGTGCCAAATTCTTAAAAATAAAAAAGGAGCTCTTTGCTAGGGATGCCTTTTGAGGACCTCAGAAGGGGCCTTAGTTCATGTTCCCTTCAGTGTGTTGTTAAGTAGACTCTTTTTGTTTCTCTTGGAATACCTACTGAATTTATAAGATGTTGGATAAATGAATTATTTCTTTGGCGAGCACAGTACTATAACAAATATCATTAGATATACTGTATATCATTTCGATACAAGATTGTCAAGTTTTTCTTTCTGTGGCATATGTGTTGGGCTAAAGAATAAAACATAGATTTTGTACTTTATTTAAAGTTACTTACAACCAAATAAATTGTCTGGAAGTATCTGCTGAATCTAGGCAGTGAGTTTTCAAACAACTTCAGTAGTTCCTTGTAGTCAGCACTGAACTTCTCTTCCTGTTCTCCACCAAAGACAAAACAGTTACCTGTGCTTGAATACTAGTGAAAGTATCTGCTGTGAAGTCTACGTGAAATATAAGTTTAGTAATTTCATACATTCTATATAGGTTTGCAGTAGGAAATATTAATTTATTTTTAATAATTCTAATATGAGTGATGTAAAATAAAGTAGTCTGAATTTTTGTGCCCTTTGAGCACTCACTATTCCTGCTGCAGTCTGAAGGCTCTTCTCTTTTTTTTATAAGCTTTCCTCTTTTCTTTGTGCTTGTAGAGCAAGCACTCAGTGTAGATAACCTCCACCTGAAATCATGAGGTAGGTTTTATGTAGAATATTCTTTTTTAACAGCCACGTCCATTAAATATTTGCAGACTATTTTGTATCATTTGTTTGGACTGACCAAACAAGGTAATTGGGAAAGAATGTATGAATATATATATATGTAGATATGTTATTCTGTGCAATTTTTATGCTGTTGAAACAAGGAGGGGGTGACAGGTGTTGCTTCCAGTTATTTGACCTAGAGCCTTAGCTGCGCTGAGCTGAGTCAGAAATGCTGGGGGTAGCTGCCGTCTTATCTACAGATATGTACTGTATTGCAGTGGAGGGGGGTGTGAATGCTTCATTTGTGGCAGTTGAAAGGAGGGCAGTGCCTCAGTTAAGTGTAATACTATACTTGCCAAAATACAGCAGCTTTCATTTATGCAATTATGGGGGTGAAGGTGGGGGTTAAGGTAAGGAATCACCACTGAGAAGAGGAAGATGAAAGAAGCAGGTACTGGTTTTAAGTCCCAAATTCTCTGTTTTGGTTTTGGAGTCTGTTAGAATAACCTGTGTATATCCATATGAGCTCTGTGTATTGTAGTGATTTGCTATAGCTACCTAAGGCTATTTCTGATGTAGACAGGCACATTTTTCTACTGCTGTGAAACAGACAACAGTGCCCTCGTTAGAGCCAGCACAATCAAATGTACTTGGTGGTACGTACAGGGCAGCATCTCTGCAGTAGGTGCTGTAGTGCCGTATTCATTTGAGGTTGTTTTAAACAGCAAAACCTGAGGCTTTGCTGAAGAACTGCTGGTCAGTGTGCCGGGCTCCAGCATGCAGGAGAACGGGATCGCTGGGATTTGCGCAGGGAGGAGGATGAGGATATGTTTTTTTTCTCGGTGTTGGGGCTCACAGGCGTTTTCTCAGAAGTCATTCTGCCCTGCTGAAGAAGCAGGATTGTGTCAGCCTTTCACATAACAGCGCAGAACATTTCACGTTTCTTCATGTTTGCGGTCAGAGCAAACGTTGCGCAAGGCGCGTAGTGAAACAGCCGGGGCAGCAGGGAGCTGCACGCCGGCTTCTCACCTCCGGTCAGCTGGGGGCGGGGAGGGATGAACTCCTGTTGACGATGTAGTAACAGAGCTTGGCTTTGCACTAATTTCTGCATTAGCGATAAGCTTTTGAGCATACGTGCCCTCATGTGTGAAAGGAACAGTGAGGGTACTAAGAACATGTGTAAGCGTAAGGCGTTGTGGATGTTAGTTTTGGGTTGGACTCTTCCAGTCTAACACAGCTGTGCTACATACGCGCCCTAAGCAGAGCTCCTGCCCGCCCCCTTTCTCAGTACGAGCGTTCCGTGCCCTTAACGCGCTGCGATCGCCCGGGACCGCTGTCCTTTTGCCCGGAGCTCCAGGACCGACCCCCAAGGGTCGCCCTGCTCCGCGGCCTCCGCCTCGGGCTCGGCGGTTCCGCCGTGCGCGGCGCGGCGTTGCCATAGCAGCCGGCGGACCGGTGGGCACCGAGGGGCTGAGCACCGCTCGCCGACGCCG
>JANHGO010000069.1:61750077-61762517 GCA_024606505.1 Aquila spilogaster
GGGGTGTCGCCGCGTTCCTCGGCGGCGGGCAAGGAGAGCCGTGGGGTCCCGGGGACTCCGCTCCAGGAGCGCGGTGCCGGGGAGGGGGCGAAGGGTCCGTCCCCCCGCCCCCAGCCTGGGGTACCCCCGCGGGCCCCGCCGCCGCCAGCGTGCGGGGCGGCACTGGCGAAGGCCGGGCGCTGGGTCCGCCAGCACCTTCCGGGGGCAGCGCGGAGGGGACCCGGAGGTGTTCCCGGAGAGCACCGGAAGCGCTCCCGCCCCTAGCAACGGCGGCGGAGCGCCCGTAGCGACAGGCGCGGCCATGCCGGTGTGGCTGCGGGAGTACAGCTGGCGGCAGACCGGCTCCGCCGTGTACCTCTCGCTGCCGTTGCGCGGCGTTCGGGTCACCCCCGCCAACATCTTCTGCACTGACCGGTACCTGAAGGTGGGGCGGCCGCGCAGCGCGGCCTCGCTCGTCTCATGGGCCTTCTGTCGTGCGGTGTCGCCGCCTTGAGATGCGTTGAGCCGCTGGGCCTGTGCCTTGGCGTGGCTTTAGAGCTCCGTTAAAAAGCACGCGCTTGACACACCACGGCCGCGCTGTCAAGTTTATAATCTTTTGTGGTATTTAATCTGTAGTCTCCCCTTGTATGCTGCAGGCTCTTAAATGCCTATCCCACCAGAGGTAATGGCTTCACCGCTGTTCGTTCTTCTCCGTACTAATGCTCTTGCTACTCAAGAGGTGGCGGCTGCCTTTTTCTCTCATAAATGGCCTGAATTACATGCATCTGCTTATATTATGAATAATAATTCTAAATTTGAGGTCCGTGGCTTCTGTTGCCGTGCTGAAGAACCAACTTTTTCAGTCTCTTTTATCTGGTCTAGTAAAATATATAACCTCTGTACTGGATACTAAGCGGATCAGTTTTGTCAATAGCAGGTCTTTCTTGAGGTTTAGTGTATGCTTGTACTGACTATTTTGAATATATGAGGTTTAATTAAAAATTGTAAATAATATTGTAAATTAATTATATTTTTATAGGTAAGCACCCCTCCCTTTTTATTTGAAGCCATTTTATATGCTCCTATTGATGACACAAGTAGCACAGCAAAGATTGGAAATGGAATCATTTTCTTCACTTTGTATAAAAAAGAAGTAGCCATGTGGGATTCCCTAACTCTACCGAATGGTAAGTTCCCTACTGTGAAAAGTAGATTGCATGTAAGAAACCCAGACTGTGCCAAAACTTGACAAACTATAATAAGCAATGTGAAACTTCTGCTGCTAGATAACTGCTAAGTTAAACCTCGTTGTTTATTGTTAGAAAGTATATGGAAACAAAGAACATCTGCTGGTTCTAGTGCACACAAAACAAAACAATGTTTCTTGTAAAACCTACATTTTGTGTGTAAGCAAATCTTAGTTTTTCTTTTTTAGAGATGGGCTTGTTAGAGACTGCTTTGTGGAATTTGAACTATGTTGCGTTTTCCCAGACAAAGTAGCAAAAGGAATCCTGTTTTTATGAATATAGTACATAAGAGTAGAACTTCAGGCCTAAATTACCAAAATAGTTTTTATTTGTTTTTTAAGCTAACAAGGAGAAACTGCAGTATCTAAGAGAGAATGCTGTTCTAAAAGCCCATGAAAAGGCAAAAGAGGAGACAGAAGCAAAAAAAGTTACAAAACAGGAACACAAAAAACATGCTTTGGAGGCCACAATGAAGGTAGGCTTGGAAGGAACTCTACCAGACATGTACATGTAAACAATTAGGAACTACTCTGGCAGCTGCTGGGTTAAATATACCTTAAAAAATATGGAACGTACTCATTTTTATTACAGTGGTAGAGAACCTTGTTATTATACTTAAACCATACCTATTACCAAATATGAAAATTATACAGAAAATAATACTTGGAAGTTACTATTTTCCATGAGTAATACTACTGAAAATTTTTGGTGAGGAGCACAGATTTTTGTCAGTTGAGAGGAGTCTACAGTAATGTGGCAAAAGTGTAATCTTGTGCTGATGCCGAGGCCACAAAAGTGTTTGGTCATTAATTACGGTCAAAAATACTGATTTTTTTTTTTTTTAATCTTATTTATTCATTGTTATATTTTTATATCAGACTTGCTGTTCATTGTCATTTTTGTGTGTGTATCTCTATGTGTGTGTATGTGTCTATCTGCGCTTTATGTGTATTTTAAGATCTGGTCTTTTCTTCAAATTTTTATGTATATAAAACATCTGGTCACTTCATTTGTGTTTAAAAGGATTTTTTAAAGTATACAATGAAATTTTAAGATTGCATATGCAATTTGGACCAAAACTTTCTGCAGTTAGTGACTTAGTAGCAACGTTGTACCTATTCTGCCTATGTAATAATCTCAAAGAGGAGAGGAGAAGTAAGAAATAGTGTATTAAAATTAAGCCGTGTATTTTACATTTCTGTATATTCCAGAGATCTGTGTTGGAATATGGCTAGGATTTTCATGGTTTACAAGTAAAACTTACTTCTGAATGTTTCTGGGTCATACCTTAGTAATGGTAGTAAATAGTTAAAAGATACAACTTCTAAAAGCTACTTCAGAAATCTTTACTCTCCCAATCATTTTTAAGCATCTTTCATAGCTCTGCTTGTATGATCACATTAATGATGACGCTACACTTGGGATAGGAAACTGGGAAAATAATGGTAACTTTTACTTAGCCATCTTACTATTATCAGATGTTACATATCTCATAAGTTCATCATTCAAACAGCTAGAAGAAGCAGAAAGAAAAAGAATTGAAGATCTGAAAGAAAAGGAGCGGCAGAAGGTCACTAAGGAGTTGGAGTTATGGAAAAAACAGCAAAAAGATGCTGAGAAACAAAAGACGGTACAAAAAGAAGGGGAGCTATATCAAGTAGAGCAATTAAAGGAGAAGAAAAAGGAAAAAATAAACAAAACTAGGATTCCTAACGAAGGAACTTCTAAGACCCGACTCAAACCTACTAAAGGTTGTATTATTGAAGTGTATTTTATCATTCTTCAAAGTGTGGGTATAACTTTATTCCTAGACATTTCTAATTCATCATTTATCTTTGTCTCCACCGTACTGAACTAATTCTTTTAGTCTGCAGTTACTTCAGTGTCTTTATTTTCAGGCAATTTATCGAGCTAAAGCATGTGAGTTCTTAGCTCTTGTTTAAGTCTCTGGAAATACAAGGGCAGGTTTTGTTCAAAGCTTTAGAAAAGAAAACCAGAAAGCCTGACAGTGTAATGCAGACTTTTTGAGGTTGGAGTTCATATTACCCTAAGTTACCTAACTGCTGGTTTTCATAGAAACACGCAATCTCCTTCCTCTCTTTATCCCATGTCTTGGCCCCACAGACAGCCAATTCAGACAACTAAAACAACAGAAAATACTTAATGTTTGTTTGTTTTGGTAAGGTTAGTTTTAGCTCTTGCAATTGCTCTGTCAAAGAATCACATAAGTGACAGAGATAGTGGTGTAAGAGGAGTTTAAGTTCATTTGTGACAGATAATGTAACCAGTAAATAGATGGGAAGATACAGCAAGAACAAACATTTTCTGAACCTTCCCTTCAAAAGAACAAGTCTAAACCTTTCTCAAGCTATTAAAGGTTTACTTATAATGTGCAGAACTTCTAAATTAGGTGTATTTTGGACTTTGGTAGAAAACCAGAAAAATCTCTTTTGCTTCATTTTTCATTTTCAGTATTCCATTCTTTTCATAGGTTATGGTTCCTATAGCATGTTTTCAGAAAATTTAAAGGAGGAACAGTTACCAGCTCCTCGATCTGCTGCTACAATTAGAATCAACTTTACATCACGAGTTTTTCCTACAGCTCTGCGAGAATCTTGCATTGCAGAAGAGGAGGAGGTTAGGATTGCTCTGTGTTTTAGTATGATGCTTCTACTGTCTTCCAAGGTGGTGAATTATTTACCGTGTATTCAGTAAGTTGACAAAAATGTTACCTGTGCCAAGGAATGTTACCTGCACAATAGTCTTACCTTCCAAGGAAGGCAGTCTTATTTCAATTAAGATTTAGAGAAACACGTTTATATAAGAATTATTTTCACCAAGCATGTCATTGTGCAAATTAATAAATAGCATGTTCTGTTTCTCAGGAGGGGAAAAAAAAAAGGCAGTGATATTAATTGAATACCTTGAAGTACAAAATTTGAAATGTCTTTACTCTTATATTTAAGATTCTTTAAGTTTTGTCTTCTTAAAAAGAAGCTCACATTTAGCTCTTTTTTGCTCTCTTGAATGAACACAAAGACTCATTTTGGAAGTGCCAAGACAAACAAGCAAACAAAAACATATTAGTGATGCAGTAACCTTACTTCTCACATAGTAATAAAATATTTGGGGAAACTTGGAAGTTTTTAATATCTGACATTTTAAAATATTTCTCTTTGTCCAAAATATGTGGCACATAGAATTTTTTTTATAGGTGTGAGCGAAGAGATGAAAGCAAAATCCTTTTTTGGATTTGAATTTTCCTCCAGTAATAATACTTGCACATTGTATATTTACAGTGGCTACGTAAACAAGCAGAAGCTCGAAGAACAATAAGTGCTGATTTGTCTGAGCTGGAAGATTTAAAAGAAGAGGAGAAGAATCCAGATTGGTTAAAGAACAAAGGAAAGTAAGTTAGATTCCATTTGAAGATGTATTTAAAATGAAATATTAATTATATGGTGTGTGTCTATTGTTTAGTTTTGATATTTTCTATTTATGCTAGACACAGATGGTGAATGATTACATAGTAGAGAATTTATTGACAGCTTATGGGGTTTGAATCTGATAAAGTCATGAGATGCAATTGCTGAAGCTCGTGATGGACAAAATCATTGTCAACACATAATGCATATTCTTCTATGAGGGCAGTTAAGTCAGTTCAGTATTATACCTCAGTGGATTTCCTTTCATTTGTACTTTTTATTGACAGGTTAAACATCTGTCTAAAACTTCAGGAATTTGATAAAAATATTGGTATGTTTATACAGCTGTGTTATACAGAAAGGTTTGATTAGGCAATCATAATCAGACACACAGCTTTCAAAATTAGTCCTGTGTCTGCATAGATGTGTCAGCCTCTTACTGTTCTTCATTGCTTTTAAGCAGTGACTATTTTTGTTGTGTGTCTATATGCTATATTGTCAGCATCAAGTTCGACTGAACTTCAGCTATGTTGGTCTCAGAAAAGGCTATAAATGGCCATTTCCAGGGAAAAGCTGCTAAAACTTCAGATTTTTGAAAAGGAATTGTTAACAATAATTAGATATTTATTTTGTGATTTATCACCTTGTTTTAAGTGCACGTTTCACTTTTTGTTTTATACTTAGCAAAATGTTTGCAACAGGAAACTATCTTGCAGCTGTAAACGCATATAACCTCGCAGTGCGGCTAAACAATAAGCTTCCCCTACTGTATCTGAATCGTGCTGCTTGCCACCTTAAACTGAGAAATTTACATAAAGCTATTGAAGATTCCTCTAAGGTATAAGTATATAGGTTCTCAGACTGTCATCTTATACATGGTTGTGATTTATTACAGTGATGCTTCTCTTTCAAGCAGATCTGTAAATACTTATTATTGCGATTCAAAATTTTTAGATTAAAAATTGATATAATGAAGCCATGGTCCATGAATGAAGCAATAAGAGGAGTGACCTCAAAGGCACCTGATTAATTCAGATAAAGTTTTCTCAGAGTTACTATTTTTGGAACTAATAAGTACTTGAGGCTTGAAACTTGTTTTTTCTAGTAACTACTATTACAACACCTATGCTTTTTTAGGGCTGTTTTTTTTTTTTTGTAGCATGGTATGTAATATCATGTATGAAAATAGAATACATTATTTGACTGTAATAAACATTTAACACAGTATTTTGTCAGTTTTTAGCCATGGCAATGAAACTATTTAGCAAACTGTGGGGTGACAGATACAAATCTTAATGACTAGATTCACAAGCCATATAGTTAAATCTGAATAGTTATTTTCTATTTCTATTTGAACAGCTATTATGTTACTGTATAATAATAGTAATTAGGTGAGAGAAGTGTGTGTAAATGAGAAAAAAACGAAATTATGGAAAATCTACCTCTAAATATTTTGGGTGTTTTCATTTGTAAAGGCACTAGAACTGCTGACACCACCTGTTCCTGATAATGAGAATGCTCGAGTAAAAGCATATGTGAGACGTGGAACAGCATTTTGTCAGCTGGAATTATATACTGAAGGTGAGACTTTGATTTTTTGAAAACATGCACATGGATTTATAGTGACATGCAAGTAATTCTGTTTAGCTCAACAAGACTGCTCATGCCTTTATTTTTTCAGGAGGGACAGTAAAGGAGGCCTATACAATCTATGTCTCTCTTTGTTATGAACCTGTTTACCACATTCCTTTTATTTTTTTATTTTTTTTTAATTTACTGGCTAATTGCAATTCCACTTGAAAAATCTTTACAAGTTTTAAGAAAATTGATTGTACTCCTAATTTAAGGAGTACAAATTAGTTTTTCCATTGAGGAAAAGGCTTTAGTGAGTTGTGTATCCTCTGTTTGGTCTATTGGGTAATCAGGCTTTCTGTGCATCATGGCCAGCTATTGACCATGGCAGCTTGGTGGCCATGGAAGGTATTAGTGAGGAATAAATGAGAGGTCAGAAATGAGGTATTTGCATTGGGAAGCATTCAAATGTAGGATGCAAACTGATATGAAACTAGGTTGCACTAGTTTTGCTGTTCATAAAGCAATGTTTCATTGGTTTTGAGATTATATTTACAGTATTTCCAACTATAGAACAAATTAACTTAAAATAACCTGAAATATTTCTAAAATATTTGCTTGTGAAGAGCTTAGTAACATATCTTTGTAAAACGATGTTTGAAACCCGTATTAATGAGCAAAATGTTTCAGTACATGTGATTTGTGTGAAAATACCTGAATTAAGTCTCCCTACCCAGTTCTCCAAGAGTATCAATTTAGTTTTATAAGGCAAATTTACAAGCGAAAGTCAATAATAGAAAGTGAAGAATATTCAAAATGTCAGTGTTGAAACACTAAGCTTTTCCCATCAGTTACCTTTTTCTACCTCTGAATCACTTCATCATTCCCTTACAGGTTCATTTGCACTTGGAAAGCTTTTTAAAAAAAAAAACATAAACAAGATTTTATTTTACTTCCTGTACTCATGGTTTCCTTTTTTTTCCCCTCAAGCTCTAGTATTCACAGTTCATGTCTTTTTTTTCTTGTCTTCATGCACTTTTATTCTGTCATTCAGTTTTTCTCTCTTCTGAAGAACACTTTTGGACACTCCCCTCATGCATGCATGCATATATATATGTGTGTGTATACATATATATATATATATAAAAATATATAAATGAAGAGGCTCTGTTTTCATATTTCAATACCTGAAAATGTTTATGTAGTAGTGTTTCCACTAAAATGTTTTGTAAAATAATATAAACAAAATATGAATTTGTTTACTGACAAAAGTTAAACCTAATGTCATTCTGAGTCCATCCAGCTCAATAGCAAAACTCAAGATCAATACTTTATATATATGACTAGGGAGCAGTTATTTCCAGTTAGTTGCTAAAGAGGATGCTCTTGCATTATTTACTGACATTCTTATTAATGTATCTATATTAGGTCTCCAGGATTATGAAGCAGCTCTCAAGATTGATCCCAAAAATAAAACTATAGAAAAAGATGCTGAGAAGATTCGACACCTAATTCAAGGAACAACAGAAGATTCTTAATAAAAATTAAAAAAAAAAAAAAAAAAAAGGAATTTTTTGGCAGGGATGCCTTTTGAGGGCATCAGAAGGAATCTTAGTTCTCTTCAATATGTTGTTAACTAGACATTTTTCTGTTTCACTCAGAACACCTGCAGAATTGGTAAACGATTGGATATATGAATTCCTATTTTTGGAAAGTATGGTATTATAACAAACATATATTTTATATCATTTTGATACAAAGTTGTCATATTTTTGCTTTCTATGAAATATTGGTGGGCTGAATATTAAAATATGCTTTTGGTACTTGATTTAAAGTTACTCATAACTAAATGAAATATTTGTCTGGAAATACCTCCTGAATCTAGACAATGGGTTTTCAAACAACTTCAGTAGCTCCATATAGTCAACACCTGTCACCTTCTTTCCGTTCTCCACCAAAGCTGAAACAGTTATGTGTTACATGGTTATAGTTATATGCTTTCCTCTTACTGTTCATAGTGTTTGGCACATCTGAAACTAAGACAGTGAGTTTAGATACTCTTAATTCAGGCGTCTAATTTGGAAAACCTCCACCTGGAAGCATAGAGGTAGATTTTATGTAGTGCAGAACACTCTTTTTAACATTAAGTAATGTACATTGAATATTTTCAGACTATTTTGAAACATTTGTTTGGGCTGACCAAACAAGGTAATTGGAAAAATAAACCTGGAGTGTTGTATTGTAGTGTAGTGGTAAATTGATCCTGTGATAAATTGTCCTATCAATGAATATGACTGACTTCTTCCATCCTGCTACAATTAGTAATCTTACAGTGTAGCTGTAAAGCATATTCTAAATAAAAAACTTTGTTATTTATATGAGAATATATATTTTTCTTGAGCTAGTATTTTAATTTGTACTCTGTTGACGTTGGCCAGTATCTCAGGAATACTGGTGTGATTAAAGATTCTCAAAAAAGGGACCATCCTGGTAAGGCTACAAGTGTTGTAAAGTGACATGAAGCATGACAGTGTGCTTTGAAGTCCTGCACCTGTTGTTCTGGATAGTATTGTTTATATATGTGTTAGCATTTGTATTGCCATGACAACCTGAAACACTGGAATTGAAGCGGTTCTGTTTTGTTAGGCATTCTATCCAAATTGTGACTATTTCCCCTACACTCCTTTCAGTAGCAGTTTTAGCAGACTTCTGAATTTTCCACATCAGTCTGTTTCAGGAATTCCACATCAGGAATACCATTTATGACTGATTTCTGTCTTTAGAAGAAAATATTTTTTATGCAGATATATGTTATTCTGTGAAATTTTATACTCTTGGAACAGGGAGAAGGTGGCAGGCATTGCTTCCAGTTGCTTTACTTGGAGCCTTGAGAGGAGTGCTGAGGTGAGTCAGAAGTGCCTGGGATAGCTGCTGTTCCTTCTTTCCTACAGGTACCTACTGCATTGCAATGGAAGGGGCTGAAAATACTTTTTTATAGCAGTTGAAAGGAGGGCAGTGCGGGAGCTTTAGTGCCTCTGTTGAGTGTAATGGTATACTTGCCAATATATGGCTATTTTCTTTCGTATAATTACTGAGAGGGCTAAGGAGGAGAGACACTGGCAAAGGGAAGAAGACAATGCAAAGAAGCAGGCACTGGTTTTAAGTTCCTGATTTTCTGTTTTGGTTCCAGAGCCTATTAGAACAATCTGTATACACCTGTATAGGCTATTTGTATCGTAGCTATTTGTTATAGCTAGCCAAGGCTATTTTTGATGTAGACAGGCACCTTTTTCTATTGCTATGAAATAGAAAAAGTGCCCCCTTTAGAGGTTAGGGAATCAAATGTGCTTGGTGGCATGAACAATATCTGCCTGTTTCATCTGATTATATTGGGAGCAAATGGATGTTTAACTTCTGACTTCCATGCCCGAGCTGACGGTGTATACACCGTATCAAAGTCATATGCATTATGTTTGTATTAGTGTCCTGAGATGTAGGAATGTGGAGACTGACTTTAAGTTTTAAAACTAGAGAATACTTTAATTAAAACAAGTAAACCTTCAGGTCGATGTCTCTTGCACTTAACTCTTTCTAAAAATTAGAGTTCCACATTTATGATACCAGTTTAAAAAGTTTTATTTTCATGGGTTTAGGTCTGACTGAGAACTGTATCATCAAATGGGCTGCATTCTTTTTGATACATCTTATTCAGCCCATGTGCTGGTTTTGGCTGGGATAGTTAATTTTCTTCATAGTAACTAGTGTGGGGCTATGTTTTGGATTTGTGCTGAAAACAGTGCTGATAATTAAGGAATGTTTTCCTTACTGCTGAGCAGGGTACACAGAGTCAAGGCCTTTTCTGCTTCTCTCACCACCCCACCAATGAGTAGGCTGGGGGTGCACAAGAAGTTGGGTGGTGACACAGCCGGGACAGCTGACCCCAACTGACCCAAGGGATATTCCAGACCATATGACATCATGCTCAGCATGTAAAGCTGGGGGAAGAAGAAGGAAGGAGGGACGCTCAGAGTGATGGCGTTCATCTTCCCAAGTAACCATTACGCATGATAGAGTCCTGCTTTCCTGGAGATGGCTGAACACCTGCCTGCTGATGGGAAGTGGTGAATGAATTCCTTGCTTTGCTTTGCTTGTGTGCGTGGCTTTTGCTTTACCTATTAAACTGTCTTTATCTCAGCCCATAAGTTTTCTCACTTTTACTCTTCTGATTCTCTTCCCCATCCCACTGGAGGGGAAGTGAGCAAGCAGCTGTGTGCTGCTTAGTTGCTGGCTGGGGTTGAGGCATGAAAACCAAAATAAATCAGATACAGACAGTTATTCCCAGAATGACTGAAATAACAGGTTTCTTTTCTTAAAGCTAAGTGTCTAGTCTAAGTCTATGACAAAAAGATGGAGATGCATTTTTACAGAGTATGCTGGAAATTGGGGTAGTCATATACCCTACTTCTGTCAATAGCAGTGTTTAAATAACTATCTTCAAATGACCCACAAGTGAGTAAGTGTTTTGAAAAGGTTTGATCCACTGGATGATAAATACAGGGTACCAACTGTGAGACAGGTGGTATAGCACCATATTCACTTGAAGTTGTTTTAAACAGTAAAACCTGAGGCTTTGTCGAAGAACCATTGGTGATGAGTGTTTTGGGGTCCAGCATACAGGAAAACACCGGGTTGCCAGGATTTGCACAGAGAGGCAGATGAGGAGATTGGTTTTGCTCTGTGTTCAGATTTGATGGCAGTTTCTCAGGAGAAGTCATCTTCTTTCCCTAGTAAGGAGATGGATTTTAATTCAGCCTTTCAAATAACAGGGCAAAGCATTTCAAATTTGTTAAAAGTTTGTGGTCAGAGCAATGTTGCTCAAGACGCGTATTGAAATATATGCACAGTGGAGAGTGAGGAACTTAACACTGCTGACTTTTGACCTTATTTAGTAAACTGTGGATGGTGATAAATGGACTTGTGTTGACTATGAAGTATAGTAAAAATTGGAATTTGCATCAATTTCTGCATTAGTGATAATCTTGAGCACAGAAAATATCTTAGTTTGTGTGGCAGAAAAAATTAGTATGGATAATAAAAATATGAATGAGTGACTTCTCTTTTTCTAATACACAGCGATATGTATGCTAAAGTAGAGCCCTAAAGAAACGTCCAAATGACTGTACTTCCTTTCTCGTGTTCACATGCATGCATTTTTATTTATTTTCCTCTGTAGGACTGAAGTAGCATATGACAGCTACTTCTTAGTGTGTTCATGGAAAGTGCCCTAACGCGGTATTGATGAGCATGCAGTAAAACTGCACTGAACAAGGTAACGTCCCTTAGTTTTGCTGAGCAAGCCATTCAAAACCTGTTGTTCTTCAGAGGTGCAATGAAATCTTTTTTCTTTGTTTCTCAATCATGTAAGAGATGAAGAAAACATTTAAGTTGCTAGCTTAGATAGAACAGTAATAGCTGAATATTATTATTATTCAGTAATAGCTGAATAACAGAATAGCTTAGATCAGTAAGAAATTCTGACTTTCCATTACTTTGTTTATTAATGAGGCCTGTTGTCGCCTCCTGTGTATTTTTTGCACCAGCATTAGAGCACCGCTGGGGCCTAAATCTCTGGGCTTTAGGATCTACTCGGTTTGTATTGTGCCCGTTAATGAGATGTGGTTTAGGTGCGTGGCTGGGGTCGGAGCTGCCTTACCCCCAGTCACGAGAGGCTCTCGGGAAAGGACAGCTTCTCCTGGAGCGGGGTGGCTGCAGGCGTCCGGTTCCAATCCTGTGCTGTTGGGAAACTTTCCAAATTAGTTAATTCACAGTCATCAGAGTTTTTCCGCCTGTCCGAGACTAGAGGGATCAAACACTTATAGTCCATATACTGCATCCTTTTTTTTTTTGGGGGGGGGGGGAGGGGGGCGTTCTTTGGTGGTGCTTTTTTGTTTTTGTTTTGTTTTGTTGTTTTCTTTCCCTTAGTACGAGCGTTATTCGCACGTAACGGAGCGTGTCCCTTCAGGGCTGGCTGTCCCTTTGCCTGGTTACCCTGTGATGACATCTGAACCACGCTCCCCGCGCTGGGGGTGCCTCTGAGCAACCTCCCCCGGGGACGAACACCGCCACCGGGCGCCCCGCGGGCCCCCCCCGCCCCGCTGCCCTCGCCCCTCTCGCGTCGCCCCCGCGCCTCCTCCGCACGAAGCTCCCTCCCTCCGCG
>JANHGO010000069.1:61776181-61805937 GCA_024606505.1 Aquila spilogaster
TGGAGCAGGGGAAGAGTGTGATGAGTCCTGCCCCTGAGGAGGATGAAGTGGCAGAAATAACATGTGATGAACTGACCATAACCCACATTCCCCGTCCCCCTGCGTCGCTGTGGGGGGTAGGTGGAGAATCCGGGAGTGCAGTTGTGCCTGGGAAGAAGGGAGGTGTGGAGGGAAGGTGTTTTGAGATTTGGTTTTATTTCTCATTACCCTACTCTGGTTGATTTGTAATAAATTAATTTCCCCGAGTTCAGTCTGTTTTGCCTGTGATGGTAATTGGTGAGTGATCTCTCCTGTCCTTATCTCAACTCACAAGACCTTTGTTATTCTCTCCCCTGTCCAGCTGAGGAGGGGGGAGTGATAGAGTGGCTTTGGTGGGCACCTGGTGTCCAGCCGGGGTCAAGCCACCACAGTGGAATGCTGTTCTGCATTGAGAAGGAAAGATACAGGGAGTTTAGAGGGTCTGGGGTCTCCAGAAATCAACAGTGTTGCAAAGACTGGTTGGAAATCCCTTGGAGAGGGCTAAGTGACAGAGAGTATGTAATTATGTATTCCATAGCCAAGATGCTGAAGTTTTCCCAGGCTTTCTTGCCTCAAGTGGAATCTGGGGGAAGCTACAGTGAGTAAAGGAATGCCAACATTTTACTACCTTCATTGGGAAATGAAGGTGATGAGAGGGCAGGGCAGCTTTCCTGACATCTGTACTGTAAGGTCAGGAATGAGAAGTATAGGCTTCTTGGAGCTTAAAATGATGGTTGGTGAGGGCTTGCTATACTTACACTTGGAGGATCTTGAAAACTGTGACAGCGTGAAAGGCTTGGAGATAGTAAGAGATTCTTCTGTGAGAAGGATTGACTTGTGAAGTGACTGTCTTTTGTGTTTTCCAGGGACTCACTGCAGGTTTTAGCACAAGTTCTTTGCAATTCACATTGGAGTTCTGGGTTTCCTTGGCCCTATTGTTCAGGCAGGAGAGTGCAAGGCATAAAATACTTAGAAATAACCTGGATATTGGCATCCTCTGGAGGAGGAATTCATATGGCAGTGCAGGGCTGAGCTAGTGGCAGCAACTAAGAGAATGTTGGTGGTTTTTTTTTTTTTTTTTCATGGGGCAAACTGTCACTGAAGAGGTATCTTCCATAAGGAAATATACAAAAGCAATCTAATTGTTGTGTAAGGAAGTTGTGATGGTAGATTGTGTGGCAGCAGGTGGAAAGAGCTGACAGACTGTGTGCAAGGCAAAAAACTGTTCTTGGTTTAAAATACTTGTTGTCTTTTAAGACCTACTCAGTTGATGTGTGCAGCTCTATCAAATTTGTATAGCTTCACTTATGTTTCTGTCCATCTTTTGATCTCTGCTGTAGCTTCATTTATTACTTTTATTTGGGATGAAATGCTAGAATTCCCTCATTCTTTGATTGAGTCTTCAGATACAGCTATTTGTAAAGTCACTATTATGTCTGTGTAGCCCTGGTTTAATTTGTGTGTCTGTGTTTCCTATTTTCTGATGTTTGGCCAGTTGTATAAACTGACAATGGCTTTATTAAAGCAAAAGTAATTTTTAATTCCTAGTAGAATAAAGCTTGAGACAAAAGAAAAAAAGTGAAGCAATTAAAGGTCTGTTGGTGTGGGTTCATTGTTGCCTAGGTGTCTACAGGGTAGGCATCTGAATATGATGGTTTCTAAGTTTGCATTGTAGAAATTAAATCAATACAATCAATGGAGTCTAGAGAGCGGTAATTCTTACGCTAAGGTCAGCACTTATATTTGATCAAATGACTTGCTGTCGACTCCACTGACTGTATGGATTGTAAAGGTGCCTTCAACAATTTGCTCAGGTGTAGACAATTTAAAGTTAGATAAGACTACTGTTTTGTCTTACTTTCCCCTAGCAGTGAACAAGGCAGGCCTAAGTTGCTCAGAAACTCGAGAGGCCCCACCTCTTGGTGTGGACCTCCAATACACTTTTCTCTTTTAGTCCTGAGGATTTTTTTATCTCTTCAGATCTTAGCTGATGTGTGGGTGTAGTAGTGGGGGTGGTGGGGTTGTTTTGTTTTGTTTTTTTAAGTATCTAGCATTGACTTGTAAACTGAGCAGGTTATTGAGCCAGAATCCTCAGAGCAAATGGGTTAACTGTTTTCCTGGAATGAGTGTTACCTATTGGCTGGCTTTATCTTCTTGTTGCCTGCTCCAAAACGTTTTCAGGGAACAGTACTTGAGGAGGAAAATTCATAGGAGGAAAATAGGAAATAATAGGAAGAGATAATGGGTAGTGATCAGCTGTTTCTCCTTCACTGCACATTCCCCTCTCTGCAGATTATAATGAAAATCTGGGTAATTCGAAAGGCAAGCCATTACAAGCTTGTCATTATACTCAAGTTTTGAAAGTTCGGTTCAGTTTCAGAAGGGCAAGAGATGTGGTTTGTGACTTATAAATGTTGGGCTATGGTTTCATTTCTGTTGGCAGCAAGGTGGTATTTAAGAGATGGTTAAAACTTCTTTTCCTTCTCTTGTTTTGGGTTGGATGACAAGTTGGGAATCCCATCACCAAAAGAGAAACAGAAAACTCACTCACTCCAGTCCTCAAGACCAAGTGGGATACAGGAGTGCACAGGCTGCCGGACTTTACAGACTTCGAATAAAAGTTAAAGGATTTAGGAGGTGGCTACAACGGTTGGGTTACTCAGCTGTGACTTGCAGGCTGTATTTTAATACTTGAGATGATTATTTTCCACTGTAACTGAAAATGAATTATGCAGTCTAAATAAATTAACATAATACAAGATTATAGGAAGGCAGGGATTTGTCTAGCCAAAGCAGAACAGATTTCTGTGGTGTAGCGATTTTCTGTTCCCAGTTATTCTTCCCCGATTAACAAAGTAGAGTGAATGGGATGGCTAGATACCCTTCACACACTTGTTATCCAGGGAGGGGGTGACATGTGAACTACTGTATACTTCGGGGAAATGATGTGGATATTAGGAAGAGGGTAGAGCTAAGGATTAGGCAAATTTGGAATACTATAGTATTACTTTCTCACATATTATTGTGACCTGTATTGATGATGACATAAGAGAATCAGTTTCTGGATTTGCTTTGCCATTTACAATGGCACTGAGTTAAGAGGGGCAAGAAATAGCAATTGGCTAGATTGTGATTGCAGACAACTGACAGCTGTGTATGCTGAATTTAATATCTGAACAGAGAAGTGATGCTGTGTATCATTGGACTACTCTTCAGAAAGGATTTGCTAATTTTGTGTAGGAGTATAGGAAAAGGCGTGTAGTGAGGAGACAATATCCTTTCTCAACCTCTTTGCTGTTGATGAAATGGAAGGGTCGTGGAGGTCTAGCAACAGAGGAAGTGAATTGGAGAGTTCAGACAATCAGACCAGACTGCACATGTTTAAAAAAGGATGGCTTACCTTGTACTCAGCTAGTCCAGTTTCTTGGTATTTTAGCTAAAATTTTAATCTGTTTTAAGCTATATTCCTGATGTTTGCCTTGTTGTGGAGCCTGGGCAAACTAAGTTTTTGTTACTCTCTTTCTTCTTCACAACTTAAGAAATGAAAGTAGTGGTTCTATTACACCAGAGAAAAATTGTCACATAATAAATCTATATACCTATCTATAAAACCCAACCAAGCCAAAACCCCCAAATAATTTTGTATTTTCTTTCCTGAGATTTCACTCCGATTTTAATAAATTAATTATAATTCAGTGGTGAATTTCTACAAAACATTTGAGATTAAAATTGTGATACTTTAAGTAGTCAAAAGAAAAAATACAAAGTATTTGTCAAATTACTAAAGCAGTTAATTTGTGAAGCCTTTGAAAAAGGAACAGAACTTTGTAATGTGATTGTAGAATGTATCTTATGCAGTTCTTTTTGAGGTATGTAATCTTCCTGAGGTACAGTCTCCTCTTAAAAACAAAAGCATACATGTTTGCTTGAGTCCTGAAATGAGGCATCTAGGAAAACTGATCTGGAAGTATTACTACTACTGTAATTTCACACCTGCTATTGCAAAAATAACTATCTCTGTTTACAAAAACAGCTCAAGTTATTTATGGATCAGAGTGACTTAGTATTTTTCAGAGTGACTTAGTATTTTTCAGTTATGTTTTTCATGTTTATAGTTTTCTAATAACCTTGTGTTCCATCAGTTCTTTTAAACAAAAATTACAATATGAAGATTAAATATTTAGAGTTGTCAACTGTATCGCTTGCCCTTAGTGCCCTGCAGTCTCGGAGCGTCGTTTATCTTTAGTTCCTGTTTTGTTCTGAGGTTGTTGCTGACTAGCAGCTAACTAATAACTAAGACTCCTTTGTGGATTAAAGACAGAAATCCAATTTAGAGATTGCATAAATACTTGTTTTCCTGGTGTCAGAGATGTACTATTAAGACAGCCATTCAAATTTGAGATGGAGTAGTGTTATACTTATTTTTTCCTGGTAGTAATACTTACTAGAGTTCATGGTGGTACACTTGAAATTTTGTTTTGGGGAGGGTGTGTGTATTTACATACAATACATGGACATATGTGCAATAATTAGATTCCATATTCAAAACTCATTTGACAACCTCCTCTGTTTCTTTAAAGTCTATTTAATAAATAGGTCTAATAAAGCTAATAGAACATAGTTATTTAAAATACTTAGCATAGCCGTTAATTGATGCCTAAATTGCCTTTTTTTTTTTTTCTTTTTCTTCCCCCACCCCTAGACTTGTCCTCTGCCCTTTTCAGTCATGGTCATAAGTATTACTAACAGTTGTTTCCCTCTAGTTAATTACTTGGTATTTCTCTTGCTTTTCTTTGCTTAAAATCATCTTCAGTTTTAAAGGTTATTCTTCTCTTCCGTTTTCATTATAAATGTTCTGTTTTCTTTGTAACTCTTTCCTTCTGCTTTACTGATGGAAATCCCAGTAACAGTAATGTTTTCTTAAAACTCTTCAACTCCAGGGTTCTGACATAGAGACAGTGACTTCAGAAAATGGAAGCACAAATGATAACCATGAATTTGTTTCAGAAGAATATGTTTCTTTGCAAGAAGAGGAGCAACCAATTGATTTGCAAGGTAAGATATTAAAAGAGGAGCAGTTCAATAAAATTGGTAAGTATCTGTTGTAGCATTGGCACAAAATTAGTATTTTTAATAGAGTTTGTATACTTTGTAGGCCTCTGTCAAAGTACTTGCTTCATCAGTGTTATGGAAAATAATCAGTCATCAACTTTAAAAAAGCATTTTTTCTTGAAATAGATGAAATGAGTAGAATGTCTTTCATTTTGTCAATACTTTAGATGCATTACAGAATAGTATGCACTGGTGTTGCTAGAAGATAGTTTGTAGAAGTACTATTGATAAAACAAATATTCCTTAATAATGTCATTGATCAAATAAGAGTAATTTGGAAGGAACCATCAATGCTATTACACCTAAAAAATAATATCGTGGCACTGTCTTAGCATTTCTTGAGTTGGAAGTGAAGTCTGGTGCATATTAATATAATGAAAATCCACTCATTTTAATTACTAAATTTAATGCTCAATTTATTAATATTGGTATGAGAACACAGACGTGACAGGTTCAGTGTGCAGTTGACTAAATTTGAGCTTGGCCATGTTTCCAAATTCATAACATCTCCTTGTTGAAACAGGACAAGACACTCAAACTCCAATGACTATCTGGAAAATATTTTAATTATCCTAGCATACAAACGTTCTGTATCAACTTACAATGTAGTGTTGGGTTTTATCTGATTGTGCTTTTCATTTATAGGTTACTTGCATTATGATCAATATGAGGATTTGAATTTAAGTATCCTCCAAAACATTGTATTACATAACGACAAATGGGATTCTGATGTTTGTTAGAGGAATATTAAAAATGAGATTTAGTGTATTTTTAGAAAACCTTCCCTGATATGAGTACATAATAGAAATGTCACAATTATACATATTTTAATATTATATGGGAGTGGGCATAATTTGTGGTTACTGGTTTTAATCCCATGTTTGGTTTTTTCCTCTTTTTATTTATATAGCTCAGTGCAACAATGACGGAGAGATACCAGTGGTAGATAATACTCTCTCTGCATTTGAGGAAACTCATGCAGTTCCAGAGGTAAATTATATTATGCTATTCAGAAGCTTCTGTAAGCCCCATCTGACAATGCCAAGCAACGTTTTGAAGGCATTAAAATAAAGATACTGATTTTTCTTTTTTTTTAAAAGCATTAAGAATTCTTGCTATTTTTTTAAATTACTTTATATTTCATGTATCTGAATATTTTTTTACATTGTCCATTTCCCTAGGGAGAGAAAGAAAAAATCCCTGATGATGGGTCCTGTATTGGAACTATTAGCGATGATTCTGACATTGTTACAATTGAAGCTCCAAAACCAGAAGAAACTCAAAGTCAGGAGGAAGCTCCAGCTGATGGTGAAGAAGCTCAAAGTTCAGAGGATTTTAACATGGGTTCCTCCTCTAGCAGTCAATATGCATTTTCCCATCTAGAGACTGGTAAGAGAAATAAATTACTAAGCAACTGTGTGCAAAAATGTCACCAGGAAAAAAAAAAAATTTGCTTAGGGAACCTTCTTTGTGTGGAGAGGGAAAAAAAAAAAGGTCTTGTTCAAGTATTTGCAGTTTCTAGGACAACTCTAGTTGCCCTAACTCTAAAACTTTGTCCAAATCTGCAATCTTCTTGTTTAAAAGCGTTCTCTCCCATTAAGTGTTCACTATTCTAAATAGAAAGTATATTTCTAGAATATTTTGGAGAATTAAAATTTCTTTTAGTTCACAGAATAATTGTAGAGTTTCTCTTGGCAATTTTTTTGACTTTTATAGAGTTGGCATAAACGACTAGCAACTGGGAGAGAATTGATTTTGGGGTCATGATGACTAATAGCAGCTTACCTTCATAGCTACATAGAATATACATATTTTTTTTAAGATACTCCCAGTACTTGGCAGAAATACGCAATGCATGATATTCAGGAGGAAGGATATGAATATTTGGCCAATTAAAAACAACCAACCACAACCCAACAAACTCAATCAAAAAAACTTACTGTTGTGTTACTTTTCTCTAGTTCTCTAGTCTTCCTTTTTAATTCTGTTTGGCTGCTTATTTGTAATCTTTTCTGTTCTCTTTATTCTTTATAACACTCTTGTATTACTGATTTTTAGCTTTCAAAGTAAGTTTATTACAAGAGCAGGATTTTTCTTAAAGTACTGTTTTATCTTAGAAGTAGAATAAAACATCGTTAAACGTTCATGTATCTGCATAGTATCTATTGGAATCAGAAAATGACAGCTTAGCATCTAATGACCAGTGATGATTCGTAACAAAGCTGTTGCCTTCTTTAAGTCTTCTGGATTACTTGACTTAATTTTTAATTTAAATTTAGTTGACTTTCTTTTTTCTTTTAGGGCTGAGTTCTAAAAATGCTTTTTTTTTTTCCTCCCCATGTTTTTGTACACAAAAGTCAGTTGGCTGGAGAAGCTGAGGAAGATTCCTGATTGTGTAAGGGGATGGGGAAATGAGGTGAAAGAGCATGTGTCTCGCAGTCTTCCTTTCCAAGGTGGTGTGATTAAATTTGATCAGCTTGTGTAAAGCTGATTGCTTATGGCTTGCATGGAGTGTTCTTAAAATTATCAGTAGCAATCTGACTTGATCTTGTAGTAGTGATATTCCAAACAGATGATGAAAGCCAGTCCTCACTGAAGAATTTGGCTAAGCTGTCAGTGTTTTATTTGCTTTTTTGAAAAATGTTAAACTTACATGTAAATTTGGAATGGGCATCAGTAAGCTTTGTAATACATTTTAATATGTATGCTTTGACAGTTTAAATGAATGGGTTCCAAATCTATGTATGACTGGCAAAAAGAATTTCTTCCTTCTAACTTAAGCTGATTTCAGCGTGGTCTTTAGTGCTGTGCATCTGATTGACCAAGTATCATAGAAAATGTCTGGAGTACTTTTGCATTTATTTTAAATGCGAAAGTTTTAGCAGTCAAAATTTTCGTGCCACTTTTTGGCAATGGAAATCTTTGCCATCCGCCTGCTTCTTGTTGAGTTTTCTGTTGTGTTGGAAAAGGATGAGCTTCAGATTTTCCTAATGTAGGCACTAAAACATTCTACAAGGATTTTCTGCCACTTTTACTTGCAAACCAATTCCTGTTTAGGCTGTCTTCACCATGCAAACAGAAATGTTTTAATATTGCTTCATGAATGAAGTTAACTAGCAGAAGCACTCGTACTGAAACAAACTGCATCTAGGCTTGAGTTGTGTCTGTGCAGAAACGTCAAAGAAAATCACGTTCTTAACTGATATTGTTACTTCATCTGGTTTCTAGTGTAGATCTGACACTTCAAAATCATAGCAGAAGCTAGAATTTTGGACTGCTATTGTGGTCACACTTTGTTTCATTTATACTCCTTTTCATCCTGTGAATATTAGAGTAGAGCTTTGTACTGAATTCTTACAGCAGCTGTAAGGCAGTGTCATTCTTGCCTGAAAATGTAATGAATGCTGTTGACAGCTTGCCAGTAAGTGCTTATGAATGGCTCTAAGTGTCTTACAGCTTTCTCTCTTTGCTTTCCAATTGTCTATTTTTTTTTTTTTTTCCTTTCCTATTCTTTGCCGTCCAGTGTATATCAAAGAATTTCCCATTTGGCTAGAAGCAGCTTGTTCCTTAACCACTTTTGTATTCCATGTGTAAGCTTCTTCGGTTGTTGAAAAAAACGTAAAAAAACCAAATAAGCAATAACAACACCCGTCCTATGAAGTATGTCCTGTATCATCCTTTATAATGTCTGACGTCTGCATTCTACTAAAAATACCTCTCTCCTGACTAATTTCTGAATGCTTGTCTTTATTGTCCAGGATTGGGGAAGTATGGGTCTGCTTAAATGACTGATTCTAAAATAGTGTCCTTTTCTGCCAAGCTATATAAATTCATTAAGAACCTGCATGTCAAGTAGCTGTTTAAGTGATTTGTCTTTATTGCAATGTCTGCTTGGTCAGTCTGGTTTGACTAATGGACTAAAATGGATTTTTTTAGTAAGAGGGGAAGTTATCTTTCATTATCTGACATGTTGCTTGTCCACGGAGTCAGAAATTAGACATGTATTCCAGATACTAATTGGTAATCTTTTCTGGGGTTGATGCAATCACTTCTATTAAGTTGGAATTTATTTTAAGTGAAGAATCTTAACTGGTAATGCTTTTTATAGCTAACGGCTAGCACTGCTTGGTATTCTTGTCTGTTCAGTGATGTGTGTGTGGCTTTGCCCAAACAAATGATTTTCAGTTGTGAAATGTTCAAGGACAGTAACTCTGTATTTATATTTTTGCATTTGAGTGGTGATCTCTGATATAAGAATAAACAACTATATTTCTAGAAGGGGCATTAGCATTGTGTAATTGCAGGCATCAAATTTAGTGTCTGAGCAGGAGCACTTTGTCATGTGATGGAGGCTTCACTGATCACATTGAATCTATTTGAGGCATGTGAATTAGGTACATGAACATAAGTATTTGAAAGCTTCTTTTTCACCCTGCTGCTGCTTCCCCTTGATATTTGCCTTACACTTGAAAATGATGCTTTCAAAGGAGGGAGATTAAATAATCATTACTTATATACTGGGTTATATAAATTTATTTACAGTACACGCAGCACGCATTTGTGCCACTAATAGCAACAAGCAATTACAGCTTTGTTGTTATTTTCCCAGTTAGAATATATGGCTTCTGGGCCATAGGAACATGAACATACAAATGGTATCATAAATACTATTTTACAAAAATGGTATTAAAGATATTTTTTATGGTTAGAATTTGTTCTTATCTCAAATCTCAGCCGATTCAATCTTCCAAAACATCAGTCAGGTATAGAAGAGTTTTGGACTCAGAGTGTTAGGGAGGGACAAACACAGAAGCACCCAAGTGGTTCTTTTCCTGTGCAGTAGTGGTTGAAAATGGCTTTTTTGAAAGATGGGTAAAGATGTTAATAGATAGTATATGGTAGATATTAAAAGTAAACAAAATTACATATTTAAATAAATTTGCAATGCAAAGCTTTGAATATTTATAACAAATACATTAATGGACCTTTAATGGAGTTTTTCTGCAGCTGCTTGTAGATCACAGAATTAAGTTTTTTGAGAGAATATAGTAAAACCATGTCTGTCTTAGGAAGCTTTCTTTTAGCAAGCCTTTATGTTGCTCTTTTATTATTAATTAGTTCAGTCTCAATGTCTGTTAAGAGAAGGAAAACTGAATTAACCTTTCTACTTCACAAGAATTTACAGAAGCAGTACATGTAGATGCTTTAAGAGGCAGGATTGTCTCTTAAACGAAATACTTTCTAATGAGTGAATGATAAGGTGTGGGGAAGTGCTGTACAGTTTTTTTGCTGGTGATTTCTTGATCTCTATCTTTTTCCTTTTAAAAAATGATTTTTTTAACTTCAGAGATCAAGCATTCCTTGCATAATATCCAGCATAAACTATCACACTGAAAATTTTTATTTTGTTTTATTAACGTTCTCCAAGATTTATACAAAATACATTTGGCATTTATATGATGGATTTTGGTACTCAAACTGATTTTCAAAACAACAATTAATGCATTTTAAAGACTGTTCTGTGTTGGGTTTCAGTTTTTTCATCTCAGGCTAGCAATGATGAATCAAGTAGTGATGAAACTAGCAATCCGTCCAGTCCCACAATACGAAAACGTCGGGCTAAGAAGAGGCTGATCTCCAGCTCTGAGGCTGAGGGTGGGTCACCTGCTGAACCGGAGTCTGAACCTCCCAGAGAAGAGCAGCACAAACGCCAGTTCAGTAGTGGCCTTAACAGATGCATTGTACTAGCTTTGGTGATTGCAATCAGCATGGGCTTTGGACACTTCTATGGTGAGTTTATAGAAAACAAAATACATAGAATCAACATCTTACATAACAAATACCATTTTATGTGAGACTGATTTTTTTTTTTCTTGTTCTCTGCTAGCAATCTAAACCCAAAAATGAGAAAAAAACACTGCTAATGTATGGATAATATAGGGAGGCCCTTCAGTGGTGCAATTTAATATACACTATTTTAAAATTAAAGTAAATAAAAAGAAATTAATTTTTGGTTGCCCTTCCCGATAGAATTTCTTGTTGTTCTCGTAATGCAGTGTGTACCCTTCTTTTTTCACATCTTTTCTTTTGAAATATATTTGTGGTAGTGCTTACCATTTCTAACAGCATTCAGAGAGTTATTTCAAGCTTTTGTTCCATATGTGCTCATCTGGTAAATGTAGGAGCAAGGCATACAGGAGTTCAAAGTATCAATGTTTTTCTCTCTTTGGTAGAGAAAAATACGCTGTAGTTGTCCTTGCAATTCCAGAGTGGCTTAGGGAATCCAGGATAGCAGCGATTTTCCTGTGTTCAGCGCGTTGCCTAAAGTTAAGCATTACACAGTTTGTTACTACATTTAACAAAACAGTAGAACTGATTCCAGATCTAAATCTACCTAGTGCAATCCTGACCTTCTAAGATACATGTGTTATGATAAAAATGATAGAGGGCATTTGTTTTTAATAGTAATTTTTCCTGAGTGGTTTTAGTTTTTTATGAAAATATGCCTTCAATTTGACACTGGGAATAAGATTCTAATTGAATTTGATTTTGACTAATTGTTAGGGGTTTAAATTTGACATTTATTTTGAGATTTATACTAAATTTCACTTGACCCTGATTACCTTTTTTTTGTTCTTAGGTAAACCTGAAGGTAAGAGTCATGAGTGATGTATTGTGGATGCTATGCTTGCATTCAGATTGACTTTTAAAATTGTGTGTGTATATGTGTACACACACATCCATATATGTATGCATACTTACATTTAAAAAAAAAATTAAGCCTTAAGAATTACTAGTGTATGCAGTATTATAGAAATGACTAATCCAGTTATGTAAAATACTTTTTATTTAGCAGCTGCAGCTAGTAGTAGCTGGTGTAAAAACTGATTGATGTATATTGGCATACTAGAAGCAGAGGAGCACAATGACTAGACTAAACTTTGATAGTGCTTTGTGGTGGTAACTTGAGGTTTCAGTTCTGTTAATCATTTTACAGTGTTTAAATTTGGGTTAATGATAAATACTATTCTTTTAAAGAACTTTGTGATCTATGGATGAGAAATTCATTTTGGAAATGTAGTCAGGGTCATATCTTTATTAAGAGATTCACTTTGACTTGTTCATTCATTGAGTCTGTACTTCTAAATAAAAATGCTCGTCACTGATGGCAGTGATGACAGCACTCTCAGCAGGAAGAAGGCAAGTCCATGTGGCTTTAGTTTTTGTTTCTTCAAGTGAAAGTTCTTCATGGTTATGTGATAACTAGAAAGGAAATCAAACTGATTTCCATCTTCCTGTTTTTTGTTTGTTTGGTTATTTTAAACACCAACTTGCAAAGAGAAATCCATGTCCCTAGAGGACTACTTTGCATTTTTGTAATTCAGCTTGGAATGAATGTTTTCCACAGCAGTTTTTTAATGCTAGGCTAATTGCTAATTGTTGTGTAAGAGGATTGGAAAGGGTTACTTTTTCTGAAATTACTCTTCTTTTTTTTTTTTTTTTTTTTTTTTGTTTTTTGTATTAGTATCAGGGAGGTGTTTTCTCTTTAGCTAGAGCTCCAGGACCCCTTCAAGACTTCTAAAGATGTAGAAAGCAACTATGATTAAGTTTTAATCAATAACTGTATCCTAATCAGCATTAAACTGAGTTACTGGCTTTATGATGCTCTAGGAAGGAGATGTGAAGGAGGGCAAGCTTTCCAGGAAAAGGGGTAACTGGAAAAGCTAAAGTTAGGAAGCCCTTGCCAGAAGCATGTCTCCTTATGGACATTCAGATACTTAATTTTTTTCTTTAACCAGAATCTGCAGAAGGGAATATTACTGTAATGCTAGGGATTTGGATAGATTACTTAAAGAATCTGAAGCATAAGGTGACTTAGAGTACCAGCTGGAAACGCAAACCAATTACTGAGGAGTGGTACCTCGTTACGTGCATTTTCAGTGTCTTTGATACCCTTTCGGTGTTGCTAAATGTCATTTTTGCTTACTGTATCTAAATTACAATTCGATAAGCACAGAAACAGCATTTTAAGTATTTTTTGTAATTCATGTTCCTCTTAACACGAAACATTTACATTAAATGATGATTTCAGATGCAGTCTTTAGATTCTTAGGATCAATGGACTTCTTCAAAAGTATCTATAAAACATAAATATGAAAAACAAATTTGCTGTCAGTATATTTAAATTCACTTATGCAAGGATCTGTGCTTCCAATAAATGTTTACTAGGACGCTGCAAATTTGAAATCATTGCTGTAAAAACATTGCTTTCCCTTAGCTGAATTGAACTATTGAGGTTCAACTTGGTTTAATAGAGCACTGTTTTTAAGTTCATACTTGACAATACATTAAATAGAAATTAAGAGAGCGCAAAAAATTCCTTAGTGTAATAGCATTTATAGAATTTCTTCTGTTTAATAATACATCCTCCTGCTTTTAAATACAGAAATAGAACTCTGCATATGCTGCATTGGTTTTGAAAGAAATGCCTAAAACATGCTATTGCCATCTGCTGTAGAGTCAATTAAAGAGACTCTTAAAAGCAAAGAAATAAAACCTACATCAGTGTTAGGATTTACAGAACATGTGTATACGTAGGGAGGTACCAGTAAAGAGGTTTTATTTGATGGAAAAAATTGGTGGCTAGTACAATGAAGATATTTTTTTCAGAAAAATCATGTCTCAGCCTTTATCTGACAATTGAAAGATAGGATATTTGCTTACTCTTTAGCCTTCACTCATGGATAAGAATGACAAGATAGGGCCTGCAAATACTTGCTGCTTGTGAGCAGTGTGTAGTAGCTGTGTTTCTGCATGACAGTTTAAATACTGTGCTAATATCGTCTTATTGATGTAACTTTATTTAGCAGTAAAAGTTGTAGTTCTGAAATGGATAATGCATGGACTAATGGTCTCCCTTTTATCCTGATTGGTTTGCATGTTACTAAAAAAACGACAAAGAAGTCACATATATCCTTTCCTGCATAACTTTTGTTGTTTTGTATCTAACTTATTTCTACGTAGTGTTCCAAAATTCCTTCATTTGTTATCAAATAAAAGACAGTATAATAGCGCATTTTTGGGTCCACTTGAGAAACTGTTTATTGTTGGAACAAACAGAATCAGTATGTACCAATCTGGTGTTACAATCTTTATTTTGTTACAGCTAAACAGTTACTAGTAAGTACTGGGCAGAAATTGCAAGGTAAGAATGCTGTTGAATTTGCAGAGAAAATGAAGATGATGCTTAGGTTTGTCTGTTCTTCTAACTATTTAATGTAAGTCAGACTATCAAAACAAAGGTTTGTTTTTTTTAATCTTTGTAGGTACAATACAGATCCAGAAACGTCAGCAGCTGGTGACAAAGACACGTGAATTAAAAGATATGAAAGATGACCTTTACCAGTGCCAACAAGAGCAAGGAGATAAATTGCATCATAAAGTGGGGGTAGGTATGAGTTTAGCTGGAAGTCATTGGGTTATTCTGTCATTATATGTGTAGTTTACACAAAGTGAAATTAATTTATCACACAAATCCATTACCTTTTTTTCTTTAGTAAGTTCTTTGAGAACATAATTTTTCTTTCCCCTGAATTCTTGACAAAGATTTTGTATTTTGATGAAATTTGTTATTGGAATGTATTTAAACATACTGTTTTTTAGGTATGTTGTCTAGGAGTTATCTGGACACAGACTGTCTCTTTCCCTATGACATAATGCCAGGTTGTCATTAATTGTAGAATGGTTTGGGTTAGAAGGGACCTTAAAGACCATCTAGTTCCAACCCCCCTGCCATGGGGAGGGACACCTTGCACTAGACCAGGTTGCTCAGTGTTCAAGTGGCCTTGAACACTTCCAGGGATGGGGCATCCACAGCCTCTCTGGGCAACCTGTTCCAGTGTCTCACTGCCCTCACAGTAAATAATTTTTTTCCTAATATCTAATCTAAATCTACCCTTTTCCAATGTAAAACCGTTACCCCTTGTCCTATCACTACACTCTCTGTTAAAGAGTCCCTCCCCATCTTTCCTGTAGGCCTCCTTTAAGTACTGGAAGGCTGCTATAAGGTCTCCCCAGAGCCTTTTCTTTTCCAGATTGACCAACCCCAACTCTCTCAGCCTATCCTCATAGGAGAGGTGCACCAGCCCTCTGATCATCTTCATGGCCCTCCTCTGGACTTGCTCCAACAGGTCCATATCTTTCTTATGGGGGCCCCAGAGTTGAACACAAGTAATGAAGACAGCTGAAGTAGAACATGCTGGTAAAAACCTATTATAGGTTGAACCTACAGGTTTTGTACATTTGCTTTCTAAATTGTAAGTGGTTATTAATTTTTTAAATACTTAACCTGTACTTCTAGTTTTTTACTGTTAGATCATTCAGAGAGAAGATTAGGGAGTGCTTTGTGTGTGTGTATCTTTTTTTTCTTTTTTTTTTTTATGTTACTGATAACAGCGTTTATACATAATTCAATACCTTTAGTTCTAGAGTTTGTCAAGGATGCCAAGAGACTGGGGAGATCCTTTTGTGTTAGGATATAGTTACATGAACACATGGTTTCAGCAACAAATTTGGTTCAAAATCAGTTCCTGAATTTCTGTCCCAACTGTTGAATGCCCCTGCTTCTGCTAATGTATTTGGTTTTGTAATCTGTAAACCCAGTTTGCTGAACATAAATCAACAGCAAACCCAGACATTTTCATTTCCTTTTAACATGTTAGAATTCATGTACCCAGTTTACTATCCTTCAGCTAGTTAAACCAATACAAGCAAGAGGTGATGACCTCTGGTTGGAACGGGGAGCCTCTCACATGGTCTTTGCCAAGAAAGTGTTTGTGTGTGTATCCGAGATAAACAAACTGGCTCTATTTTTGCATCTTGCTGCAACATGTGTCACTGCATCCAAAATGACAAGTAAACTGTGCCTGGGCTACCTTGGTCTTTCATCTTTCTAGCTGAAATTGTAACAATTCTAATTGTTGTATTTTTGCTTGTTTTCTTTTTGTTTGTATTAGTCACTCAAGGGAGATCTTGCCACATGTTTGACCTCTACTGAGATGGAGAAGAAATCCTTTGAATCTCAAAAAAAAAGTCTTGCTGCAGAAAATCAGCACTTAAGAGAATCTCTGGAGAAGGAAGAAAAAGCTTTGGCTTCACTTCAGGAAGAATTAAGGAAGCTAAGACAACAAATTAGAAACTTAGAAGATAAAGGTACTAGCACTGAGTCTATTGTAATGGAAAATCAGAAACTAAGGGAACATTTGGAAGAGGAAAAGCAAAGAAACCACAACTTTCTTAGGCAAAAGGAAACACTCTTTGCAGAGGCACAGATGTTAAGGAGAGAACTGGACAAAGAACGTCATGTTACAGAAGCTCTAAAAAAAGAACTGGAACAGTTAAGTTCTCGTCAAACACCTGACAATGCTAATGACGATGATACATTACGAGAAAATCAAGAAATAGAAACTCTTCGAGGAAGACTAGTAGAACTAGAAAAAAAGCTAAACTTTGAGCAACAACGCTCTGACTTATGGGAGAAGCTGTATGTTGAAGCAAAAGACCAAACTGAAAACCAAGAAATGAATGAAAAGGGACAAAAGAAAGGTGCTAAAGGGCAAAGTAAGACTAAAAAGAAATCAAAGGAATCATTTTTTGGTTCAGTTAAAGAAACTTTTGATGCAATGAAAAATTCCACGAAAGAGTTTGTAAGACACCATAAAGAAAAGATTAAGCAGGCTAAAGAAGCAGTGAAAGAAAACCTGAAAAAATTCTCTGATTCTGTAAAGTCTACATTCAGACACTTCAAAGATACCACAAAAAACATCTTTGATGAAAAGGAGAGGAAATCAAGTGATAAAAGACATGAGGCACACAAGAAAGCTCGAACTTTTTACCGAGAACATAACTCTTACGAGAATCTGAAGCACAGGCATTACAAGGGACCTAACATGCCAAAAGAATTCAAAGATGGAAGAAAACATCAGTTTACAACATTTGAAAAAGATACAGATTCACAGAAATTTCTCAATGATCCTTTGTGTAACAGAAGGCATCAGTTTGTCCTAAAGGGCTGCTCTGGTATTTTTGAATGTGCTCATCAAGAATTCATTAGTCTCTTTAACAGAGTATCGGATCCTATCAGGGTGGATGAATTTAATCGGCTAATGAAAAAGTATTTGCAACAAGTTGCACATAACTTTCATCACTGGAGAGAACTAGAAAATTTCATCAATAAGTTTTTTCATAATGGCGTATTTATACACGACCAGATGCTGTTCACTGATTTTGTTAATGATGTCAAGGATTACCTGGAAGATATGAAGGAATACCAAAATAATAATGAAAAGGTTTTTGACGATTTGGACAAATATATCTACAGATACTACTTTCATTATGATAATTCACCCCAGTATGGACCCAGGTTTGTTTCTGTGTTTCCTGAACTTGTTAACACAATGAAGTAGTCTTTGTAAGACAACTAGTGTCCTTGTTCTAATAGGTGGTCTTCTAGTGTGTATGCATATGTCCATATATATACACACACTAGAAGACTTTCTGAAGGACTCAATGGAAACACTAGATTGTGTTATATAAAGTGGATCTGTAGTACCTTATATATAAATTTTGTGTGTGTGTGATGTTATTTTGGGAGGCACTACAGATCCACTGTACATAGCACAATCCAGTATTTCTACTGAGTTCTTCAGAATACCGTGTAACTGCAAGTAGGATTACTTTAGACTGAACAGCTATGATTGCCTATCTGATGGAATGAATAAGTATCTCAGAAGAAGCATTAACTAGGACTTCCTTGTTATCCTTCCCTGAATGAGGGTTTTGGATATATTTGAGCAGTCTCAAAGTCCTGTTCTGGCAAGTATATTCCCTGCTGGCTTTTCAGGAATTTCACTACTCTCTTGTAGTTTAGTGTAATACTGAGTGAGTCTGTATGCCCAGAGCAGAGCTACTCAAATGGCAGGCTTTAGGTCAGATCCTGATGTTGACTAAATTTTGTTCAGACTTGCTTACAAAGGTCCTTGGCATGAATTGTGTCCCATGTTACTTTCCTGTATCTAATGGTATTCCAGGGCTTCTATAGAGCAGTTGTGGTATGCTGCCTGGCTGGCCCAATGGAGCTAGATATGGTGGACTGTTTCTACTGCATAGAATTTGGTGAAAGAAAATTAAGCAAGCAGCCTTAATATATTGTGTGGAACTTGCTCTTTCTGGAACACTTACGTATATATTTTGTGTGGCTTTTAGTATCATTGCTATTACAAAATTGGCTATATAGTCTCTTATGCTAATGTTTATCCTGATCAGGTAAGAAAAAAATGTGATGTATTAACTGATTTATAATACACAAGAAGTTGTCCTTGTAGCCATAACAACTTTTCCCTGTCATAACAACTTTTCCCTGTGCTGGTATTCAGTGCAAAGCATATTTAGTATTTAGATCAAGGTGCAGTTCTTCAGTCAGGTTTCTCTTTTGGACTTGTATTGTTTATTATTTCATGTGTTTTATTGCAGCAGGAAGTCTGAATACTTAACACTTTGGGGTTACTAAATAACATGTGAGGTAGTACTTTCTCTTATTAAATAAGTTGAACCATGAGGATGATACTTCTATTATCAGCTACCAAGTAGCTTTTTTAATGTGTAGTTTTGGCAACCACGACATAAGTTTTATGTTTTTATTTATAGTTCAAGTACTTCTTACTAATTTATTAAAATGAACTTTAATTTTTAATTAATTTAAATACTTAATTTTTGAGCACTTTAATTCAGTCTGCAGAAAAACAGGATTTCAAATTCATTTACTGATAGTATTATCTGAGGATGAAAATAGCCTTAGCTTAGCAGGTGGCTAGAGATGCTAGTCATATGATAACAGCATGTAGTATAATGGGACTGTTTGCATCAAAAACTGTAAGTGTTTTGTCAGTGCCCTCTCTCTCTGTATAAATGTACTTACTGTGCATTAAAACCTCTGAAGTGCCCATGTTTACACAAAGCATGCTTTCCTAAGGGTCTGTAAAGTTTTCCTTCTTTTTATAGAGCAGAATGTAATAGAATAACTGTAAAATAGATGGAGACCTCACTCAGGCATCACAGTAGGGATAATCAAACAGCTGTTTACCTGGCTTTATTCTAAAAAGAACTTCGGGCAACCAGCTGCAGAGCTTTCTTTTAAATATACCATGATTGAAACAAACACCCCCCTCCCCCTCCCCTTTTGCTTACAAGAGAAAGGACTACTTAACGCTAATTTTGTTTTCCGTCAACCTCAGCATGTTAAAAGCTGTTCTTGACAATGTAATTGTGTTTCAAAATGCTTTTAGAGAGATGCTTTCATAAGAGTAGTAATAAGCTTTTGTTTACTCCTTGCAGTCGACCTAAAAGGCCTTCTTTTACACAAACTGAAAATGCCAGACATGAAAAACAAGCTCAGAAGTACCACCACCGTAATAAAAGAGAAGGTAAATGGCATAAACATGGTCGCACTAATGGAAGACACATGGCAAATCTTGAAATAGAATTGGGGCAATTACCCTTTGATCCAAAATATTGAGTAATGTATGGTAAAAATAAGATTAGAATTCACACCTCCGGAAACTAATTTTTTTCAACAAAGCAGCAAGATGCAAGTTTTTTCTCTAGATAACTTGATTTTTACACACTTTTTTGTTAAAAGGCAGAAGTCAAGCTTTCTAATTTGCATATTCTGTACTGTTGCTTTAACTGTTCTTTGGAAGTGATGATAGTTTGGGTGCCAGCAGTATTGTTGCAGAAACTAGGCATGCAATGTATATGAAAAATATGCTTAACTGCATTCCATTAGTGTAGTTCTAGCTTGAGTCATGCACAATGTACCAATAATTAACTCCAATGTTTGATATACTAACTTCATCTCATCCTTCAAAAAATAGGTCTACATTATAGTAATGTATTTGTTAGTGTTTTGTAATCTTACACTTGCTTCTTGTCTTTGGGGGGGGGTTTAAGAGCCTGTTGAATTGTGAAGAATTTGCTGTGCTGCACTCTAATCAGCTTGCTGATTTAAGCACTCGAAATGTCTTGCATATCTGCATATTGTAGAAGAAAAATAAAGAGACATTGTGGGTAAAAGTCTTTATTTATAAAACAAACTTGGTATAGCTGTACAGTTCTATAAAAATGGTCCAGTCTTGTCTAATTTCTTATTGTTTAAGTAGTCATACGGTACCTTTGGTCTGCCTGATGTTTTCTAGTGTTGTAAGGTAGGTCAACACCCCCACCCTGCCATACTGCTACTGAAGTTGCCTTCAGGAAGAGGTTTATGTGTTTCCAGAGAAACAATGGCTGCCTAATCAGACTTCCCCATTTGACTTACCGGCTTTCAGACTCACTACTCTCTCCTTTCTGCAGTACGAGATCTTCTAAGCATAGTACTGCTATGCAAAACTGATCTCATTTAGCTCTTAAGTCTAGAAACTGATCTTCAGGTACGATTAATTTCAGTTTTTTTCCTGTAGACGTAGATATGGCTTCCAACTCGTCCTTGAGGTACATGAGTGTGAAAGACAGTAGCTGTTCTCTCATAGCCCCTTAAAGCTAGAAATGATGATATTTCCTGTAAATGAACATACATTAGTTTCCACAGTCAGAAAGTGCAGTTGGGAGCATCAGAACAGTGTTCCAAAGTCTTCTGAAAACTATCAATTCAATTGTTCCCTGGAAGTTTTATCCTTTATTTTAGGAAAGACTGCTAGAAAAAGAGGTGTCTACCCTGTTTGATCCTGTCCAGAGTGGATATTCACCAGACACCATTGAGTACATGAACTTCATAAGAGAATTCAGGGGAAAAGGTACTCTGACTGCAGGGATTTTTGCTTGTCACTGTTGCTTACTTTTAAGTGTATGGTTCTGGGAACAGACCGCACATCTATTTTAATATGGCTTGAGGAGAATTCCATAAAACACTACTTTATGGCATGTAGAATTTGCACAGAGGAGCGGGCATACATGAATGTTAAGTACATATCACTAGAATGGTATCTATAGTATATCATGGACTAGGGGGGTCAATTTTAATTTAAGCTGTGTTTTAAAAAGTTGTGGAAAACAATTTTCAAAAACTATAACTCTCCCCTAATTTATTTTGTAACTTGTCCTCAAAACTAGTTTGTTTCATCTTGTTGTTACCATACCTGTTCTAGCACACTGAAGAAGATCAAGTGACTGGGTAATAACGTATCATTGTAAAACTCCTTATTAAGCCAGCCAAGTGGATTAGAGTAAAATACATCTGCTTCATCAATGTAGCTCTCATTTCCAGTTAGGTCTGGGGGACATTGAAGGAATCTCATTTTTAGAGGACAGTGAACATGACTAGGGAAAAAAACCAAAACAAACACTTCAGGATAAACTGATGACTGAAATGACTCATCACTTAAAGATACCTCAGTGAAAACCGAAATTGATTAGGTTTTTTCCCCCAGAGTCATATTTTCTTCCCTTCTGTACTTCATATGAAAGCAAAAGTAGAACAAGTGGATTCAGCTCCAAACTGCTGTGACTATGTCGTTAGCAGTTCACAGAAAGCAGATTTATCTTAATAAAAATACCATCTCTATAACATCATTTTCTTAAAAAGGTACTTTTCCATATCAGCTTCACTGTTTGTATCTGCTTTAATGTTTTGCTTACTTGCCAGGATCTATTGCTAACTTTTTGGAATACTGACCTCAGTCATTGTACATTGTAATTACATTTCTTGACTCTCTAGTAGCAGAAGGTAAAATGAATACAGTTTGACTGTAACAATTAGTCTTTAGTTTTGCTACAAAAGTTACCATAATGAAGCAGTAGGACTTACTTCCAGAAGTCATAAGCCTTACTGCATATCCTCATACAAAGTTATTTTACAAAAACTGAATAAAGCTTAGATGCTGAATTCTATTCTGTGGTATAAGCATTTGGCTTATTTCCCCTATTCATTCTGTACGAACTGTATGAAAAATCAAAACTCTTCCTGTATATGTTTATCCATCTAAATTTATTAAGCTGGGGTGTGTGTGTGTGTAATCTTAATTTCTGCTTAAGTGTATGCATTTTAATATAGTACACTGTTAACTATTTTAATACCTGTAAAATGGAGTAGAGTGGCATGGCATCATGATGAAGACAAAAGCTTGTGACTGGTAAGAGCTATTGCAGAGTTGCTGTATGTGACTCATAACATCAAGAGAGCCTCGCTGGTGAATCAAGCCTGTATACAGAGCTGGGATTAAGTTGGATAAAAGCAGGAAACTTGCTGCAGACTTCTTCCATGCTTTCAGGTGTTTCAAAGAATATCCTATAGAAACATTTGAGTAAGTTTTAGAGATGAGCAAATACTAACAATTCCACACAGTGCTTTTGAAAGTACCACAACTTCCTGGAAAACCATTACTCATTTGATAACAGTACCTTGCTTTGAGGTATTTTAATACAGTGTTCTTTCAGTCTTTACTCTTTGAATGGAAATTCAAAGGTTAGACTTTGCACTTACTAACTTCTGGATTTAACAGTGTAAATGTTAAGCCCATACCTGTCTTGAAGTACAGAAGTACAATTGCAAAGCCAGTGCTTTGTCTCTTTAGAGCTTAATTTTAATTTCTTGTGGGGAAAAATAGTCCCTTCAGTAGTCTGGATGAATGATACGTGGTGACTTACTGATGTGTTCTGATTCATGCATGTCCAAGTAGAGCCAGAATAAATGGTAACTACATGTGCTTTGGTATGGCTGTGGTGTTCTTTTTCTCCCAACATGCTGAAAGCTACAGCATTCCCTTGTTATTCATTTTTGAGCTACTATCCTTGGAAAAGCTTACTCTCCCATCTTTTTCCATCTCCCATCCCTGCCCCTTTCCCCCTACTTTTCTTGAAGGACCTAATAGGAAGAGACATTTCTCCTGGTGGGAGATAGCTATATAAACCTGTTTCTCACAACCACAACTTAGATGAACGTGGCACAGAAGACAGCTTCATGTTGTAACTAGTCTGGAAACCCTTATTAAGTCAACTGCTTCTCAGTACTAGGATATAAAAATATTTTATGCAGCATAGCTCTATGACCACCTTTACTGAATCACAAGAAACAAGTTAGAATAGGCCTGTTTCAGAACTCAGTAACAAGTTAAATTAGTCTTCAGTTGGTCTGTTCTGACAAATTGCAGATCTTTATCTCAGATGAAAACAAAGTCCACTAATTAGGCTGTGGTTTAAACACAGTGGAAACATTCTATTATAGACATTTTTTTACTGCTTTTGTGAAACACTCTTAGCTTATCTTTAAGTATGCTTGGAAATGACTTTGAAATTCATGTGGGGTTTTTTTCCTGCTTTTATTTAATAATGTTTTGAGCAATTTAGAAAGACCTCTTTGTAACCACTGAGTTATCAGAAATAACTTTTATCATTTTTTTCTTTACTAAAGTATCCAAACAGATGATAATTAGTTCTTGATAAATTGTGTAGTTAACCTTATTCCCTTATAGACATGGAAGTTAGGAGGGAGGGATATTAACAAAAAATAGTGGTCTGATTGGAATTTTTCTGCATGTGAGGTAGAACTGGTTCATCTTAAGTCTGCTATTGAACTAAGCCAAGGCATATTACATATCTGATCTGAGAGCAAAATTACTGAAATAAGATTTACTTTTGTTTAGACTAGCAAAACAGGTTAAAGAAAATTACAATTTTCATTTATTCATCTGTTTTGGACTTGTATTTAAACTAAAACTATACAGCTTCATGTTCCAGAAGTTTTAATCTTTCCTTTGCAACTTTTCAGCATACTAGACTTGACATCATGATTTTACTTTTCCTAGAGACTACTGTAGTTAATTCCTAGTTTTGTAAAATATAAACCACTTCCTTATTAGGCTCTATTCTGTGTTTAAAAGAAAAAAAAAACAAACCACAAAACAGGAAAAAAAAAGAGAAATTAATACTCTACAAGTGCCAGTTATAGTATCAGAAAAATCTTTGTTAGTAAAAGCAATATGCTTTCCAGTTTAAACTGTGGACACGTTCTCTTTAATTAATTTTTAAGTTAACCACGTTAGTTCAGGGACCTTATTCCTGTTTTAACAAACTCCCCTTACTGTGGCTGAAGGAAAAAGCTATCACATTAACTGCTCTAGAACTTCTATGGGAAGTAGCCTCCAGCTGGTGGTTGGTCAAGAGCAGATATATCATCGTCTGCTAACTCACCTGAATCTAGGAAAGGATAATTTTAGGTTTTGCATACTAATTTTTTTGTTGCATACTCAAAGGCATTTGTCAGGCATATTTGAGAGAACGAGGTGGAAAAATACTACAAAGGAGCCAAGGAACAAAATTCACTGTAAGGGTGGCATTGCTAAGAAGTTATGAGTTACTGAGGCAATTCTCATATTTTTTGCAGGAGGTACTTTTATCCATGCTAAGGATTCTCCATCAGTGTTTCAGTCTCTTGCTGTTCCTCCCCCCCCTCCCCCCCCCCTTTCTTCTTTTTTTCCTGGCTGTAAGAGAGGGTTAGGCTAGTTCTAAGACTCCTTTGTCAAATACCTACACTGACTATTAACAGTCTCTATTTAGGTAAAAATTATATACAGGGAAGGTTGCAAGACATTTGAAACCAATGCTTACCACAAAAAACCATGCAAAATGGCAGTACTGGATAGATGAACCTGAATTCTTTATGGCTCAGCATGCTGTAATAAAACAGATGTAATACTACAGCAAGAAAGTTAAATGCATCAGTTCTGTTGATAAAATGTGTTTTAGAGCATGGAGGACTGGAAGAAAAGCACTTGCATGTACTAAAAAGCTTTTGGCATTGAAGCAGTTTAGAGTAAAAATCCAAACTGTCACTTCTTAAGAACATAATGAGTACACTCAAATTAAGACTATTTTGTCAGTTTAAACCAAGCACTAATAAAAGTACCTGGCTACTACTCTAGCAATTAAGTGGTCTGATTCTATGACTACTAGATATAACTTAGCTATTACTTCACCAAGTTGCTTTCTGTAACAAAACACAATAAAAAGTATGGATGAGAAGCTAAGATTCAAGTACACATTTGTATCTAATAAAGTAACAATTCACCTCTGCTAATACAACTTTACACAATTTCCCATGCCAACTTTTGAGGCTTTTTTGGGGATTACCACAAGACTTGTGTCATGGGAATCCAACAGGTTCTTAGAAGACTAAGGGAGATAAAAAAAGGGCCTAAAACCAGTAGAGCTACATCCAGTTTTGAGTTGGACTGAAGGAAGAGGTGGCATTTGTGGCCTCAGTTCTGTTTTGCTGTACTCTGTTGCTATTGTAGTCCAACACCATTTATTACTTAATATTTTTTAATTTGCTGTATCTTTTCTTGTCTGAAGGTGTCTCATTTAATCTACAGTTAATTCTGATGCTTTAGAAACAGCTTACCTTTTCTTCTATTTCTCAACTTAAAATGAGACATACAGTCCTATGATAAATGTTAAGAACTGTGCATAGACTTGTGAATGGAGTAAGTGTTAGAGGCCTAAGAACTTCTGATCTTACTGGGGATGTATTAAAGAACTAAATGAAATGGTATTTTCATTAGCAGGCATCTAGTATGTACAGTTTTCTAACTAGTTCTATTGTTGCTTAAACACCTGTTAGGTGATTTGAGTGTTCTTGTTTTTCATTTTCCATTGAATTTCATGCTGAATTACTTTAAGGGTCTGATCAATTCTAAAAATGTGTTTGGTAAAGATAGAAGTAGTAGCATTACATAAAATTCTAGAAACTGTTGTATAATTGACTGCATTTCTTGGAGCGTTTGAATAGTTTAAAGTTTTCTATCACTTAACCTGAATACTATGCTTTTTTGTTCTAGAGAAGACGTGAGCTTTGAAAAGAACACAACCAGTGAAAGATAGTAGTTACACTTAGGAGAAGTTACCTGTATACCAACACTGTCCAAATCACTGCCGTTAGAAAGATGCGATACCTTTTTGGTGCCAGCACACAGCCATGAATAAAGAAAGGCAGATGGGTACCCAAGATGACTGGTAGTCCCTGAGTGAAGTACCAATGCCAAGGATGAGATCCGTAAAACGTTCCCAAATTCTGCAGCACGTTGAATTTCAAGAAGTTCAGCTGAACCAGTACCCACTGGGAGATTAGGGGGGTGGGGGTGGGCGGTGTTAAATACAAATCAAAAGTGAAAACCAACAGCTAAATTGAATTACACAGTCATCACTGGCCTTAATTTTCATTCATACTTCTGTTTTTTTCTACTAAGACCCATCACAGACTTCCGATGTTTAGCAGTTAACACAGCAGTATGTAAGTTTTGCCATTTGTTGATAACTGTTGATTTACTGAGAGCTGAGCATGCTGACTTTTAAGTAACAGTCTGTCATTTAAAATAACTGAGAAGTCAGTGTTTAAGGGTTTATGGCTTAGGATGTATTTAGAGATCATAGGCCAGACACAGTCACAGAAATAACAGAGAAGTCTGAAACATCTGTCCATGTTAAAATGCTTAAACCCAACCTTTTTCTTATAAGTCAAGTTTAAAACAACTTACCTCACCAAAAAACACACGGTCAATTATTAAAGAGGTTCCTACTGTGACCAATCTGCAAAAATGGAAAGTGGGTTGCACTTGATATTGCCTGAGTTGCTTTTGTATCAGATTCTACTCTTCTCCAAATAGCTATCAAAACTCCCTGATTCCTAATCTTTTTTGAGATTATCCATACTCGTGGCCATTTTACAGCAGCCAGTTGCCATTACTTGATATCCTTGGCACAATCCTAGATTAAGCTGGAATGCTGTTCATGTCTCACCCTCATGAAATCTCTCCTAGTGCTTTTTTTCTATCATATGCATTAATTTGAAGGAACCATGCCCCTCTTCAAACTTTTGAAAAAGAACTCTATTTTTTTTTCCTTGTTTTTTACATGAAATCAGCTTTTTTGGGTTGTCTGCCTTTGTGGTGCTAAAATCAATCTTAAGATACAGCTGTGCGCAGTCACATTTTAAATTCAGAAAGAACTTACCCAACTGGAATGCAGTTGTGTAGGATAAGGTCTGCTTTCCTCTGTTCTTGCAAAAAATGACTGAAGACCAAAGGTATCCATGGGATGACAGCAGTGGGACGAATAACAATTGCAAGTGCTATCAAAGCTAAATATTTGCAACTAGAGTGAGGGAACATAAGAAAAACAGAAGTTTATCAAAAGGTTTGGTCAATTCTTTTGCAGACAGTGACATTTCAACAATATAAATACTGTCATGTCTCTTGACAGTTTTTCATACTGCAGGTAACTTTGATTCTCTCAGTGCAGATACTCTGTTTTGCTTGGAAGGCTGCCAACTATATAATTGCTTTTTTAGCAATGGAGTTGCTAACTAGAAGCACATGCTTGCTTTAAAATAGATAGCTGGTAAAGAAAGTCATGACCACAAATTCACCTATATCTGAATCCAAACAAGCTTTTGTTATCTTTTCCCAAGTTACCACAAATTCCAGTCCTTTAAAGTTTAAGCTAAAGTTTCCCATAAAGCGATACTTTGCATAAGGGAGCTGGAGAATAGTAATTTTACATACCAGCTATGTCATGGCTTCAAAAAATTTTTTAGAGGAAATACCACAACTGCTGTTCCTTCCATGATCTAGAGCTCTTGGTACATGAATGAGGTGGGTTTGGTTGCCTTACATTTTAAGATAAAAGTTAGCATTTTAAACAGTATCAGTAGACTGGTGTTATCCCAAGCCAAAAATTATCAGTACCGTTAGTAGGAAGTTTCTCACCTGCTCCCCATCTTGGAACCTTTTATCGGATAGTAGGAAAGAGCAAAAATGGTAAGAAGAGTCTCCATGGTGTTTGTTAGAGTTCTGGTACAGGAATACCATGTAAACCAGGAACACAGCTGGCAGAAGTACTGAAAATAATTATGAACAACAGGATGCACAGGGAGAAATGTTAAATTCTGTAGTTTTAAATAAAGGTGATAATTCTTCAAGGTGTGACATCATTTTGCTGTAAACACACTACAACAAACAGTGTTTATTAACATGCATAAGATTTTTTTAAAGGCTGAGACTCACCACGCACTTTGCTGTTTCTGCATTTTCAAGGTGTTGCACTAATGAGTAAAGCTTCACATCAGCAAAAGCTGCCAGCGCTGCCTGTGCAAGTCTAGGGACCCATATCTATATAAGCAGAGAAAATTTTACTTGCAACAAACCTGTAAATTCCAAGTTTGAAGAGAGGACTACTGAATTAGTGAACAATTGTTCAGACCTGAAAATAGTGAATTAGTGAATATTCTCTATAGCTGTTTATGATTTTTAAAAACAGTGTTTTATTATGACTAGTATTTTTGCCAAAACAAAGAAAGTCTAAAGTTCAACTGACTGCGTTTGGAAACTGAAAATAGAATTCTTTGCCACTCATCTCCAACAGAAGTCAAAAGGGGCTGTTGTTGCTGAGTTTAGTACAAATATACATTATTAAACACTTTGGAAAGCTGAACCAGTGAGCAATTATGATGTAGTGGCAAACAATGTCAGTATGAAACTCAAGAAGATTGATGGAGGCCAAGAATAATCCTCTGCAGTCACAGGCATCGGTACTGTGACTGGAGGTCTACGACTGAGTTCTGCACCCATGCGAAACACTTCGGTGAGGTCTCTGTGCTAATACATCTCTAATTGCCAGATTCAAGGCTTTGTATTTTACCTGGACAACGATAAAAATACCCTGAATTTAAATGCAGTTCTTTTAAATTGGATTTTAATAGCGGATGTGCTTTTTTTATTATACTCACCAGCAGGTGAACGTCATCCTTAGCCAGCAGCTGTAAAGCCTTGTAGATGCTCGCAAAGATCAGTGGGTACGAATAGCCCCTTAAGCCATTTGCCCATTCCCAAGTCAGGTAGCCATAATTATTAGTATTAAGGATGGATCATAAACAGCTGAAACAAAAGGTTTCCTTCGGGCTGTGTTATTCTCACACTTGCCCGGGTCGAGACATGTCCCCTCCTGGCCGAAAGCAGTGGGGTTTTTGTCACTGGTCAAGCTAACGCCTTACTGCCCTGGAACTCTCTACCCGAGCGCTCCTCCCGCTCGGGGCGCCGCGGCCGCGACCCTCCGGTCACGCAGGGGCGGTGACGGCCCCCCCGCCCCGGCCCGCAGGAGGCGATGGCGGTAGCGAGGGGGGGGCCGCGAAGGATATTTGAAGACCATGCGATGCGCCACCTCCAGCGACTGCCAGTACTCGTCCGGGACGAAGCTGGTCTGGACGAGGAAGCAGTTGAGCGCCCGCAGCGCCACCGTGAGCGCCAGAAGCGGCGCTGGCCCGCCGGCAGCGCCTGCGGAGGGGAAGGCTGGCTGTCAAGGGTCCCTCCCGGGGCCGCCGCCGCCGACCGCCCCGCCCCGCCCCGCTTACCGGCGCCTCGCTGCCCGGCGGCTCCGCCGGGGGCGCCGTACAGCACCGACCGGCGCTTGCGGAGCCGCACCGCCTCCGGCCTCCGCGCCCGGGCCCGCCTCGTTTCTTCCTCCGGGTCATGACAGCACAATGAAACAAACCAGCATTTTCCTCCTGTATCCAGTCACCTGCTTGT
>JANHGO010000069.1:61806037-61847384 GCA_024606505.1 Aquila spilogaster
CGCCAGCAGCCCGCCCGCCGCCTCCATCCGCCGGGGCGCGCCTCCGGCGGCCGCGCACGCGCGACCTGACGGCGGCGGAGGCACCGCCGGCACTTCCTTCCGGTCGCTCTAGTGAACGGGGGGGGGAGGCCTCCGCTCTGTGGTCTCTCGTCCTTTCAGGTGAGGAGCGCCGGGCCTGGCAGGGCGCTGCTCGTGGCCGCGGGGCGACGCGCTCCCGGGGCGGGGAGCACCGGGCCCTCTACCCCCGCTCCCCGCCGGACGGGGGAAGGTGCCGCCGAGCAGCGCGGAGAGGCCGCGGGGCCTCGCGCGCGTGCCTGTGCCTGCGGGCGCGGCAGCGCCGCTTGGCGGCATGTGGGGGCGGCTGCCGCTGCCGCAGGTGGCGCTGGCCGTGGCGCTCGGCGTGGTCAGCGGGCTCTACATCTACCGGCCCGTCTTCCAGCCGCCCGGCCCCCCGCAGCCCCCCGAGGGCACGGCGGGGCCGCCGGCGGACGCCGCGCCGGAGAAGAGGGCCTGAGGGAGTCGTGTGAGCCGCGTCGCTGCCCTGGCGCCGTTCCCCGGTACCGCCTCGCAGCCCGGCCCTCCGCGCCTCCCGTCAGAGGAAACGGCGCCCAAGCCTGTCACGAAGTCGGAGCGTTCGTCGCCCGCCGGGGAACGTCCCTCCTGCGGCGTGTGCCAGCCGCGGCCGTCCCGACCGGCCTCCTCTGCAGCCCGGCCCTGCTGCGAAGCCATCGGCCAGCTGAAGATGTAACTGCGTACGAGCGTGTTTGGTACCAGCCTGTAGGGACCTGAATGTTGAAATATGTATAAAATTCTGAATGTCTAAAGGTATGTCTTCACATCTAAGTTTGGATGACCACCGGGGAACTGGAAAAAGAAAGTCGCTGTCATACGGTTACACTTCGTGGGTTTTTTTGGACTGCCTCTGGTCTGATCCTCCGAGCGATAAATATCATTTTTATCTACTTATCACGCTTTCAGTTCTTAATACTTCGCTTCTGTTGGGAATGCAGTTGTGCCGATGGCTGAGAAGGGAACTGCACCCAACTTTGGTGTCCTTGGTTTATACTCATACCTGTATATAGATACATACACACATGTACCGCACGTGCACATACGCATCTTTGATTCCTGACAGAGTGAGGCAGAGTGGCTATTCAGTAGATAAGGTTGCCTGAAAGTCAGGTTGTACTTGGAGAAGCGCTTCAGCGTGTAGCTCAGGAGGACAGCGTTAATCTTGCGATAGGTGTGGATCAGTCTGACAAAGAGAACAGAATCTGAGTCTGAGGAAAACTAGATCAGTAGATATTTCAAGACTTTAGTAAATCTAAAAAGAAACCAAAACCTGCAGATCTTTGGAGGAACTTCGGTCAGATTTTGGTTTTAACACAGAATCTTGTTTGGGTAGCATGAGGGAAGAAATCCTTACCCCGGATGAGCTTTTATTTAAAGCCAGGAATGATGTGACTGCTGAAGGCAGTGGGTATACTTTACAGAAGCTAAGGTGAGAGGATAGCAGTAGAACGTGGACTGGGAGCTTCAGTTGGGTGCACGACGAATCTAGTTTGGACATGTCTGTGTCAACACAAGTCTGTGACGAGTGCAAACACAGAACTACTGTGGTGACTCCAGCACCTTCCTTTGTTAAGACGACCATTCTGTATTGAAAAGGCCATTTTAAAAAGGTATAACAGGTCTAGTAGGCACTTTTCTTTGTAAGCATAATTGCTGGAAGTTTGTCCATAAAGATGACCGTTAATTTTGAAAAGTCTCAAGAAAGAGGACGTCTAAAGTGATGCAGACAGAAAGGGTTATTGATGCAACTGGTCTTAAGACCGTGCTTGCTGAGTTCCTGAGACTGCTGGATTTGAAGGGCGATTATTGAGCAGCTGTCGAGAGAGCAAAGAGAAAGTACTTCCGTCTTGTGAGGGAAGGTAGCCAGCAGGCGGCAGAAAAAACTCACCAAATCCGCAGTGGTGAAGATTAATCTGGTACCACGTATTTTCCCTTCAAAACCTGTTTTGCCTCTCATGAATTTTTATTAAACGGCGTGTGATCTTTCAGCAAAGTCAGGAGCAGTACGACCGAAGAACCAGCCTGTTTAATTAAAAATGGCCCTCTGAATTTGAGCAAAGCGAGTTAGCAGGAGGCAGCGCCTGAGCATCGCACCCGCTGCGCTACGGTGCTGCCCTCGGGCCGTGCTCGCCAGCCCGTTCCGGGGGTCGGGCGGGGGGCGGTGGGGGGGTCGGGGGGCCTTGCCGAGCCACCCCGGAGCGGTGCTGCCCAACTTGCCCTGCCCTGCCCGCGGCCGTCCCGCCCCTACCTCGGGCCTTACGGGAAGTGATGTTGCCTTGACGGAAAAGGCACGCTTGCAGCCCAAAAAGAGGGCAGGTGCGGAGGAACGCGGCGCTGCGGGAGTCCCGGTGGCCGGGGGCGGCGAGCAGGTAGGAGGGCAGCGAGCCGGGCTGAGGGGCGCCGGGGCGGGAGGGACGGGAGGACCTCAGAGAAACGCCTCCGCTGCCAAAGGAGTTAATGAATAATCTCGGGACGAGTGGTTTGGGCAGGGAACTCGAAATACGGGGGAAAAAAGGGGATTTCCCAGTGCTGCAGAGCCTGGGGAGCCGGCCAGTGCCCCAGGCTGCCGGGACCACCACCTAACGCAGCGGGCGTTCAGCGCACTCCGGCGCTCTGCAGCCCTCCGCCGCCCCTGCGCCCGCCGGCGGGGCTGGCTGCTCCTCTGGCCTAACGCCGTGGGGTTTTTAAGGAGGGGGCCTCTGTTCGTGAGATTAAAGGAAAAAGTCTGAAGCCTCGGCCTTTCGGCTGTCCACGCATGTGTGTAACTTGTACAACTGCTGCCGTGAAGACGACTACACAAATAATCCCTCTCGGGCCTTCACACGCAGCAGATGTAGGACCTGGAAGTTTCCCACAGCTCAGGACATGCGTTTCTTTTGTAAAAAAGCAGAGTGGATTGCATGTCTGCTTCAAAAAGAAAAAAAGCTTTTAAAAATGGTAAATTGTTGAGGGAGCAATATAAGTGTGGTTTATCTGTTTAGCCAGAACTTAAATCTTGTTATTTGAATGTCAACAGATCTGTTGCTTCTTTCTGAAGATGGCATGTTTGACAGAGTCCCCTTGCTGAGAGGGTTCAGGAGGTCTCTTCAGCCTGATGTGCAATGCTTGGGCTAAACTAACACTTTCATGATCTTGGATCTAAAGAAAGCTAAATCCATCAGAAAAACATCTTGGTTTTTCTAGCTCTATAAGTAACTATTTTATTTAATACATAAGTAGTATTTTTTTATGGTGCTAGTGAAGTATAAAGGACATGTCTAGAACTGTCAAAACCATCCAATTTTAATTTTTATCTCTCTCTAGAGATGCATCAGGTGTATTTTGAGCTTTCTGATTCTATGACACCTCAAACACTTTCCGTAATGATTACTACTTATGAGGTTTTCATTGGGATAACACATGTGCATGTTTGGAGTTAGGAGTTCTGCTAGGTGTTACTGGCAAGGTGATGTTTCTCTATACTTAGGGTTTTTATTGAAAGTCTACAAAATATTTATTGATTTCCATGCATAAAATGTATTAGCGGCACTAGTCAGTTTCTAAAATCTATTCTGCCTGCCTTTTCTTGGAAATTTATTCTACGTAGACTTGTCTTCTCAGCCCTTGTTTCTTTTTGTAGACTTATACTAGTTTTATGACCGTTCCAACTATTTTCCAGCCAGGGAAAAGCATATAATACAATATGCATTTCAAATGTTGATACGTAATTGTAGGAATAGTATTTGTGATGCTAAATGGATGTCTCAAAAGCATGGTTAAAAAGATGGAAAAAAGAACAGCATGTTCCTGTGTTTCTAGTTCAGGGTTCTAATTTTACGTTTACTTAATTTGTTGCACAAAGGAGTTTTGGGTGGGAGGAATGTGCTACAACTTACACTGTTTTATTTTTACAGTTAATAAAATTTCTCATCTGCAACCAGATATCTAAAACCAGACTGTAAGTTTGTTTTCATCACTATTGTTAAACATGGGAACACATTATTTTATCGCTTGACTACACATTTCCTTTTCTGTCAAAGAGAAGATTGGTGAGATAAAAGAATTTATAAGTAGCTTTCGGCATTTACAGAAAGAAGTATTATGAGCAGTAATCCTCATGTGTCTTCTTTGGATTCTTGGTTGTTCTGTTACTGCCAGGTATCTGCTGTGCTGGCAGAAACACATTTTTTTTCTATTTATACAAATATGTTCCCAACCAGTCTTCCTCTGGGAATAGCATCTGATTATAAGATTTCTTTTCCTCATTTGTTTTTTGGTCGTCTTAGTCTGAAAACTGCATCCCTATCAGGAGGCAGGACTAACTTGAACCACATTAAGTCATCTGAGATCATACCCTTTTATCTCCACTGGAGGTAAAACCAGAGTGAATGAGAAGTCCTAGCCCCTGATTTCTTTTCTGGAACATCCTTATATTGTTTTGTTTTCATACATAATACAACAGAATTTACTTCTGATTATTGTAATAAGTGGTCTCAACGTCTGTGATTTATATTCCAATGTAATAAGCTTTGAAGATGAAGTTATGGCATATAGATTAAAATAATGACATATAAACAGCATAACTTTTTCCTCTGATGTTGCTGTGGCTTCAGGGGGTTGAAAATGCTCTGATATATGTGTAACAGTTTTGCATAGTACCAGGCTTTGGAATCCTTTTCATGTACTGGCCAGCACTTCGGAGCTAACCTGACAGGTTCGTCAGTATTTTAAACTACTGCAGGGGAAAAAAAAAAAAAAAGCAGATGTCCTTGCTTTTACGGCTCTGAAGATAATATCAAACTGTAAACCAGTGCGGTGCTATTTTCCTGAGTTTGTAATCCCGTTTCCCATAGCTGTTCCCTTTCTCTATGTCTGATACTTTTACTGGTGAGATATGGGTAAGACTAAACCACACTGGATAAAGGCACTTCTGGAAGACAATGTGAAGACTGGTAGTAAGGTAGGAAAGGGGCAGGAAGCAGCAATGAAGATACCAGCTTAGTAGGAGGGGTACAGCTTTTCTAGAAATCTGTGGTTTGCAGTGGAAAAAGAGTTGGTAGATGTGTGAGCAGTGGTTTTAAATTAAAAGTTAAATTTGAGGGCACTTGCAAATAGACTTTTCAAAATCACTCTACACTTCTGCGATGATTCTTTGTGTAAAAAGGTTATGTGAATGAAAGGACTGTAAGGATTATACCTAGCTGAAATATTTTATATGCAAGTAAAACACTGGATGGGTATAAGGACAACTGCTAAACAAATCAAGCAGCTGATTCCAGATTAACTTTGGAGTTTGTGATTGCAGTTTTGCAGCTGGCCATCTTACTGCTTGTGTGTACAGCTATCAGTTGAAAAAGTGATGAAAAGATAAAGGAATAAATAGCAAAATAGTTAAGTATTACTCAAGATGCTTTTTTTTTTTTTCCTTTCAGGTAAGGTGAGCTCCATGGGTGGAAGTAATGCCTTTTATTAAACCAACTTACATTGTTGGAAAGGGTAGGTGAGCTTTCAGTTATGTAAGCCCCTTTCAGGTTTGAATTAGAAACAGCAGAATACAAAACAAAATTGAAAACAAATGATACGTGATTTTTATAGTCCTTCTGTTAAGCATATTAACCCATGGGGCAGCATATGTCATTAAAAGGTGATGAAGGTTCTCTTGCAGAAGTACTACTGTTTTAAAGGCATCCTCCCATTTCTAATTAAACACTTCAAAATGGCAGTGCTGTCACGGTAGCTGCTATACAACCATGAAAGTGAACAGCATGTGCTCTCGGAAGTCAACTGAGTTTCACTCTGAGGGTCTATCGCATTATTTTCATAACTGTTGGATATTTCATTTGGTTCTCTTAGCTGCTCAGTCAAACAGCTATAAGTAAAAAAGGTTGCTCTATGAACTGAAAAGGAGGAAAACAATTTTTTTGCAATAATATCCTTGGGGAATGGGTATATTTGGACTAGGCTGAAGGCTGCTATCAGTGATAAGGACTAATAAAGCATGTATGTTGGGTAGGAGGAAAAGACAAGTTGATTCATTTTTATGATAAAAAAAGCAAATTTTCTGGTTTTCTTGCGAGTCTCTGCCAGTCTTGCAAGTATAATGTTTCATATTAGTAGTTGCTGAGGGAAATCATATTCCTCCTGCAAGTCATTGCTGATAATTGCATGACTAACACGGAGTGTGATTTATTTTGAAAACTTTAGGATACAACTCGAAGCTAGCAGTTGTGGAAGTTACTTGTGCTGTGAAGCTGTTTTATGCAAGGTTTGCATGAGAGATGAATTGCTGTTACAGTTATTGCCAGTGGGTGGTGCTTTCCAAGTCTACTTGGAAGCCTAGCTAACATTCAGAATGCGGATTATAGCAAAAAGTAGGATAGTTGGTCGTTTTTTTTTTTCTTTTTTCCAATTGCAAATGTTAATCATAATCCCCCCCCGCCCTTTGGTTCCAAAACAAACTTTATGCATGACTGCATGTGACCCAAAATACAGGTATCACGTTAGATTCTAGTCCTGCTGGTATCATCCGTTTGCAACAGAGTGTTTCTCATTCAAAACTTTAAGGTCCTGTGCACTTAACAGCACATATTCTGCTGACTTTCTCCTCCAACAATGATTCAACTTGACAGGTCTTTTCTGCTGGGGCATGAACTGTCTGGCTATACTTAATTTTTCCATATTCTTTCTTGCATCAGAATAGTGTCAGGATAGACATCTCTCTACAGAGATGGTGTCACAGAAGTTTAAAGATAGTACTGTCTGAATTTGATTGTATTTCTTCTGAATTTGGTAGCAGAACTCTCATAATTTTAGTTTGGATAAATGTAGCCCTAAGTTGGAGTTGTTGAAGTAGTAGTTTTTTTAATGTTCTTTAGCTATGAAGTAGAAGAGGTGACTATAAATCTTTTAATAGTTTTCTAGAATTGTTGGTTTGGATATAGCACCCAATGCACAGGACAGGGCCTGAGATCCTGCACTGTGTCAGCAGAAGCAAGCTTTGGAAGACCTATGAAAAGAGTGCACTGCAAAAGCAGAATCATGCTTTCTACTAGGTTTAAAAACAAAACGAACCACAAAAAAAACCCAAAATTTGAACTGCTGACACAGTGAAACTCAAGTAGTTTTTATTCTATTAACTTTTTATTTTTAATAACAGATGTGCTTAAATTTTATTTGCTTTTAAAGAGAAAATGTCTTTAAATTTAAATTGAAAGTAAATGTAAATGGAGTGATTGTGGCAGTATGTGCTGCGGCTAGTCTGGAGCAATGCATATGCAACTTGACCAGCTAGTGGCTACCCCTTACAGAACTGAAAAACTGTAACTGCCAGCTTTCAGTGGAGGCATGCATCTCACTCCTTCCTTTATCCAGCTGCCAGTTTTTCACAAAGTGTATAGGAGCTTCATAGCTTTGTGGCTGCTTCTGCTCTGTGAAGGGGTGTTAAAACTGATCAACAGATTTAAATGTTTGGGGAGAAGGCAGAAATTGGAGAAATTCAATGTCTCTGCCCCTTTCTGTAATAAGCTTTGTTTCCTTAGGAAAATGTCCTCGTTTCAGCTTTGTTTTTTGCATTGCAAATTTGGAGCTTTGCTCCAAGAGGTCCTTATTGCATTCACAGTGTGGTGTGTTGAGCCTTAGGGAGTTTATCTTCAGCGTAGCATCCTGAGGGATCACAAGGAATGGGAGCAGTAACATTTTTCTTAACTGGGAGTTGCGCAGGGAGTGGCATAGGGCCAAGGGAACCGAAAGACCTACTTTGGTAAGGTACTCCAGAACCACCACCTTTACAAGCCCACCCATTCCTCTTGCACGCTCTGAAGGAAGTAAGATCAACCAGTCAAGTTAGTCATACTTAATGTAGGGAGTCACTGAATAAATGTGAAAATGAAGGAGCTCTAGTGTTAATGATGTTCATGGTTTAAGAAATGGTAGAGGAGAAAAAGAGGCATCACAGGTGTTTGGTAAGGTTTCATATGCTTCATTGCATGGAAGATCAAACAATAATACAGGACAAAAGGAATACTTTTCTGTAGCTCAGAAGAGGTATGCTTCTATATCTGTCAAATAGTGCAAATAACTACCCTTTCAATTTTTCCTCCTGAGAGCAAATGTGAAGTGGAAAAGACACTATTGTCAGCTTATGGGGAAAATGAAGGACCATTTGTCCTATTAAGTAGATTTACAAAAGATGTGAATGGGATCTTCTTGTGCTGGAAAGAAAGCCCAGCTGTGTCGAAATTGGAACTCTGCTGAGATCCATTTTAAAAAGCAGTGTCTTTTACTTGGCAATGACATTGGATTGGGTAGTGCAAAGAACAAATGCATATTGGTTAAGCTTAAGCATGAATAAAAATATCAAAGCAACTTTCAAAACTATATTAATGTTACAGGATTGTAAACCACTGAAAATCCTTTCTAAGGAAGCTGTAGTGCACATGTTCCTTTACATTGGTACAACAGCTTCCTGTAAAGCTACTACGGTTTTTAATTAAAAAAATACACTTAGTCATCAACACTTTTAATATGTAGATAAAGGTCATTGATCTAAAATGAGATTTGTAGTTCTTCAAACTGAAGATAGAGACATTGGATTATTAGTGTGGTTTTACAGCTTCTTACCAAAATGCAGGGTCGCTTCTATCTGCATGCATTACTGTTCTAGGTGCTCTCTTCATGCAGTCAGGCACCCACTTGGTAAATTTTCTAAAACATGGAATCCGCATCTCACAGAAGAGGTGTAGCATGTTGAGTAATTCATCCATCTTCAGGTTAAATATTCCTCTTCTAAGTACAGATGATATAATATGAATAGTGTGAACGTTGCCAAAATACTTTCCTACATGCAAAAGGATCAAATTTGTTCATTTCAGTCAAAATGAATAATCATGTTTGTTCTTACACTAATACATTTTATTGCCGTTTTAAATACAGAACTTTTTATTCACCATTTCTTGGTGTCTTAACACCCTATACCTGGACACTATATTTTTTTCTATTATTTCCTTTCTAATATTTCAGAACTGTAACAAGAGAGAGAGCACCTGATTCAGGAATTTAAAATGTTTTTTCTTTCCCTTTTCATTCAGATCTGGAGCAAGCACCTACACTCTTGGCTTTGCCTCAGGATAAACTGTGCCTACACTGACATTAATAGAAAGTGATGTGGAGGCAGTAAACTTGCAGTTCAACAGAATTGACAAATCAATTAGATCTGCTTGTTTGTAATTTTACTAGTCTTTTCTGAAATACTAACAGGTTCTTCAAATGTAAGCAAATTTTATTTCAGGAAGCAAACTTCTGATGTTTTTCTTGTGAAAAAGATGACAAGAGTTTGGTCTATAAAGTTTTCCGAAGTGCTGATGTTGAGTGCCTAATTGCTAGGAAGGATTCCTGTCTGTAGGCAGTGTGATGTTTCATGAAAAGAAAATTGATGCTTTTGATTTGTTGATTATTTTAGTGCTAACTTTTTCTTATTCTTGAGGAGATCCTGGTAACTCTTAGAGGTTCTCTTGGAGGGGATTATTTTTAAGAAACTCTTTTCTGTGTAAAATGCTACTGACCTTAAACATACCAATACTTATCTCTTACAATGCTAAAAGAAAGCTCTGTCACCATTACAAGAAACTGCCTAGATTGGCTTATAGTTGAAAGAGCAAAACATGAAAGTTTTACTTTAATCTGTAGTATTACTAAATATTTAGCAGATGTGCCTTTTGGGTAGCAGGGAAGGACTGCCTGACCTACTTTCATTTTAATCACTGAAGGGTTATTTCATGATTAATTTCTGGTGTGAAAGCTGATCTTCTGAGTGTGGGTTGTCTTCTTTCTTTTTTTCTTGGAAGGATATTGGTGAGAGGAAAGCAGAAAAAAATCAATATAAAGGATTTTGTCTCCTCCTTTCAGGTCTTTTTAGCTCTATCTTGAGGTATTGGGATGTTACTGCATTTATGGACTGCTGCGGCAGTAAGTAGCAAGCTCATTCACATGACAGCTGGTCAATTTTCCTTTGCAGCGCATCCCATCAGCCCCTCTAATTTTTTCCAGAGTGTCGTTTCGTGAGAAGCTGACTTTCTTCCAAGGAAATAACTGCAATTCTGTTTTACAGTTGTAGGAATCTGCCTGTACCAATTAATACATTCATATTTTTCCTATTTACTTTTTTCTCATCTCTTCTTTTTGTTTATTGTAGGGTATTTCTCTCACTGTGAAACAGTATAGCGTGTTCTCTGGCTTTTCTTGAAGTTTGCCACCACATATGTGAATCAGTTCATAGGCAGTGTGTCCCAGTGGCTGCTTTTTCCCCTCTTGCATTTTTCAAGTTTCGTCTTTGATTGCCAGTAGGGGTTTCGTGGCACAGATAGGACTTGGTGGATGCTAACAAGTAACATTACCCTTGGCTGTCTGCTGGTTGGTTTTCATTCCATAGACTTGCAGGTCATCTGTTGAATGCATGTGTGAAAACTATGGCTGTTGGTAAGGTCATGGTGAATTTTTAGTGCGTGTTCAAAAAAGCCATTCACTTCAGAGTGCGGAAGAGGAGACCGCCAACAAAATTGGGTAATTGAGGAGTGGGGAGAGTGGAGGCAGTTGACACTGATGTTAAGCACAGCTTTTGGCTTTGAAAACAGTGATGAGTTGTGCTGTAGCATCTGAAATGGACTGTTGCTACATCTTCTTCTTCCCCTATTTCTGTCTCCAGTGGCAGTTGTCTTAATTCCTGCAAGAACCGTGGTCAGACAGGTAACAATCCAGCATTTTCTTCTAGAGGAAACACCTGCTACAGGACAGTTTCGACACTTGCAGCTTTTCTCAAGAGCATGGAACGTATGAAGGCAAACGATAGTTGCGATGAAGAATGTTCCACGCTGTCCACTGTGTTTGACTCTCCTCAAATTTCCTCCTAAATTCCTTGGCCTGTATAGCATAGATAATTTTTACAAGGTGGCCATAAATTCCATGCATTCAGGTCATCTTGTTTATACAACCTGTTTGGAAAATTTGTTCATGAAAACTGTGGGAAGATTTAATAACTAAATAGGTGGCCATTCCTTTGTAGAGCTGTAGCTTCAAAAGTAGATTTCATAGTTTCAGGACTTTACTGGTGTAATTTTGATCCCCCACATAAACTTAGAAAACGTCCAGGCTCTTAAAACCCCTAAGATTTGGGTAGCAGCGAGAGGAAGGCTTACCTTGGGCTGGCTGCAGTGGTTCCTGTTCCAGCTGCTGCTGTACCATTTGCTTGTGTTTCCTGCCACTGCAGTAAGGTTGTCTCAGCTGTTTGTGCAGCATTTGCTGAGACGCTGCAAATGTGTTTATTTAAAAACAGATACTGTAAATAACCAAACATTGGTGTCCTCCCAGTTTGTAAACTGGAGCCCTCTGTTTTGGTACTAGCTCTGCAGTGTGAAATCAATGTAACTTCACCCTCAGAAAACAAGCTTTATTTCAGCTCTACCTTCCTAGCAAAGTCTTACTGTTTTGGATAAAACCCTTTCCTGGAAGCGGGAAGTGGAAATTGGTCGGTATTCCTCACACCGGGTTGGTAAGAGGAAAGCTGAGAAGCTTTGTTTTGTCCTGAAATCAAAAGCTGAAGTCTGGAAATTATGAATTGCTTTCCCCTTAAAGATGGCAAAAATCGTACTGTGTGGAAGGGATTGAACTCCGTTTACATTGCTGGTTGAGACTTCCAGACAGGCAGTTTGTGTTCAGTGTGTGTAGCCACCGCCCAGCGCTGTTTGCAAACAGCACCATGGCAAAAGAGTTGTTGCTTTGTCTGTCAACACTCCTTACCCTGTTCCTCCTTCTGTGCTCTGGAGCAGTTACCAGAAATTCTTGGGTGCTTGTGGTCTGAATATTTCTTCACAGTAAGCAAATGTGCTGGTATCGATCAGGGAAGCAGTTAAAGATTAAAAGTGTTCACGTTGCTGAAAATTGAACACAAACTTTTTTATTGCATGTGGGAGCAAAAAAGGGAATTCTATATTCTTCTGAACCTGTGGTGAAATTTATAGGAGATTGGAATGAGCAAAGAATGGGTAGAGTTTTAAAAATTATAACCTGTAACACAATGTCAAAGAAATGGATTTTAGTTAAATCTGGAAAAATGCTAAGGCAGGGCATGAAAAAGTGTTCCATCACAGATAGTTGTTTGCCAACTGTATAACAGAACTTAGATGTTTACTGGGGGAGGGGCAATAAAAATTGCCTTGATTTGTGGGAAAGGAGGCAAGGTAATTGAGCCAAGTGAATTAAGGGGCTTGTGAAGTTGTTTTTGTTACTGGTAGATGAATGCATTATGGATACATTAAATTTTGTAGCAGGCTGTCTGCAGCACTTCTTAAATGATAAGACTGGAGAGTAGCCTTAGAAACCTTTATAATTTCCTTTTTTACTTCTCTGCTCTTGAAACACTGTTGAGGAAAGAAACTGAGGCAAGAAAGGGTTGTGCAAGGCAACGTGTTTTCTGTAAAAGCTCACATCTGCTAAATCTTACATGGTAAGTGCAAAACTTGCTTTGTCCACACCTTTCAGTTCTCTACTGTTAGCATCTGTCATGTCAAGGGCCTCTGTGAGAGGGAACGGGGCCTTGTGGTGACTGCAGGCGGCTGTGTAGTTCCTCTCTCATCCCTCGGACCCAGCGTGGGGACCTCTGTTCAGCGAGTGCCTTGGTGCAGACACCAGTGCCCTAACGTGGCCAGACACGTGAATCTTGCCTGTTGGGTGCCTGTATTAACAAGCCCTGATGAATGGACTCATTGAGGACGAGTTGGTTTACATGTTAAATCAGTAACTTTATTTCGTTGAAATTATTTAGATGTGTAAAATGTCTGTGTATGTCTCTTAGGATTGAGGGGGAGGCTTGAAGATTTAGCTGCAGTGGTTCAGAAAGTTTCTGGCAACATCTTAACTCTGGTCTTTTGTTGGAGCTTGTTGCCATCGGAAGTGGTTCAGCAGAAGGGCTGGATGCGGGATGCCCACAAAGACCCAGGTACTGCTGCCACTGCCCACCCGAATCCTTCCAGCTCCTTCTCACGTGGTCTCACTCAGGTGTCTTCATCAATTTTGTTACTGGTAACTTTTTTCTGCCATCCGTAAAGGCATAAAATAAAACCAGGCTCAAAACTGAAATGCATTAGGTTTTGTGAGCATTTGGTGCTCACCATGTTTCATTATAGTAGACTACTGTGTTTGCTGTATTTTATTCTATTTTTTTGTAATGAAACATACTGCAACTTCCTCTCCCTATGACAAGAAGAGGGAGGGTCAGTAGTTTAAGCAAAGGCTCAATGTTTGTTACACGGTTTAGGGAGATCTAGTTAACTACATTGCTTAGTTTTAAGAGGAGGAAAAGAGATCACTTGATCGGTCAGCAAGACCACATGACAAGCAGCTGAATGTAATTAGGGTGCTTGTGTGGGGCTGTCAGATTTGCATGTCCGTGCAAATTTTAGAGCTATTATTCTGAACTACACTATTTTGCTTATATTTTCTTTCTCTGCTGATACTACCTGTAGGTGAGAAACGGCTCTTTTTGCATGACTATGGTATTCAAGAGATCTGAACTGTGTCAGGAAACTTGTCACTGAAGTACTCTTGGAAAACTACAGATCGTTTTGCAGCTGTTAAGCAGAGGTATGTAAACACTTTCTCTTTTTTATTTATTTTCATAAGATTGATTACATTGTTTTCCTTGAGCTGATAGTTGTATGCCAGCTGTTCCTCTGTTAAGAGCTTTGAAACAATGTTGCTGTATTTTTGACAAACTGCCTGAAATATTTTGATATTGAGAGTTCAGCATTGCTGCATCCTCATGTTCTAGGGGCGGAAGTAAACTTAAAACTGGGAAGTATACTGGCTTATGTAAAACATAGACTTTGGGTTTAAATTGCGAAACTGCAGCTCTTTGGTACGTCTTTGGTCGTTGCTTTTCACAAAGAAATCAGTCAGATTTAAATACAAACCTGGGTAAGTTTATCAACAAGATTAAAATAAATGACTGCAGTGACCAGTGACTGGATTCAGTAACCATAACATGCCCTTTCTGGTCCCAAGTCATCAGCCTACATTTCCTTTTGTGTTAAGTCAAACTCATTCTACGGTTAGGAGGTGGAATTAGACCTTTGATAGTAAAGTGTACTGCGCAAATAACATTTCATAATGCAGAACAAAGTAACTCAGTATTTCTAAATGTTGTACTGCTTGAACTTTTTCCCCCTCTATTTATTCCTGTGTTCTCACTAACATATAAAGATAAATTATACTTAATAAAACAGTCTGTTAGAATGGTGTTTTTTTAACTGGGTTGTGCACCAACGTGTTTGTTCTCAGGTATACTAAATGTACTGATGATAAAGGGAATAAAAATGGTGTGTTGCACAGCCTGTTATTTTTAATTAGCAAAAGAAATTGGACTGCAGGAACCATGAGAGCTCATCTAGTTCACATTCCTTGTTCAATCATATAGTAATGGTCTCAATCCTAAAATTAATTATAGTAAAGGCAGTATGGGGGTGGGATGTGTTTTGTACCTCCTCTGGAAGAAACTCAAAATGTATATGCCCATCTGACTAGGTCATTCCTTGCCTCCCCAAGCATGGATTTGTAATCGGGCATCCTTTGTAGCCCATGTGTTTGCCAGCATTTTTCTAATCATGGACCAAAACTCCAGTTTTTGTAGACTGTAAATAGCCAAGGAGAAGTTGTTCAGAGAACAGAAAACAGTGTTCTCAGCTTCCGTGGGAAGGTCACAAAGCTTTCCCCGGGTTTTAACTGGTGTTTTGCAGCAAGTACCTTAAGATGATTTTTCTAGTCCTGATCATCACCTGTTGACTTGTGTTTATGAGAAAGAAGTGACAAATTCATAAATGTAGTTAAATAAATATGTTTTCTTGCTGTTTCCTTATAGACATCCTCAGTATAGGAAAAAGCTTATAAAAAATAACTGGGAAGAAGGATTTTTGTATTTGACTTAGTGTTTTTTTCTGTGCTGTGCTGGATGGATTTGTTGCTCTAGTTGCCTCATTGTAATTTACTGTTACATAACACTTCTCAATTATTGCATTACATATGCATTTTGAATGTGTGTTACAGAAACAATTTCTAGCACATTTTAGGGTAGTGATTTCTAAGAGCCTAAGTTATTTGAGGATTAAATTTTTATAATGTTGGGATTCTGTTGTACAGAGCAAAACAATATTGTAGCATGTGGTGCTGCCCCCCTTTCCCTCACCATACTCCTAGTGGGTTTCAGTAGATTTGCTCTTTTTCAGCATGTCTTTCGTTTACAACACTATCTTAAACAAAACACCGTTAGTAATTAAGCCTGGTAAAGGCAAACTACAAATGTAATTCAGCTGAAATTCTTTAAACATGCCACTAAGAGTGGCATCAAAGAGAAATTATATTTTTTTTTTTTGCCAAAAAAAAAAATATTGAAAAAATGACAACCAACAAAAATTCTGAAACTATACAAAATTTAAAGAATGAACTCAAAAAATCTTAAAAACTGTTAATGGAAAAAGACCTGGAACATATCCTAGTGGAATGAGGGAAATAAGCTCTAGTTAAACAGAATTAGAAATAACTTTTTAAGGAGGAGAAGTTAGAGTAACTTTTCTTTGTTCTAAAATGTTTGGCTTCATAACTAGGAAATAATATAGCTCCTACTTCTGAATTTTGTTTGAACAGTGTGTCATAGAGATAAAGTTTCTTTACAAAAATTCAGTATTGATGCATTATGGTGCAACTGTTGGTATAAACAGAAGCAGAACAGGCATCTTGGTAAGGTAGGAATTCTCTGGGAAGGGGTGGGTTGGTGTATGTTAGCATAGCTCCGCTATAGGCACTGCAGCTGTACTGATTAGTGCTAACTGAGATTTTCTTTTTTCATATACTGAATTTGTTTTTACTGAAATGTCATTACTGGATTTTTATTTCCTTCTATAGGAATTCATATGCACTGGTTTAAAATCAAACCAAACACTGCAAGCCAAAGTCAGTATTTTAATAGAAGATGAAACAGCAGTGCCTACTTGAATGAGTCTTTTCAAATAGAAACTCTTGTTGGACAGTACCACTGCATACTACCGGTTTCTTGTGACTTGTGCACAGAAGTGTGTAGCTGAATAGATTTTCATATCTACTCACCCTTTATATTCCATTTTTCATTTCAGAGGTTTGATGCCTTTCTCACTCATAATGTAGAACGTAAAAAATTGCAAATCATTACATGAAGTTAGTTCGTCAGTTTGCGTGACATTTTCAGAGTCTTCATAAGTATGCAAAGTTTTATACTTGGTGTCAAGTCAAGAACACAGTCTGAATCCACTGTGGTATGAAAACTACATGCATTCCTTGACACAGTTTTCTGTGGGGAACTTGCACTGCTTGGATCAATTAGAGCAGTCTGACTGGCAATTTATTTTCTTAGCCTATCTTTGTATATTTTTTCTGGAACTTGGGTTATAGAGGTGGTTGTTCTAAAAGCTCACTGCTGCTAAGCCATTTCTTAGCTATAGCAGAAACAATCTGAATAATAATTTTAATTAAGACTTCTGGGGGGAGAGGTAGGAAATTGCCTGTTATTGTAGGTCAGTTAAAGCAAAACTTAAGGACACTGTGTGTCTACATGAAATGTTATGAAAGAATTCTGCAGGAAGGCATCTACAACATGAAAAGCTGGCAACAGCTGCCAGGTTTCAGCCAGGGGTGTTACTCTACAGCTATCTTGGGGCCCTCCCTCAATCCAGGAATAGCTAAAATGAATAGTAAGGGCAAACTGTGACATTAGACTTGTGATTCTTTTTTCTTTCCTTGCAGGGCTTATGCATACCTCCATGACAGGAATTAGTGTAAGAAGTTCTAGTTTGCTGTGCTCTTTATCTGAGCAGTCTTTGCTGTACATCAAGATTTAACTATAATTCATGCTATAATACGGGATTCTGATCAGAGTAGCACGATAAATAGTGTTGGTAACTCAGGTTGAAAAACAGCAGGCTTTTTGAATGGAAGCTTTGTGTTGTGCAGTTCAGACCACTTAATCGGTGCTTCTTTTGAATTACCCCTTCCCTGAGGCTCTAGAAAACAAGCTGTGCTAGAATACGAATTGAAGCAAACATTTTGCCAAAGCACTGTCTGAATATTTTGGCAGACTGCAGAGCCTCAATAGAAAGCTTGGACAGTGTTAATACATGCTACAGTTCTGGAGCTGTTCAAGTGGAAGATTCAGTGACTTGTTGAAAGTATGGTCTTATTTTTCTATTCTTGCAGGGAAAAAAACCCCCAAACCTGTTGTTTCAGCTTTGCTTTGTTAGAAGAGTTTAAGAATGATACTTTTGAGCCACAAGCGTGCTCCAAAATGACTGTGTCTTGCTGTCACAGATCAAGATTTCTGCTTTGCTGTCGCATGTTAGTAACTTCCTGAAGAGAACAGGTTGTGGCCTATTGAATACCACTGTGCTCTATTTCAAGCAGAAGTGGTGTTTTATTATGTAATGGACAAGTTAAATTATGCCCAGAGTATTCTCAGCAAGTTATTTCTAACCTTTTCATTGCATTTATGAAACATGGAAGCATCACATATGATGCTTACTATTTCCAGACATGTTTACTAAAAAATCCTGCCGAGTACTGGCTGAAAATCTCTCTCTCAGACTGTAGCCATTACAGACTATGAAATCAAAGGCTCAGTTCCTTTTTGAGACCTCTTAAGAGCAGATTATTCATGACTGACCCATCTCTCAATTTCTTTGAAGTGTCATGCTGCCAGCCTGCAGTGCTCTGACTGTCTCCACATGGCAGTGGTTGCCAGCATGATCTGGAGTAGGCCCAATGAGCTCGGCGCCTGCAAGGATGCTTCTGTCAAGATGTTATGATTTTTAAAAGCTTGGGAGAAGTCAATGCTAGCTGTGAGCCAGTTTTATCAATCTAGATACATCCTTCTGTCTCCATCCATGTGTACCACTTCCCTGCTTAGCATCTCTGACTGTCCCTTGCATTTCAAGTCCAATCACATTGGATTTGAGATTAAGGAGTAGAAAGAATAACCTTTTCTAGTTACTCGACAGGGTTTTTCTCAACTGACAGTTTCCTGTGCTTTCCCACAGATAACTACAAATTTATTTTCCCCTTTTTGCTAGATCGATTTAAGAAACCCTTCTGATTAGGAATAATAAGTTATTTGTGGAAATATTTAATGTCATGCCCAGTATTCATAGATAATAGAGATTTTCCAGCTCATTAGAAATGGATATTGATTAGGTCTTCAGTCAATAACTTTGATAACCAGTAGGTTTTCTGAGGAACAGGATGTTTTCACTGTGGCTGGAAGTGTGATCTGACACATCAGTCCTGCTCCAAAAGGCCACGATGCCTTGTGGTTAGCTGTTTTCATTTGGCAAGTGTAGACAGACTGACTTCTGATGGACTTAAAAATCTTTGGATACTTCAGTGTCATCTAAGCAATGAGAAAACTTTTAACGTCCTGAGGAATAAACAGCCAGAACAAAATGTAGGAAATGCTATATACTGTGTCCCTCCTGTTATTGTTGAACTAAATCAAGTAACTTGCACCAAAAATAAGGACAGATCACAATGTTAGAGAAAAGCAATAATGCTAAAGAATGGTAGCAGCTGCAAAAAAAAGTAACTTTTGTTGCATCTTCCAATCAAAAACCAGAGTTAGCAAGGAACAGAGTTTACCTCCCTCCTGTGAAAAACAAGCGAAGCAGATATTTCCCAATCCAAAGGATGAAAAGGTAAATTAAATTCTGCACTGAAATTCTTTCCTGCCTCACCCCTCTGTACGCCTGCCCATGTCATGTTAGATGAATGATGCAGTTTTATAGTCCCATTTGTATCATATTTGTGTGGGTTTCACTGTTACCTAACAGTGACTAGGAGGTATCTTCAGGTTGTCTGTTGCCTGACCTTCTCTATAGACTTTTAATTGACCTAATCATAATTTATTTTTGCCAGGTTATTTCCTTCTAATGCAGCACGTATCTTGTATCCTTCATAAGCTTGGCAGTGTGACCTTTTGGAGAATCATTATCTGTATTCTAGGTATCTGTCCTATAGAACAAGGTGGAAGGCAGCTGAGAACCTTCCTGCCCTGGAGGAGAAAAAAAAAAATATATTTTTAAAGAAGTTGCAAATATTTTCCTCTGGCTGTTTACGTGTGTGCTTTAATGGGCTTAAACAAAGAACCTGGGCTGACTAACATGTATTGCAGCCTGCTGAATCACCCACGTGGGCAAGGCATAAAATGTAATACTGTCTTTAGCATGAGTACATGCACATGTTTTCCCAGAGATGTCTGTTCATTCATATTCTAACTGCACGAAATTGCTTCCTTTTTCAGTTTTTAGATTTCTTACCTTTTCTTATTCCTTTTATTCTGATTTTTCATGTGTCTGCTTATTCTAGCTGTCTGCTGGAGATTTTTGTTATCTCCAGGAAAACCAAACCATACTTTAAAGAAATACTCAATTCTTATGATCCTGTGTGATTCTTATTATCTCCTCCTTTATCTTTCAGTGGCTGTTTCTGAGGGCAGAAATAGAAGTGTGCTCTTTTTCCTTACCCTTCTGGAGTTGGAAGTGTTGCTGAATGAGTGGGTGGGCAAACTTCTGTTTATTTCCCTCCTTCTGTGAATATGACAAGCTTTGTGGGTGAAATCCTGGTGGCTCCTGTGTTGACTGAAGGAGTTGGAAACTGTGTAAATCTATGTAAGACTGTAAATCATAATTCCTTGATACTGTCAGGAGCAGGTACAGTGTAGTGATGTGTTACAAATGGTAAGGTTAGGCTATGGGTAAGCTATGAGCTGGGTCCCCAAGTGGTCAGAATTGTCACATCAAAGAAGGATGGTGGGCATTGCTCTGAATTTCCTGTTTATAAGTTAGTGAAAAAGCATGGCACATTAACTGGTAAGGCATTGTGGCTTATGTATTTATTAGAGGAACAGCTGAATGGTCGAGGAAGGAGTAAGTAGTATGGAGCTGTTTTTTTTTTAAAAAAAAAAAAAGAAAAGAAAAGAAAAAAAAAAAAAGCTTTATTTTTCCCAGCCTAGTCTGGAGTTTATTCAAATGGTACAGATGTTTGTTTCACTGCTAAAACTTGAAAGCAACTTCTGATGAGAGTTCAAAGAGGTAACTTGGGAGGCAAAAGGTCTCGTTCCCAGGAGGGGGACAGGTCCTCTGAGAGAGTTCAACTGTTTTGCTCAGATACCATTGCAAATCTTATTTATCTACAGTATTTTCTTACCATGAAGCATGAAAATGTTAGAAACTGCTGAGGGAATAGAGATAGTGCTGTGCTTTTTGCAGAGAAGTTGAAACTGCGCAGAGATACTTCTGGGTGGATGATGTTGGAGCATCACCTGCAACATACCTGGTTTTATTTTCCATTTTTTTGCAGTTCATGCTGCCTTTCATTCTTTTATGTAACTGAGCCATTCTTTGAAATTTAGCCTCCTTTTCGTTGGTTTGGTTATGCTGAAATGGAGATGTAGTTGCAAAACTAACTGTTGTTTCCTTTCTTGGCTTCTCCATTCCCAGTTTCCCTTGGTTTTCTGGAAACGAAATCCAGAATCTGCTGTTTCCTTGCCCGGCCTGTTGTGTAAGGTTCTCACCACATCTGCAGACCTGTTGCTTCACTTACCCCTTTTGTGCCCCCTTTTTGGGTAGGATCATGATTTTATGCCTGGCATCTCCCATTATAACTCATTCTCAGAGTGCTTTGTGTGCCTGTCAGTTCTTCTTGCTCTGCAAAATTCTGCAGTTCTAGCAGTGCTGACAGCTGACAAAGCGTCCTAGAGCACCTTCGGCTGAGATAGAAGTGACATCAGCATTTGGAAGCTAAAGCCTCACAGCCTGTTTTTTTGCATGTATTTTTTCAGACTCCTATATGTATCCTGAGCACCCTTAAAATGACTTAGATCCTTCCAGGAAAGAGGCAATCCTTAGACATTGATCCTACAGTTCCTTAGAATTCCTCTATAGTTGAAACTAAAAAGATCATAATAGTAAAATGTCAAGTAAAGCAACTGAGAGTAACTAAAAGATAAATGCTCAGAGCAACTGAATCTCTTCCTCTCATTTGTGAGAGGAAGAGGTATTTTCTTTCTTGTTACTTATGCTACAGAAGGTCCCAGAAATTGCAGGAGGTGTCATTTCGGCCAACATTAAAGCAAGCCAATTCAAATATTTTCCTAAGAAAAAAATAGCACAGCTCAGAATATTTCAGTAAAGTGCTTATTTATTAACTCTTTCCCCCCAGCATAGCAGTTACTTGAATTTATAAAAAATGGTTGTCATAATTTGTTCATATTACATTTGTACGTATCTGGCAGCTTTTAGCCAAAGGCGCTTCTAATAAAGTGTTGACTAAGCAGGAACATTGTTTAACTTTCTGTGCCTTGTTTCGACAGAGCTGGCAAGTGTCTGACGGTGACCAGCTCTGCAAACATTAAGGTGCTGCTGAAGCCTTAGAGCAGGGTGAGGCCGTTCGGTACGCTTCACCCACACTAGGCAAGAATGTTGTTATTGCTTTGCTGTAGTGTGATGGGAGTGCTGTATGACAGGATTAGTGAACCGACTCCCTTGAGGTCCAGATCACTTTCTCAGTGCTTCTTCTGTAACAGATCAGGTGACCTATAAAACAGCTTTTGAAGTTGTTTAAGTCTGTGTAGTGCCTGGGTGAGAAGCTTTTTTAGTATAAATTTACTCGCACTTGCAGAGTGATCAAACCTGTAAAAATGCCTTATTACCATGTACTTGTATTTACACATTGTCCATCAAGAAACCTGCAGTACCTTCCTTTTCTGTCTGTGTGGGATTTGGACTCCTCTTCCCCCAATGCCCATGTCAACTCTTTAATCATAAGCATGCAGCCTCAACTGCTTTTTAAGAATAAAGCCATATTTGGGGAAACCTTCATTTGCAAAGCATTTTTGAACTCTAAATAGCATTGACTTTTTCATGGTATATTTACAAATATGGCTCGATTAGATGTGAATACAGTGGAACCTTCTTAAGCAGACTCCAACTTTTTCGCCTATTGCACACTGCTCTTGCTGTGATAGATGCCAAGGGATGTAACCCCTTCACTGCGACCCCTTCATCCATTGAGGGTTGGATCTCCATTGCAGGGTGAGTATGCAGACTTCACTGCAGTTTGGCTTCTACCCCTAGGACACAGCCTAGTAAATGTCCCAATATTCCAGTGGGATCTGGTTTTCCCGAGCAGAGAAGGCAGGGCCAAGACACAACTCCTTTTTGTAAGATCTACCTGAAAGCTCAGTCATGCTTGTAGAAGTTGGACATTGTTAAAAGTTAACTGTAACCCTTGGGTGTCTACTGTCCATCCCCAAAAGGACAATGTGATGAAATTCTGTGGTATCTTAAAATATGAATTAATTGTTGGTCTCATATCTGTGTTTTGACAAATTCGAATTAGTACGTCTCTTTATAGTTGTGTGGTATATCCTACCATGTTAGTCACTGGCTTTATGGCTGGCTACGCTGCAGATCCAGAATGCTGGGGTGATGTCCGAGTTGTACAGAGAGTCATTTCACCTGGTATGAGGAGGGAGAGTGGGTTGAGTCAAATAAATGGTTTTATTTGAGTAGTTTCGTACAGAATAGTGGCTTTTTTGCTCTTGGGAGGGCTGGTTAGGTGGTGTAGTGGGGGGAGGAACACCCCCCCCCTCCCCCCCCAAGCTTCCTCTGTTAAATATGTATTGCTTCTCTGTGAAATGGGTTGGTGTTGCAGGTGTGGTCTGAAGTCATGTCAGATGTAATACCTTATATTTCAGTCTTTGCCAAAGAATGATTTTTCTCTTCTTTAGAAATCTATGGTGAAGGTGGCTTTCACCATGGTACCCATGGGGCAGCACAGTGTCCTCGAGTCTGTAGAGAGATAGAAAGAAAACAGCAGTTTGCATTAGAGATTGCTGTATCCTCCTTGCACCTGAGAGAAAAGGATGTAAAGCTATGAATGGAACCAAAGAGCTGTGATCCATATACTCCATCAGTATTACATTTTTGTATGAAAACACGTTAGGAACAATGTAATTGTATTAAGGCGCATGGGTGATTTAGCAGATGCTTTAGATCTGCTCCTAGGTAGGTGATGCACAAATCTTTTCTGAAATGGTGTTTGCCTCTAGGAATAAATGGGCCATATGAACTGTGTAATTGCTTCCCAGCCATGCTGTCAGGCAGCACCCTCCTTAGACATGGAGACATGAGGCACACCTCTTTATCTCTGACCACCTATCAACATGAATGCAAACAGGTGACATGTAAGCCTCTTGGCTGTGTGCTAAAGAGGTGGTGCTAGAAAAATACTCCTACTGGAAGTACTATCTCCAGTGTGCCCTAACTATTCCTTTAGCAGAGTTTGGGGTAAGTGGTATACTTTACTTTAAACTGATGTGCTTGAGGACTGTCTGATTAAGAGCATGTTCAGATTTCCTGACTTTTACACTGTGTGTGTGTGTGTACACATTTTTATTTGCAGCTCAATGCCCTTTTTTTTTTTTTTTTTTGGCTTGTGTTTTAATTTATTCATCTCTTTGTGCCGCCTTCTTTTTTCCTTCTCCCCTCCATCAGCTCTGTAGCAGCACAGGAGTTGCATGTTTTGTGCAAGGCCGGTTCAGAAAGCAAGTTCCCTGTCCCCATACTGCACAGGGGAAATCCTGCATGCCAAGCCAATTTCCTTAATTTATGCGGGAGCAACACTGCCATAGTCTTGAATGTTTTATCATTGGAGGCAAAAACACGAGCCTGTTAATGTTGATGCCTGTTAATGTGAAAGTACCTTGGACTAGGAAATACACTGAACAAGAGCAGCACTTGCTTTGCAGAGCATCCCTTCTTGACAAGCCACAGTCTGGATGTGTGTGTATGTGGAGGCTCCAGAGCGGCAGCTGTACAGGCACAGCTTAAGTGATGGCTGTGGGGGTCCTGTCAGCTATGGAAAAGGCCAGTGGAGTTTTCCCAGCACTTGCTCATAGCCCCTGTCCATCTGCATGCTAGGTGAAGGGCAAAGCCAGAGTTGAATGGGATTTAAGGAGGGGTTTACAAAAGGCAAACCCTGGTGGGCTTGATGTGGAGCCTAAAACTGTGTTCATCAGTGAATTTTTTCAGCCAAGGAGTTCTTACTCTAAAAAGCAACATTTGGGAATGATCATTCTAAAATGAATTCAGATTTTTTTTCTTCTGGTAACCTGATGAATTCTAATTGTATCATCAGTTTTTCTCTCTTCCTTTTCTACCTCCTACTCTCCTGATATACAAGGTACAGAAATGTGGAAGGAAAGACTGGAAGGTGGGAAGCTATAAAGCCTAATTTTAAAAAAAGCAAAATTGGAAGGAAAAAATGTGATGGGTTTTTAGTAGCAGGGCCATGACTTTTAGAAACTCCACAGTAGTTTTCGCTATGAATATACTGTGCTGTGAATTTATTCTTATTTCTGTTATGTGGAGCTGGATGTGTCTGGGCACTAGGACTGCAGGTCTTGAAGTAGAGGGTGGAGATCACTTTTTAAATATTTGTACAGGGAGGAGGACAAGGCTTGAAACTGCTATGAAAATAGCTCTTTGCATGTCTGCAAGGATAGGTTAACTGTGCAGGGTTTCACGAGAACCACTCCCTAGAGATATCTGAATAATAGATTGACATTATGGGTGCAGTGAAAGGTGTGTGCATTTCAAAAGCCTAAGGAGAAAATTTCCTTCTCAAGCAAATCCTTTAGAAGGCATTTTTGTGCCCTTCCTGTGAAGGGCTCCTAGTCCTCCATCAATCATTTGCAAATTATATTTGTTACCAGCCATATGGAGAATTGAGGTTTAAGTGGTCCAAATGATGTGGCAAGTTTGTCCAAACAGGTACTCTACAAATCATATATGACACTAGGAATACCTTTAGGTTTACTTCCCCAAGGTCTAACCTTGACTGTTCTGTTTTAACCAGGGCTTTCATCCAGCTCTGTCCAATGGAAGGGTGCAGCTGAACCGTAACAGTTTCTTACAGCTCCAAGTAAGAGCTGTAGCGCCCTTTCTTCCTCCATAAGGTCTTGCACAGGGTGCAAGATAAATTAGCTTTCTTACAACATAAATTAGCAGTGATTAGGAGGCACTATCATTTGTATCTGTTACTGAAAGTATGTTCTATATAACTAGCTAACAAAATACCAACAAGACAAGGCAAATACTTCTGCACAGGTGGGATAGCATAGTAAAAGACATGAAGCTAGCTTGTCTTTGTATAATATACTGGCCCTAAGATTTGCATTTAAGCCTTTTTAAGCAACAATTAATTTAGGGGTATTGAAGCTGAAAGAACATGTACTTGAGTAGAGGGGGAGCTTATACAGCCTTTGTCCTTGGAGAACATATGAAGGCAAAAGAAACACTATATAAGAGATGACGTCTAAATCCAATCCAGTCTTTAGCAAAAACCTCCTTGCTTGCTTTTTAAAGTATTTTTCCCTTTCTTCCAGTGCATTTCAATGAAAAGACTTTGTAGAGCTACAAGGTAGGCAATCTGATTTTACTTTTTTTTTTTTTACCTTCCCCAACAGCGGGGAGGATTTAAAAACAAAACAAAACAAAACCCCTTTTGCTGGTATGTGTGAGTGTGTCTAATGGATCAGGGCTTTTAATTTCTTCTAAAAATGTCCTTATGTCAGTGTGTGGCTACTTGTTCAACTTGCTTACTTGAATATGCTGCTCCTTCAGACTTGCGTCGTAGATGCAGCCCTGCAGTTGTGGTGTATTTATGTAAAAAGCTCACTGATAACTATTACTGTGGGGTTTTTTTGTTTCAATCTTTTACTCTGTTGCAAAACTCTGTATTAAAACACAACAGTGGAAGGTGAATTAGCTGGCTGTGGCGTGGCAGTGAGTGTCAACTCTGTCACCTAAAACTGCAAGGTTTTACTGTCATTGATGGCGTAATGTAAAATACGCCTTGGCTGACTTCAAAAGTGGAAACGGCAAAAAAAAGTGTCAGATGCTTTCCACTGACTCTTCAGCTGGAGAGTATCTGGGTGTAAATCTGACCATTGTCTGCGTTTGATCATGGTAAGTCCAGTCATGGCTAAGTTGACTAACTACACGTCTGTCTTGTAACGAAGAGCAGTACTAATATAAAGTTGAAGCTTTAAAGACAGTTATGGTTTTTAGCTTAATGATGGTGATTGATGCCCACATACTTGAGATAGGGAGTTTGTTCCAAACCTTAAGCTGTGAGTTGATATTCAAGAAATGAATTGGTGTTTTGCCATTGATGCAAACTACTGCAGCATTTGACTTGAAATGAATAATTTTATCTCGTTCAAGCTACAAATAGTTCCAAAAATACTTACAGTTGAAAGAGCAGATTTTCCTCTCTTTTTTTTTTTTTTTTATTTTATTTCATCATCTATCTTATTTTTCGTATTTTGGTATCTATTCCCTCCTTCATAAGACGCAATTTAATGCCACTTTTATGTTTCTTTTAGAATGGTTATTTTAGGCTTATCTTTTCATGTTCATGTCTTTGAACACAACATAAGGCAGCTCTCTACTGTTTGTTTTGGGGGAAGAGAGGCTCAGTAGCTACTCAGCAGGAAAGTACTAGTGCACTTGCATCACTCTTTCCAGTATACATGAAATTTGCCAGTGATTTTTGTTATACATTCTAGCTGTTACTGCACTTTGATCAGACTCTATCTAATATGGTTATTTTTTCAAAGGCACAAAAAGGATAGAGAGAAATTTCTTAAATGTGTATGGGCCATGGGAAGATGTGTGCGTTGTTTAATGGCAATTCAGGATCAAGATTTAGTTTAAATTATTAACTAGCATAATAAAAACTTTAAAAACTTTGAAAGTTGGCCCTCTAAACAACAAAAAAAAACCCCCAGCAAAGCTAACAACAAAATGTTGCTTGTTTATTTTTCCTCCTTGTATGAAAAAGCTTTTTCAAGACTGAAAAATAGCTATTAATAGAACATGATTGTAATTTGTATTTAAATATAGTGGGCAGTCTGGAAAAAGTTTTTTTTTTTTTTTTTTTTTTTTTTTTTTTTTTGCATATGTTCATAATGTCACAGTGAATATAAGGTCAGAATTGCATTGCTGCTATGCTTAGGTAGTTTCCATGCAGGTTCTGCAGTTCATGTTCCAGATGTCTTGAATACTTTGACCTTGATTTTCAGTCATTCCTGAAGAAGTTAAAATTGTGTTGCCTTCTCTTTCTAATAAGAGGAATGTAATAAATTTAACTATGCACTTTTTCAGTCACAGATGAATTTGATACTGGTAATTGGCATAACTGAGAGTTTAAAGTGGAAGCAGTATAAAAGAGTCCAGAACTGGTCCCACTGCTGGATGCTTTGTAGTTCAAGTAGTGATTTAAATATTTGTCAGAAGAAGCCTTGGCAGAGTTGTTGACTAACTAATCCTTTTTGCTTTGCTTTTTAAGGTGTCTCCTGAATTCTCACTATGTCTGATGGGGACTATGATTACCTCATAAAATTTCTAGCACTTGGTGATTCTGGCGTAGGAAAGACCAGCCTTCTTTACCAATATACGGATGGCAAATTTAATTCCAAATTTATCACAACGGTGGGCATTGACTTTCGGGAAAAGAGAGTGGTGAGTTTTCACAGTGTGCTACTTTAAAATGGTATCTGTCTTGGTGATGGCTAGAATCTATTTTTTTAAAAATCAGACCTGCCTATCCTTATGTGTAGGCATGCAATCAGTAGTTACTGTGTACTTAATCTTGTGACAAGGAAATGATCTCATTTTACCTGGTTATTTTTGTCATTGTTGTGTGTTGTCCCCTCCATTTACCGCAAAGTTAAAGTAAGAAGAGCTGATTCTAAGCAACCACTTCTTACTGCTCAGCAAGTGATGAGTATTATCTACTCCCTGAGTTCTGCACATAGTACCTGGAGTAGCACTTTTATTGCTGAACTCTCTTCACAAGGAAGGATTGGGCTGTAGTAAAAATGGTTTTGCTGTTTGTGAACTGAAGTGCTAGTGAACAGAGACTGCAATGTTGATTTTAAAACTGTTTTAAAACATGTGAATGAAATGGGGTAGCATGATACATGGAGCTGATCTGGCTTCCTAAGCAGTTACCACTACCAGAGAAGAATTGTGAAAAATAAGGTAGGGTTTTTTTTTTTAACCCCTGAATTGTTATTAAACTAGGCAAACGTACTTTTGATATGAAGCTGAACACTGCATTATGATAACCAATTGGATGCTGGTCCTTACTGCACTGAGAAATTGAGTTGGCCCAAGTTTTTCTCATTCTTATGTAGAAGTATTAAATGCCTTTCAGTGTAGTCTGATGATTTCCCAAGTGTCCAGAAATCTGGATGGTGTAATGGGCATTGTGCAGACTGGCTTTTGATGGATGTCATGCACCTCAGTAGTGCAAGGAGTAAATATCTCAGTGAAGTGTGAAACTGGTCTCTCGAATAAGTTAGTATTCCTTTTGTGGGAGAGTAAACATAATGGGTTTACTCGATCAGCATATTTGATAACTCAGGATAAGATTTAGGTTTCACAACTTGAATCATATAATCCACAAATTCAGCAAGTTTATGTGTCTCTAAAGATACATTTGTAATTCTGTTAATCTTAGGTACAACAATAGTTGAAGGTAAAGAAGATGACCTAACATGAAGTATTCTAAACAAGAAATTAATCTATTTTTACCTGATCCTTCCAAAGTTAACAGATGCCCTTATTTATATTTTCAAGCTGAGTAAACTCTTCAGCTTTTATTCTTATCATCCAATTTCTGCTTTTTAAGCTGTGATGTAAGATCTACCCTAAGCTCTTTTTCAGCAATGTTTTGGCAGCCAAGAAGAGATGTCCGTATCTTTATGAGTATATTCTGTTTGCTAATGAGGTTCTGTTAGTAGTACAAATATATTGCCAGATGGCATGATCTGATCTTTGCTTTCTTATAATTATATTTCAATTTGAACACAATACAAGATAATAGCAGAAAAATAGAAAACCAAAATACTAAAAATTAAGCTTGTCTATTGAAACTTAATGGCTGCTCTAAATATCTGTTTGGAGTCCGTAGTCTATTGGATACTGTTTTTCCAGTTTCACTTTTACCCTTATTTTTAAATATTCAGTTGGATGCAAACTTAAATTACTTTTGTCTTGTAAAGCAGAGGGATTGAGTTGTAGTTGGGATCTTTGCATTGGCAATGCTACTTTTGGTGCATTTAATAATCTTAAATGTCAGTTATTTTGTGTTCTATAGAAGCTGGACTGCTAACACTCAGTCTTGCAAATTTACCTTTTACAGGTGTATAGACCCAATGGGCCAGATGGCGTTGGTGGCAGAGGACAGAGGATACATCTTCAGCTCTGGGATACTGCAGGGCAGGAAAGGTATGTTCCACCCCCCCACCTAGCAAGTAAGGCAGTTGTCATCAAGCTAGATGCAAATGGAACCGAGTACATGAAGTCTCTTTATTGATTGATGCATTTTAATTGTATGACTCAAGATGGGAAAGTGCACTTACTTTAATTTTAACAGCAATGGAAAGTTTCCTATGAATACGCATTAAATTACAACTGTATTTTACAACTGTAGAACATTAAAACTGTAATTGTTGTTTTTTGTGTTTTGGAAACTTCCAGTTTATTTTTTCGTGGCCAATGCATATAGATGCTTGTAAAGCTTTTCTTTTTTCAGTTTTCCGTAAATTTTTGTAAATATGTTGAGGTCTTGGCAAAGTCAGACAGGTGAAATCACCTCAAGGATTCCTTTCTATTTGTCTGTCAAAAGACTAGCATCCTAGTGATTGATAGTCTTAAAATCAAGAACTGATGTGTATAGGGGACAAATTTCTGTTCAAAGTTTGAATTTCATTTCTTATTTTAATTTCTGAATCTTGATCGAGTCATGCTTTATAGTAGAAGACTTTGTGTAAAGCTCTCACGCTCTAGTGAAATGTCTCCTAGACTTCCTTAGGCCTTGATTAGACTATAGTAATGTTAGCAATTCTTGTTATGCAGTCCCTACATCAGCAAAACAATTATGATGAATATTTCATTCTAGTTAATTCAGTCTTAAGTTACCTCAGTTTTATGACTGTATGCAATTATATTTTCAAAGTAACTTCTCAGATGAGCCAGCTAATTTCATTTTGCTGGTCTAGGTTTCGTAGCTTGACAACGGCTTTCTTCAGAGATGCCATGGGGTTTCTTTTACTCTTTGATCTGACAAATGAGCAAAGCTTTCTGAATGTCAGGAACTGGATAAGTACGGCATTTCTTTCTTTTTTTTTTTTTTCTTTCTTTCTTTGTATGGGCTATGTTTGTAAAGATGGAGTCTCACTGAGAAATAGAACTGAAAATACTGTTTTTTATAGTTTTCTCAGTAAAAGAAAGTAAATGTTGCATTCAAAATTGTAATAGCTGCTAGTGGTGGCTTCTAGTGCTTACCTGAAATTCAGCTTTGCCTGCGGAACTTGAATCTTAACCTATATAAAAGCAAGCTGAGAGAACATCATATCCCTGGCTCTGGTGATACTCAGTAATTTAAGTGTGCAGAAAGCCTATGCAAAACTCTAGTTTGACTCACCTGAAGCTTTGTCAGCAAAACTTAATGGAAGGCAAATGTTACTAGGCTGGTGTATCTAGCCGAAGGAGTACCCAAACTGCATCATCCATGAGGAGAGGGAAGTATGTCCTTTCCTGGCAGCTCACTGAAGATGCTTAGTGAGCATAACTCCTTAAGCTACAAATACACAGCTTCTGTGCAAACTTTATCAGGCTTCTGCTCCCCTGGCTTGTTCCCTGGGTTTCTCACTGTGTACATGATAGTGGATGTTCACCTGTTATCTGGCTACTCAGTGCAATAGCAGAAGTCCTGTGAGATAACAGAGAACATACTTGTTTTCTTTCTTTCAAAGAGTCATTTTCCTGAAGGACTTTGCGTCCCCTGAAATGTGGTAGTGTTCTTAGTGAGCTTTATGTGTGACAGTAAGTTGTGGCCTCTATTCATGTTGTTGCTGCTGTTAGGTCAGCTACAAATGCATGCATATTGTGAAAACCCTGACATTGTATTATGTGGAAACAAGAGTGATCTGGAAGACCAAAGAATGGTGAAAGAAGAAGAGGCTAAGGAACTTGCAGAAAAATACGGGTAAGTAACTTCCTTCCAGTTATTGCTGTGTTTAAAGCAGAGTGAAATATTTTCTGTAATGCCTTTTCTGTATACTGAAAGGTTATTGTGAGAATAAGCATTTTAGAATGCTTAACTGGCCGGTGTATGATAATCTTTTTTTCTGTCAGAGATTATAATGTTTTCTGCACTGCCTAAAAATTCATAATTAGTATTGCACTAATCTTGCACTGGAAGTTGGTTAATCTTCTTCTTTCCTTGCCAGTAAACTAAGTAAATTTTCACAAACATTCTGGAAAAGACACATAATATAGCTGGAGAGGCAGGTGAATGACGGGGGTCTAATTCTTTGCTCTTGCCTGTGCTGAAGCTGTCTATGGGGCACAGAAAACCCAGGTCTCTTACAAAGTGAAATCCAAAAGAGCATTTGGTGAGGTGGTGAGTGTCACATCAGATTTCAGGGAAAACAGAAATAATACCATGCAATGATATTCTAATTTACAAGCTGAGTTGTTTTACAAAAGTTTGATGTAGGGTAGCTGTTGTCTCTGGCGTTGCCATAGAAACATGCGGCCTCAGTTTCTTTGAAAGCCTCAGGACCCATTCACAAGTGTTCGGAGAGTCTGCTTACAGAGTGCTGGCTTTCCACAGAAGAGCAGTTCTGGTCCAGACCACAGTTCCGCAGTCTCTGCTCCCTCCCCATTCAGTCTTCCCTCAACTGTTCAAGCAATTTTGTTAGGACTGTACCTTAGGTGAATTCTTAGTGACTTTGCCTCAGAGGCATCAGTCATGTTTTCTTGCAGGCATCTGCACTCTCACAGACATCCAGCGAGTCTGAAAACCGAGTCAGAGCAGCAGGAAGACAGGGTAGCCTTGCCCTTCCCCTTCTCTGCAGGCACAGATCATGTGTCCCTAAAGGAGCTATGTGAAATCTTTGTTCCTATCAGATACTAATTAATCCCATAGTACTCTTATATCCCATTAACTCTTCCATGGGTCTCATCTCCGGATTACATTTGCATTTCAGTGTGGATCAGAAGTGCACTTTTGAAGCAAACCTTCTGATCCATTTATTGTGAGTGGAGCAGCTTTCTAGTGTGTGAACTGGATTCCTTCTCAATTGAAAACTAAACTAGATGATGTGCTCCAACCAGTAATCTGTGTTCAGTCCAGAGGAATAGATTAGAGCTGGTCCAAAGTAAAGCCTGCAAAACATGCATAGTGTGAACACTTGGTCCTCAGTGCTAACTGCCTTGTTCTGCAGGTCTAGTCTTGTGCCATGCTGTTTCCTATCATGTAGTCACAAATTAGCTTTCCTTGACCTTGAAGAATCATTGGAGGCAAATCAGAAGCAATCTGTCTATTAGAGAGAAATGGATTTAGTGCAATATTACCTTCCTACTTTTTCCTTCTCCTTTGAAAATGCTTGTTTGAAGTCCATGTCACACACACAACAGCAAGTGCATATGGTACTTTAACAAGCTGCTTGTGGAGGAGCAAAAACTTTCAAACAACAGTGTATGGCATGTGGCCATTTCTTAAAGATTTGAAAGAGATCTCTTTGCATGTGACTTCCGGAAATAATTTATGAAATGCTTATCTTTGTGGCTGAAAATGCCACTTAATTTAGGAATAGGGAGCTAAAAGTCAAAGTTACAGATCACGTCCAGTCTGTGGGCAGTTACAAAGTTCTCTGCCCTGTAGAGGTGAGACAGGATAGCTGCTAAGAGTCACTTACTCCTGAGGGGAAGCAAGATAAATCCTGCTGCAGTGAACAGTCTTCTGCTAACAAAAGTGTGAGATAGTGAATATCCTCTTTCTGTGGAAAGGCCTTGTACTGGTAAGTGATGTATTTTGAAGATGATTGCAGGAGACCTACACACTGAGACAGTAAGATAGTATTTTTGACTACTCATTGAATCTTGCAAATTAAGTAAGAAATACTTAAAATTATGAAGTGATTATATCAGTCACTTGGGGAGTAACACTAATGTAGCCGCTCTGGCACCACCCTGTGGGGAGTGCTGAGCGCAGAAGGTCAAAGCCTACAGACCTGCCATGGAAACACCGTGATCCACAACAATAATGAAAACTAGTCATGTATTTTCAATACCAAGGTGCCCAGAAACTTTTGTTAACAAAGACATAGGTGGTCTGAGCACTGAGATTTTTTATTTTTTAATGTAAAAGAGTTTATAGTTGAAGTGTCAACAGAAGAAACAGTCACCTTTTGTAGTGATAAGAGTACCACATTAGGAGTCTTTACTGCCGTGTCTGCAGTCCATACTTGCGCTCCCTCTCTTGCAACGACTCCCTAGCTGATGTAGATAGAAATCAGTAAGGAGAACACTTAAGCACGCAAGGTCATATAAAGTAATTGCATCTCTTGTGGGGAATGGAGCTGAAAAAAACAGACCTCAGGAGCATAACTTTGGGAACTCGTACTGACCAGTGCCTCTGTAAATTGTGGACTCCATTATGTAAATTAAAGCTTATCCTTCTGCCCTACCTACAGAGTCAGCCATTTCATTAATTTCTTTTACATTTCAGTTCACTGACGACTTAGTGTCTTTCTGCTATGGAGTCGCATTAACAGCATTTGTGTGATTTCTAAGTATATGGCATTAATCATGTATTGTTTTTTGTCCTATGAATATAAACCGTGATGTGAGTTTGTGTTCTTTTGTCTCCTGCAGAATACCGTATTTTGAAACTAGTGCAGCTAATGGGAGTAATGTAAGCAAAGCCATTGAAACTCTGCTTGATCTCATTATGAAGCGCATGGAACGGTGTGTGGATAAATCCTGGATCCCAGAAGGGGTAGTGCGCTCCAATGGGCACAGCTCTACAGAACAACTGAACGAGGAGCAAGAAAAAGGCAAATGCGGCTGCTAACTCAGTTACAATTATGTTTAATATATATGATAAAGTATGATAAAGTTGCAGCTTAACTGTTTAACTTATGGACAAATCACACTGTAGTTATTTAATGAGCTATATTAATTCTTTATACTAATTTTTGTTTTTTTCCTCTCAGACAACATTGACCTTTTCTTGCAAGGTATGCAGTTTATTAGTGGTGGGACAGAAGATTAATTTGGTGTAGCATTGGCTATTCCTCTAATTCTCTACTTTGGAGGGAAGGAGAGGAATTTTCATTACCAAATTTAGAAACATCTCTCTGTGTGGGCAATGAGAAAGGGTAGGCTTCTGAACGGAAGGATTTTCAATTGCCCTTTGAAGGCTCCATTAACTACACAGACTAGGCATTTAGATTAGATATTGTGACAGCTTTTAGTCTCTACTAACAGCAAGCTTACCAACGTGGTTCTTGGTTTTCAACAGAAATATTTAATCATTTCATCAATCAATAACACTCTTAAAGAGCAAATCCTGTGTTTTCCACAAAAGCCTGCAAGTAGCTTTTCCTTGCTCTCTCAAAGCGTTGGTTTTTAGTGATGAAAACCAAAAGAAAGCTATTGTATATAGAATAAAAACTACAGAGAAGCACAGGGGTGCATATGTAGAGCACTTTGGGTATGTCATGAAATTGAACATGTAAACTACAACTGTACTATATAAAATATATCCAACACAGGCTATGAGACCTCCTGACATCATTTGAATTTCTAGAACATGAATTTACATGTATTTATATTTAAATGGCATACCTGCACATCTGTTGTTATGTTTCTTTTACGTTACCACTTGTTTTAACAGGAACATAGGGCAACCTAGATGTCAGCAAAATTTCATCGGAGCTAGTGCTTTGCACTGAATTTGTTTTATCAAACACAGATTTGGAATGTTTCTTTAAATTTGGATTGAAAAATGAATGATGATTGTCTTCTGGTGAGCTACAGCTAAGACACCAGTTCTGTCTAGATCAGTATTTCTATAAATTTATAATGCTCATTTTAGTCTGCCAACCTTTGTGTCCTGTACATCTTGGTTATTATATATTCATTTATGGCTTGTTCACTTCCTTTAGGTTGTATTTAAAAAAGAATAGAGTTGCTTTTCTTTTTCCCCCTCTACGGATCACATAAATGTCAATTTTTGTTTCAGTGGATCATGTTACTCTTTGATCATTTTTATTTATTCATACAACCTAAGGAACAATCAGTATTTTTTGGGTCTTTTTTCCAGACTGATTTATAAGATGTGCCTACCAAACTGTTTTCTACCCTGGCAGAGGTTGTATAACTGTAAAGTATTGCCAATTAAAGTCATAACATGCCAAATTGAGTCTTGTTACAGACTTCCCACAGCAGTTTGTTTACAAAACTCCAAAGCTATTACTTCTTTAGAAATTATGTATTTATTTATGTAAATAGTCTAACTACTGCAATTTCAGGCAAGCATTGATACCAGTTGTGAATGTGAATTGCAGCATAACAAATTTTTTGAAGGACCAAAAATGTTTCTAGAATAGGAGCTAATAAAAAAAACCCAAACATATATATTTGATGTAGCCTCTGGTTATATTAATAATACAAGAATAAGTGTTAAAACTTGATTCTTAAAATATTTTACAAAGTAATGCATTGTTCTTTAACAAACACAACATGTAAATATTAGATTTTTATCACAGCCTACACAGAATATTTTTAAAGTGCAATATAATTTCACTGCTCTGGGGCTAGGACGGAGATTAAAGCAATTTACATTGAATAAATATAGGTTTTTTTTCCTACTATACAATACCAAGATTCTAAAATGCTTGTGGACCGGAGTTACTGTAGTTTAACTCAGAGTGCCTTTTGAAGTTACCATCGTGTTTCTGACCAGTAGAGTCTCCAACTGTACTGTAGGACACAATACATTTCAATGTACTTCAGTGTCTGAATTTCTTTTAATGTAACTCTTTGCTTTTCAGAGGGTTGCAGTGGAACTTTGTTATGCATTAACTTTAATGGGAGTTTTTGTGCTTATAGCTCCATCCAGTTCCTGAAAACGTTAAGGATTATTGCAACTAACTACTGAGCTAAGTGACTACTGAAATGCTGTAAAAATGTTTCCTTTTGAATACTTATGTTTAGATTGGATATTAAATACTGAAACTGTCATATTTTTGTCATGCATATTATATGTAACTATTTACTGTATAAAGAGAGTCTACATAAAATTGCTTTGATGTCAGCCTTTGAAATCTGCCATAAGATTTATCTGTTCGAATTATTCTGTGACAGAACTTTTGATCCCTTTTTAACTCTCATGAGAAATCATGGTAAATGTTTCTTGACAATGAATTACACTATTCTTATTAGTCTAGCACTGGTTTAAAAAACCAACCAACCAACCAAAGAAGAATTCTCATGTGATGAGAAACTGTTATTTCAAGAAAAGTTGTTTCCATCCAGTGTCAGACGAAAATGTTGATCTGTAACGGAACAAAGTTTTGGAAAGGATTTCCATTACGATGCTTCATCCCAGGATTTCTTATTAATATAAAATAGTTAAACATTCCTGATCTGAACCTTGTCAGCATTTGTTGAACTGAATTGTAACATTTCCTGTTGTCTCATTTCAATATCAGTCTGTGCCTTTCTGCACTGCCCCTATGCATTGTGGTTTTTTTAGTTCAAATGCATCTTAAGTTCTCTTCTGTGGCCTAGGTACCTCTTGATGTTCCTGTCTTGCACTGACCGAACCAGTCGGAATGGGGCTTGATGCATCCTGGGTGATGCCAGAAGGAGCTCAAACCCATAGAAGAAAATAGAGGCAACACTTCTGTATTCATAAGACATTCAGAAAGCTGCTAATGTGAGCATGTAGCATGTTCAGAGCAAAGGGAATCAGGCAATACATTTTGTAAAATCTATTGCTTCTACAAAGGTAAGGAGCTTGTTTTTTCAGAATAGCTGCTTCCATCAAGAGCAGTGTAGATTATCAGGTAGGTTATGATATGCTGGAGGACACAGCTGCTATTCAGATGTTCCTTGACAGGCAAGAGAAATGAGCTGAACTAAACCTTATTAAATTCACCAAGGGCAAGTGTAACTGGGTATTCCATCTGGGTTGGAGTAACCCCATGCAGTAGTACTGGCTGAAAAAACATTTTGCAGAAAAGGGGATAGGCATCCTCTTCAAAAGCAGGTTGACCAGGAGCCAGAAGTGTGCCCTTGCGGGAAAGGCGGCCAACTGCATCTGGGGCTGCATTAGTAAAATGAAGCTAACAGGTTGAGAAAGGAAGTCTTCCTTTATATTCAGTAATTATAAGACCGCATCTGGAGTTCTGTTTTGGATACCCCAGTAGAAGAAAGACATTGACACACTGGAGTGAGTCTAGCAGATGCCACCAAGATCAGAGGGCTGGAGCACAAGGGGTAGGAGGAGAGAGAACTGGGTTTGCTTAGCTTTAAGAAGAGAAAGCTAAGGGAGACCTTTCTCGTGTCTTGAACTATCTAATGGGAGGTTATACAGAAGATGGAACCAGACCCATCTCAGAGAGCACAGCAATAGGAAAGAGGCAACAAGGAAAAGTTGGTGTTTAGGAAATTCTGATTAGACATTAGGAAAAAAATGTCATCATACAAGTGGTCAGAAATTGGAACAGGAGCTGAGGAAGGTTACGGAACCTCCATCCTTGAAGACACAGAACTCAACTCTATATGGCCCTGAGCCATCTGGTGTTAATTTGTCCTGCTTTGAGCAGGACTTGGGTCTAGATGACCTCCAGAAGTGTCTTCCACCTGACATGATTATATGCTCAGTGAACCTGATCCTCCAAGTGCACATGCCTGACAGTTGTCAGTTCTTTTATATGACTGTATATGACAGTTCTTTTACTTCTATTAGGAAAGTTGTAGAAGTATGTAAATATTTGCAGACCAAAGCTTTGCTATGAGTTTAAGGTATTGAGTTGAGATGTTTGGTGAAACAATTCTTGCTGTGGTAATCTGTGTCAAAACTCAGTCAAATGAGCCACTCAGTTTGCTGTAAAACCTCTTCTTCCAGCGAGGCTGTTTTTCAGCTGGATACCTAATTCTGTCTGTGAATAACTGTTAATGGAGTAGAAGTCCATATTCTTTTTTTATAATTAGTCTGGATTCTGGCTCCAGCAACCTTCAATCTATATTGCCTTTTTGATCAGGAATAAGCACTTCAAATCCACAACATAATGGCTTGTAGCTGAAGAGGAGATTAGCGCCTTGATATGAAAAGAAGAGGGACAGAGGGAAATCCTATTGTAAGTGCTTGTAGTATCACTGTGCTCTCACATCCCATCTGTCTGCTGGAGGCATTGGTGACAGTCTGTAATCCACAGTGTTTAAATTGTAGAAGCCACCAAAGACTTCACAATACAGTACTCTGCCAGGAAAAAGCCGTCTTAAGTGGAATACAGCCCATGGGGAATAAGTCACATGGGCAGGAAACTCCAAGTAATCAAACTGAAAAAGAAGGATTGCAACTGCATATGCCAAAGCACAGTAGCCCTAGACCTAAGCAACCTTGTTTACTATTTGGTTTTGCCTCTAGCTGTAAACTTGGTGTCTTCATAGCTTCCCTCATAAAATTGCTTTGTGTATGTGTCTCTACTATTTCCTCTTATCGTCTGGGTTGCCATCTTATGTCACAGCCACAGAGCCTTCCCTCCGGCATGCAGCATGAGACTAACTAATATCCTGTACAGTCCTATCTTGTTCTCTGTCTCTGAGTCAGTTCAGAGCTGTTGTTCCTTAGGGCTGGGGGTGAGTACTAGTCACCAGTCATATGCTCTAGCCTGTGTCTCCTGCAATAGGATGTGGCTGAGGTCTGGTTTTTAAAAAGATTGGAGACAAGTTCTGTGCTGATAAAAGGTTGGTGACTCTACTGTGCTAAAGCAATGTTTTTTCTTCCTTCCATCTTTCTTAATATAGCCCCAAGCTGACTGCCTTTTTTGTTGTTCTAGAAAACAGAAAGCAAAAACTGCCCTAAAGGCACATGCAATTCAACACATGGATTTTTCACCAAATAGATAGTTAATTTCTTTTAAATGGAGAAGCAGGAATTGTGGTGGTAAAGCCTTACATGGTGAGGAAGATTTCAGACTCTTGAGCTGGGACGGCATCCTAAGATTGAAGAACACAGAGAAGACCCTCTCCAATTCCAAACAATTTAGGAAGGTACAGGACCTAGCATTTAGGTCCTTTCCCAATAAACAGGTAACTCTGTAGGAGGGGGAACAGAAGGAGTTAATGGGTTCCTTAGAATAATGCATGCAGAGCCATCGGTTTTAGACAGTACTTCAAATTTTGCATTAAAAATTAATTCCCCTGTAGAAGACTTGGATCTTACAAATACGGAAATGGAGCAGAAGGTGATCTGCCTGAATTCTAGAGTAAATCAGCTGTAGATTTAAAAATCTATGTCTGACTCCCTTTCCTTTCCTTGGGTTACTCTCTCTGTCCTTGTGTTAATGCTGAGCGACTTCAGCTTCATTCATTTTTCACACTTGGAACAAAATTTTGCATCTATAATGAGAGGGGATCAAACACAAGCTGATAGCAAAATCTTTTAATTTGTATTTAATTTCCATACTAAGATATGAATGTATGTTTCAGGGAAGTAGAGAGTCATTTGGGAAAGCGGAAAGTCAGCTTACTTTTGAAGATGCAGTATTGTCTAATAGTTCGTCCCAACTTCATTGCTGTGTATAGGTTGGGTTTTTGTTTGGTTGGGTTTTTTTTAATACTTCCGTGAGCACAAGTATCTCTCAGCTATCAACAGGATTCTCACTGGTGAAGTCAAAGGATGGACCGTGCTCTTCATATAATGGATTACAGTTAGCATGCATGTGGCTGATGTGTATATCCAGTGAGTGAATGTAGTGTGTTTGTGGTTATTAGCTTATTACTGCTTTTGTAGATAGTCTTCTCACCCTTTTCCCCCCAGTAGCCTGTTTGGGTAATGATTTAGAAATTATGGCTCCAATCAGCCAATAAATGGAGCTTTCTTATAGCGTCAAAGAAAGCACAGCAGTGAGAAATTCCACACAAACTATAGTCTCAGCATTGTTCATGTGGTGGCCTTGTGGCCCAGTTTCTCATTTTTGGAACAATAATCTCTTCCACATTTTATATATGACTGATCTGTTTTATTTTTATTAAGAGATCTTGCTAAGATATATAATAAGTCTCATGGTCCTCCTTGTATTTCACGACAGTTGAAGCCTGCTGAAGAAGACTAATTTGAGCAGTTTATGCTAATCTACTAGAGTTAAAACCAAACCAAAATCCCTGAATTAAAAAATGACACATTCTTCCAGAATCCTTGGGAGGGAACGTGTTCTGGAACTTGTTTTGGTGAGGTGAAGGGTCAATCCTATGTTGCGCTGTAAAGGGGTTTATGTCCCAACAGAGCGGTCCTTCCTGTTTCCCATTCAGTCTGGCAGAGACCGCATCAGAAACAGGAGCTATGTCTGGTCTCCTCACCCGTGCTCAGCAAAAGGAGCTCTTTGTTTTTGAGGTGGGCTTTATGGGATCCAGTTTACAGGACTCCTGGGGGGTATCACTTTATTTTGGGTTGCTGGCCCCTTCACAGGGTAGGTCACTCAGATGACAGAGGAGCATTGCAGCTCTCGTCTTGCAAAGCTGTTCACTGCGGGTGCGAGGAGAGGCCTCCGCGGCCCCCGACAGGACCGAAGGTGCCGTTTTCCAGTGAGCAGCTCGTGAAGAGGTACGGCACTGGTGCGTGGTACCTCTTGGTGCAAGGTGAGCGGTTTGGGGCCCTGCAGCTGGGCAGGCCGCACCACCAAATACCCAGAGTGAGTTTTCTAACGCCCAGTACGGTGCCGGCTCAATAGCGATACGAGGTGAAACGACCTGGCGGCTCTGTGGCGGGTTGCGCGGTGCCAGCCGGGGAAGCGGTTCACGGCCGTCACCGCCTGCCCCACGGCTGCCTGTCGCTCCGGCCGGGCTGGCTCGGCCGCAAACCCAGAGCGAGCGCTCGCTTGTTTCCAGCCAGGTGCCTGTCTCGGGGCTCCTGGAGCTCCTGATCAGCAGCGGCTGCGCTTAACGACCGCAGTAAAACACCGCAAACGAAGCGTCGCGCCGCCCTCACCGGGCCTGCGACGCACTTTCAGCAGCAGTGAGAATGCTCATTTTCTATACAGGTGTAGGAGTTTGACTGTATTTAATTACAATTCTGAAAG
>JANHGO010000069.1:61847484-61902238 GCA_024606505.1 Aquila spilogaster
CCACCGGTAATTAACAACTTAATTTGCCCCCCCCCCTCCCCCCCTTTTTTTCCTCTTCTTCTGATTCCAATTTCCAAGTATTCTTGGAACTTCCAAGTATTTCTAATGTCATGCACAAAAAAGAATGAAGGAAGTGCTGTGTACTATGTTTCCTTATTATTTATTGTTGAACTAAGTAAAGCAACTTACACTGAAAATAAGGACAGATCTCAACATTTTAGAAAAGCAGTACTGCTAAAGAAAGAAAGGTAGCACAAAAAAAGTTTTGTTTAATCTTTCAGTCAAAAGTTGGAGTTAGTAATGAGCAGAGATAGTTTCATATGAAAAACGAGAGGCAGATATTTCCCAACCAAAAGGATGAGAAAGGTGGATTAAGTTCTGCTCTGACTTTCCTGCCCCACCCATTCTGTTTGCTTGCTCACATCTTGTCAGGTGAATGAGGCAGTTTTATGGTTGCATTTGTATCATATTTGAGTGAATTTTTCCCTTATTTAACAGTGGCTATTATATATCTTAAGGTTGTCAGTTGCCTGACCTTCTCCATGTGCTTGTAGTTGACCTAATCACGATCAATTATCTTTGCCGGGTTGTTTCCATTGTAATGCAGCATGAGCTTGGCAGTGTGACCTTTTGGAGAAACATTGTCTGTATTCCAGGTTTCTGTCCTCCAAAACAAGGTGGAAGACTGCAGAGAACTTTCCTAACCAGGAGGAAAGAAGTAATATATATATTAAAAGAAACTGCAAATATTTTTCCTCTGGCTGTTGACAGAGAATATACTTCAGTGGACTTAAACAAAGAACTAAGCCTGATGGATGTGTTTGCAGTCTCCTGAATCATCCACATTGACTGAGCATAAAATCTAATACTTTACCTAGCACAAATACATGCACATCTTTTCCCTGAGATGTCACTTCATTCATATTCTAACCATATACATTAAATTGCTTTCTTTTTCAGTTTTTAGAGTTTACCTCTTCTGGTCCCTTTTATACTGATTTTTCCTTTGTTTGTGTATTCTGTCTCTCTGCTGAAGGTTTTTGTTACTGCCAGGAAAACCCAACCATTCCTTAAAGAATGGCTCAGTTCCTGTAATTGTGTGATTCTTAGAATCTTCCTCTTTCAGTGTCTTCTTCCTTATGTGAACACAAGCAGCACTGTGGGTGACATCCTGGACGTTTCTGTGCTGCTGGCTCATGCACCACCTGCCCTACTGCTGAGCAGGAGCTCACCTGCATGAGTCTGGCTGAGAGTTTGGGGCCAGTGTGCTGCAATGATGCCTAGAGAAATGAGAAATTAGGGTTGTCTGGAAAACTTTGGTCAGTCTGTTTGAAGGGCAGACACAGTAACTTTCTTTGAGGCCATTTGGCCACAACAAAACTGGAAGACTTTAGCCAAGAATCTTTGTTCCACGTTTTACCTTTTAAAGCCCTGGACTTACTGTTGTATGAGCACAGTTGTATTAACTGCATTTCTGGTCACATTGCTGTGGGAGACTGTATACTTTCCCCACTTCTTAGCCAGACCTGCAGATTGAAAGAACAGGAAATTATATGTAAATCTGTGTGTGGCTGTCATTCAAAATTTTTTTATGCTCTCAAGAACAGATACTGCGTAGTGATGTGTTACAAATATTAAGACTGGGCTGTGGATTAGCCAGGAGCTGGTGCCAAAGCGGTCAGAGCAGTCACATCAAGGAAGGATGCAGGGCATTGAATTTCCTGCTCATATGTTAGTGGAAAAGTTGCCTCAGTGTATAAAATTTGTTGTCATAATTTGTTTATATTATATTTGTTCGTGTCTGAGGTACCCCTTGCAAAGAGTAGGAACATAGTCTAACTCCCAGTTCCTTTTTTACAGCAGAGCTGGCAAGTGCCTGATGGTGACCAGCTTTGAAGCACCAAGGTGCCACTGAAGCCTTAGAGCAGGGTGCGGCTGTTCGCCACGCTTCGCCTGTGCCAGGCAGGAATGTGGTCAGTGCTTTGCTGCAGCATGATGGGAGTGCTGCTATGACAGGGTAGTGAACATCTTGCAGATCCCCTTCTCAGTGCTGCTGTTGTAACTGATCAGGTGACATGTAAAATAGCTGTTGAAGTGAGTTTATGTCTATGTTTGTGCCTGGGTGAGAAACTCTTTTTTAAGTAAGATTTTATTTGCACTTGCAGAAACCTGTGCAACTGTGTTATTGCCCTGTGCTTGTATTTACGCACTGTTAGTTGAGAGACCTACAGTGGTTTCCTTTTTTGTCTGGGTGGGAATTGGACTCTTCTTCCTCCAGCTTTTCCATGTTAAGCATGAAGCCTCAACTGCTTTTTAAGCATAACACCGTCTTTAGGGAAACCTTTACTTGCAAAGCATTTTTGAGCTCTAAATTGCATCAGTTTTTTTGTTTTTTTTTTCACACTGTATTTAAAAATATGAGTCTGTTATTTATGGCTACTGGGAAGCCTTCTTCAGCAGATTGAGACTTTTTTGCTTGACCCGCTCTTACTCTTGCTGTGATAGACAGCTAGGCTGGAAGCCTTTCAATACACTCCCTCCTTCTATGGATGGCTGGGTGGCCATTGCAGGGAGAACTTGCAGACTTTGCAAGTTCCTTGCTGTTCCAGTATGGTCTAGTTCTTCCTGAACAAGAAAGGCAAGGCCCAGACAGGACTTGTCTTTGTCTGCAAGATCTACCTGAAAGCTGAGCGACACTTGCGGAAGTTGGACACTGTTCGAAGTTAACTGTAACCCTTGCAGGTCTGCTGGTCTGCTGCTCATCACCGAAAGGATAAAGTGATGAAGTCTCGTGGTATCTTAAAATATGAATTAATTATAAGCCTAATCTCCATTTTCTTTTGGCAAATTCTAGTTACTTTGTCACTTCGTGAGTGTATGGTTTGTCCTACAGTGTTAGTCATGAGCTTTATGGCTGGCTTCACTGCACATCTGGGACACTGAGGTAACGTCTGAGTTGTATAGCTGTTTCACTTGACCTGAGAAGGATGAGGGGGTTGAGTCAAGTGATTTTGTGTAGTTTTATACAGAATAGCTTTTCTACTCTTGAGAGGGCTGGCTTGGTGGTATAGTGTGGAAAGGACGCAGAGAGAGATGTTCCATTTATTTCTACCCTTTGTCTGAAATGGCTCATATGCATTGCTTCTCTGTGAATTGGGATGATGTTTGCAGGTGTGGTCAGAAGTCGCATCAGACATAATACCTGACGTTCCAGTCCTTGCCTAACAATGCCTTTTCTCTTATGTAGAAATATATGGGAAAGCCAACTTTCCTGTGGGACCCACGGGGCAGTACAATGTGCTTGTGTCTGTACAAGAGAGAAAGAAGCAGCACAGTATTGGCATTAGAGACTGTCAGCTTCCTCTCACCCTAAAGAGAAGAATGCAAAACTACGGACAGAACTGAACAGCTGTGATCCATGTACTCCATTCTTAATACATCTTTGTATTAAAACACTTGTTAGAAACTGTGTCATTATAGTAGGATGTGTGTGTGATACAGCAGATATGTTACATCTGCTTGTAGGTAGGTCATGCACAAACCCCTTCTGAAGTGCTATTTGCCTTTAGGAATAAATGGGACATATGAACTGTGTAATTGCTTCCCAGCCATGCTGTCAGGCAGCACCCTCCTTAGAAATGGAGACATGAGGCACACCTCTTTATCTCTGAGCACCCATCAGCATGAGTGCAAACAGGTGACACGTAGGCTTCTTGGCTGTGTGCTAAAGAGGTGGTGCTAGGAAAGTACTCCTACTAGCAGTACTATCTCCAGTGTGCCTTTTCTGTCCCTTTAGCAGAGTTTGGGGTAAGTGGTATACTTCACTTTAAGCTGATGTGCTTTAAGACTGCCTGATGAACGAGAATGTTCAGGTTTCCTAGGTTTTGCATTGTGTGTGTGTACATTTTTATTTTCAGCTCAATGCTTCTTTTTTTTTTTTCTTTTTTTTTGGCATATGTTCTCATCTATTTATCACTTCCTCCTTTCTTCTTTCTTCCTTCCGTCATCTCTGTCGCAGTATGGGAGTTGCATATTCTATGTGATACCTGTTTGTTCAGAAAGCATATTCCTTTTCCCCATGCTGCGAAGGGCAAATCCTGCATACTAAGCTAATTTCCCTAAGTTATTTAAGAACAACACTGTCATACTCCTGACTGTTTTATCTCACAATAGGATTGTGATATTTGTGTCCTGGAGGCAAAAATATGAGCCAATAGTATTGATGCTTGTTGTGTGACTGCCTTAGATTAGGAACTTGACTGAACAAAAGCAGCACCTGCTTTGCAGGGTACCTCTTCTTGGCAGAGCACAACCTGGACATGTGTGTTGTGGGCAGGTTCCAGAGCAGTAGCAGTATGGGTACAGGTTAAGTGATGGCTGTGAGGGTCCTGTCAGCAATGGAAAAAGTCAGTGGAGTTTTCCCAGTATTGCTTACAGCCCATGTTCTTCTGCATGCCAGGCTAAATGCAAAGCCAGAGCTGAATGGGATTCAAGGAGGATTTCACAAAGGAAGAAACCCTTTTTGTTGTTTCCAGTGGCAATTATTTTTTTTCCCAGCCAAGGAGTCCTTAATCATACAAGTAAGTTTTGGGAATAGTTGTTCTGTGATGAATCAGTGGTGTGTTTTGTTTTGTTTTCTTTTTTTTTTTTTTTTTTTTTGAGATCTGATGGATCCTGATTGTGTCATCAATTTTCTCTCATTCTTCCTTTTCTACTTCCCCTTCTCCTGTTATAAGAGGTGTAGAAATGTAGAATGGAAGACTGGAAGATGTGAAGCTATCAGACCGAACTTAAAAGCAAAGCAGAACTGGAAAGAAGAAATGGGGTGGGTTTATAGGTCCATGACTGTTAATAACTCCACATCAAGCTTTTCTGTGAATGTACTTTGCTATAAATATATTCTTATTTCTGTAGTATGGAGCTGGATATATTTGGGCTGTAGGACTGCAGGTTGGAAGTAGAGGGTGGAGATAACTTTTTTAAATATTTGTACAGGGAGGAGGACAAGGCTTGAAACTGCTCTGAAAATAACTCTCCAAGGATAGATTAACTGTGTAGGGTTTCACAAGAACCACTCCCTGGAGATATTTGAATAACAGATTGACATTACGGGGTGCAGTGAAAGGTGTATGCATTTCAAAAACCTAAGGAGAAAATTTCCTTCTTGAGCAACTCCTTTAGAAGACATTTTTATGTCCAAGGCTTCTACTGCTCATTTGCAAATTAAATTTGTTATTAGCCATATGGAGAATTGAGGATTAAATGGTCTGGGTAGTGTGGCCTATTTGTCCAAACAGGTACTCCCCATATCTCATGTAACAGCAGATATACCTTAAGGTTTCCTTCCCTAAGGCCTAATCTGAGGCTTTCCCCAGCTCTGGCCTGTGGAGGATTGCAGCTGTTCTGCTGTAACTTGTCTTGGAATCAAACCTGATTAGTTTCTCATGGCTCCACGTGGTACTGCTGCAGTGCCTGTTCTTCCTCCATGAGGTCTTATGGAAGAGAAAAGATAAATTAGCTTTCTCACAACACAAATTGACAATGACCAGCTGGCGCTATAGTTTGTTATTAAAAGTTATATAGGCTATATATAGGTTATAGTTATATAGGCTATAGGCTAACAGCTAGCTAGCAAAATACCAACAAGACAGGGCAAATACTTGTGTATGAGTGCAGCAGCGTAGTAAAAGGCATGAAAGGAGCTTGTCTGAGGGCTAGTACATTTTACAAAGATTTACATTTAAGCCTTTTTAAGTAGTAGCAAATTTAGGGGTATTGAAGCTGAAAGAACGCGTGCTTGAGTAGAAGGCGCATTTACACAGTTCTTTGCCCTTGGCAGAACATCTGAAAGCAAAAGAAACTGTGTGTAAGAGAAGGAAGTCTAAATCAAGTTTAATCTTCAGTAAAAACCACTGTGTTTGCCTTTTAAAGCATTTTGCCTTTCTTCTAATGCATTTCAGTGAAAAGAGGTTCTGCAGAGCCACGTGGTAAATAATCTGATTTTTTTTTTTGTGCATCCCAAAGATAGAGGAAGATTTTAAACAAGCAGACAAACACAGAAGCTTTTGCTGGTATTTGTGGTGGTGCTTACTGGATCAGGCTTTTAATTTCTGCTAAAAATGATCTCATGTCAGTATGTGGCTGTGTGTCCCACATGCTTGTTGAATGCATCGCTCCATCAGAGTTGTGTGGTGTATGCAGACCTGAAGTTGTGGTACGTCTGAATAAAATAGCTGTTGCTGCTTTTGTTTGTTTGTTTGTTTTATTGACTCTTGCTCTATTGCAAAACACAGTATTAGAACAAAACATTGGATAGCAAATTATCCAGCTCTGTTGTGGAAGTGACAGTGTGTGTAAAGTATGTCAGCTTATTGGAGCTAAACCTCTACCTGCAATGTCTTACTGTAATTGATGGAATAATGTAAAATAAGTGTTGAGTGGAAACAAGGAGATTTTGGGACTGGAAATGGCAAGAAGTTGTCAAATGTTTTCCAGTGACTTTCCAGTTAGAGAGTATCTTGGAGTAAATCTGACCATTGTCTGCTTTTGGTTGTGGTAAGTCCAGTCATGGCCGTGTTGGTCGATCACAGTTCTGCTTTGTATCCAGGAGCTGTGTTGGCATAGAGCTGAAACTGTAGAGGTAATTATGGGTTTAGTTTTAATGGTGGTGATTGACGCCCATGTCCTACAGATAGGGAGCTTGTTCCAAACCTCAAGCTGTGAACTGATATTCAAGAAATGAATTGGTGTTTTGCCATTGGTGCAAACTACTGCTGTGTTTGGTTTGAAATGAGTAGTTTTATCTAGTGCAAACTACAACTAGTTCCAGAAATACCTACTTACAGTGGAAACAGCAAATTTAACTTCCTTTTATATTTAATTTCATAACCTATCCTATTTTTTTTGTATTTTAGTATTAATTTCTTTCCTTGATAAGAGGTAATTTTATGCCAGTTTTCTGTTGCTTTTAGAAAGTTTATTTTAGGCTTATCTTTCCATGTTCATTTCTTTGGAAACAACATAAGGTGGTTCTCTATTGTTTGTTTTGGGGGAAGAGACGCTCGGTAGCTACTCAACAGGAAAGTACTACTGCTTTTGCATCAGTCTTTCTAGTATACATTCCATTTTCCTGTCATTTTTGTTGTACATTCTAGCTGTTTTTTTCACTTTGATCAGAGTATATCTAACATGTTTTAGTTTAGAGCTAATCATGATTAAAAATGAATCAAATCATCACAATTTAATCGTGATGAAAAACTTTGAAATTTATCCTCTAAACTTTATTTAAAAAAAATTTGTTTGCTTTTTTTTTTCTTGGTATGGAAAAACTTTTAGAGATGGTACGGCATCTTTTTGTTTGAATGTAGTTGGCAGCCTAAAAAATCGAATGGATTTTTTGTGTGTATGTTAACGTCACAGTGAACGTGAGATCAGAAATGCACTGAGGCATTTAAGCAGCTTTTCCAGCTTTCACACGGGTTAAAAAGAGTTCTGCAGTACATTTTCCAGATATGCTGAACACTCCCCTTGACCATGACTTTTTAGTCTTTCCTGGAGAAGCTAAAACTGTGTTGACTTCTCTCTGAAATAAGAGGAGTGTAATGAAAATCAGCTGTGTTGTTTTGTTTTGGTTTTGGTCAGGGTTTGTTTTTGATACTTGGCATAATTGAGACTGAAAGCAGAGTAAAAGGTCACAGAACTGGTCCTGTTACTGGATGCTTCATTTTTCAAACGGTGACTTGTATTGTGAACATTTGTCAAAAGAAACTTTGGTTGTTGCCTGACTAATGCTTTTTGCTTTGCATTCTAAGGTGTCTCCCGAATTCTCACTATGTCTGATGGGGACTATGATTACCTCATAAAATTCCTAGCACTTGGTGACTCTGGAGTAGGAAAGACCAGCCTTCTTTACCAGTATACAGATGGCAAATTTAATTCCAAGTTTATCACAACCGTGGGCATCGACTTCCGGGAAAAGAGAGTGGTGAGTTTTCACAAGCAGTGTGCTCCTTTAAAATGGTTGCTCTTTTGTTGGTGGTGACTAGAATCTACTTATCAGTGTATTTAACCTGACCTGCTAATGCTTATGTGTAGGCGTGCCATCTATAGTTACTATGCACTTAAAATTGTGATAAGGAAATTATTTTATTTTGCCTGTTTTTATTTCTGCATGTGTCTCTTTTCCCCAAAGTTAAAAAAAGAGCTGATTCTCAGCAACTATTCTGTAGACTTATCAACACCCTCTGAGCAGTGTCTACTCAGTGAGTTGTACTCATTGTAGCTGAAGTAGTGCCTTCATTGTCAAACTCCCTGCATGAGGAAGGAATGTGCTGCAGTAAAGTTTACTTACTGTTTGTGAACTGAAATGAATAGTGAACAAAGTCTGCAATGTTAATTTTAAAGCCATTCTAACATACATGAGCTAAATGGGTTTATGTAATGTACAGAGCTGACCTAACTTCCTGAGCAGCTACCGTTAGTAGGGAAAAAATGTGGGAAGTAAAACATAAAAACTTCTTTAATCCCCAAATTGTTGTTCAATTAGGTACCTTGTCTGTTGCAAAGAAGCTCAGGGAAGACCTCTACAACTGCCTGAAATGAGTCTGTAGCAAGATAGATATTGATCTTTTCTCTCAGGTGACAAGTGATAGGTAGTAGCCTCAAGTTGAGCCAGGGAAGGTTTAGATTGGATATTAGGAAGAATTTCTTCATGGAGGGGTTGGTTAACCATTTGGAATGGGCTGCCCAGGAAAGTAATGGATTCCCGACCTCTGGAGGTGTTTGAAAGGCATGGATGTGTTTGGTGATGACACTTGGTAGGTCCATTTGATAGCGGGGGATGGTGAAATGGTCACTGTGTAGACTGGCTTTTGGTGGATGATGTGCACCACAGTAGTGGAAAGAGTAAGTGTCTTTGAGATGTGACACTTGTGCCTTGAATAAGTTAATGTTCTTTTTGTGGGATGGTACACGTGATGGACTTCTTTGGTTAACGTATTTGATAACTCAGGATAAGATTTATGTTTTGCAACCTGACTGATCTAATCCACAAAGTCATCAAGCTTGTATGTCTTTGAAGATAGTATTTGTAACTCGAGTAATCTTACATACAATGGCAGTTGAAGGGAAAGACATGAAGTGTTCTGAACAATAAATGAGTCTATTTTTAAGTGATCCTTCCAAAGCTAACAGATGCCCATATTTACATTGTCATGCTGAGTAAACTCTTCGGCTTTCATTATTAGCATCCAGTTTCTGCTTTTATAATCTATGATCCAAGATCTATCCCCATCTCTTTCAGCAATCTTTTGACAGCTGAAAAGATATGTAGTTATTTTCATGAGTATATTCTGTTTGCTAATGAGGTTCTGTTAGTGTTACAAATATACTGCCAGATTGCATGATCTCTTATAGTTATATTTTCACTTGGACAGGTTAGAAAGTAGTAGTAAAAAATAGAAAATCAAATTCAAAAAATAAACTTGTCTAATGAGAACTCAGTAGCTCCTGCTCACTCTGTTTGGAGTGTGAAGTCTACTGGAAACTGGTTTTCCACTTCTACCCTTATATTTAAATATTCAAGTAGATGTAAAATTGACATGCAACTCGTATTACTTTTGTCTTAAAATAAAGGAATTGAGTTGTAGTTTGGAATCCTTGCATTGACAGTGATAGTTCTGCTGCAGTTAATGTTTTTAAGTGTCAGTTTTTGTTCCGAAGAGGTTGGACTGCTAACATTCTGTCTCACAAATTTCCCTTTTACAGGTGTATAGACCCAATGGGCCAGATGGTGTTGGTGGCAGAGGACAGAGGATACATCTTCAGCTCTGGGATACTGCAGGGCAGGAAAGGTATGCTTCCCTCCCTGCCAGAAAGTAAAGCAGGTGTTACCAAGCTAGGTGCAAATGGGATGGAGTATGTGAATTCTCCTTATTGATTCATACGTTTTAGTTGTATGACGTGGGATGGGAAAATACCATTTAATTTGGTGTTTGACAGTGATGAAAAGTTTCTTATGAGTACCCATTAAATTACAACTGTATTGAATTAGAACACTAAAACTATAATTGTTGCTGTTTGTCTTCAGCTTATTTTTTCATGGCCAATGCATGTAGATGTTTTTAAAGCTTTTTTTTTTCTTCTTTTCTGTTGTCCTAGACTTATATGTCTATGCCAAGGTCTTAGAAAAGTCAGACTTCTGAAATCACTTTGCAGGGCTTCTTTCCTACTTGTCTACTAAAAGACAAATGTCCTAGTGGTTGATTGTTTGAAAATCAAGAACTGATGTATGTAGTAACAAGTTTAACTTCAAAGTTTGATTTTTTGTTCTTGTTTTAATTTCTGAATCTTGATGAAAGCATGCTGTATAATACAAAGCTTTCAGTCAAGCCTGAGGGCTTTATTTAAATGTCTCCTTGACTTCCTTAGGCCTGCATTAGGCCATAGTAATGTTAGCAATTCCTGTTATCCAGTCTCTACATCAACAAAATAATTATGATGAATATTTTCTTATGGCTAATCTTGTCTTTAGTTACCTCAGTTTCACGACTCTATGCAATTATATTTTCAAAGTAACTTTATATTTCTGCTTTCCTTGTCTAGGTTTCGTAGCTTAACAACTGCTTTCTTCAGAGATGCCATGGGGTTTCTTCTACTCTTTGATCTGACAAACGAGCAAAGCTTCCTTAATGTCAGGAACTGGATAAGTATGACATTTCTTTTTCTCATCTCTTTTCTTTCTTTTTATTTCTGCAGTGGTGGGTGGGAGCTATTCTTGCAAATACAGAGTCTCACTGAGCAATACAACTGAAAATACTGGGTTTTGAAGCTTTCTTAGGAAGAAGAAAGTAAATACCCCATTTGCAATTGTAATAACTGCTAGTGGGAGCTTCTAGCACTTATCTGAAATTCAGCTTTGCTTACTTAACCTCACACTTCATTCTCTAGCAAGCTGAGGGAATGTATCACCAACTTGGGTAATGCTCAGTGCCTTAAGTCTGTGGAAAGTGTGTTTGACTTGTCTGAAGCTTTGTCAGCAAAGCTTAACAGAAAGTGAATGTTACTAGGCTGATGTGTCTAGGGGAAGCAGTTCCCAAACCCGTTGTGTCATCCATCAGATGAAAGTGCTGGACTTTTTTCTGGCAGCTCAGTGAAGATGCTTGGAGACCATAACTCCTTAAGCTATAAATATACAGATCATGTGCTAACCTTGTCAGGCTTCCGCTCCCCTGGCTTGTTCACTGAGTGTGTGATAGTGGATGTCTGTCTGTTTCCTGGCTCCTCGGTGCAATTGCAGAAATCTTGAGAGAAAACAGAATACAATTGTATTCTCTTTTTTCAAAAAACAATTTTCCTGAAGGTCTTTGTGTCCCCTGAAATGTGATAATATTCTTGGTAGGCTTTGTGTGACAGAAAGTCATGGCTCCTATTCATATTGTTGCTGTTAGGTCAGCTACAAATGCATGCATATTGTGAAAACCCTGACATTGTATTATGTGGAAACAAAAGTGATCTGGAAGACCAACGAATGGTGAAAGAAGAAGAGGCTAAGGAACTTGCAGAAAAATATGGGTAAGTAACTTCCTTCCACTTATTGCTGTGTTTAAAGCAAAATTAAATGCTTTCTGTAATGTCTTTCCTGTAGAATGGAAGATTATTGTGCAAGTAAGTGTTTTAGAATGCTGAACTGACCTGTATAATACATTCTTTTTTTCCTGTCATAGATGAATGTTTTCCACTTTCCTAAGAATTTGTGCTTAATATTGCAATAATCTTGTACTAGAGGGTGGTTAATTTTCTTTCCTTGGCAGTAAGCAAAGGAAAAGTGAAGTAAACTGTTTCACAAACATTCTGGTAAAAAAAAAAAGATAGACTTTAGTTGAAAAGGCAGGTGAATTATGGTGGTCTAGTTACTTTCTCTTTCCTGTGCTGAGGCTTTCTGCGGTACACAGTGGTACACAGAAAGCCTGGGCCTCTCGCAATGTGAAATCAAAATGAGCACCTGGTGAGGTGATTAAGGTCACATCAGATTTTAGAGGAAAAATATGATACTAAGTAATTATATCCTAATTTAGAAGTTGAGTTTTATTACAACAGTTTGTTATGGAGCAGCCCTTGCTCAATGGCATGACAGTTGAAACATGCAGCCTCAGTTTCTTTGAGAACCTTGGGACCCTTTCACAGGCATTCGGAGAGTCTAATTACAGAGTGCTGGGTTCCCGCAGAAGATCAGTTCTAGTCCAGGTTGCAGATCCCCTGTACTTAGCTGAGCTGTTAGTCACTTAGCCTCAGAAGGCTCAGCTGTTTGTTTTTGTGCAGACGTCTGCACTCTTACACTCTCCCAGAGAACCTGCAAATGAAACATCAGTCAAATCAGCTGGAAGACAGCCTTCTCCCATCCCCACAAACAAGGACCATGTGACCTTAAAGGAACTATGGCAAAGCTTTCTTCCTATCAGATGCTAATTAATCCCATAGTACTCTTATACTTCACTAAACACTTTCACGGTTCCCATCTCTGGACTAGATTTGCATTTAGTATAAATCAGAAGTACATGTTTGAAGGAAATCTTCTGACCCATTTACTGTGGTTTGATTCACATGGTGGAGCAGCCTTCTTGCATGGGAACTGGATTCGTTCTCAAATGAAAACTAAACTAGATGATGGCCTCCAACCAGTAGTCTATATTCTGATTAGTCAGGGGGATTCCAGGGGACTAGATTAGCTAAATCTAAAGTAAAGCTTACAAAATACACATACTGTGAATGCTGGGTCCTTAATGGTAATTGTCTTGCTCTGCAGGTCTAGTCCTGCTGTGCCATGCTATTTTTCTGTCTCACACGTAGTCAGACACTAGTTTTCCTTCACCTTGAAGTATCTTTGGAGGCAAATCAGAAGCAAAGTATGTATTAGAAACAAATGGATTTACTGCCCTGTGGCACTGAGCTACCAGGAGTCACACACTTTTCCAAATGCTCCTGAGAGGATGCAAGCTAAATCCTGCTGCAGCAGTCTTCCAATAACAAAAGCGTGTGATACTCAGTATCCCCTTTCTGTACTGGTGAGTGATGTGTTTTGAAAATGGCTACAGGAGAGGTAGACACTGAGACAGTAATACAATGTTATTGACCACTCGTTGGATCTTGCAAATTTAATAAGTCTGTCTAGTTACGAAATGTGGAGTTCATTCATGCAGGTGGTAACCATGTCGCTGGTCTGGAACAACCCTGTGGTGAACTGAAGGTCAAAGCCTGCTGCCTTTCTATTGAATCGTCCTGACCCTCAACAATAATGAAAAGTAGCAGTATATTTTCAGTACTGAGGTGCCCAGAAACTTTTGTTAACAGAGGTATAGGTGGTCTGAGTATGTTGAAATACCAGCCCCCCCCCCGCCCCCACACACACTTTTTTTTTTTAATTTTATGTAGGAGTTCAGTTTATAGTTGAAGTGTCAATAGAATAAAGTTATAGTGATGCAGTCATTGTGACAGGAAGTGGTATCCCCAAACCATGGCCTGAACTTTGTCAGGATCTTTTAGGAGAGGTTTGCAGGAGAATTGCAGGAAGCCACCTGCTGTACCAGTTCCAAAATATGGAGGTACAGACTGGGGGAAAGTACCCGCATGTTTGCTTGAAAATTTGCTTGCTGGCTCAGACACAAGGTTGTCCAAAGCCAATGCTATGAATCTGAGGAGTCCTACATACCTTACCCTCTGTAAAAGTCCTTAAAAATAAGAATCGCATACTGATTAAGTGTACAGTCAGAAGTACAATAGCAAGAAGATGCTCTTTCGCATTTTTGACAGACTGAATTTTCTTCAGGCAGAAGTTGGAACTAAATTTCATTAACCTAATGGTGTCTCACATGGCAAACGTCCTGCATGTATTTATGTTTATTACTGCTTGTACTTCTATTTTTACATCTGTAGTTAGCTTCCAATTGGGTGAAATCAACAGCCACTATGTTTTTTTTATTTACTTATTGCCATCTTCCCAGTTCCCTCGATGATGAAGTTGATTCCTCCTCATCAACCACTTTAAGTGCATGATTGTCACTGGAGATAATTATCCTTATCTTCTTACTCCTTTGTCCTACTTTCTTCTGCTTCTTCCTCTGACTTTTGTTTTCAGTCTCCCTTGAGCATCTCTCTTGCTTTGCTTGCTTTATTTCTGACTTTGTTCCTCCCTTTATCTTGATAATGCTTTCACTTACCACTCTTGTTCTTTCTGTGGTGTCTATTCATCACAACACGTGATATAAACTCGTATTTTTTTTCATTTCCCTAGTTCTATGGTTTCTTCTTTATCTCTTTATCTCCAGCTCTGCAGCTTTCTTGTCTTGCTAGGAATGGGGTGTTCAGAGCAATAAGGAGAAAGGAGGAAATACCCTACTCATGCTCTCCATCACAGCATGGACGTACTGTTTCCCTCAAAATCTGGGTTCCCGAGCAGCTTGTCTGCATTTAGCCATTGCAGTTATTTACTGTGGTTGAGGGCATATGCAGTGTTGGACTGTTCACTAAGGGAGCAGGCTTTGCTGAGTTTAATAATAGTATCTTATCCCTGAAGTTTCTCTGCTGTAGAGAGTTCTGCAGGCGTAAAAGTCTTCCCCTGCTGGAGCTGCTGACATTGTACAATAAGAAAGTTGTTCTAGTTCAGTGACGCCTTTTGTAGTGATGGTAAGAATACTGCATTAGTAGTCTTTGCCTTGCCTGCAGGGGAACTGCATATATGCACTCCCCTTTTTACAGGCATCCTAGCAGTAGATAGAAATCAGTAAATAACACTCTTCAGAGAAGGCCATATAAAGAAATTGCATCTCTCATGGGTGAATTGAGCCTTGGGACTTTGTACTGACCAGTGCCTCCATAAAATGTGGATTCCAAGGTGTAAATTAATGCTCACCCTTTTGTCCTACCAACAGAGTAAGACATTTCATTCGTTTCTTCTACATTTCAGACCACTGACCACTTAGTGTCTCTCTACTATGGAGGAATGGTAACAATATTAGTGCAATTTCTAAGTTTATAGCAAGAGTGATGTGTTATGCTCCTATGAATATAAACTGATTTGCATTTGTGTTTTTTGCCTCCTACAGGATACCATATTTTGAAACCAGTGCAGCTAATGGAAATAATGTAAGCAAAGCCATTGATACACTGCTTGACCTCATCATGAAGCGCATGGAGCGGTGCGTCGATAAATCCTGGATCCCGGAAGGGGTAGTGCGCTCCAATGGGCACAGTTCTACAGAACAATTGAGTGAGGAGCAAGAAAAAGGCAAATGTAGCTGTTGACTCAGCTACAATTAAATTTAATGTACATGCTGAATTATAGTACAGTTGCAGCTTAACTGTTTAAATTATAGACAAATCACATCTTGTAGTTATGTAATGAGCATTATTAACTCTTGATAATTTTTGTGCTTTCCTCTCAAACACTTTGACTTCTGTTTGCAAGGTATGCAGTTTATTAGTGATGGGTCAAGTTCATCAGTTTGATGTAGTACTGCACATTCCCTAAATTCTCTACTTTGGAAGGAAGGGAAAGAAAGGACTTTTAATTAACAAGTATGAAAGCATCTTTATGTATGGGCAGTAAGAAAAGGTAGGTTTCTGAATTAAGGATTTTCATTTGCTCTTCGAAGGCTCCATTAACTCCAAAGGCATTTAGGTTAGATGTTGTGACTACTCTTAGTGTCTACAAACTAGCAAGCTTACCAGCATGGTTCTTGAGTCTATTTCAACAGAAACATTTAATCATTTCATCAATCAGTGACAATCATAGAGAGCAAATCTTGTGTTTTTTTTTCGCAAAAGCCTTTGAGCAGCTTTTCATTATTTTCTCAAACCATCAGTATTTAGTGATAAAAGCCAAAAGAAAGATATTTTACATAGAATGAAAAACTTTCTGGAGAAGCACAGAGGTGCATATGTAGAGCACTTTGGATAGGTCACGAATGTGAACATTTAAACTACAACTGTACTATGTAAAATATAGTCAACACAGCCTGTGAGACCTCCTGACATCATTTGAATTTTTAGAACATATATATACATATATTGATATGTCAGTGGTGTAAGTGTATATCTGTTATGTTCTTTGCTATTGTTTTAACAGGAGTGTAGGGTAACATAAATGTCAGCAAAATTTCATCTGAAATAGTGCTTTGTACTGAGGTTTTTTTTTTTTTAACCAAACACAGATTTGGAATGTTTCTTCAAATATAAATTGAGAAATGAATAGTGATTGATTGTCTTCTGGTGAAATGCAGCTGAGATATCACTTCTGTCTAAATCAGTATTTCTATAAATTTATAATGCTTATTTTCTGCTGCCAACTTTTGTGTCCAGTACATCTTGATTATCGTATATTCACTTTTGGCTTGTTAATTTCCTTAAAAATGAATAGAGTTACTCCTCCCCCCCTCTCCGCTTACAGATCACATGAATGTCAATTTTGGTTTTGATGGATTGTGTTGTTCTTCAATCACACCTATTTATTCTTATGACAACCTGAAGAACAATCAGTGTTTTGTTGGTTTTTTTTTCAGACAGATTTATAAGATGTGCCTACAAACTTGTTTTCTACCCTGACAGATATTGTATAAATCAAAAGTATTGCCAATTAAAGTCAACACACCAAACTGAGTCTTCTTACAGACTTGCCACAGCAGTTTGTTTACAGAAGTCCAAAGCTAATACTTATTTAGAGATTATGTATTTATTTATTTAATATTCTGTCTGTTTGGCTACTGCAACTTCAGGCAAATGTCTGTATCAGTTATGAACATGAATTGCAATGTAACACGTTTTTTGAAGGACCAAAAATGTTTCTGGAATAGGAGCTAATAAGGAAAAAAACCCCTTTATATTATACGTAGCCTCTGGTTATATTAAGAATGCAAGAATAAGTGTTAAAGCTTGGTTCTTAAAATATTTTACAAAGTAATGTATTCTTCTTTAAAAGCAACATGTAAATATTAGATTTTTATCATAACCTACACAGAATATTTTAAAAGTGCAATATAATTTGACTACTCTGGGGCTAGGATAAAGATTAAAGAAATTTATATTGAATAAATGTAGTTTTTTCTATTACATAATACAGATTCTAAAGTGCTTGTGGACCAGAGTTACTGTAGTTTAACTCAGTGCCTTTTGAAGTTATCATCAGGTTTCTGACCAGTGAAGTATCAAACTCTACTGTAGGACACAAATACATTTCAATGTACTCAAGTGTCTGAATTTATTTTAATAGAACTCTTTGCTTTTCAGAGGGTTGCAGTGGAACTTTGTCATGCATTAACTTTAATGAAAGTTCCTGTGTTTGTAGCTCCATCCAGTTCCTGAAAACAGTGAGGACTATTGCAGCCAACTTCTGAGCTAAGTGACTACTGAAATACTGTTTAAAAAAATAAAAATAAAAATAAATCCTTTTGGATACTTACGTTTAGATTGGATGATAGATATTAAATACTATAACTGTCATATTTTTGTCATGCATATTATATGTAACTATTTACTGTATAAAAAGAGTCTACATAAAATTGCTTTGATGTAAGCCTTAAATCTTATGGCACACTTCAATCTTCTTTTGTTGTCTTTTTAGCTCTCATGAGAACTTATGTTAAATGCTTATTGACGGTGAGTTAGGGTATTCTTATCTGTCTGCTGCTGGTTTCAAAAGAAGTAAGATATCTTTGATGTTATGAGGAAAACGGTATTTCAAGAAAAGTTGTTTTCCATGCAGTGTTAGCTGAAAACGTTGAGATCAGTAATAGAGCAGAAAGCTTCAGGCTTCAGAAAGCGTTTGCATTAAGATGTTTTGTCCCAGCATTTCTTATTGATATAAAATGATTAAACATTCCTGCTCTAAACTTTGCCAGCATTTGTTGAACTGAACTGTGGTATTACTCGTTGTCATCAGTTCAACATCTGTGTCATGCGGTGCTGTCCCCTTGCCTTGCAGCTTTCTTTAGGTTAGATGCATTAAACTCCCTGCTCTGGCTGCAGTGCTTCTTGTTCCCACCTGGCACTGAGCAAACCAGTCAGGGTGGGGCAGCTGGTGCATCCTAGGTGATGCCACAAGCAATCCAACACATAGAAGAGAGTAGAAGTGACTCTTCCATATCTATAAGACGTTGAGAAAGTTGCTAATGTGAGCGCGTAGCCACAAGGAATGAGAAATTGGAACAGGTGCCCAGAGAGGTCAGTGAATCTCCATCTTTGAAGGTAACACAGCCTCAGCTGAATGCGGCCTTGAGCTACGTGCTCTAATTTGTCATTTTGAGCAGGAGTGTGGTCTAGATGACCTCTGGCGGTCTCTTCCAGCCACTTGTATGCTCTGTGAGTCACAGGGACAAAAAACAGCCTGAAAATGGAGGACTGCAATTGCATAATGGAAAGCTCAGCTGCCCTAGACCTGAGCAAATGAGTTTATACCTATTTGGTTTTTGCATCTAGTTGTAAACTTGCTGTCTTCATACTTTCCCTCATAAAAACTCCTGTGTGTGTGTCTCTGCCACTTCTGCCCATCAGCTGGCTTGCCATCTTCTGTGTCTGCGTCCTAGAGCTGACGGGGGGATGAGACCTCTCCGTCCCTCTAGGGTACGGAGAGGTATGCCCAGGGCGCAGCGTTTGGGCCTTTCCGGGCCGCCCTGGCGCCGTGTGCACAGCAGGGGGAGCCCGTGCCCCGCCACAGCGCCGCTCCGCTCCGGCCCCGCACGGACCCCGTTTCGCTGCGGCGTTGGCTCACTGCTGCCGCCAGGGGGTGCTGTGCGCCCCGCGCCTCAACGCTTCCGGTCAGCTGAGCGAGCGCTTCCGGCGGGGCCTGTCGAGCGGCGCGGTGCGGCGCGGCCATGAGGATCGAGAAGTGCTACTTCTGCTCCGGGCCTATCTACCCGGGCCACGGCGTCATGTTCGTGCGCAACGACTGCAAGGTACTGCCGCGGGGACGGGAACGGGCTCTCGCCGCCGGTCCGGGCCCGTGCTCCTGCGGCGGCCCCGTGCTGCTTGGGGGGGGCCGCGGGTTCCGCGCTGCCGGCAGGCCTGTGAGCGGGGCGGGCAGCCGGCGCTGTGACTGCCGCGCCGGTGCGATGTGACACGTCCAGTTGCTGCTGTCACAACAGGACGTGTATGGCGGCTCGGGCTTCGCGTCGGCGTGACAACTGTGTGCGCGCGGCGTTGCAGTGTCCCAGCCTGTGCCTTCCTCCGTACCGCGCCCATAGGGCACTGCACACCCTGGTGTGAAATGAAGCTTGGCCACATCGCTTCTTTCCGCTGCCGAGATGTCGGAACCGATACCGGCACGGCCGCGCCGCTGTCTGAGTCGCGGCCTCGGGAGCCGGAGGTGATCCGGCTGGACGCCGCTCCCTTTCCTGGGGAACGGCCGCGAGGTTCGGTGCTGTGTTACTGCGATCAGTGCGGGGTGGGTCAGCTGCGTGCGGGTCACCTCGGGAAGCACAGCAGAGCGGCAGGTTTGGCGGAGCTAAGGTGAAAGCTTGTGACCAGGGAGTGTAAAAATGTAGCTGTCTGAAGATGATTAATAAAGGCTTAATGTGTTCAATTTCATTGGAAGCGATTGTCAAATGGATGTGAGGTTAAGGTGGCAAGAAAGTTGGGTTTTCAAAAGCGCAAGTACAATGACTGTTATTTAGAGTATTCTTTAGTTTCATTTCTGGTCTGGATACTGGGGAGCTCAGGGCACTTCATGTGGTGCATATGTTTATGAAAGATGAAGAACTCAAAACAGATGCAGTTTCAGTGCTTAAAGGGAGCTTTTACATGGTGGAGACTGACTTTGTGCATGGGTAGATATGATCAGACAAGGGGAAGCAGTTTTAAACTAAAGGGGGATTTAGGCTGCGTGTTAGGAATAAGGTTTGAACTCAGAGGGTGGTGAGATCCAGGCACTGCTGCCCAGAGCTGTGGGTGCCCCATCCCTGGAGGTGCCCAAGATTGGGCTGGGTGGGCCCTGGGCAGCCTGGTCTGGTGGGGGCACACAGCACGCAGCAGGGGTTGGGACTGGGTGGGCTTTATATTCTCTTCCAACACACACCATTCCATGATTGTATTTCTCTTTTTTCTTTCTTATCTCAATGGCATCTCCCTACCTACTCCTTTTGACTGGAAGATATCAGCTGGACGTGGGGCAGTTTGGGATAGAGTTGAGGATAGGGTTCTTCATAGCTCAGTATTTTGTTGCTTACCTTTAGTACAAGATTAAGTGAATGCTATTGACAGTGTAGTTTCTTTTATGCATAGTTAACAGTCCTGAAAATACCACCTGGATGAACATAAGATGCTTTGGTGGCTAGCAGGGGCAGATGCCTAAAATGAGTCTGGTGTAACATTGTTATAAAATTGAAGTACAGTGTTGTTTTTTTTTTCTGTGGTTACTTTTAAGAAAGGTATTCTAAGTTGGGAGAGGCAGAGTGGGGTCTAAATATAGACAATCAAATGAAATAAATGATAGTTCTTTATGGGGACAGTAGAAACTATTTAATGAGAGAAGATGTTTTGTTATAGATTCATTCCTGTGATCCTATGATCAGCCTTTGGTAATTATTAAAGACATCATAACAACTTGAGAACTAAGTAACTTATGCTTGTTCACGTAATGAAGTGCAGTAATACACAACAGCTAATGTTTCATGGGCAGGATGACAGAGACACTTCCTCTATGGTAACTTCCTTCTGCACCTTATTTCATGATGTAATTGTACAGCTCATTAAGCAATATTGGGAACCCACTTGATGCTCTCTTCAACTGTTCACCGCTTCTTGGTAATTTACAGAGGATGAAATGGATGGTACCAGACTGCACCAAGTATTTAACATTATCCTTTTTTCCTATGAGTTTTGATTTGAATTACTGAAAATGAACTACATAGACTAAGTAAAATACAGTGGTGACTTGGAAAATATAAGCTATTTGCAATTTAAGGTCACCATGTGGGATAAATGACCTTAATAGGTCATATTTAATGAGAAGTCTTCTTGAACAATAAAGCATTTAGTAGTATTCAAATGCTAGAAATTTAATGGTATTTTCAGTGGTACTTAACGCATCTATTTACATGAGAGTAAAAAAAAACATAGTTATTCCGCTCATCTACAGAAGTGAATTATAACATAGCAGTATGTAGAGATCTGTAGAATAGATAGAAAAATGGGAGCAAGAAAAGCCAACAAGTCAGTCAGTTAGTGTTGTGGTATATGCTATAACTGCTTTAGTAAGTTCAGTCCAAGACTTGATAGTGTGCTCAGGGCTCCTCCTGCGTGGTGCTCTGTCAGGTTTAAAGCTGCATTCCAAAAGACTAACTTCTTTTTTTTTTTCTTTGGTGTATTATCGCATTGAAAAAATGAGAGGTGTGAGGATTTTTTGTTGTCAGGATGGCTCTGTGTCTAAAAAGTGGTGACAGGTGTAGAAAATTATTTATTCACACCACGGGGTTGGTTTTATCTTTTTTTTTGTGTGCAGATGATAATTCTCACAGCTCTCCTCTATTTTATTTATAATCAGCGTAACTGTGTTTGTGTATGCACTGACAGCTGTGAAAGTGACTTTATGAAAAAAAAACAAGAACAGAGCTTGAAATTATTCCATGAGTAAAAACTTTGTCAAAGAAGCAGAACTATTGATGTTCACATAATTATGGGCAATGCCAGTCCTTATGTATTTTCCTTGTGTTGTTTTCTTTCTGAACTATGAACATGTAGGTTCCAGTGTTTTTTTGTAGTCAGAGCGGACTACTGAACATTCAGACATTGGTGTGTCCATCTTCCTTTCGTCTTGCTTTGACTGCTCTCCTTATTCATATTTTACAGCTTTTTCACCTTGTCATGAAAGCATGATTATGTTGTATTGCTTGGGACCTCACGATGAGGAGACCAGTCTAGTTTCTAAATCCAAATTGTATGGAATGTCTTAGATTGCCTAATTTGTTAATTGCAGCTGTCTTGCATGTAATGAAACTTCCTCTAGCTAAACATTGCACTGAGAGTGAAATACATCAATAAACATAATAAAAGAAAGGTATTGATTTAGTTCTTCTGTACAGAGTTTTGTTGAAATGTAACTATTGACTTTTGGAAAGATTATTCTTTTTGTATGTTATAGAAACTCCAGTGTTCAATACTGTGCTTGCGTTTGGGCAGAAATAATGGGAATAATGTGATTTGACTCCAAGGTTTCTTTTTTTTTTTTCTCGCCCCCCCCCCTTAAGATATTTAGATTCTGCAAATCAAAATGCCACAAAAACTTTAAAAAGAAGAGAAATCCAAGGAAGATCAGATGGACCAAAGCATTCCGAAAAGCAGCTGGCAAAGAATTGACAGTGGTAAGGAGATGAGCTTGTTACATTATACCTGGTATTTCTGAGGGACTGGCTTATTTGTCCCTTCACAGTGATGGAGGACACCATCAGTCTGTCCCTTCATGTTTGAAATTAAGATGATTTGTTGGTCAGTGTGAGGCAGTAGGAGTTCATGCATGAGGGTAGGATTGTGTGACTCTTAAGGGGTTTCTTTTTACTCTGTGGCGTGTTGTGATGACATAAATTGATGCTGTATATTATAAATAGGTAAGAGCTGACTCAGTTTAGGAAAAATTCTCCAGTGACATGACATGGTGCTTTGTCACACTTAACTAAAAATGACCGTTAGTTTTTCGAAAGAATCAGAATGGCCTGTGGATGTTTGCCTGTGGTGAAAACTAGTTTTCATTTTGTAATGCAGTATAGCTTGTATGTGTGTGCCATTTCTTGCTAATATATGTTGTAGCCTTTATCGGAGCTATCTTTAACTGAAGTGAAGATTACTAGCTAGTCTGAACCATTTACCATTACACAAAAAGAGCCTGTGGGCAGGGAAGAATCCTCAGATGAAGCTGGTATAAAACTAAGTATGTCCTCCTCAAAAAAAGGAAAAAAGTATAGCCTTCCCCATCAGCCTGTCCCAGGCCCCCTGGTGTCATTGGTTCGAATATTTCACAATTTCAGATGAGTCTCTATTGTTTCAATATTCTTAAAATGAAATGGTTTATGCTTGAACTTTTTCAGAACTAGAGGTTGTTGAATAACGTTAGTTTGACCTGCACTATATGCTGTTCACTACACGTGTTCAGTTTTGCCTTCAATGTGTCTAGTCTGCTTTGTAGTTTCTACTCCACAGTAGAACTCTGTGTCTTGTTAAAAAGAAAACGGTCAAAGGAGATGGTTTGGCAAATAGTTCTCTTCAGAGGAATCTCTGTGGCTTCTGATGCTATGATTTCTAACACTTTGATGTATTACCTTCTAGTTTAGTAATCTCTGAAAGTCTTCAAAATACAGGAGTTGAAATTCTAAAACAAACAAAAAAACCCTACCAAAAATACTAACAGTTGAGTGCTGCAATAAGAACGTATTGATCTAAATATGTTTGTGTATGTAATCTGTATTTACTCTTCCTTAATATAGGATAATTCATTTGAATTTGAGAAACGTAGAAATGAACCAGTAAAATACCAGAGAGAGTTGTGGAACAAGACTGGTGAGTCATTTTGGAGAGAAAAAAACTGTGAGAAGTCAACTTCTTAAGGCCATGTTTTCAGGGGACAAGTTAGATATTAATGTTTCGTAGTGATTGTTCTTTGAAATTACTGGAATCATGACCAGATTTTTAGATGTGGAGCACGTATGAGTTGTGAACAGGTGTGGGCTTTCACTGGGTTTTATTTTTTCAGATACTGGTTGGAAAACAAGCTGTAGCATTCCTCTGGTTTGAATTGTTATCTTTAAAAAACCTTAGTGGTTCTCCAGCTTTCTCAGTGTAAACCTTTTACACTGTGATGCCTTTTTTTGTTTGTTCCTGCTCCTTCCGCTTTTGTTTGTTTTGTAAATAATTGATATGAAATGAAACAGTTACTTTGTAAGCCAAGAATGAATGTTACAAAGGGGAAGACGGTAACTTGCATTTGATTTCAAGTAAAGTCTTCTGTTGTAATGCTTAACTGTAGAAAATACGTGTAGGCATAAAAGTGAAAATGTTACTAAGTTTTAAAATATAATTCCTTATAGTTGAAACATCCTCTGCTAAAAAACATGTATTTTCAACTGTGTGTATGCAAGCACACTTAAAGCAACTTCTACTTTGTTTCAGTTGATGCAATGAAGAGGGTGGAGGAAATTAAGCAAAAACGCCAAGCTAGATTTATTATGAACAGGTGAGGAAATGTATTTGTGTTATGAGAGCTCTTGCACATCTGCATTAGAAATTTGGTGTTTTCAGAGCGATGATGAACAAGAGTTTTAAAAGGCTCTTTGCTTTGCTTTGTTTGTATATAGCAGTCAAAACAATGGGACAGAATAGTTTGAGTGGACTCTGCTACCTAACTACTGTGCTACATTGGCTGTCAAAGAAAATGTAGCTTTTGGACACTCAGTGGTAGTAGAGTATTTCATTGTTTGTGGTTTGGAGTCTCAAACAAATTTGTGATAAGGATTAATACAATGCTGACATTTTTTTTTCTTTCTGATTTTGTGTCCAGTATATATTTGAATGAGATTTCAAATAATTTTTACCTTTGTTTCCTTACAAGAGTTATTTGCCATTGTATACCTTCAGCTAAATATGTATTTTGCATTCAACAGAAAACATGCACCATCTCTTTGAAGGTAATATTATTTCTTTCCTTGATAGATTAAAGAAGAGCAAAGAATTGCAGAAGGCAGAAGACATCAAAGAAGTCAAACAGAGCATCCACCTTCTTCGTGCTCCACATGCGGGTAAGAGCTTGATGTATCTGGTTTGCTTAGGTTAACTTGTGTATATAATTTTGTGATTAATAGTGTTGGTTTTTTTTTGCTATGTCTTATTCTGCTGGTGAATAACCATATGCATTTTTTTTTGCAATTAATTTGGCTATTGAATGTAGAGAATAGCTCTTGCCGTTATATATGAGCAGTATCATTGATTGTTAGAAAATACAGTAGATAAATAGGGATTTTTTGTTAGCTAATTATGAAAATGTAGGTGTTTTGTATTTCACTGTATGCTGAAAGTTGTATGAGGACACTTTTTCTACAGTGTAATCTTAGCTTTTTTAATATAATGATATTTTTACTAATTTTCACTAAAATTTCATATATTCTTTGTGAACTGAGTTCTTAAGTTGGCTTTCGGTTGTGGATACCTATTTCTCCTAAATAATTTTCTGTTTTCCAAACCCCTTATTACAAGTGTTAGTTTTAGATTAAATTGATAAAAATGAATTAAGAGATTATTTATATATAGAAAAAACAACAGCTAATGGAACACAGTAATAGAGAGAAGTTGGAAAAAATATCCATTAGTTCTTGTTCTATAAAAATTACTAGTGACTGTCTCAGTTGGAGGTGGGATATATTAATAGATGTTAACTAGAATTCTGTTACTTTTTTTTTTCAATTTATGTTTGCATTAGCTACAGTGTATGATTGTATGTGTGTGAAACAGACTTTTATCAGGATATACTTAGGCATAATTTTTTTCTTCAATTTTTGACTTTGCTTGTGTTAAGTGAATGATGCACAATAACATGTAGTGCATCTGTTTCTCAAACTACAGTTTCCTTTTCAATCTTCTGAATGAAAGAGAGCGGAATCAAATGTCAATGTTGTGTTTTTTGGTTTCTATTTTTCTTTTCAGTAATGTTATTTAAAATCAGCATTATTGCCACCCAGTGCAGCATTCAGGAGGGCTTATATCTTTGTGTATAACAAATGTGTGAAGGCCATTAGTGTCTTAAAATTAATGCTTTCTTTTTTCTATGCAAAATTCTGCTAGGTATTGCTAACTGTATCAAAGCTTGTCACACTCAATGAAAAAATACATTGACTGCATTTTAGATTTTGTATAACAATAGTATCAGCTTTTTTGTTATAACAATTACTTTATAACTTTAGATGGTGATGGAAGTTAACAGTAAATAGTTCTAAGCTTGGTGGGTTTATTGCTAAACAGCCCCTCACTAAGTTGTGGCTACTTTATCTGTTGGAGCACCTTGAATTTAATATCTCTTTGTTTTGAAGGCAAACCAAAACAACTGGAGGAGAAAATGGTGCAGAAGCTACAAGAGGATGTGGCCATGGAAGAAGACCCTTAAAATGCTTGTATTTCTTATTGCCATTTCCTCAGCAGTTAACAGTTGCTTACTTTTTCACCTGTCATCACTTGGAACTGTGCTTGCAATTGAAGAAAAATACATTTTAATAAATAGTGGACATTTAGAGTTTGAATTATTTTTGTTGTTATAAAACAAAATAAGATGGATAATGGTTTGGACAGTAATTACAGTTATCTAATTCGAGAAAACCTTGTAAACAGGATGAAAAATAAAGTGTGTTATTTGAGATATGTGTTCTTTGCTATCCAGTAAGAAAATGTAATTTTCCCTTTCCCTGATAAAAGATGTTGGTATTAGACACTTGTTATTTTGTCTGTTCTTCTGTGGTGGTAAAAACAGGTAAGAATGTATGTTAAAGGTAACAAGAATGGAGCAGGTTGTATTATTTTTCTTCAGTGCATTGGAGAAGATTTATTTTCACTCTGGTCTTTGGGAAAATTGTTCAGTTTGTTATGAATGCAGACTGCGTTTGTTTTATTCTCTCTTAAAATCAGCCTCCTCAAGATTACAGTGCAGTTGACATCTAAACCTGGCAACGCTAACTTTTGTGTAGTACTTACTGCCATTTGGGAAATAGTAATGGTGATTGCATCCAGCCTGAAGTTGGAACCACCATCCTCCTGAGCTACTGAAATTCAAATTTGACTTATAATGAGGATGATTGAGCTGCTGAATAAATCACACTTCTGACTGTTTTTTTCCTAATGCTCAGGATTATTTTGATAGAAAGGAAACTCGTGAAGTGAAGGTATTTGCATATCATGGTGGTATTTATGTTCTGTTCATCAGTACTGAGATAAATGCTCTGCTTTTTTAATCTGCGAACAGTTTATCTACAACTGTGTGATTAGAGGAGCTTTTCAGAAGTGTTTAAAATAACATTTACTTGTCAGTGCTAATTGCCCTGTAAAATAATAATTTATAGTTCTATTCTGAACTTGAATATGTGCTGTATCAATTGGTAAACCTCCTACCACCTACTTGTGAATTGTGTGGCTCAGGAAAGTTGTATTTGAACATAGTAAAAGAAGCAGTGGGGAGTACGTGAAATAAGTAGGTATTGTGCTGAGTTTTTCATCTTTTGATTTCTGAATTATGTTCTCATGCTTAAAAAACATGGTCATATTTATATGAGATAAAAGTTCTAGTAATATAAACATGTAATTTCACATTTTCATGAAATAATTTTCGGTGAAGCAACTTGTTTGGCTTCCTGAGCAGCTGAAAAAGTGCATTTTATTTTCAGCCAGGGAGTTAAGTAATTGAGATTGCTGTACTGGGAGCTGGGTCTGGTTTGGGATGTAATACAGCAAAAGAAAGAGCATTACAGCGATGTTTAATTGCCTTTCCACCTCCAGTTTTTTAACCATCACGGTTCAAGGAAAGCAGAGGGAAAGTACCAATGAGATCAGTGTAAAAATGGGGAGGCAACCACTAATTTGTAGTATTTGTGGTTTTGGAACCATGTTACTGAAGCTTAAGGAAAAAAAAAGTAATGCCAGGTAGCGTTTCTGTTTTATAAGCTGTTTAGTTTTCTCTGCAATCTACTAATATTTATCCTTGCATTCATTGACAGAGATGTGGAGGGAAGGCAGGGATTATTTGGTCTTCTAAGCGTTGGAAATAGTTCATATGTTTCAAAGTGTCCGGCCTATAGATGTTGGTTTAATGGCCCGTGAAATATATGTGTTTTAAATATGAAGTTTCCTATTAATTTTAAAGCATTGCTGGATTTGTTTTACAGTGTAAGTATTGATTTTTTCCCTTAATTTTGGCACTGGGATACTTCTTCTAAAATCTCATTACAGGTTTTTTTTTTTGCTGAATTTTAAAGGGCCGATTAATGTTCAACGAGTGCCAACTTTTAATTTTCTTCAAACATAAGTCATGGATTAAGCCTGTTCTAAGCAGGGAAAGGTCATGAATCCCATTTCATGTTATGCGCTGTTTATCAATAACCCTTTGCATAGTGCGTCTTTTTTCTGTCCACGTGTCTTCAAATGAGCTGCAATGCTTGGGATGCTTGTTCATGTGCTCTGCGAAGGGGTGTTGTGAGAAGAGCCATTCAGGGATGCACTACAGCATGAATCCGAAGCTTCCTGCCGGTTACAGGTGGTGCTTAACCTGTGTGGCTCCTGACTCGCTGCATAACGGTGTAACTGCAAGCAAGGGCAGCTGCAGAGTTAGCGCGGCAGGTCTCCATTGTGCAGGTACGCCATCTCTGAGGAGCAGCGACTCGAAGCCTGCTGTGAGCACCTGTGAGTACGAGTAGCTGCATCACCCGTGAGCAGCATAGTGCTGCACCGACGCCTTAGGAATAGCGTCTGCTTTAGGTTTTGTGGGGCACGGAATGAGCGGGAGGTGGAGAGGAGCGTTTGTTTCTGTGTGTTGGGCTGTGAATCCGCGCAGGGCTGTCACCAAGATGGCGGCACAGCGCTGTGGTGCAGCCTGAGGTAAAGCCACCAGTGGTGCTTGGCGGGCTCCTGGTGCTTGGCGGGGTCCTCTCCGTGGCTTTGTAAGAGGTAACATCTGGAGACGTTTCTTTTTGCTCTTGGTCACTGCTCCGTTTGGTCATCCAGCGCTTCGTGCTTCAGGTGTCTGTGGAACCTCGTTGGGCTTTGGTAAAAATTTTGGTCGAGTCAGCGAGCGCTGCGGATGGTGGGGGACGGTTCTGTTCCGTTTGCTTTTTTTTCTTAAAGCAAAAACCTCTTCAGGCTTTCCTTCGTCATTTCCTTCCAAATGCTGACTAAAAGAGTCTGAAGCAGTGGAGATGGCTGCCGTCCGTGTTGAGCACTTGTGCTGAGGGCCCAGTGGCAGCACTGTGCCAGGGACAGGTGCTGAGCCCTGGGGCTAATGTCGGTCAGAGATGTCAACGTGTGTCACAAATAAGGTGTTTATCTTCCTGTTACTGTGTGCAGCTTACGAGCCTTGCTTTTTCTAACCCCCTCAATACTGGATTTGCTCGGATGCCTTTTAAATATTGAAAAACCGCTCCCAAGAGGAACTTGACGGTGGCCGGTGCAGTAAATTGCGTGTGCGCGTATTGTAGCTCACACAGCTAACTGACCAGAAATGTGCGGTTTTACAGTAAGAGGGATGGAACCCCAAGCACCTACACAAGATCTGTCCTTTTGCAACACAAAGAAACGTAAATCAGTTCAATATGTTGACACGGACATACGTGTCAGTGTCTGGAAGAGCAATATAGACAGCTGCTAATAGGCCCGAAGGCTGCTGTCCCATGAGAAAATATTTCAACCTCCAGGCTGTTCGATTCCTCAATTACTGTTCTGCTCTCAAAAATTCAATCTCCTCTCGCAGCCTGACTTATTTATGGCTTGCGCTGAGCTGCGACCAGAGGGAGCGGGCAGCAGGAATCAATCAACCGCTGATAAAACTGCTTGAATCTGCTGTCCGTCTGTCTGTCTGTTATTAGGTCTGACATTCTTAGGCCTTATGCGGGGAAATACGGAAGACTGTTTTTTGAAAAAATATCAGCAATAAACTGCCCAAATTCTCTGATCAGCTATTTTGATTTAATTTCAAGCTGCTAAACAAACGACACTGAATACTTCGGTGTTATTCACTAAAATATAGGCAAGTTTTTCCTGTGACCTGATGTGATGACTGTAATCAGTGTTACTCGAGCACAGGTGGGGACAGGAGGCGTGGTTTGAGGAGAGAGCTGAATTTGAAGGTATACTTTGATGGTGTTTTTTTTTCCTTTCCTCTCATTTGGATCTCTCATTTTGTGTTTTGTTTGGTAAAGTCACTCTTCATTAAAATGTTCTTTGAGTACTTTTTAAAGATGAAGGAACAGCTATTTATCTTACGCATATGGCAGTAAAGGTACCTTATTGAATAAAGGATATCAGCTCTTGCCCTACAAGCATAGAATCATCAGGTTCCAACCCCCTTACCACAGGCAGGGCCACCAACCTCCAAATCTGGTACTAGACCAGGCTGCCCAGGGCCCCATCCAGCCTGGTCTTGAACACCTCCAGGGATGGGGCATCCACAGCCTCTCTGGGCAGCATGATTCTTTAGTGAAGTTGTTTCAGCACAGGACTACTGAACAGCAATAGATGTGTTATTTATAAGGTATTACTATTGTGCTTCCATGGCTTACCACCTGGAATTGATGCAGGGATCTCTGCATAATTTAAAAGAACTTACTGTTTACTGTTAACGTAAGCTGTTTTCTGTAAAGCTCCACTCTGTGCTAAATTTGCTGATTAAGAGAATTGCTTCAATAATCCACTTTGAGTGAAGTGATTTCCGAGCTGAGAATTTGAGAGCTTTCTTCGTTCCTGTCAAAATAAAAAGCTGTGATAAATTCTGTGTTGAAGGTAGCAACGTTTACAATACCTCTTTTTATGCAAGGTATTGCCAAGGTTAATGTTTTTTACCATCACTATGGCAATTCACCCTAAGAAATAGTACCAGGGAAGATGAGCGGTGGAAACATCAAACAGTTTTCTGTCATACTGTGACCATTGCTGTCATTCCCAGCACTGAGCAAGTTTAAGTTTGTGCTTCAAATCCCCGTGTATTCAGGCTTTACGTTCTCTCTGATGCAGAACTTGGGCATGGATTGACAAAGGCCATGCAGGTTTAGATCTGTTCATAAGGTTGGCAGACCCAAACCTTTTCGTCCTCAGACTCAGCTATGAAGACAGCTCTCTCTTCTAACAAACCTAATGAACTGATGCTAGGTTTGAAAGTAAGAACCAGTCAGGCTGGCCTCTGGGCTGCTCCTGACTTCTCTGGTTAGTTGTGTCTGGTTACAGATGGAAAGTCATTCAAGGTTAATTCGATTAGCTCCACTGAGCATGAGAGTAATCTCTAAGGGAAATTTTTCCTTTGAAATAGAAGATACAAATATGTGATCATAGTTCTTGTGTGATATTTAGTAAGAAGCAGTAGTTACCCTTGAACAAGAGATAAATTTATAACGATCTATACTCTAATCAAGGGTTCCTTGTGGCTTGGCCTCGTTACTGCTTGGGGTGTCTCATACAGAGGGAGGATCCCTTGGGATATCTAGGGAATACTGTGATGCTGCTTTCAAAGATCTTGGGCTTTTTCTTCACGGATGCCTGTCTCTGTGCCTGGTATTGACCTGGGAGGAGATTTTGTCATTGGCACTTTCACAAAGATGATACAAAGGTGACAAGAAGCGTTTTTCACTTTCCACAGCTGATGCAGATTCATTTGTTTCCAAAGGGAAGGAGACAGCTCTCTGAAAATTGCTTTTAGTGACTGTTGAAATCTCTCTGCAGCAGACATACAAGTTCAGGTTCTGTTTAAAAATGTGAACAGAGGAGCTGTTCTTAGGTCAAACTAGAGGTGCTTGAGCAGGGTAAAAACCTATATGCCTCATCATTAATTTATCCATTTTCTTTGTTGCAAGAAAGTAGTGCCTGCAGGTATCAGTACTGAAAGCAAGCTATTGAGGATTGATTGTACACAACTCTTGTTTTAGCACCAATTTAGCGTTTATTAATGCTTGTGTGGTAAATCTCAAGGTTATATTGTATGACTCTTAGTAGCACTTAATCATTAGCCAACTTAACACAGTGATTCTGTGGAATTTACTGCAATCACATACAGCTTTTCTAGCGATCATAGTAGTCTGCACTTCACCCAGAAACCATATTTTCCCCACTTTCTGAGGATGTGCTAAATTTTGCTGAATTACTTTTTCCAGGCTGGTTTCTTCTTCTTCTTCTTCTTTTTTTTTTTTAAAGCGGTCATTTGAATTCCCTTTAGTACATGAGTTTCATTGTTTGTCCAAACCTTGCTAATAGCTTTTCATTTTCCATGGCAGTCAAATTGATTCCAGTTTTGGAAACCTTCAAAGCTTTTAGGCTGGAAATACAGGAAGTTTCATGCTGTTTCCCAAAGCCCATTTAACCTAGTACTACCGATATCGGCTGGGATGACGGATCTTTTCAGAGAAGGATAACAATCAGTCATACATCCGAGTGATCTTATTTGTATTTAATCATCCCATACTCATGCAGTCAGTAATTTAGGGATATCACTTGGGAAATCAGTGGTGAACCAGTCTAATTTTGAAACATTCTGTACTTTCATCTCTCAAATATGATGTGGCAGTGAACTATGCTTTAATTGCCTCTTATGAGGACAAATTTATTTATATATTAGGTTTGGTACTGTTGGGTTTTCCATAGTTCTGACATTATGAGAAGCTGAATAATCATTCTTGTCTTGCTCTCTCTGCAACGTGTTGTATTGTGGACCTTTGCTTACATATTTGAGTGAACAGACGTGTCCGTGACTACCTGTGCATGCAGCAGACATCATGTTTAGGACTTTGCTTTTAAGAGAAGCAAGATAGACAACATTATAAAAAAATAAACAGAGACACAAAGAAAAAAATTGCAGAGGGATTAAATTCTGTCAAAACAGATCTTGACAGAAGGGCATCTGCTGCTCTTAACCAGCCAAGAATATCACCTTGAATGCTCTTTGTTCATGAGAACTGTGACTTGGAAGCAGCACAGTTGCCCTAAATGCTTGAGCAACTACTTAGTTGATCATAGATGCAGGGAAGTGTTCACCAGTATGGAGTTTTCTGAATCATTTACCTTTTTAAAAGTAGTTTCTGACATCCTGAGTACAGTATGCTATTTCATTTCTCACACATTACATGTAATAGCTGGGAGGTGAATAGGCAGCTACAGCTCAGCAGAGCTGAATTTTATTCCTGTCTCTGTTTTTCTCTGTAACTGTACTCAAGTTGCTCAGCTTTTATGAGACCTGGTGAAAATGGGTCTATCTGATTCCAGGGAGTACATTCCCTCACTTTCAACTTTTTCCTGTTTAATAAGGGACTGAAGTGGGACTTACCCCAACAATTAATTTTATCATAGAAGCCTACAGGACATCTTTATGTCATTTCAATCTGTCTTGCTTCACCAGCTCTGAAAGTGTTTAAGTTCCTTTCATTCATCCTTTCCATCTTTTTTGATAGATTTGGGTCACCAGCTGGAGCCTTTAGTGCTGGGTTCAGTCAGTGAGGCAGTTTTACTGGTTATGGTGGAAGTCAGATGGGACTGTTGATGTGTGCGCATGGTCCAGATCAGTCTAACAGGCCAGATGCAGTGCCATTCAGTAACGACTCCATGTACCTGACAGAATCAGGAAACTCCCATGAGAACGAGAAGTCAGCTGTTATTTTATTAGGCAAATGCCTAGAGTGTGGGACATCTTACTTATTTCTGCTTCTTCTGAAGTTAAAATATTAAGCATTCTGATACTTCTTAGATCTTGTGACATTTTGTGTTCTGTATGATGTTCCTTTTAGCCCTATTTCAGAAACTCTGCTTATGTAATTTGGAAATCCTAATAGACCAGTGTAAGTCTAGTAAGCAATCAAATTTAGCACTGAAAAGAGCTGAAATATTCCCAGCATATTCACAGAGGATGTATTCACGCATATTTTATGATTCCAAGGTTGCAGGCTTTGATTTATAGCCTGAAATATAATCCAGTATTTTAAAATGTGATTAAAACCTTTTTTCCTTAGCCTTTAAGCTTAAGAAGAGTATATTTCAGTCAACTATGAGTGCCCTAAAGAAGCAATGTCTTTGTCTGCAGACAAGGAAAATGGAGATATAAGGTGAGACACGTTTCCACTATTCTAAATCCAGTTTTAATTCTGAAACTCAGGCTGATCAAAATCAAAACTGCCAGCTCTTCAGTTAGTTTCAGTGCAGCAGCATTTGTTTTCATCTCACTATTCAAAAATCTCTTGCTACCTGACAGTCTTGAAGGTTTTTATGGTGAAGCTGTTACTGATGGTAAAAATCTTCTTGGCTTACTGAAAATGCGGAGGAAGGCAAACTTAGTATCCGAAGAAACAACTGTAATACTAAATGTGTTCAGTAATTTCATGGATAATTCTTAAAAGTCTTCATTTTCTCTCTGAAACAAAACAAGGAAGGCCCAGTTAATTAGTGCCTGAAAATCACGGATGAAAATTATGAGGGAGAATAAAACCCTTTGCTGAAATCAGATTTATATGACCTATGTTTTAGAAACTTAATCTGCTTGAGCCTTTGTAGCCTGAGGGAAACAATTATCTTTCTTGAAAACTTGATGATGGGATCCCAGATAATCAGTGACCCCAGGCGTGCTCTGAAGGTTGCAGAAAATGCAGTCAGAGAAGATTTCCTTTCTTGGATTTAAAAATAAACACTCATTTCAAGATTTTTTTCATTAACATCCAGTCATTAGCATTAGAAACCCTAACCAGTCACTGAGATGTCCTTTCGCTCTTCTTTCCCCAAGGTTATATATGTTAGATATATGTATTTGATACAGAAGCCAGAACCTGAAGAAGGTGTTCAGTGCACTGTGGTTCTGCTGCCTGGCAGAAGATCTTGCTTTCGCAGTTCCTGGGCTGATCTTGTGAAGCGCTCCTGAGGGAAGGAGACTGTTCTTTCCAGAGCTGCCTTCCTCTGGTGTGGCCATCTGTCTCTATGCAGTCATTTGGGCAAAAATATACACTACAAACAGGAAATTGCCCCGTTGCCAGATTAGCTGCAGAATGTGCGCTAACGCTCACTCCCTCATGAGGATTTAGTGCCAGAGTTCTTCGCGAGGGATAAAACACAATATCATATTTTCCCTTCCTGTCAGTGTTGGATTATAAACTAAATCCGGCTCGTTTTACTTTCAGAAGTAGTCCCAAAGGATTTTGGTGGGATTAACTGCATATGAAAAAGCAAGCAGGATTTGGTATTCTGTGTACTTTGAAAATGAAATAGAGGTAAACATTATCAAAAGCTTGAGCTTACTGATGCTATTTCAGCTTGTCTTGTGATCTGAATCTTTTCTGCTGAACATTTCTTTAAAGGTGCTCAAAGAACTTTAGAAAAGTCACTTAAAGTTCTGAAAAGGAAAGGGAAGAATGCTGTTTGTGTAGAACTTCAGCTTAGCAAGGACTCCAAATAGCTGCTTGTGGTGCTTTCAGGTGAATGCCGTTCTCAAACTTCTAAGTTGCTCTGTTTGATTTTAGTAAGTTCCATTGAATCATTTTGTTAAATTGGCTAATGATTACAGAATCACAGAATTGCAGGGGTTGGAAGGGTCCTCAAGAGACTGAGTTCAACTCCCTGCTAAAGCAGGTGCTCTACAATAGGTCACACAGGTGGGCGTCTACACGGGTCTCAAATATCTCCAGAGAAGGAGACTCCACAACCTCTCTGGGCAGAAACTCTTAAGTGGTACTGATCACACAATCTAACCTTGTGATTTATTGTATACGTATTAATAAACCCTGAACTGCTGCTGAGTTAGAGTTGTGTAACAATCAGTCTCTGACATTTCTGAAGTCTTTCTCCCTCTCTGGAGTTAGGCGCTTTATTGGGGTGCTTTTTTTTTTTGATTCCAGGAGTTAACAGAGAACTTGATTTTTTTTTTTCCTGTATCTTTTTCCCTTGTAATATTCTAAAGCTTCTGCTGGGGAGAGGATGCCAGACATCTTTATGATATGCTGGAGAATAATGCCCTGAGCAAGTGTTCTGTTCCATGGATTTACAGTCTTGTGCGACAAATCTGAATTCTAGAGATGGGAGATGGGTGAAGAGCTCCAAATAGTAAGAGTTAATACTTGATGAACTTGAGACAGTTACAGTATCAACTGCTCTAGATTCTTTGTGAGAAGGGAGTGGAGGAAGTTCTGCTGGAACAGCTCTGTACCAATTTTTTCCCCTCTAATCTTTTGCAATCCATTTTAATGGCTTTTCAGGAGGTAAGGATTTTTCACCTACATTAGACATTGACCTTTGGAGGCTGCCAATTTACAATTTGAGATTGATTTTGGAATGCTGTGTGAAATCTGTTTTGATTACTGGTTCTTCAGCAGCCTAGCACTATAAGTACTCCAGAATCACAGAATAGCAGGGGCTGGAAGGGACCTCTAGAGATCATTGAGTTCAACCCCCCTGCCAAAGCAGGCTCCCTAGACCAGGTTGCACAGGTAGGCGTCCAGGTGGGTCTTGAACATCTCCAGAGAAGGAGACTCTTCAGCAGCACAGAAAAAGGCAATCTCCCACTCTATGCCAAAGATGATTTTTGGTTTGGTTGTGGTTTGGGGCTTTTTTTGTTGTTGTTGTTCATTTCTTTGTGAGTTGTTGTGGTTGTTTGTTTGTTTCCTAAAGACGGCCTGTAAAAAAACTCCATCATATTATCTGAAATAAGGTGCTCTTATTAAATGTCTTATTAATCAGGGAAATTATGCTGTAAGGTTCGTATATATACGTTGCTGTAACAATCTCATGACAGCAACACTTTCTGACAGCATATTCATGCTTAACAAAGTGCTTAAGTACTATACTTAGCATGTGACTAGAGAGAGAGACTAATTGTGTGCTTAAAGCTAAGCAAATTTTCAAGTTCCTTTGTTGATAGCCTTCACATCTAATATCCAAATTTCTACCCGGATTATTTCCTTTTTTTAGAACAGAAAAAAAAAATGTGCTTGAAAAAAATCTTAATAATTTTGAAACATGTCTATCTCTCTGGAGGAGATCCTTCCATTGCTTGACTTGGAGCACCAGCAGTTGCTGCTGTAGATTTCTCAGAAGCATTATGTTGAGATTAAGCCTTTCTCTTTATTTTATTTTATTTTATTTTAGTTGGAAGAAGGGAAAGAAACAATAAATTTTGTTTATAAAATACACGTATTACCCACAAGTTATGGCTTCTGCTCAACAAAGACAGCATATAGTTCAAATATGCAGCCTGAAAACCTTGGGTGCAATCCTTCAGGCAAATAGAATGAGTAAATACAGTCAAGCAAATGCAAGAAAAACACAATTGGCCTCAGCTATGGCAATGAATTCAACATCCACTTATCCTGCCATGATATAGTTTAGTAGGAACTCTGCTTGGAAGAGAGCATCCTTTTGCACCTTGCAAATGCATGTCTATCTCCCTTGCTTAAGGAATGGTGGTACAGAGAAGGTTGGTATTGCTCACCAAAAGATGAACCATTTTATTTTTGGCAGCTCTCTATCCACAATAGAGCAGGATTACATTTTTCACTGATGTAACAAGTGGAGGATGCACCACCTTTAATCTTAATGACTAGGTTGGGCTTTGACTGTAGTCAGTGGCGAGTGCAATGTACTCCCAGAGAGGATTTATCTGAGCTGCATTAGTATTTAGGTTTTGAAAGTATTTATTTCCTTTTATGGCTGCAGAAAGGGAGCCTGGGGTGTCTCTCAGATTTAGATGACTAACCTCTCAGACAATAGGCTTAAGGAAAATAAATTCCAACCTTACCTCTTATTTTAGGAACTTTTTGGTTTAATACACATTTCCCTAAATGGGAGGGGTGGAAGTAAAAAAATCTCTTCTGCACTTTATATTTTGCCTTCAGCTTCCTTCTCAGAAAGGATGCAAGGTCCAAGAATGGCAGCTCAGAGAGCCCCACTCAGAGCATTAGTGTGACAAGGTCATGCAGAGGTGATAAATGAACATATGTTGAATTCAGCAGAATACTGTTGACTTCTACTGTTCTGAAGGGATCATACAGGCAGAGAAAATTAAGAGAATATAGACTTCTTTTGCTTGGAAATGGAAATTAACTTTTCTTTTTGGTATTTTGTTTGTCGCGATGTTTAAGCATCTTTGTACTTTCAAATCCAGTTTGATATTAATGTTAGAAAACTAGGAAGCAAGTGAGAACAGCTGTGCTGGCAACTACATAAACAGAGTGAGAGACATGCCAGAAATTTTCCTGTGGGCAGAGGAAGAATCTGGCAGATATGCAGTTAAGAATGTGTGAGAAGGCCTGGAGAAGGAAAGGGTACACATAAGAAAAGATAAACTGATTTATTTTGCACATGAATACACACTCTTAGAACTATTTGGCGTGATGATAGTCTGCTATTTTGTCTACTGGAGACCTGAAGAAGTATATGGTGACCTTCAAAATAAAATCAGGATTCAGTTTTTCCTTGTGGAACTATAAGAGGTAAAGGAGCTCCTTTCAAGAGAAGTAATAATATCCATTGATACTGTATGAGTACATAAATAAATAAATGAGTGAACACAATGATATGCTTTAGAAAAAAAAAAGTCCTAAAGTTCACAATGACTTACAATGCATCTTGTAACTTTCAAACAGAAGTGAGTGAACAGGGGTAAAGCGATGCACTCCATATCCTGCCCTGAGAATCACTAATTGCATTCACCACAAGAAATATTCCCTGTAAGAATAAAACACTGGTTTCCACCATATTAGCCTGTGGGTTTTTTTTCTGCAGCAGGAAATGCCTGAATGACACCATAGGGCAAACTTACTTATTTTAACTGCAGCTCCAGTCAGTACATGGAGCCTTTTAAGGATCTAACCAGCAGTGGGCTGTCTGCCTGAGATCAATTTCTTCCTACAGCTGGATAAAGAAAATACAGGTATATGTTTAAGTATTTATCTGCATATTCTACTAGCACAGAAAGCTGAAGTCTTTTGAAAGGCAACAACTCATTTCCTGTTTCTTTCAAACACTTCATTGTCTGTCCTGCCAAGTACACAGAAGAAAGTACACTGTCCTGTGAAAGGCTGTGAGTAAGCTTTAAAATATGGATCAGGAAAGGAAACAGGTAAGGAAGTATCTGCTTCATCTATCCTACTTACAAAGCTCCTGTCACATTAGCAACTGTTAATAACATCTTTATTCAGACCATGTACATTACTGATCCTTCTTTTATCCACGTGATCATTACTATATGAAGTAAGGTTTGTATTCTGGAGCATTTTAGTCCAGTCTTTCTCACAGCACTCGACAGCAACTGCTGCCATGGTTATTCACCATCCTGTGGCTGCTTCATCACAACATCAGAATCTGTGACTCTTCTGTAGGAGGATTCCATGATTCAGCTGAGCAGCAGAGCCACAACAGACACCACAGAGGCTTCCCTCACCAACCAAGTGCTGATATTTGGACCCACCTTTACATCTCAGCAGTGCAATCTTCCCCTTGGTCTTGATGAACTTTGACAGGCGCTGTGATTCAGATCTCCATCCAAATGGAAGGGAGCAGCCAATCCTCTAACCCAACTCAGACAGCTGCTTGTATCTAAAATCACAGCACCAACCTCAAGGCTTATCCTTTGTCTTTACTAAAAGACCCACTGGTTTAAGACAAGGGAGTGGTGGGTCAGCATCCCACAGCTGTGGCCAGTTGCCATGGGTGGAGTGAGGTCTACATTTCCATGGAGGACCAAAGCATGCAGGGGCTGTGGAGTATGGTGATAGTCTGGGCTGCCAGCCAGCAGGAAAAGCCTGTTTTGCTCCAGTCCTAAGTGAAGATGAGTCCACAAAATGAATGTAACATCCCACTCCAATTCTGTGTGTGGTGCAGGTTTCTCTCAGAGATAAGAAGTGGAAGAAAAGAAAATAAACAAACAACAACAGCAAAACAACTTTAAAAAGCAGAATACAACTAGCGTTGAAAAGCTGCATAGAAAATCCTTTGGGGGTGGCAGAATGGTCTCCTGGCCATTAATGCAGGAAGATCTGCTGTTCATTCTTCTTCTTTTATTTTTTTTTTCACATCAATGGGAAAATTATCAGTGTAATTCCTAGGTAGGAGGAATTATCAATATTTATGGAGCCACTATTGCTCCTGAATGTCTTCTCACTGTAAAGAACCAGGTCTAAGGCATAGGTAAGCCTTTCCATTCATGGACTATTTCTCATAAGATATTTGTGCCTCTTCATTTCACAAGACTTCCATTAACATTACCATTAGCTCCATCAATTTATTTGTGAAAATTGTACTTCTTTCCTCTTAAAAATACTACACAGATCATGACATAGGCTTAAACCCTAAGCTTCACGTTTCCTCCTGTGCAGCTGATAAATAAACTATCAGATAATAATATGATCTTCCTCCCTAGTGTATTCAAAGCCCTCAGTGATCCCAGTGATTTATGCAGGAGTAGGAAAGACTATATCCTTGTGTAACCTATTTCATGCAAGAGTCTCATCAGTCAGTCACAGACACCAGGTCAAGTCTTCTGCTTAATGTCTACTTTACCTGGAATTAAGTACCCAGATACCTCTCAGAATCTAAATCTGGGTGATTTAGAGGCTGCTGAAGGTGGGATTCACTTCACCTAAAGTTAGCTATTTAAAAGTTTAGTGGCTACTATAATGTCCTCCCTTTATATTCCCCTACAGTCAATGGGATAGCAGGGAGAGGAAGCTCTGGGGAGTGGTTCCATTCTCCTAAATGTCTGTCTTTGGACGGGATGAATCACCCACCTTCATACTGATTAGGGAGAGAGCCTGGATTACAGCTGCATATTGACTTCAAGTTGAGTGACTCTTGCAGTCTGTGACACTTTCAACAGCATCTGGGGCAACCAGAAAGCACCCTTGCTGCTCAGTGGGATGTATATTCCTGTCCAGAACTTCCGCAAGCAAGAGTAAATTTTCCAAGCAACTTCTTTCTTACTTTTGAAAAGCTGCTAATAAACTCTCCTCCCTCAAAACACCTCTCACCTTCAGAGAGAATCAACTGCTGATTCTTCCTCACATCAGACACTTTTCTCATAGGAAAATCTCTGTTAACAGCTATTTATCATCACACTATCTTCTGAGTATTTAATTTCTTCCTGAAGCTTGAAGTTAGGCTGGCAGGTCTACAGCTCAGGGTTTATCTTTATTCTACTGTTAAAAATGGGTATTGTATTTGACCTTTACTGCTGTTGAGAAACTCCTCTTATCTTTTCCACACTCTTTGGAAAACTACCTCTGCCTAAGGGATTACTTTGGTTTGCTCTGTAAATATTTTAAGTAAAATTTCATCAGAATGGGTCAGCTTGAATATTTAGTCACACTATCTAATCCAATCTTCACTCCCAACTTTACTCTGTCTGAATTAACATGATTAAGTGCTTGGCACAATTTACCTTTTGGGAAGACCAGAGCTAAAAGACACCTCAGCCTCCCATGCCCCATCTTCTCTTCGTTCTCTCTTTAGTTAACAATGGGCTATGACATAGGTGTCCAATCTTTTGGCTTGCCTGGGCTACACTGAGCAAACAAGGATTGTCTTAGGTCACATATAAAATTTATAATGTAGTTAATGTATATATGCAACAAAACTTATTTTTTAATGTATTTTTATTAAAACATAAAAAACAGAGAACAGAAAAACCATAAAACTAGTGGGATATTTGATTCTGTTTTTGTGAAACTAATGTGTCAACGTCTAGTTCAATGGCAGTGGTTCCAATTCTTAGTGAGTTCTCAAGGTGTTTGTCAGAGATTTTTGATGAAATGTTACTCTTCCCGTGCTTCATCCTTGACAGTAATTGTTCACAAATGTATGTATGCCAAAAAGTGATAACACGGATAAGATGTGATTATGAAGTGAAGAATGTTTTCTTCAGTTAAGATAGGGCTTATAAAAGTCTGGTAAAGAGACACAATCCAATTTTTGAGTTGAATATCTGATTGCAACTCTACACGTTCCATCTGAAAATTCGCTGGTACCGTATTTATGTCAACTAAAAATGGATTTGCAAATATACAAAAAAAAAAGATGTTATTTTCTTTTTTTGAAATCTTGAAACATATTCTTAAATTCCTTTCTCGTAATGGAAAACACAGCTGTGTATTTTTTGCTGTTCACAGGACTGTGTTTAGCTAACACACCAAAACACATGAAATTATTTGCCATAACTTGAGTGTGCTGTAATTCAAGCTTCATTTCAAATGTTATTATGGTTTGAAACATAGCAGAGATAGAGAGTTGGCTGTCACCTGGAAGATCCATGTTTAACTCATTTCAAGGAGTGGCCAAACCCACCAAAAATGTTAAATGTGTGAGCCATTTTTCAGCTTCATGTTCTGGCATAAATTTTCCTTTTGATTCCATAAAGGACTTGATTTCATTTTGCAAATCATAAAATCTTTTTTTGCATTTTACCCCAACTTAGCCACCTTCCTTCAGAAAAGTAAACGATGTCCCCATAATCAGCATCCGTACTTTCAAGGAACTCCTGGAATTGGCGATGATTCAATCCCTCAGACTTTCAGAAATTCAAAGTGTTGATGATGATCTACATTACACTATCCATTTTTTAAAGCTTCCACACATAAATTTTCTTGATGTATGATGCCATGATAGTTCATAAAATATGAATTGTCAGCAGCAATTGCATTGTCTCCTATTAATTTTATTAAGTCTCTCTTTTTACCAACCATCCTTGGGGCACCATACCAGGTATGCTGACAAATGTTAAAGAAAATCACTCTAATGTATTTTTTTTTTTATTGCTTCACACAAATAAAGAGATTTAACTGTGTTTTCACACCTTATAAGCTATTTCTTAGTGACATTATGTTCATTACCAATACCTCTAATGAAAATGGTGAGTTGAACCATATATGTAACATCAGTACTTTCATCTATTTCCAAAGCAAAAGAATTTGACATTAGCAGCTTTACTCTCCAAAATTCTTTCAAAGAGATGTTCACATTTCTGTTCACATTTCTGTTCATATTCTGTTCACGTAGCTACAGTCTGATGAGACAAATTGATCTTAGAAAAATCTGTTTTTTTTTTTATCAAGACATGATATCTGCCATATTTTCCATATATTGCTTAATAAACTCACCTTCAGTAAATGGTTTTGATTGCTCTGCAATCAGCTTTGTCACCATGTAGCTAGCTTTGTTACAATTGTACCAGAGTCCACTTAACTTCTTAAAAAAGATAATGTTGAGCTGACAGAACTTCTTTGCAGTTTTGCCATTTCATCTCTGTGAAGCATTCTTTGATATTAATCAAATTTGGCAGCATGATCTGCACATAATGTCTTTTCAAATTGTCATCTTTGAACACTGATATGATTTCCTTGCAAATTAAGCATAATGTCATATTATTTCTCTTGACAAAAAAAGTACTCATCTGCCCATTTTTCACTGAGCACTCTTCTTTCATCCATGATTTTTCTTTTTTTTGGGGGGGGGGTTGTTTTCTTTTGAGATGCCATTAGGCAAGTTGAAATATTAGTAGTGGCAACCACTGTGTTTTACTCAACAAGAGGCACAAGTGTCTGCCACGTGTAATACATGCAGGGTTCAATGTGACTGAGTGTGTGCTACGGCCGCAAGAGGAAGAGTCAGCACTGCACTGTGCAGCTAACTAGCTATTTTTTTCCTATGCTTTACCATTTAAATAGTAACATTAGGTGCTGATAGAGTATCTTTTGTATATCAAAGCAAATGGCAAAATACCAGATGTAGAGGAGCCCCATTCACCCAGAGATTGCCACATCCTTAGAAACCTCAGGTGCAGAGAGTGGTCACCAGCCTGTGCTGCACCTCTGCTCCCCAGAGGGACAGGGGACATTGCTAGGGAGCAGCCATGCTCAGCATTTCCCTGAACACCTAAGAAAGAGGTAGGAAAATGGACCACCTATGGGAAAAGTGTGTGGTCCCAGTACAGACAAAAAAGGAAAACACAACTGCAAGTAGAATTCATCTTCCCTTGCAGGCTTCCCAGGTTGCTCTTCATAAGCTTGATGTGTGGCAGCCACATCAGGGAAGATTTGATTTTCCCCTGCTTAAGTGCTCAGTGAAGCATTGCCTATGTTGGGCATCCGAATTATGGTAGACTGAATTTTCATCTATCTGCTGATGTATTTGTAAAACTTCAGAGGAATATTGATATTAAGCAACCACAAGAGAGCTTTAATACATCATTTGAAAAGTGGCAGATTTATATAAACTATTTGAGATGCTGAGAGAAAAATTATCATAAATCCCCATTTATATCAAGTCATTTTACAGTGTCTCTTGAATTCTTGCCCAAAAAAAGGCTAGGGACAAAACTTTGTGTCAGAAAATAATTAATCCATTCTCTGAGGGAGGCTGATCAGCCTTGCTTTATACTTCATTCTTTCTCAATTTACCAGCACTTCATTTATCTCTCATTTCTTTACTTTGCCCATTAATTGAAAATATACAGTAGCTTTCCCTCCACAAAACAGTTTTGACGAGAACTGACAAAAGCAATCTCTGATTCCCCTGCTCTTTGATAATGTCAGACCCACTCAGTCTTCCTTATAGTATGGTGGTAATGGAGGAATGGGGAAAAAAAATGACCTATTTTGGCACCAAACCACAGGACAAAAGTGAATGCTAATGTAATACTAATTTATATAATATCTATAGCATATTTTTGCTTGCACAAAGGAAATAATGGATGCTTTAAAGGTTTTAAACTCAAGGTGAGTTACTATGTGAGCTGGGTGCAGATGGGAAAGTGCCCAGATTAATAAGCATAAATGAGTTTTTATGCTTCTTTTTGTCTTTCACTGATTTATAAAAGGGCTTTGGATGTCAGAAAGAAGACTCACAGAATCAATGGCTGGGAAAACAAACAAACAAACAAACAAGGAGTCCCATATGTGACTTCTTTATATGTGGCTAGCTCCAGATATAAGAGCTAATACAATGTGCCCAGGTGGCCAAGAAGGCCAATGGCTTCCTGGCTTGTATCAGAAGTAGTGCAGCCAGCAGGAGCAGGGAGGTGATCGTCCCTCTGTACTCAGCCCTGGTGGGGCCACACCTCAAGTGCTGTGTTCAGTTTTGGGCCCCTCACTACAAGAAAGACATTGAGGCCCTGGAGCGCAACCAGAGAAGAGAAGCAGGTTTGCATGAGAGGGAATGGCCTCAAGTTGCACCAAGGGAGGTTCAGGCTGGATATTACTATGAATTTCTTCTCAGAAAGAATGATGAAACATTGATACAGGCTGTGCAAGAAGGCGGTAGAATCACCGTTCCTGGAGGTGTTCAAGAAATGTGTAGATGTTGCACTGAGTAACATGGTCTAGAGTGGTCACATGGCATGGGTTGACGGTTGGACTAGATTACCTTAGTGGTCTTTCCAACCTTAATGATTCTATGATTCTAATCAAAATACTGAGGTCCAAAAAATTGTTCAATGCTTATGTTGAGCAATCAATTAATAGGTGCTCTAATACAGTTCATGCAAATACCCACTTACCTACTCCAGATTGTCAACAGTTTATAGGCCTGTTCAGCCCAGTTTCATGACTAATGCAGCAGGGGGACCATGACACGTGGTAGGAGAGGAGAGAAGGAGAGGAGGCAGGCAGTCTCAAAATCAATGAGAAACATCTGTCTGAAAGGAACCTGATCAGACTGCAAGTGTTTTCTTTCAAAAAACAATAAGAAAAAGGATCCTGATGAAGGTTAAAGAAACAAAACAAATTACACACAGTGGAAAAAAGAGTAACAGAGGATATCCCTTTATCACCTGTTCTCATGCAACAAAAATGGATCTTGAGTGTTAATGAAAGACAGTGCATATGCAATGGGTGAAATCATTTTTTATACAGCTAAAATTTAGTTTGGGGAGTTCTTGTCTTAAGACATTAGGAAAAGCTTGGTAAAACTAATAGAAAAGTTTATGAAGCAGATATACTCCTATATTCATCCATTCTCCCAAAGGTATATAGAGCCTCATGCTCCACTCAATACTGGATGCAAAGGACACAAGTGGGTCTTTGCAATTCTCCCAGGTTGATCACATACTATACTCATACCTGGGTATTTCTCTGTACCCCATTCTTCTTGCTGTTTCTAATCCATGGCACTACTATTTTATTTCTTTTTCTCACTGTATCAGTTTGGAGTACCATAGGAGATATCTTCCAAAGGCTTTTTTAAAATGTAAAGTAGTTACTGATTCTCTTTCATCCTCTGCTCTACTAGCTCTTTATTATAATGTGTTAGGAAGCAACATCTTAATATTTTCCAGAAGCAATACTAACTCATCATAGAATATTTTCTGAGCATATGTTAAAAATCTAATTATAATTCAGCTAATGAATCCATATACACCTTCAATTAAATAAAATGTAGGCAAAGCTGTCTAGCCACCAACGCGTTTGCCCAGCAGTTGACGGTAATGAGATTATGTGTATTACTAGCAGATCTGCTTCTTCAAATCTTCTGGGGTGGCTTACTGATTTATAATATTTCAGATGATTGTGTTATTGCAATTTCTTGCTTTTCAGCTGCAGTACAGCTTCAGTACCCCAGCTCAGTGACTGTTGATCCGAGAGCTGAGAACAACTATAAAAATACTATGGAAAACAATAAGAGAAAGTTATTTTAAACCATAATCTTAAATTTAATTTTCCTGAGAAATTTCCAGGTGCTCATTGGAGAAAAAAGCATCAAAGCCCATTTCTTAATGTCAATACACATAAATATAACTCTGCTGGAAGATATGCACAATTTGGTGCAGCTTCCCAACTGCAGAGCAACAGAGACGGTGAAGATTCCTTTTCTGCATCTAATGTGTGCTTATGTTCATGGCCGTCAGCTTAGTTTGACAAATACTTTCACTGCAGCTACTACAAAGTGAGTGCCTCTCCTTGACTGCAGGTTCCCCATCTCTGAGTCACTGATAATAACCAAAAAGAGGCAAGTGAAAAACTTCAGCATTTCCTCTTGACTCATTCTCCTCACAATCCTTGCTTGTCTCTCTCCCATTAGGAAGACCAAATTCATAAATGGTACTGTTTCATCTTTTTTTTTTTTAATGTTAAAAACAGACAAAACTAATCCTCAAAATCTTTGCTTCACCTTCAAAATAAATTATTATTTTCCAAGTATTATGTAAACAGCAGCTGTCAGCAATTCCAGCAAATCTAATGAGAGTTATTTTTGGAGCACATAACCACGAAGCTGGAAGCCCACATGTGTGTATGGTTAAAGGATGCTGAAGTGATTGTGCTCAGTAGCATGAGCCGAAGAAAGACATTAGAACAAACATCAACGAAGTATTTTCTTTCTTGTACTACAGATCCATTCCAATGACCATCAGAATATCCTGCTGTTGCTACTAAAGTTACATTCTTAATCTTTGTCTAAACTCATATTGTTCCAGGACACAATATATAACTTCCATTTTTTCATATTATGGAATTTTTGAAAAGAAGCATGCTATTTCATGGTTAAATAGTATCCTGGGGTGCATTGAAAAGAGCATGGCCAGCAGAGTGAGGGAGATGATCCTCCCCCTCTACTCTGCCCTGGTGAGAACACATCTGCAGTGCTGTGTCCAGTTCTGGGCTCCCTGATTCAATATAGACAGAGAACTGCTGGAGAGAGCCCAGTGGAGGGTCAGGCCACAAAGATGATAAGGGACCTGGAGCATCTCCTTATGAGGAAGGGTTGAGAGTCCTGGGGCTGTTCAGCCTGGAGAAGAGAAGGCTGAGGGGGGATCTGATCAATGCTTATAAGTATCTAAAGGGCAGGAGTCAAGCGGATGGAGCTAGGCTTTTTATGGTGGTTCCCAGTGACAGGACAAGGGGCAACGAGCACAAATTGGAACACAGGAAGTTCCATAGGAATATGAGGAAGAACCTCTTTGTGGTAAGGCTGACGGAGAACAGGAACAGGCTGCCTTGGGAGGTTGCAGAGTCTCCTCTAGAGATATTCAAGACCTACCTGTACTCTTTCCCATGTAACTTGCTGTAGGCAACTTGCTTTAGCAGGGGGTTGGACTCGATGATCTCCAGAGGTCCCTTCCAACCCCTACAATTCTGTAATTCTTTGAAATCCATTTTGGATGAGGAGTCTGAGTTTGTCCTCTTATATAATTTTGTCTAAGTCAATAATCTGTCCAAATAGGAATGATTTGCCATTGCCCTGCTTCTTTGTTTTCATCTCATTGGTATATAAACTGGACATTCTATAAGCATTACTGCCATAGTAGGATATTTTCCAGCAAGTTAAAAGCTGTTAATCTGAATCTCCCTCACCCTAAGGAATACACTTAAAACCACAGAGCCAACATAGAACAATGTATTAAAATACAGTATTATATTACAAATACATATCTAGCTATTAAATCTCACTGCATTATATTATGTTACATTATATAGTACATGTTCTGATATGTTATATTAATACAGTAATTAGGAGTGTATTACATTACATTTACATTACATTACATTTTGCATGTATTATATACATATATGGAACAGTTTCCCCAGGGAAGTGGTGAAGTCCCCATCCCTGGAGGTATTTGTAAGATGTGTGGACATGGCAGTAAGGTACAAGGTTTAGTGATGGGACTCGGTAGGTCAGGTTGGTGGTTAGCCTTGATCTAGAAAGTCTTTTCCAACCTAAATGATTCTATGATATTCTATATATTGTGCGCTCATAATCACATATGTAAGGATTATCATCAGTACAATCTCTTGCAATATTTTATGAGAAAAAAGGTGGGAAAAAGTCATACTTCTGAGGGGTCAGGCTTCCTCGTGTCTGTTAGTCATGGTCTGAGCAAGCACTAAGGCATTCTCAAGTGATTCCATTCCTGGATCTTTGGCACAAGTGAGGCACTGGGTACTCAAAGGTGTTGTGCTTCATGTATGTCAGGACACATGCATATCCTTTCTTTTGAAACTGCCCTTCAGTGTTAGAAGTTCGGGCTTCCATAAATATGGATGTTTGATCTGTGCAAAATGGCAATCACTACTAAAAAAAGTTAATTCCTACACGTTACATATATTCAAGGGTATTTCTGCCAAGTATGCCATTGTGGGAGGACTAACACACCCAGATGTACAGTGAAGTTTATCAGGAGAAAATGACCGCTAACAGAATTTGTGAGTGTAAACCAACAGAGTAACTGCTATGTTTGCTGCGTATTGCCGAGACAGTCATGACTTTCTGGATCTTGGACACAGCTCCCTACAGCTGTCCCGTGCAGGCATGCCTTCGCTGTACACCTTTTGGCTTTTATTGTCATATCCTAGATGGGCAGCACTAAAAGCATATGTCAATACAAACTGCAGCCCACTGGTGGCAGCAGTTCGTTACGAGTGGACACAACCCTGCTAGAACAGCATGGGCTCTGCATACTTGCATGATTTATGGAGGGAAACAATGAACTTTCACATCTAATTCAATCTGCAGGACTGCTCCTGTTTCTCATCCCATAATTCTGATTTTATCAAGGCTACAGCTGTGAAATAAAATATATTGCGAGTGTAGGAGATAAATCAGCAGTAGATGAAGAGGCTACACATACATGTAGACATGCTCCCTTTTGGAACTTTGATATGATCCCTGATTTTCCACGTGTTCTTTTTAAGGCACATTGAACAGCTAAAATAAACCAAAGCTGAGCTCAGACCCATCCTTATTAACATCAGTAGCAAAACACCCGTGAACCAAAAAATGGCAACCTGCCTATTTTTGCTCTTTCTGTTCCATATGGCAGTTTGTATTCAGGTGCATAGTAGTGTACCTCACTACAAGAAATGAGCTCCCTGCCTGCCTCCCTGCAGTGACGTGTTCTGCTAGTCACACCACTATGTCAGTGCACATTCATGTTACTGTTGTTTTTCCTGTGCATGTTTGCAGTAACTTCCTACCAGCCTTAAAGCACGCCAGGAAATGCTTTTGTTTCAGTTAGATGTAAACAAACTTGTGCCCAGTGATAACGAGCAGCAGAGGTGACACTTGGGCAAGCAAATGCAACAGACCCTGCTGCCATCCGGCACTGTGAGAAGCTCTGGGGTCCTCCTTCTGAAAATAAAAATGAACCCTGCTCCATATGCCTCTGCCACCACTTTTCTCCTGCTTCTGACTGTGTCCTTGGGTACACTTCTCTGAGCCTGGTACTGCAAACAGAAAACTCATGAGGGTTATCAATCCTTAACCTCTAGCACTGCTCCATAACCTTCTGCGTGGAATAACCCGAAAACTTCCAAGTACTTGAAAAAGCAATGTTTTCCCAAGCTTCCTGCCTGCCTGCCTTAATTGCCCCAGTAATGATGGTGAGATTGTTTGAAAAAGAAATACAGAGAAGCCTGGGATGCCTGCCATGCACAGTCCTATTCAACCCAGCCGCCCATGGGACCTTCCTTGCAGTCCCCACTTCCGCTTCCACTTAGTCCTCAAAACTCCCTTCTACCTGGAAAGGGAAGGGCAATGAACTGCAAAGCCTCAGCAGCTGTGTGGAGGCCAAGAGCAAACTTTTGCCTCTCATGGGTTGAGGGTGTGATGAACTCTTTGCGCTGTGAGAGCTGTGCCTTTCATCCTCAACAAGGAAATCCCATACACCCCATGTCCCTGTCACTTGAGGAGTATGTCAGAGGCAGCAGAAGTGCATGGCTGTGGCAGCCCAAACACCTCTCCTCCCTCGCTTTTCACAAAGTGGTTCTGTGTAGAAAGCCTCCTGCCATTAACACTGAAATGATGGGTTGTGCTGTTCCCCAACAGCTCCATCCTTCACTCCTCACCTGGCAAAGAATGAGGTGTGAGTTGATCCCACAGCCATTTCTACATGTGACTGTACAACAAGCTTAGGGGATTTTGTTGTTATTGTCTGTTCGTTGGAAATAAATTAATTAAAGGGATTAGTGGAGAAAAACAAATAGATGAATCAGGTAAACTCGCACTAACTGAAAAATCTTGCCTGCCTACAGTCTTACAAGTGATGAGAACAAAGACTGTTGCACCTGAATAGGTTTGGGGGAGCCAGAACACAAAGGAGCTCAATAGCTTGGTATGCTTAAGGTGGTTTCAAAGTGAATGCATCAATAGGGCCGGCAGCATTGCACAGGCAATTACATCCACCCATGAAAACCAACACAAAGCAATAAACCTGGAGTGAGCTCCAGGCTGTCGCTTGTTTAAACTTAGTTCAGAGATAGCTACGCTGGGCCTGCACAGCACAGGCATGTTCTCTAGGGCTCTGCTCTTTTACAAGCTAAATAAATAATTCTGCTGCACACCAATGCATACTGACTTGTGCTACTGTCCTGTATCATGTCCGGTTATGTTATGGAAATGTTAGCTTTGCAGGGAGGGAACTGCACTCTTGGCATGATACATTTCACTGAATTCATGATATCAAGCACATACTGATACTGTGCAGTTCGTCTCTGAGCACAGTGTGCAGAACAGGCACCCTGAGAAGGTTCTCTGGGCAGCCCCCTTGTATCAGCCCACAGCTGGATTACCATTGCTACCTACAGCCTGTTTGCCTTGGTCATCTCTTTATCAATGAGATTCTGATAAGAATGACTTCTTGTCTTTGGTATATGTGGATTCACTTGTGCGGTAAATAAAGAGACCACAGTCATTTGAATGTATATCTAGCTTTACCTTTGCATTGAAAGAAACTCATATTCAATGGTAACACAACAATCCAATCTCCCCATTTGCCCAAGAGATCTGTTTGCCCTCTCTGTCGACGCCCATGCACATGACTTATAGTTGGTGGTTTAACTCAGGAGGAGCTTAGTGCTGGAGGATAAGAGGTTGTTGGACAGGGCTGAGCTGCACTAGGAGTAGTGATGCATTCTGAGTTTGTGATGCGTTATGCTAATGGTGCTACTTACGTGCTTTCAAAGCTATTATTTTTCCTCATCTAAATTAGAGGAAAGAAAAATAGCTGCAAAATTCAGAAAGTGATGGCATGCACTTGTTAAAATCTGGCGCGGAAATGCCTCCTTCAGGCAGGAGATGTGCTAAGGCATTGTTTTCACTTCTCTCAGACACTTTGCGGATCAGCCACTTTTTCTAGAGCTGGCTTTCAATCTCAGCTCTTGCACGCGCGTCAGGTAGCAGAGCACTCCTGACAGAGGAGGTAGTTTGGACACTTGTAGGTCACAGATCTTCGCAAATTAGCCCCAGCGAAACACATAAGACAGAGAACCAAAAGCTGGGTGGTTCCCTGAAGATTTAAAGAAATCTTTCTGAAGGCTGGAAACATACTGCTTTCCCCTCTGTTAATTAAAAATTTCTCAACACGTTGAGAGTAAATTCCTAGCATCGCTCAGAAGTTGGAAACCACAGCTGAAGGCCTCCTCGTCTTTCTGGCTTTGTTACAGGCTGTATGCTGCCTCCTGCTCTGAGTTCCAAGTAACCTAGCCCCTAGATTGAAGCTTTGCTACAGTTTCTGAGTGTGTTCAAAGCGAGACGCAGTGCTCCTCTTATTGCTCACGGGTGTAGGGAAGGCAGTGAACCAGAGTCAGGCAGATTGCTGTGGGAGAGGAGCATCTGTTGCTCCGAGGTATTGAGCTTCCTGTGCAGCAGCAATCTGAGTTTACTAAGCTGCCTTCTCCACTCCCACAAGCACCACTTGCTTACGGTCCTGACCTGTTGCAAAATTCCCTTTGTCAAGCACAGTAAAAAAGGAAATGCCACTGTTTGCAAGGCCAGTATCTGTCCAGCTAGAACAGGCATTTTGCAATTCCTCTTCTGAAATCAAGCTTTGTGGAGATAGGAAGGCTCTCCCTTTACACATGCTGCTCCATGAATTACCTATTTTTATGATTTTTGTCCATAGCATTCACTGCAATATGACCCAAAACAAACACCGTGCTCTGATGCTGGACCAGCTGAGCACCCCAAATCTCTATGCCACCATAGACATGCTGCTGGCAGTGAGGCAGAGGAGCCAGAAATGACAAAACGCGATTGTCTCCTCACTTACACCCTGAGGATTTCTGCCAGCTCGTGTTTCCTCTAATGGTATATGGAATGAGAGGAAGCGTTCTCCCTCAGCAAGTCAACCCTGTGAAAACACGATTTCACATGTGAAACTGAGGCCTGGAAAACGATCGCTTGGCTTCTCTTCCTCTAATTTATTTTCCATATGATAGAGAAATTTACACACAGAGTTTATTTTTATCTTGAGAGTCATCTGATGTGCCAGGGATCCCATTATGAATAATAAGCTGAAATGGGAATTAATCTTGGTGCTTTATCGCAGACATTTTGTGTCTCCTTGATTCCTTTATTTTATTTTATTTTATTTTAATAAATGCAATGACCATGTGGAAGAATTAGCACAAGGTCAGAAGATTTGAGCTCCTGATCATGTTTCAAAACATTCTTCAGACAGAGTTCAAGCACAAGCTGAAGTCAATTTAGATACAAACACTTCTACTGACATCAATTAATATCTGATTAAGCCCCTCTGCTGTGTGCCCTTGAGCAACTCTTTTATTTCCTCAGTCTCACAATCTCAGAAATGGGAACAGCGGATAGTTACTGGAAAAGGCATGTCAAGCTTTGTCACAAGGCTTCAAACGTGGCCATATGAAGGAGACATAAGAACTACAGGTTTCCACTTACTAAGTTTCCCACTCCAAGACTTCCCTACAGTGCAAGGAAGAACTTGCTGCCTTGGTACAGTTTAAGCTCTCCATGTTTTTAGCTAAAAACTGTTGAGAGACCGGATTCCTTCTTGCAAATGAGATCAGTACTGAGCTGAAAAGTGCTCTCCTTTAGCATGCAAATGGCTAAGAGACTGCATGCCTGGAAGGGCATTACATCACCGAATATTTGTTGGCTGCTGACACCAACCAACCAACAAGCAAACGATTAAGAAAAGTAGAAGCTCATCAATATCCACAATAAGAGCTCCTAAGAATCAGAATGGCATAGGTTGGAAGGGACCTCAAAGGTCAAAGATAAGCTAGCTGTCCTTTACATTATATGACCTAGGGAATGTATTGAGGATGGCAGCTTTGCCACAACCAAGTTTCCGTGGAGTTTGTTATCCTCAGATGCAGTTTGGCATGGGGCAGTCTTGTATGAGCATGAGCCTCCCTCGTGTTCTCCATATAGTGACAAAAAGAAGTGGGCACACAAGGACATGCAGATATGCCATTTCTGTAATTATGTCACTAGACAAAATGCTATCGTAAGGATCGACTTGTACAGAAATCAGTCTGCGTCCTGCCATTGGAAGGTAATGCCTTCCTATTACTTCAGCAAAACAATCCTGTCTTCACACATGTAGTGAGGTGCACATGGCTTTTCTAAGGGACTGGGACCACATCAGTACCAATTCATTGAAAGGGAGATACAGGAAGGCAGAGAAGCAGCAGAAGTGTAAACCTTTTATTTGTCTCTGTCTCACAGGACTGTAATTGAATCTAAATTCAGCAGCGGGGCCTGGTTCACACACATCAGCAAAGCTCCATTTAAGCACATGGATTACACTGATTTAGGGGATGTGTGGCTCTGTCCCAAAATGAGCAGAAGTGAAGGAAAGCAGTGCTGCTGCTGGACAAGCCACTGCTGAAAAATTAGACCATCCACTGCTCTTCAGTTTCAGGAGTGCATTACCACACTCAGGTCGGGACAACATTGCTTTGCTCAGACACGCACGAGCGACTGCAGTAGCCACAGAGAAAAATAATTCTGAAGAATACTTCTATTAAATTTACCATCGCTTAGGAGGTCAAAAAAAATCTTTGGCAAAGCAGAAAACTCTGATACTGTGACATCACTGGGGATGCTGATGAACTGATAATTAGAGAGATTGCACAATCCCCAGTCACAAGGTTCAGCGCTCAAAAGTGTCAAAGAAGCAAAAGGCCATAAAGTCATTTTAAAGAACTCACTCAAAAGCTGGCAAAGTCAGCCTGCTTCTAACATAGCACATCCCTCCGGAGTGCTTATGAATTAGTCAAGACAACTTAGCAAATGTTTTCTCCCACACAAATTATTTGCAGTTTGAGTTAAATTGTGAGTAGCT
>JANHGO010000069.1:61902338-61932044 GCA_024606505.1 Aquila spilogaster
GAATGTTGATAACACACTGATGTTTTCAGTTGTTGCTAAGTAGTGTTTAGACTGAAGTCAAGGATTTTTCAGCTTCTTGTGCCCAGCCAGCGAGAAAGCTGGAGGGGCACAAGAAGTTGGGATGGGACACAACCAGGACAGCTGAGCCAAACTGGCCAACGGGGTATTCCATACCGTGTGACATCACATCTAGTATAGGAACTGGGGGGAGTGGGGGTGGGGGGATGGCCGCTTGGGGACTAACTGGGCATCTATCAGTGGGTGGTGAGCAATTGCACTGCGCATCATTTGTACATTCCAATCCTTTTATTATTACTGTTGTCATTTTATTAGCGTTATCATTATCATTATTAGTTTCTTTTTCTCTGTTCTATTGAACCATTCTTATCTCAACCCACAAGTTTTACTTCTTTTCCCGATTTTCTCCCCCATCCCACTGGGTGGGGGCTGGGGGGCAGTGAGTGAGCAGCTGCGTGGTGCTTAGTTGCTGGCTGGGGTTAAACCACGACACCTTTTTAAGTCAGCTTCCCCAGGATTACATTGCAGTTGACTCCTAAGCCTGGCAAAGCTAACATTGATGCAGGACTTACTGCTGCTTGGAAAATAGTAATGATGATAACATCCAGTCTGAAGTTGGACCTGCCATCCTCCTGACCTACCGAAATTCAAATCTGACATGTAATCAGGCTGATTGAGATGCTCAGTAAATCACGCTTTTGACTGTTTTTACCTAACACTTGGGATATTTTGATGGAAAAGAAGATCATGTTAAAGTATAGCTATTTTGCATATGGTGGTGGTATTTATCTTTATTCAGTGTCATCAGTCCTGAGATAAATACTCTGCTTTTATAAACTGTCAGTGGTTTATCTACAACAGTGTGATCAGAGAAGCCTTTCAAAGGCATTTAAAATAATATTTACTTTCTTGTCAGTGCTAGTTATCCTGAAAAATAGTAATTTGTAGTTCTATTCCAAACTTGAATATGTGCTCTATCAAGCAGTGGAAAACTTCCTCCTGCCTCCCACCTATATGTGTATTGTGTAGTTCAGAAAAGAGTCATATTTTGAACATATGAAAAGGAGTGATGAGGAGTTTGTGAAATAAACAGGCATTGTACTCAGTTTTTCATCTCTTGATTTATGAATGATGTTTAGATATTTACAAAACTTTGATGTATTTTAGTGAGATAAAAATGACTGAATTCTAGTAATAAAAATACATAATTCCTTCATATTTTCATGAAATTAAAACTTTGCTATAATTTAAAATTTGCTGATAAGGTGATAGCTGGTAAGTATTTTAGATGTACAATATTAGTATTTCCCCTGTAAACTGTAATATAAATAACATCTCAAAAGCATATGGTAAGTTCGCCAGAAAACATATGTCAGTGGGGTGAAATCACCAAGATGCTACAGTATAATCCTTGGACATAGTGAAGGGAGACCTTCACAGAATGTTAATTAGTAGGTTTATGTGTGACTATAGAAGTTAACTCAATATTTCAGCTCAGGAAATGCATTTTTTGCATAGCCTGTTTTACCATAGTATTTGATGTCCTTAATCCTTGAAGTGGGATACTTTATCTAAAAATGTTATTACGGATTTTTTTTTAAACTGAGTTTTAAAGATAAGATGTTCAGTAAGTGCCAAGTTTTAATTTTCTCCAAAAATAGTAAAGTAAATCTGTGCAAAGCAGAGAAAGGTGATGAATCCCATTGGATGTTACATAGTATTTATGTACAGTCTTTTACTTCCTATGAGGTTTTTTAGCAGTAAATATATTACATAATATCTGTAGTTTTTCTCTCCACATATCTTTAAATGAACTGCAGTACTTGTTTGTGTGCTCTATAAAAGTGTCTCTGGGATTGTTAACCCTTTCCTGTGGAGGTCTGTAAGTGAAGTAGTCATTGTGCAGCGGCTGAGAAGAGCCGTTTGGGGAGTACACTACAGCCATAAATCCTAAACATCCTGCCAGATGTATGAGTTGCTTAACCTGTGTATCTCATTACAGCCTGTGTAATAGTATAATTGCAAGCAAGGGCTTTGAAAGTTAATACTGAAGTTGTCCATCATTGTGTGGGTATGCTATTTCCCTGAGCAACAGACATTTGTAGCCTGCTGTGTATACCTTGTGAGTATGTAGGAGGTAGTTGAGTTTAGAAATTTGTCATGAGTAACATGTTTTTACAGCAGCTGTTCTGAAGGTGCCCTTGTGATGATTTTTTTTTTTAAATTTAATTGCTATGGTGTCCTGTTGTCTCTGTCAGCTGGAGCAGGATGCTGCTGAGACAGCACATGGTGAGGGGGGAACAGCTGCAGCTGAAGAACAACATGGGGCTGGTGATCCTCCGTCCTGCACATCTCTGCATAACCCACTGCAGGCAGAGATGTTCCCAAGGAGCTGCTGAGCTGCGAAGGAATGGTGGTTTTTCTTTTTCTTTCTTTTAGGAGGCTGGCTGTAAAACCGCATTTCTGATAGGAATTGTTCTTATTCAGAAACATTTCGGTGAAGAGCTGTTGTTTTCTTTGCTTGCTTAGGATGAAAATTTTCAACTGAGACAAAGCTGACTGAAAATTCCTTTAGATTTGGGTTTTGTTTACAAGACTTAGAGAGAAAATGTCCGACTGAGTAGTATTCTGGTGGTCATGGAGAAATACTGCCAAATATCAGGAAGTAAATGCGTTCCTCTTTCCACTTGGAACAGCTCTAGCTCAGATGCTGGCTTGTGGAGGAGTGTGGTGATGGGCGAACGGGGAGCCCTTGTCTGCCTCCTGCCTGTGGGGCTGAGCAGTGCCCAATCCTTTGGGCAGGCAGGACCTGCCATCAGTTCCCCCAATAGCAAATCGGAGAGATGGTATTTTATGAGCAGCACATCATTATTCATAAGAGACCTCTGTTTTAGTGTCATACGTCCAAATCACTGATTCTGTCTAGGTTGAGATCTAGTAGCAGCAGAGTACAAGGTCCTGCGAGTACAGTCTGTTACAAGACAAATGATGTTTCCCTTTGAGTCAATATTTAATCAGAAAAATTATTTATGAATAACTGGTAGTGCTTAATTCCAGTATACAGTCAGTCTTGCTTGGTATGTACTAGATCCAACAAACTTGCTGTTTTGTTTTGGTACTTGATGCCATGGGGAGCCTTTCTTCAAAACAAATTATAATGGGCTCGATCTGAACAAATGTGATACTCTATTTTTAAGACATGGTTATTAGTTTCAGTTGCCATCATCTTCTTACAAAATGAAAACAAGTGTATGTTTTTCTTTTTTTTTTTTTAACAGACTGCAAAAGGTGGAAACATGGATTTTAGTAGTGACTTATGAAGTGACTTTGTCTCATAGTTCCTTTTTTCCTTTTTAATCCATCACTTCAATGATTTCAAGTTAAGCGCTGGCTTTGTTTTCAGGAGAAGGCTAACCTCGTGCTAACGCGTTTTGGCTGCTGCCTGACTTCCTCCTGCTGCAGGGCCCTGAGCAGGCCTGCAGCCCTGTGAGGTTACAGCACCGCCCGGAGTCCCCAGAGATGCCTTTTAGATCTTTTGTTGAGTTTCACTCTTTTTCGGTATGTGATTGTCATCACAACCACCCAAAACCCCACTGCGCAGGGGAGGTGTGTGGGGAACCATTCCTGCCACGCTTGGGAAGCCCGTGGCCCATGCTGAGTGACGCCATCTTAGAAATAACGTTTGCTTTGGGTTTTGAGGGATGCTAAGTTAGCGAGGGAGGGAAAGAAGTATTTATTTCCACGTACTGAGCGGTGAATCAAATGCGCGCCTGTCGCCAAAGGTGGAGGAGCAGCGATGTGGCGGCGGCACTGAGCGAGCCGCTGGGCGGGACGTGTCCCTGAGGTAAAAATCCCCCGAGGCCGGCCCGAAATGGCTGCTGTGCCCCACAGAGAGCTCGGGTGTCCGCCGTGGGCCTGCATTTTTGCTGAGGTAATTTCTGTGTTTTCATACAGAGTAAGACCTGGAGATACTTCTTTTTGCCTTTGCTCAAGGGTTGGTTTTGCAATCCATCGCTTGTTGCTTCAGTTGTCTGTGGAGTCTTCGGGGGTTTTTTGTCAAATTTTGATCCTGAGAGAATGACTGGAAAAAATGAAGTGGTGGGTGATGGTAGGGTATTTTGCTTTGCTTATTTGTTTTGTTTTTAAGCAAGCAAGCAAAACCCTCAAGCTTCCCTTTCAGTCTTCCCTTTGCAATTGCTGACTAATACAGTGTAGAAAAAGTGAAAATTACTGCTTTCTGTATAATCAAATTGTGCTGAACTGGTGCAGATTTTCTTCACAGGAAATTGGGCCTTCCCATAGTTTTGAAAGATCTGACTTTTTAGTCAGAGATGTTCTTGAGACATTCTTACTCTTTTAGAGTAACAGCACGATGGAGCCCAGAACACCTACAAGATCTGTCCTTTTGCAACACAAAGAAACATAAATTGGTTCAATGTGTTGACATGGTCATATGTGTCAATGGCTGAAAAAGCAATATAGACAGCTGCTAATAGGTCCAAAGGCTTATGTCCCAAGAGATGATATTTCAACCTCCAGGCTGTTCAATTCCTCAATTACTGTTCTGGCCTCAAAAATTCAATCTCCTTCACCAGCCTAACTTATTTATGGGTTGCACTGAACTGCGACCAGGGAGAGCAGAAAGCTGAAATAAATCAACCACTGATAATATTGTTTAAGTCTGCTGGTTGTCTATCTATTTTTAGATCTCAGTTTAAAAAGGCCTTATGCAGAGAAATGCCTAAGATTTTTTTTTTTTTTTTTAAACTGGTACCACTAATAATTAGTCTTTGGTGGTGTTTGCTAAATACAAGGATTTTTTTTTTTCCTAATTGTGACCTAATTGACCTGATTATAGCCATAGTGTTTTGAACAAGCAGTATTACTTGAGACTGGGTAGGAACAGAGGGAGAAACAAGCATTTGTGGAGGTAGCTGAGTTGGAAGATATTCTTTGCTGGTTTTGGTTTTGTTTTGTTGTTTTTCCCCACTTAGGTTTTTCATATTATATTTGGCTTGGTGAAGTCACTCTTATTTCTTAAACTGCAGTTTCTTCACCTTTAAAAAGTACTCAGAGAACATTTTATCTTACACATATATAGAGATAGATATATGGTAGTAAAGGTATGTACTGAGTAAAAGACGGTATGGCTCTAGCTCTACAAGCAGCGTGATTTATTAGTGACATTGTTTCCGTACAGGGAACTGACTCCTGAATGGAAATAGGTGTGTTATTTATAAAGCAATAATATTGTGCATCCACAACTTATCACCTGGAATCAAGGTGGGTTCTCTGCATAACTGTAAACAAGAATTTCTTTTCAATTATATAAGCTGTTTTCTTTAAGGCTCCACTGTGCACTAAACTTGCTGATTAAGAGAATTGCTTTGGTAATCCAGTTTGACTGAAGTGATTCCCGAGAGGAGAATTTGAGAGATTTCTTAGTACTTGACAAAATAAAAAGCTGTCAGAAATTCTCTCTTGTGTTGAAGCTAGCATTGGTTACAGTATATCAGTTTATGCAAGATGTTGCCAAAGGTAATGTTTTCATTCTTCTCACTTCACTGCAGAAATTGACTCTAAAAAGCAGTACTGGGTAAGGTGAGTGGTGGAAAGACCAAATGGTTTTATCTCACACAATGACCATTGTCTGCCAGTCCCAGCACTGAGCAAGTTCAGATTGCGCTTCAAATCCCCATGTATTCAGGCTTTACGTACTCCTTGACACAAAACTCGGGGACAGAGTAGTACAGGCCATACAGGTTTAGCTTGATTCATAAAGGTGGCAGACCTGAACCCAGCAGTCTTCAGACTCAGCCGTGAAGACAGCTTTTTCTTCTAACAAGTTTAACAGAATGATGGTGGGTTTGGAATTCAGAAAGAACCAGCCAGGCTGGCCCCCTGGGCTGCTCCTGCCTTCTCTGGTTAGTTGTGCCTGGGTACAGATGGAAAGTCATTCAAGGTTAATTTGATTAGCTCTACCCAGCTTGCGAGTATTCTCTGGGGAAAATCTTTCTTTTGAAATGCAAAATACAGATGTCATAATGGGATCCTAATTCACGTGTGATATTTAGAAAAAAAATAGTATTTATCCTTGAGCTAGGAATAAATTTAGAGTGATCTATGCACAAAACATGATCTAATCTAGATTTCTTTAGGGAATGGCCTTGCTACTGCTTGGGATGCCTCATATAGAGGATCCCCAGGATATCTGGGGAATACTGTGATGCTGCTTTTTAAAGAACTTAGCCTTTTTCTCCATAGATGTCTACCTCCATGTCTGGTGTTGACCTGGGAGGAGATTGTGTGCTAGATTTTGTCACTGGTGCTGTCAGAAAGCTGTGATACAAAGGTGACAGGAAGCATTCTTCACTTTTCACAGCTGATGTAGATGCATTTGTTTCAAAAGGGAAGGAGATGGCAGTCTGAAAATTGCTTTTGCTCGCTGTTGAAGGCTTTCTACAGTAGATACATAGAATTTAGGTTCTGCTTAAAAACATGGCTGTGAACACAGGAGGCATTCTTAGGTCAAACTAAAGGTGCTTGAGCAGGGTAAAACCTGTAGGCTTCTAATACAAATTTATCCACGTCCTCTGTTGACAGGAAAACAGTGTCTGCAGGCAGCAATATTGCAAGCTTTTCCAGTGATCACCATAGTCTGCACTTCACTCAGTTAAATTTATTTTCTTATTGTATCGTGTAATGATCTACACGAACCTGGTCATATGAGGAACATCTAAACTGTATTCTCCCTATTTTCAAAGGATATGTCAACTTTTGCTGAACTACTTTTCCCAAACTGCGTAGTGTTTTCGGCAGTCATTAAAATCTGCCTTAATTACATGAGTTTCATCTGTTTGTCCAAAATTTGTTAACAGTTTTTCACTTTTCATGACAATTTTGTTGAGTCCAGTTTTGGAACCCTTTAAAGCCTTTAGACTGAAAATAGAGGAACTTTTGTGCTGGTTCATATGTCAAGTCCATTTAACCAATGGTGGCCAGTATGACAGATCCTTTCAGACAAGTATAACAAAGCATGCATCTGAGTGACCTTTTCCATGGTTTATCTTCCCAAATTCAAACAATCAGTAATTTAGGGATTTCTTTGGAAATTGCTGGTGAACCAGTCTTCTATGATTGTATCTAACCTAATTTTGAAGCCCTCTATACTTTCATTTCTCAGATGTAATGTGGTGATGAATATTCCTGTTTAATTGCTTATTGGGAGGAAGAACTTGATTTGGATTTGATACCATTGGGTTTTCTGTAGTTCTGGTATTGCAAGAAGTTGAATAATTATTCTCATCACCCTCTCTGCAGTTTGCAGTGTTGTGGACTTCCAGTTACCTATTTTCTAAACCAAAGGCTCCTAATCTTTTCTCCTGTTCTGTAGGAAGGCGTACTCCTCTGAGCATCTCTGTTGCTCTTTCCTACATCTACTCTTCTTGTCTGGTTTGTGAGATGGAATGATGAGAAATTCTTGCAATATTCAAGATATGGATGTGCCCTGGATGTCTACACTGTTTCCCCCTTGTTCTTTGTTTCTTTTGTAACTAACTGTCTTTTCAACGGATATCCCGAGCTTTTTCCTGTGTGTTTTGCAGAAAGAAAATAACTTTCACTGTTCACATATCTTTTGATTTAGAATTTGCTGGGTCATTCGCTATGTTTTCTCTCTCTAAATCTTCAGTGAACAAACAAGTCCATGGCTACCTGAATGCATCAGACATCATCGTTAGGGTTTTGCTTTTAAGAGAAGTGAGATAGACAACATTATAAAAAAAATAAACAGACACACAAAAAGAACTGCGAAGGGATTAAATTCTGTCAAAACAGATCTCAACAGATGGGCATCTGCTGCTCTTAACAAGCCAAGAATATCACCTTGAATGCTCTTAGATCATGAGAACTGTGACTTGGGAGTGAGTAGTGCTGTTGTCTTAAATGTGTGAGCATAGTTGATCCCAGATGCAGGGAAGTGTTCACTGTTACAGAGTTTCATGAATCATTTACCTTTCTAGAAGTAAATTCTGACATCCTAAAGATGGTATGCTATTTCCCTTCCCACACATTACATGCCATAGCTGAGTGGTGAGTAGACAGCTACAAGTCAGCAGACCTGAATTTTATTCCTGGCTCTGCTTTCCTCAGTAATTTTACTCAAGTTGCTCAGCTTTTCTGAGTCCTGTCTAAAATGGTCTACCTGATCCCAAGGAGTACATTCCTCCTCTTCCAACTTTTCCATGCATTGTAAGGGACTGAAATGGGACTTACCCTAGCAATTAATTTTATCTTAGAAGCCTACAGGACATTTTTAATGTCATTTCAATCTTACTTTCCCAGCTGTGAAACAGAGTTCTTTTCATTCATCCTTTCCATCTTTTTTTTGATAGGTTTGTGTCACCGACTGGGGCCTCTAAGGCGAGGTTCAGTCATGAGACAGTTTTACTGGTTGCTGTGGAAATTAGATGGGACTGTTAATGTGTGTGCCTGATAGAAATCAGTATAATGCAAATCAGACACGGTGCCATTCATTAATGACTCTGTTGGTTGGACTCCAAACATCTGACTGGGAATAAAGAAGCTCCCATGCAAACAAGAAGTTGACTGTTGTTTTACTAGCTGAATGCCTAGGGTGTGGGACATCTTACTTATTTCTGCTTCTTCTGCTGAAGTGAAATAATTGGCAATTCTAGTAGTTCTTCTATCTAGGAACACTTTGCATTCTGTATGATTTTTCCTTTAAGCCATGTTTCAGAAACTCTCTGCTTCTGTAATTTGAAATCCTGAGACCAGTGTAAGTCTAGTAAGCAACCAAATTTAGCACTGAAATCTCTATATTTATTATCACTAGGGAGACAGTACAAAAGAGCTGAAATATTTCTAAACTATTCACTGAGGATATAATCAGATGTATTTTGTGATTCCAGGGTTGCAGATTTTATAATTTATAGCATGAAATACAATCCAGTATTTAAAAATGTAATTTAAAACTTTTTTCCTTAGCCCTCAAGCTTGTGAAGAAAGTATCTCCGCCAAGTATGAATGCAGTAAAGAATTGATGTCTTGTTCAATCTGCGGACAAGCAAAACGGATAGATAAAAGGTGAGAGAGGTTTTCACTATTCTGAATGCAGTTTTAATTCTGAAACTTGGGTTAGTCAATATCAAAACTGGCAACTCTTCAGCTTGTTGACCAAAGCAGCATTTGATTTCATTTCACTGTCCAAAAATCACTCTTACTACCTAACAGCCCTGAAGGTTTTTAAGCTGAAGTTGTTGTTGATCAAAATCTTTCTGGCATATTGAAAATTTGGAGAAAGGCAAATTCAGCATTCAAATAAAGAATATATGTGTTGCTATATTAACTATATAATGTATTCTCATAGATAATTCTTAAAATTCCTCATTTTCTCTTTAAAACAAAACAAAGGCGGCCCCGTTAATTGGTGTCAGAAAACAGTGGAAAATTATGAAAGAGAATAAAGCCCTTGGCTGAAATCAGATTTGTATGGCCTGTCTTTTAGAAACTTGATCCACTTGAGCCATTGCAGCCTGAAGGAAACAAGTATCTTTCTTGAAAACTTGATGATGGGATCCCAGATAATCAGTAACCTAAGGCATACTCCGAAGGATGCAGAAAATGCAGTCAGAAAAGCTTTCCTTTCTTGGACGATAAAAACTTGAAATGAGTCTCAACATCCAGTCATTAGCATTCAAAACCCTATCCAGTGACAGAAATGTCTTTTTGCTCTTCTTTCCTCAGTGTTATATTTATTAGATGGTAAGAATTTGATACAGAAGCCAGAACCTGAAGGAGGCGTTCAGTGTATTGTGATTCAGCTGCCTGGCAAAAGATTGTGCTTTGGCAGTCCCCAGACTGATCTTGTGAAGTATTCCTGAGGGAAGGAGATTTCTTTCCAGAACTGTTCTCCTTTGGTGTGACCATCTGTCTCTATACAGTCATTTGGGCAAAAATATAAATTACAAACAGGGAATTGCCCCTTTGCCAGATTAGCTGCAGAATATGCACTGACGCTTTACTCACTTGTGAGGATTTAGTGCCAGGGTTCTTTGCTAGGGGTAAAACACTGTATCATATTTTCTGTTCCTGTTGGTGTTGGATTATAAACTAAATCCTGCTTGTTTTACTTTCAGAAATAGTCCCAAAGGATTTTGGTGGGATTAATTGCACATGAAAAGCAAGCAGGATTTGGCATTCTGTTTACTTTGAAAATGAAATAGAGGTAAACATTATCAAAAGCTTGAACTTACTGATGCTATTTCAGCTTGTCTTGTGATCCAAATCTTTTCTTCTGAATACTTATTTAAAGATGGTCATGTAACTTCAGAAAAATTACTTAAAGTTCCGAAAGGGAAAAGGAAGAAATCTTTGTGTATATGACCTCAGTTCAGCAAAGACTTGGAATCACTACTCCAGTCCCTCATTCTCCCTGAAGTCAGGCACATATTTAGGTCCTTTGTTGAATTTGGGAGTTAACGAAGAACTCTACTTCTTTTTTCGTCAGATGCACATTTATCTTTTGCTGTAGTTTTTCCTCTGTAATATTCTAAAGCTTCTGCTGGGCAGAGGATACAAAACACATTTATGATATATTGGGGATAATGGCCTGAAAAAGCTTTTGTTCTATGGATTTAGAGTTTACAGAACAAATTTTAAGTCTGGAGATAGTGTGGGTGGATGTAGGGATGAAGAGCTCCAAAAAGTAAAAATCAATATCTGATGAACTTGAGACAGTTATAGCATCAACTGTCCTGGATTTTGTGCAGTGGGAAAGTAGAAGAAGTTCTGTCAAAACAGACCTAAACATTTTTTATTTTTTTTTTTAACCTCCTCTAATCTTTTGAAATCCATTTTTATGGCTTTTCACTGAGGCTGTTTCACCTACCTCAGTCTTTGACCTTTTTGAGGTTGCCAATTTGTAATTAAGGATTGATTTTTGAATGCTGTGCCGAATCTGTTTCAATTACTTGTTTTGCTGCGGTTTAACTGAGTTTACAGTACTCTAGAAGGATCCTTTGTAGAAGGTTGGCTATCCTGGGAAGGGAATGGAGGGAATCTGGGTGTCTGAGTGCCCTGGGAGCACAGTGCATGTGTGGGCAGGGAGATCAGGGAAGATAAAGCGTAATTTACCCAAATCCTTCAGAGTGGCCAGAGTGGCCTGGTTAATCCCAGTACCTCAGGGGCGCCATCAGTTTTCAGAAACTAATTTCAATATCATGAAGATCAGTCGTAATCTGGGTGGAATCAGCGGGGTTGTGTGGAGGCTGAGCCATAGAGTGGGGAAGCACTGTTTGATACCTTGAGCACTAGAGCTGCAGGGTTTCTGTGCAATGGGGGTTACTTGCTGCTGTTACTTTTCTATATGTAAAATTAAAGCTAAATATTCTGCAAGGACAACATCCAGTCTGTCTTGGAAGTGTTGTGCCTTGTGCTAGAAAGAAGGGAACTGGATCTGAGGTCATCCCTTATTCAAGGGAGGCTGACTCTACAGCAGCTTTTGTGCAGGCTATGTAACAGCTAGACCAACAGCTTTCAATAAATAAGAAGTTTCTCTTCTACTATCTTGCTGCCCTGCAGCTGTTTGCTCCAGCCAGTCACCATTGTCCTTCAGAGCTTCCCCCGCAGCTGCCTCCGTACTTTTCCTCTGTCTCCTTGCATGGTAGTGTCTGATCCTTTCTTAGTCCATAGGTGCTGTTATGATAAACAAGTCTTGGGAAATAGTAACACATGATCAATACTTCAGCTGCATTTTGAAAGCTCCATATAAAAAGTGTTCAAGTGAAACCCAAGTCCGTGATTCCTGACCTGAATTTTTTGTTCCAAGGAAGCGTATTAACTTCCTGATTGAACTAAAATGACCTAAAATGGCATGATGTGGCTTTTCCTTGGGGCAAGGACACAGTGTTCTACTTGTCTGTATCTCTGCGTTTGCCGTCTTAGTCAGTTACCTCGCATATCAGCAGCCCAGAAGTCTTTATGGGGGCATAGGTAATAAATCCTACATGATAACTCTCTTACTGTGTTGCATGATCTGGGTGATTTAATGCCACTCTCAGATGGTGACAGACGGCAGCAGAAAACATTAGGCCCCAAGAGCTAGATATGAAATAATTGCTGTGGTGCTCTTTGCCTCTAATACCAGACAAACGGGAGACCTGATGCATGGTTTAAGTGCTGAAATATGTAATGCATTTTTAGTGTTCTTATGGGAATCTTTCATATAGTGTTTAGGTACTTGTCCATCATGTGGTATCCTGGTTGTTTATCAAAAAGTTCAAGAACCAAAGGCGTAATTTCATGTAGGTTGTTATGAAGGAAGCACAGTGTTTGTGAGATGCTGGTATTTTAAATGCTTTTGACTAAAAGTTAACAAACTCATAAATAAGAGAAGAAATTCTTGACATTTTCACATCCATTTTTGAGCATTTCTTTTGAGTTATCCTGATTTTCTCTCAGATGTTCCATAGTCTCTGTTTCAGCCTGTCTTCTCTGAACATTGATAGTGACAGATGAAAACAGAAGATCCAATTACTTAGTCTTTTTATACATGCTTTCACTTTTAGCAAAGCAGCAAGGTGCAAAATCAGAGCATGTTTAAGACAATTTCAGTCCTCAGTTTTAGTTGTGGTACATTACTTCTATAAGAAACAGCTTATGGTATGTACAGCCTAACTACTTGAATGAAATCTATGTACTACATCTTTTAATTCTCAGTGCCTGGGTGTTTAGTATGAAGAGCTGTATTATTGGTTAATATTGCTTTGCAGCATCATTAATAGGGAAATGGGAAACATACAGAGGTTCTACAGGTACTGCAACATACCAGAGAAGCAAGCTTGTTATTTTTATCTTCAACAAATTACACCCACTTCCTACTATATGAGATGCATTTAATTTTTTCATTTATGTCTTATTGATCCCAGAGTTGTCACGCTTTTCATTTTTTTACCAAATCTACACCAGTCTGTTCTTGTGGCATCACATTTAGATTTTGAACTGTGTCATTGTCTTGCCATCTGTTAAAGCCCTATGTCTGCTGAGCACTATTGTGAGAGAGCTGCCAATTGCTAGCCAAGTCAGAGAAGGTAACAGATTTTTAATTATGCAGACAGGATGGGAGTGGTGGGGTACTGAACAGTGAGTGATTATTGCTCGGACAGTGGTTGTGTCTCTCAAACAGCCTGCTAACAGCATGCAGTCTACCAGAAGTGGCTAATGTTGTACATGCGTAACTGCTCCTTGGAGATAAGCTGAGGGAAGTGGACTTGCTGGCAGGGGGCTGTGATTGATGGGTGCCCAGCTGTGTGGAAAAGTGGGCACAGAATTAATTGAATTACAAGTTTGGTAGCTGGAAGGAGCTGAAAACTCTCTGTAGTCTGCCTTCTGACCTAATGCTTGCTGAACTTATAGCTTCTTGCTTTGATAAATGAGAAGGCCCATATAAATAATTGCTTCCTCTATTTTCCATTTATTAGTATTCAGGATAGGCCACTTTGGAACTGAAAATGAAGAGATTAGGTGTATGTAACCCCTGCCTGTTGGATGCATACAATCTTCAGACCATTTTGCACCACCGAGTTGCCGACTGCTCACTCAGCCAGTCTCCACATGCAGATCTCCATTTCATCAAAGGAGACAGGAGGGAAGAGGCCCCAGCAGCTCAAAGCAGGTCTGCTATTTTGTTGGGACAAAAATCCCCTGAGCTTTAACAGGAACTTGTTCTGCTTTATTCTCCTTTCTGTGCCTTTACGAGTGTACTTGGAAAGAAAAAGGGATTAAGAACACCTATGGCAGCACTAAACTGAAGATCAAAGAGCACAGCCTGTTTGCAGGGGTTGTGACTGCATAATTAAAGGCTAGTCTGGAGGTGGACTGTGGGGGACTTATTGTTCCCTTAGAATGATTGTGGCAAACTGGGCATAGAATGAATTTATTTAGGATATAAGGAGGAGGGAATGCCATCTCTAGGCAACAAGGCTGCTTGCAAGCAGTCATGCTGGGTCTGGGTCCTCTGAGAGTGCTGCTAATGCTGCGTGTTTTCAGGACCCTAGGACTGGGACAGGACCAGGGGCCTTAAATTGCAGGAAGGTGATACAACCCCACCACCATACACTGCGGCTGGGGAAGAGGGATTGCTCTACTTCTGGCTTTTGAAGCATGACTATTACTCAGTTGGGGCTGACATTACAGCAAGAGATTAGATTTATGGGCTGGAGCCTTTCACAAGTCCTAAACTGTCCTGGCTAGTGTTTTTCACTTCAGCCGTGGCTCCCCTAACTGGAGTGTTTTTAGTCAGGGGTGTCTTCTTCTAAAGAACTTGCACTTGTACCCTAACATCATGGAAGAAATTTAGAAAATGGCAAGAATGTCTGAGTTTGTGTTTCCCTTTCATCTCAGTTCTGCCTTTCTGCCACCTCTGGTACTGAATGAAGCTGTAAATTAACTTTCTTTGCTGCTGGGGCTGTGGGATAGCTGCAGGTGGTCTCTGTATGCCTGGTGGGTGCTGCCTGCCCTGGGCCTCCCCCAGAGAGGAGGGAGAAGCCTGGTTTCTCACACACTGAGACAGCTGCTGGAGGTGTGGGGATAGGAGCCGGTCCCAAAGCATGATCAATGCCCTGCATTTGTCGGTGAAACCTGTAAAGGGCTTGTATGCTGCCCACGTATTGGCTTCTGTGTTGTGGGGCTTCCTGCTCAATGGCAGTTCCTGCATGTGCACCCAATGCGGTATACTTCATCCTGGAGTTTTTTACCAAGAATGCTATTGACTTGCTGATTGATCAAATGACTGGTTAAAATAAGGGAAATAGAAGGTACATTACTGACTTGATTTCCCCTCTGCTGTGCACTTCATTAGACTACACTAATCCATGTTATGACTTCTGAGATTTTTCTCTTCTGTTGATGAAAATACAGTCAATGAAATAAAAACTGTATGAAAAATTAATTTGCTGAGTCATCAGATCTCGAATCTTGCTTGATTACAGCCCTGTTGTCAGAGCCCCAGGCTTCATATGCTTCAAATTCCCAGATCATTACTGAATTGTTTAGTGTGTAGCTGATCACATCTTTGCAATGTTACTGAGGTAGGAATTTACTTGTTAATTGTCGGTGAAAGCACCATTCTTGGCTGATCCAAGGGTAGCTTGTTGGAGAAATTTCAATAGAATTGGGGGGGTTGATTGTTTTGGGGCTTTTTTTGGGTTTTGATGCAGGACATATATTTTCAGCATGGTACCTCTTGGAAAGGGATTGCAAATGCAAGCTTCTGAGTCAGCAAAGAGCCATCCAGGTTAAGAATGAGAATGAATGGTACAAATTGTTTGTAGTTCTGTTGAATTGTGACTTGTAGCCAAAATAAGTGGTGCACTTCTAGAAGTGGGGAAGTATAAATTTAATGGGATAATATGCCAGGTGTCACTGACAGTCTTGCCTGTACTTTCATCTGTGTTGCTAATGTGAATATGTTTCAAATGAGCTGTCTTCAAGAGATTTCACTTTTGTACAGTGGCCTGTACAAGATGATACTAGGGCTTAGACATTTGCGTCTTCATGACCTTCTCAGTGTGGGCTCTGCTGGACAATAAATTCAATTATCTCTTAAGTTCCCCAGGCCAATACTGAGGGAAGGCTGTGTGCAAAGCAGAAAATGGTGCTCGTTAGTATTTGCTGACTAAAAGCTGTAACAAATGCAACTTGGTTATTTTAATGGATTGCTGTTATGTGTCCCTGTATCTTAAAGGCCAGCATATGGTGAATGTTTTTTGCCAGGATTATCTGATTTAAAAATTGAAGAAAAATATTCAATCCCCTCTCTAGTATCCAGTGTTAATACTACTGGCACAGCATACTCATCCAAGCTATGAACATATTAATGATATGCTTTTATATATCACTAAAACTTGCCTATCTTTGTGAGCATGCTCCTTGTGAACCTCACTGATTCTTGCTATGTAATCTTGAGCTTTGTATCCCAAGCTTCAAGAATACACCCAGAATTACAGCTCATGTTGGCACATTGTTAAATCACAACTACTAGTAATGTGCTACAAAAGCAGATCATCCACTTACATAAAATGTTTTTTTCCTGGAAGATCAGGTGCCTCTGTTCAGTGTGTGTGTGTGTGTGTAGCTACTGGGCTGGCCTCCCAGGGCCATCCCAGTGCAGGGACTAGCCCCAGCAGGGTGCTGCAGGGGTTGCTTTTACCTGCCCTCCTGCCATGGTGCCTGGTAGGTTTGCCCAGTACCAAGCTCTTCAGAGCTGCTTTCAGGTCTTAAAATGCTGAAGTGCAAAGTTTACCAAAGGGATAGGCAAACAAAGCAAGTGTGGCAGAAAGGGCGTTGATGGATGGTGCTGGTGGATGGGGAGAAATGATGCATTTCTTTTGGCTGACACAGCAGCGATGACTTGGATGGAAGTCATGGACACTGAAAGTAATGAGGTGATTTTTTTGTTTGGGATCCTCTACATCCCCATGACAGTGACAGAAAGAAGATCAGGAAATCTTCATAATTAAGAGCTTGTAGGAGAGGAAAAATACAGTTTGTGTAGAATTTTAATTATAATTAGTCAAGGGGAATAACAACCTTTAAGAAAAAAAGCTTAAGATGTGAACACATTTCTAGAGCTAAACCAGGATTTGTTTTTTTTTTTGTTTGTTTGTTTTTTTGTTTGTTTGTTTGTTTGTTTTTAACAACATCTTTTTTAATTTGTTGAACAGCCAAAAGCTATTTTGGAGCGAATTCAAGGAAATAAACCTTGTACAATAAATAAGGTAGAGGTTATAAACCATCAGCATTCTAGTGACTGCAAAAATATCATTAGTATTGAATCATTTGACAGTGTAATAAAGGAGGTCTTTTAAAAAAAAATTCTGAACATATGCTCTCTCACTGCTTACAATCTGAATTTTAAAGTTGAAATATTTAATACACTATTGTAGACATAATGACTATGCTTGTCCTCATTAAGGTCCTTATTTGGAAAAAAAAGAATGGATAATAAGTGTAAGTAGGTATCTAGACAGCAGGGTCAGTAATGTGAGTAACAATAACCATCTGGTAATGACTGGGAGCTAACTTACAGAAGGAGAAAATAGACAGAGAAGCAATGGCTTCTAATTACACAGCCAAAAAAAGCCCTGGCTGGTTGTTTACAATACACTGCTGAAAGTGTATTGCAGCTAGGGCATAAGAAGAGATAACCGTCCTCTGATAAATGGGAACTGGGAATGTGCAATAAAGAAATACCACTCATACTGATATTTTGTCTTTAGTGATGCTTGGTTTCCTACACTCTGTAAACCTTCCATTGACCCTGGGAATTTTGCTCACATAAGGAGTGATCTCACCTACCAAGGAGGCAAGTAGCTAGAGAGAAAAAAGCAAATTTTCCTGTGTCTTGAGAGAAAATATTGATGTAACTTGAGAGAAAGTATTGATGGTAAATATGGAAAACGTGAGTGAGTAATCTTTGGGAGCTTGATCCTGCTGGCCAAAACTAGCCAGTGTTACCCCCTCATGACTGTATTAGTGGGTGATTTGCCTACCTAAAGGTGAGGCTTAACAAAGCTCCTTTAGCTTTAATATTGCTGCGGCTGCAAATCAGGCCTAAAAATCTTGTCACCATGTCTCTGAGTTTTGAGAGGTGAAAAATAATATGTTTAGCTTTTAGCATTACATTTCTAAGGACTAGGGAGTAGACTGTGTGATTAATATTCAGAAAAGGTACTGACTTGTGTCAAGTTGTCAATTACAAGCATATCAGTCAAAATCAGCTGCGGGGAAAACCTTGATAAAAATAATAGAAAGATGTTTATCAAAGAAATGTGCAATTTCATTAGAAACACACATTGGTTGACTGGTGATTTTGATTAAAAAGATAGTGTAATTGCTGGTGGACCTTCTCTAGGACAGAGCAGTCCTTCTCATTTATCTTGCCTTACAAAAAGGTGCCAATAATTTTGTTGAAGGAAGAGTAAAATTAAAAGCACAACCAGAAGAATATAAAGAGAGGAATGAGCGTTTTCATGGAGAAAGGTTTGAAAGTGATGGAAACTGCAGTTCTGTGGGCAATTTCATGTACAAGCTGCCTTACTTTCATGTATAGCTGAAACACAGTTTTACAGTGAGTTTGGTTGCAGAGCAGAACTTAGTATTGTGATATATTTAGGAAGATGTTTGCATCTTTTGTGCAGTGATGTAGCTCTGTTGAAGCAAATACATACTTTGTCACATGCTTTTGTTTTGCTTTTCCCTGGGTTAAAGTTGAGATAATTTATAGTAGTATTCCTTTACTGATTTGCAAATCTCATTAGAGCAAGAGGATAAATGTGAGCAGTAAGGAAAAATGGGAAGATTGGCCTTGATGCCAAGAGACAGCCTCTTGTCTGCACCCAACTCGTTTGTGACAGAAAAAGTCAGGCAGGTGATATCTCCAGTAAGGCACCTACATCGCACTTCATAGATCAGTTCCTGGATATCCCCCCGAGGATTTGCACTCTAGCCCTGCACGGACACCTCAACAGAAGTGAAAAAATGCACTAGACTTAATTCCACGGTCTCTAAACTATGCCTATAGACTCATACCATTCCACCTTTCTCATGTAGACTTCTACAAGATGAATGTTCCCCGTGTTTCCCTGTTTTTCAGGTTCTCAGCAGTTATTAGAACAAGTCGCTCTCATTGATTAGTGTGCCTGTCATCGGGCCTTTGATGGATCACATCTGGTGTTATTGTTAGCACAACATGTTTGGTGGTGTCACGTGCAAGAGTTAACTGGTGTAAACTGGATTTGAAGCATAGGAAACTGTACTACTCAACACCAGAAAGGATATATATGTCCCATTATCTCTAGACTTGTAATGATTTTGTTGTAGTTCCCCAGCAGATGTAAACTGTATTTTACAGAATACTTTATTTCTGTTAATTGGATCATATTATATGCTATTAGTAGCCAGCGATTTGGAGAAAAAATTGCTTGTTTTTCTTGTGAGCGAAAATAGAAGCCTCTGTTTTGAAAGTGACTTTTAGTGTTTCCTATATTATCTACCACACTGGCAACCTTTCTGTTATTGCACCTTATTATTGTATCTTAATCCAACTAGCTGTTTCACCTGCATGTCTGTTATCTCAGCTGACACTGCAGTAAGAGAGCTGGGGGTCCTGATCTGGAAAAACTTGCTCCTAAATGTGTGCACTGCTTTTGCAGAGTGCGCAGCTCTTGCTCCTCTGTAGGGTGGCTCCTGCCATGGTTGAACACTCAGCACTTCTGATGTATCCAGCCTTATTTCTTCTCTTTCCTCCCTTTCCTCATCACACTCTTGGTTTCCTGCTCCAACAAAATGAAAAGCCTCCGTGGACTGTGTGCTTGGCAGTTGGATTTTTTCATTCCTAGAATTTTTCCTTTTTCTGTTTGAAAACTTGGTGTGCTTGTCTCTGACTGTCGTGATTAGATTAAGAATGTCTCAAACAATCTTGAATGGGTTCTTGCAAAGCTTGTATGTGCACATGATGAACTGAGGCACAGAGGAGAATGAGAAGGTCACAGGGGATTCATTGGAAGAACTCGGAACTGAGTTGTGTTTTAGCCATTTGCTCACAGCATCAAGGAACGAATTTTTAATTTTCATAGTAACATTTTGTTTTAAATTTCTTGAATGATTTTGGGTTTTGAACAAAATTCAGAGCTATGTGTCCATTTCTTTTGACAGCAGTGATGATTTTGAGGCCAGGGTTGTTCTCTGGGCCTGTTTCACAACAGGGCTCCCCCTGACTGCTGTCCCAAAAGACTAGGAGAGGCAGCCTGGGATAGGGTTGAGCAGCAGCCAGAATGGAAATGATGGTAGGAGCTGCTTATGCTAGAGCTGCCACTGAAAGAAATGTAATCATGCACAGCACCTACGCAATAATAGGACCTTCCCTTTTGTTCCTTTTAAAATGATAACTAATCTCTTAGTCTTTGCAGAACAACCTTTTTGTTTTCTGAATTTTGAGACCTCTTAAAATACAACTTTCTTCCTGCAAAAAAATTGCCTTGTTGTCCAGCCATTGCAAAGGATCTCTTCCCCACTACACGCAGGAACAAGGGAAATTAGTGTGTGTGTAACTCTGTGGAATGAAGGAGTCTCAGCTCCTTTTTTGCAATTCTCCCTCAGCTTGTTTCAGTAGCATGCAAAGTTTCCTGTTCCCTTTGCCACCTGTGAGGCCTGTGATCTCAAGCTATGCAGCTGCCAAAACCAGTCCAGCTTTGTAAGCAATTAATCTGCAAATGAACTGTCTGCAAATGAAATCGGGAATCTTTTCTGACTCATCCTCTTTGTTTATAAAGTCACTTTCTTTTCTGTTCAAGTCCCCATCCTTGTCTTCCATGTTCTTTCCTTTGCTACTCTTCTATTGCTTTCTTCCCCTCATTTTTTCCCCCATTGTTACTTGTATGAGTCCCAGTTCTCCTGTTTCCTTTCTGCATTCTTCCCCTATTTATTCTCTTCTCTCCTCCATCCCTAGAGTGCTATCTTCTTCCTTTATCCAGGATACCTTCTACTGATCTGTCCCTACAGAGTGGCAGACTATTTGTGGCTTTTGTTAAGTCCAGGAACTACATGTGGCATGTAGCTAGTCTCAGCATCTTCCTTTCTGTCTCTCCCTTTGCCTCTGATGGTTTAGTTCCTGTAGCATAGCTTTTTACTGAACACAGTGTGACTGAGAGGATGGCTTTTCTCCTAGACTGAAAGATAAAGCAGGCAAATGTCATACCAGATGGGTGTTGCCAGAGGGACATATAGGTACACACCACTGTTTCAACACCCTGATGCATTATGGCATTATTGTCAATTGAAACAGCTGCTAAAGGATTTCAAAATCTGGCATGCAGACTGCAGCTTGTATAATGTATCGTCTGTATTTGTGGAAGTGTAAATGGCAGACAATGGGCTGTGTTGCTCTTGCGTTTCCATTGTTGGGGGGACATGGAGGATGTGCCTGCTGGCACCTACCTCAAACATGTCTGGCTACTGCCCTGTGTGGCTGGCTACTGTCCAGAAACAGCCATCTTGAAAAATCAATACTTGATTAGAAAGGAATTTATGATCGTAATCCACACCAATTTTTTTTGGTTGATAAACTGACAAAGAACTGAACCAATGGCCAAGTCCCACAGGAAATACAGAATACAACTGGTTGTGATTTCTGCACTGTAGCAGCCCAGGGTGAGTATGAGACATCAGTGTGATGGAGTCATAAACGTATACAGAGATGTTTCTGGAGGGGCATACAGCTGACCCTCTGTTATTCATGGGTGAGTAACCTCAGCTGCAGGTGGATGGGGTCACACTGTCAGAGATACCTGGCTTAGCACTGCGTGGATCCAGCTTGGCTCTGGCGAGATCTGTCAGCTGTGGCCCTGCATTGCCAGGATTTGGCTGTACAGCTCCTGTGGCAGGTGTGAGCTATGTGAACTGGTCAGATATGAGTGATTTAGTTTTATGCCCAGTGTCAGCCCTGCTGGATGGCTCAGCGCCCAGCCGGTGCTGGATGGATGCATTAGTATTGGTGGGATGCTCTAACAGCATGGAGTGCCAGCAGGGCCCTGCTGATGTGAACGCTGGGGCTGTGCCACGGTAGGTCTGCAGAGCTAGTGGGGCCCCAGGTGTGGGACATTTGCCTGCTTCTCTTGTGCTGCCCAAGCATCCCACAGGCTGGCATCACACTGCTGTTGCTGCTTCTCCCCTCACCCCGCGTGAGGGCAAGTGACACTGAGAGCCATAGCTCAAGGCCCTGGTAAACCCTTAACAGTGCAAGTATGTACAGCCCTTTTGGTGCAGGCTGGAGCAGGTGCAGAAGGAATTGCAAGGCTCATCAGGGAACAGAGAATATATATTGTGAGGAAGCTTTGGTTGGCTCAGGAAAGCAAAGCCTGAGAATGGATGTGTTACTATATAAATATGCCTAAAGAACAAATGCCAGGGAAAGAGTTTTGCAAGATAAATGTTGGCACAAGTAATGGGCATAAACTGGCAGGGAATAAATTTGGATTGGAAGTAAAGTTCCTAACTCTCAGAAGAATAAAACTCTTGGACAATGTATCTATAGCAGAAGCAAAAGGGCAATTCAAGGGCAACTCTTCTGGTTTAAGAAAGGATTATCTGAAGCGGGCATGGTAGCAAGTGTTGGAGTTCATATCAGGAAGCACCTTAGTCCTGTGCATTTCATTCGCAAACTATTCAGGGTCATTTTTGTGAGCTCAGACTGGATAAATGTAATAGTAGAGAGAGAAGGTAGCAACAAGTAACCATGAAACAACAATTTGTACCGTTAGTGTAATGATTTTTCTTTGTGATGTAGTGAATATAGAAAAAAATCCAGGGAGAATAATTAAACACCTTCTTAAAGATGAACTTTAAAATTAGAATATAATTAAAAACATATAGAAACACTTCCAATTTTCTGTTCTGCACTTGTGATGCTTTGTGAGTCTGTGTGAAGGTCAGTTATTCAAATCATCTGAATTATCTGATGATTGTGCAGAATGTATTGGAAAATACAGGTGATCTGGCTGAACAGCTGAGCAATAACATAACACAGACAGCTGAGAAAAAGTTCATCTTTGGATGGTGTTTGGTTATGCTGCAAACCATGACTGGCTAAAGCCTTCTCCAACGAAGGGGTGCCTGTACTCCTATGACCCCTGGGAATGTGTCACCGTCATGACCATTCTTAATAAAGAGGCAACATTAAAATGCCGTTGCCACAGCAGCTAAAATTGCTCAGGCAAGGAGAGAAGACATTTTGCTGTGATTGCTTTTATATCAGCCTGCTGGTGACATTCTTGGAATTAGTGGTAGAAAAATAGATACTGTGTAAGTTGTCTATGGGAAAATCTTTTATTTCTCATGACCAAACAATAGAATCATGCAGACCATTGCCATGGTACTAGCACCTAACTCTTCTCACTTGTGTCACTCCTGGTTTTAGTCATTTGATGAAGTCTCTATCTTGAAAACTTTAATTTTCTCACTTGTTTCCTTGTCAAATCAACAGTTTATTTTCCTCCTACAAATTTCTTGCTGATGTTTATTAAATGCTCAGTGGATACCAGAGATCAAGCTTTAACCTGGTATTCAGAAATTAAAGCTTCCTTTGATTTCTGATAAGTTTTAATATCTTGTGAAAATGACTGCAAATGGAACTACTGAAGTGTCCGGAATAACTCAGGAACTAAAGCCATTTTCTACTGCAAGCTGAATAAAGCATGCAAAAGTCCCATCAGATGCTGACTGTTGTCACGACAAGAGACAACATTATGATGCAAGTCTTAAGCTCTTCAAGATTTAAGCTCTCCTATTTTGTGAAATGTAAATTTTGAAGTCATTACTGTTGTATGGAGGCCATTAGCAATTAATATATGTCTATCCCTTCTTGCTAGTTAGTACACCAGAAATCTGCAGAGGGAATTATTTGCCTGATTAAAATATCTTTTTTTTTTGGCAGTGGGAGGGGAATGTGCAATTTTCATTAGCCCTTTTTCACTGACTGGTGAGATACCTACTTTTTAATCTGTTGAAAAACCTTGAGGATTAGCTGTGGCATTTAAAATTAAATGGAAAAAAAATTAAAATAAATGTTTTTAGTTAGATGTAAATCTTGATGTAGACCTAGGTATTTTCATCTGAGAAGTATTCAAATCTGGATTTTGTGGCTGTCTTCTCATTCAAAGAGCTAGGAGCCTGCATACTGGCTGAGGTCTGTTTTTGTTGCTTTTTTCTTTTTGGTGTTGCAGCAGAGTTTTGTCCACGATAACACCCTAAAGAGTGATTTATTTAAACTAATTGCTGTTCTCATTAAGTCAGGAGACTATGTTAATTGTTACACATTACACTGAAAATCGAGGGTTTATGAAACAACTTTTCACAAGCAGAGTATAGATTGTGTTAAACCACCTGGGGAAGACAGGCTAGTGGCTCTTCTGTGTGCTAGTGATCTTAGCCTTAAAATATATATTTACCTTTGCTTACAACTTGGGTTTAATTTGTAATTAAAGCTGTGGAAGGAAATCTGATTTTTTTAGATTAAATGAAGTTTTGTATGTGAGAAAATATAAAAAAAGATACTTAAATAGGCTTCTCATAAGTCACTTTAAGGACCTTCAGGCCTTGGATAGGATAAATAACTCTTGAATATAAACCATTCATGATCCTCTAAAGCATCTCTAAAACTATGGTTAGTGTGAAATTGCTGCATTTGCTAAAATAATAGGAGTAAATTATCACCCTACGTATCACCGTTATAGGCCTACCTATATATAAACTTGCTTTGATTTATTTCATTTGGTTAAAACTCCTTTGTTCGATACTCTCATTTTCAGTTTAGTATCAGCATATTCCTAACTGACTTCTGAAATCAAATTGCATCAGAATTAAACTCAACTCTTTTTAACCTGCTATACTGAAATAATTAACTTAGTTTAAAAATAATGACACTTACTTCAGAATAGTGTGACTCATTTTGTGGACAAGCCATTAGCCTGAATAATCAGTCATATTTAGGCTCAGAGATGGTTACTGGTGAACAGTACATGCAAAATATTGCTTTGTGCCAGGGCAAAACAGATTTTCATCAGTAACTACAAAAATGGTGCGTCTCAAGAGGGCACTTGTATTTGCTTTCCTGTCAGTAGATGCTGTCAGCATCCAACTGCCAAGTCAGGCTTCAAAATCCAGTATTTAGTGTACCCAGAGGAAAGCATAAACATAGACTCTGAAGAAGAGTCCACTGGTTTTGGTTGGAAACTGCAGCAATTGCTTTATGCTGGCATTTGTGGGATTCCTGTATTTCAAGTACTGAGTGCCTGGAGACATTCAGCTCTTGGCTCCTCAAGGCACAGAAGTGTTACAAATAATTGTGGCACATGAGAGCCCAAAATGGCAGGACAGGATTCTGGGAGTGAGTTATCTATTTTCTGTCTCCTTAGAGCTGTAGACATAAGCAAGCTCTCTTTTATTTCATCTCGCTTTTCTGAGTTACTGTGATTTGCTTTTTGTATTTGCATGTCAGCTGCTGTCTGACTGCCTGTTGCTTTCTGACACAGAGAAGAAACTGTGATTCAACTTACCAAAAGTGTAACGTCAGAGAGCAGCTTTTTATGGTTGTCCCTATCCACATCCAGATTTAGCAGGCACATGTGAGGCAGCATATCTCCATATACACAAAAAAATTTCACAGGTTCTAGACTTCAGCCTGGATTTTCCTTCACTCAGGAGATTGTAGAACTGAGATCCAGCTCTGCCTTAGAGTAGTGTAGATTTTAGGATCATTATTCCTGTAAATATTGAGCTTAACTAATATTCAATAATGTCCATATTCATTAGTGAATAAGATGCAACTGACATCCTTTGCTGCTGTATTGCTTTGTGGTCATTAGTTTGCTGGATTTTAATAGCTGCAGTGAACTTTGTGTGTCCCTACTGTAGTCCTTGGAGAGGCTGCTCACCAAAGCTCACTGTGCTCAAGCATATTGCAAGAAGCTTCTAGCTCTCCCTACCTACATTTCTACAATCTCCAGATCAAAATCTCCATGCTCCCCTTTCCTCTGATACCATAATTTCCTTTGCTCTTCTTGATTTTATCTCCTTGTAATAGCTACCTCTGCCCTTCCCATTCTAGGCATCGCCCTCACTGTATCCAGTCAACCTTGCTATATTTGCTCCCTTCCAGCTTGATACCAATTTCACTGATTAGCTGGCTTACTACAAGAGTCCTCTTCTTTCCTCTATTTTTACTGTAAACTATGCTGGTGTATTTAGTTGGATAATTTGGAGAGGGCTGGGGATGACAGAGGAAAGTCAGGGCCCTTAAGTAGGTGGGTTTGTCATAACATGAATATTGCTTAGACAAGAATCATCTCTTAGATAAACTCTGATTTGTAATTATGTCAGTTGCATTTTCTGTATCTCTGTACCATGTATATATTAAAAAAAAAGTTTGAAATTGGCTTTTTGCCCAAGTAAAAATATGCTTGTAGCTGTGAAGGCTGCAGACTATCCACTGAAGCAGCCTTGCTGTTATGATTATGTGAGGATTAAAGCCTGGTGGCTTATTCTTGTGAGGGCCATTTGGGCAAACATCTGAGCTCTACACTGAGACCTCATGTGTATTCAGAGGATAGCTAATGGATCAGGAAATAGATAGTTTCAAATCAGTTACAAAATTCTGTGTAGTATTGCCTTTTATTTCCAGGTACTTTGCATATTTTCTGGTTTTGTGACACTTTCATATTCATAATATTCTTTTTTTACTTAAAAAGTTGTGTTGGGGGAAAGGATCTAATATGTCATGTAAAAGATAAAATGGGCTTTATAGAAAATATTTGCTATTGCACAAAGCTTCAAGGTGAAAACTAGGAGAAATATTTTTTCCTTTCAGTCTTTCAGATGCTTCTTGAGTTACAGCAACACTGGAGTAAAAAAACCCTTGGATATGGGAGTTAGATATGTGGGTCTCATTAGTATGGAGACTAAATGGTTGGCTTCTCAAATCCTATATAACACATTAATTGAACTCTGTCTAGTACATGGTAACAACAAGTTTTTCATGATGCACAGCTGTATTCTGTCTGTATCCCTGTAAAGTCAAAGAACGGTGCCCTAAACAAAACACTTCCAGCAAATGGCTGGTATGTAATTGGGTTAAGTTATAAAGTCAGTAAGGAGAATACAAGCAGCTGTAACTGAAGCCTTTTTTAATCTGTCTCCATTATTTTGATTTTTTAAAAATTTTGTTTCATGAGGTGTATCTACACACAATGATGGATCAGCTCATATTCTCTTTGAAAGCTGGGCTTAAATGTATGATCATATTCTCAGCATGACTTATCGTATACTTAATGCTGATGGGTACTGCAGAAGTGATGTCAACAGGCCATATAGCTTTTCTAATGAATACTTTTTTCATCCTAAATTCTGAAGGAAAACAATGTAATCTGTGTGCTTAAATTTGGTGTCAATTTGGCTAAGAGTCGGGGGGGGTGGAGGAAGGTAAGTAGAACAGAGAAAAGTTAAAACCAAAACAAGCCAAAGAAACAAATAGAGCCCTAGGGAGGCTTTGAACAGAATTGTGGCGTTGTGTGTGATGCCCATACCGAATTATTGACAGGACCATTTGTCACCATGCCCATGAGGTTTTCAGCAACTGTAGAGCAGTCTTGGGATCTCTTCCTGGCATGCTGCCATGCTCTGGGTGCTCAGTGCTGGCGGAAAGTCATCTTCTCTTTCCCTGTTGGTAAAATGGGAATGGTAATACTCATCTTGCTCTCAAGGAGAAAAAAGTGGGTTTTTTTGTACGTCAGGATGCCTCAGTGAAAACTGGCCTTACTGTGATAAGAGTTTCTGTTAAATGTGTGACATTTATGCGTGAATGCTGGCTGTTGTGTTCCTCTGTCAGGTCCTGCTTGTTTTGAGAAAGTGTTCAGCTCTTTCTGTTGTGAAGAGGAAAAGGGAGAAGGGCAACACTGGGAGAGGCCCTCAAAATCAGTGCTGTGACAAATGGGCCAAGGTGCTCTGCAGCTCACCTGGCTTCACCCAGGGTCCGTGTACAGAGTGTGGGCCACAGGAAACAGTAACATCTCTGTCATATCTGTAGCAGCTGCACTGAGGTTGTGCATCTCTGTGCTCAAGTAACAATGCAGATGTCATCAAAGATGCATATTAAAAAAAAATCTAAACCTGCAGTTCCACCAGAATACTGGATATTTCACTGATGATCAGGAATGAAAGTATGCATTTCATTTCCAAATGGATTTGGGTCTGTTTTCTAACACATGGCTAATTTCTGATGAACTTCTCTGCTTGGAACCCACCTAATTGTAATTTTTTGGCTGCTGCCTGATCACCCATTTCGGAATTTCTCCTGTGACCAGGGACTTCGTTGGGAATATTAGTTGGCTTCAGTGGAGAAATTGACTTTGAGCGCTTCACTTGGTAAATTACAGGCTCTGCTCCTAATTATAGACACACACTTGTGGGAACATAATCGTACAGTTCCCTGAGGTATGTCTGGATTGCTGTGTCCAGATTTTGAAAGCTAGAGGGTAAGATATTGGGTTTTCTTTAATATTAAATTATGAAGTGAAAGCCAGGGACCTGAGGCCACATGGCTTAATACATGCTGTGCTAACAAAATAATGAAAGCCTGCTTTGAAGTAAAGCAGGAAAATCTGCCTTCCCTATAAACATCAACCTGAGCATCAGAGCAGTTGTTTAATTCTTGAATCTTACTATTTGTCACAGGGCAAGAGTCCCTGGAGGATATCACCCCTGCAGTAAACTGTAATCACAGAAGACAGCTACTACACTGAAATAACCTGGAGAAGGCTCCCATTGCCAGGAAGCAGCAATGGCAACACAGACGGAAGGCTGAACTGTGTCAGTGTTTCATTTATGTAATGGCTAACCTCCTGCTTAATGAATATTTGAAATCAAAACATGCCATTTTATAACAGTAGGTTTTGGGTGAAACTTCACTCACTTTTCTACCGTAATGCAGTGCGTAAACTTGCTCCTCATCAGCAACATCGCAGATTTGTCACTCTGTAACCTGTGTTTATTTTGCTGCTGGAGCTGAATTTTCTTAGAGCTGCAGTCAAGGAGCCAGTCTGTGCTGCAGTGTATCCTCTCACATGAGCTAGCGATTTGCTTCTCATTCCTTGCTTCCTGACATAATTTTATCCAGTGGGACAATGAAGCTGATTCTGCTTTTCCTCAACAAATCTTTTTTTTCTGGCTTTGTGCAGCAGAGTGCTATTGCCCCTCTGATTTAGTCTTAGGGGAGATGGCAGTCATGGACATGACTTACCCTTCTTATGCTGACACTGGCTATGTGAGGACAGCTGTCAGAAAATTGTTACAGTTCTCATAACCCACTCTTGCATGGTTGTCTGTCCTCTCAAAAGACAACGAATAGTCAGGTTGCAGCTTCCCTACTAGTGATCAGTGATAACCTTCTGGTGTATCTCAGAGTCTTGGGACATTGACAACTTCTAGACTTTTATGCTCACAGCAGTTCGCAGCACCCAGCTGGTGATGACATCTGCTGGGATAACAACAGTCTCTTGCCTTTAAGATTTCTTGCTTGTTCTTCCCATCATGTTAGCAAAGGCAAGGGAGAGAAACTGTTGATTGCTAAAGACCCAGGATTGCTGGGGGCATTAAGCATTTTGTGAAAAGGTAGAAAAATCAGTAGTTTTGTCTTAGGAGGAAATGCTATTGCATATTAGGAAAAAAAAATCTAGATGGTTAAAATATTAATGGAATGTTGCTCCTGTTAGTGTTGAAACTGTTGAAAGGCTGCATATTAATAAGGACAGTATTTCCTTTAATCTCGTCTGCAAAGCTAGAGTCTGCTGGTAGTCTTGGGAGGTTATAAACAGCTTTACCAGGTTTGCTTTTGGAGCACTGCCACTTGGGCTAATAACTCCATTTTGCTCTGTGGCTTGTCAGAGTGTCCTTATTTTGTTTGTGGTTACATCTGATGAGCTAACAGATCATAGAATGGTTTGGGTTGGAAGGGACCTTAAAGATCATCTAGTTCCAAGCCCCACTGCCACGGGCAGGGACACCTTCCACTAGACCAGGTTGCTCAAAGCCCCATCCAACCTGGCCTTGAACACTTCCAGG
>JANHGO010000069.1:61932144-61954317 GCA_024606505.1 Aquila spilogaster
TTTTTGTACCAGGGAGCCCAGAACTGGACACAGTACTCCAGGTGAGGCCTCACCAGGGCAGAGTAGAGGGGGAGGATTACCTCCCTCGACCTGCTGGCCATGCTCTTTTCAATGCATCTGAGGATGCCATTGGCCTTCTTGGCCACCAGGGCACACTGCTGGCTCATGGGCAACCTGTCATCCACCAGGACCCCCAGGTCCCTCTCTGCAGAGCTCCTCTCCAGCAGCTTATCCCCCAACCTGTACTGGTGCATGCCGTTATTCCTCCCTAGGTGCAAGACTCTACATTTGCTCTTGTTGAACCTCATCTGGTTCCTCTCTGCCCAACTTTCCAGCCTGTCCAAGTCTCGCTGAATGGCAGCACAGCCTTTGGAAGAAGCCTTTGAGGAAGGCTGGCTGTAGCAGAAATGCTGAGTCACAGCTTGAACCAGTGATTGAACACCTGGTGGGAAGGCAGGGCCAACCCAGGGGAGCTCAGGTGTGTGCAATGCAATGCAGTGCACCTGAGTGACCGGAAGGCGTGGAGCCAGGATCCACCCCTTTCCAGACGTCATATAAGGGTTGACAGGGGAGGCCAGGGTACCTTACTGGAGATCCCTGCACATCTGAGGCCTTCTGGGGGTACGCAGATTCTTTCCTTTGTTTCTGTGCCTACGGCTGTTGCGTTTGAGAGTATCCTCACTTGCTGCAGGACTTTGCTACTATGCTGTTGGTGCTGTGCTTTCTGTCACATTACAGGATTACGCTAGTTCTCCTGGGAAGGGAATTGAAAGGACCAGGGACCCTATGCGCCCTGGGAGAATGGAATGTGTGGGCAGGGAGCTCGGAAAAAAACAAGGCTATAACTTGTCTGAGTTCTGCAGATATGGAGGTGTCCTGGTTTCAGCCAAAACAGCGTTAATAGCATGGTATGGTTTGGTTGTTGCTTAGTGAGCTTAGTGAGCTGCTGCTGGGTTAATCCACAACAGGAGGATGAGGTAAGAACCACCTTGGCCTGGCTAATCTCAGTAATGTGGGGCACCATCATTTGTCAGAGATCAATTTCAAGATCTTGAATATCAGTAGTGATCTCAGGTGGAGTTAGGGAGCCTGTGTGGAGGTGAGCTACAGAGAAGAGAGGAAAGCTCTCCTGACACCACGAGCAGTAGAACTGCGGGGTTCTGTGCAATGCGGGTTTCTGGCTGTCTGGTATTTTTCCATCTATAAAATTAAGGCTGAATGTTTTGCAAGGATAACATCCATTTTGGCTTGGGCACGAAAGGAGCAAACTACATCTGAGGCTTTCCCTTGTTCTGGGGAGGCTGACCCCACAGCAGCTTTTGTGCAGGCAGTGCAGCAGCCAGAGCAGCAGCATTTGATACATGAGAAGTTTCTCTTCCTTGCTGCCCAAAGGCTGTTTGCTCCAGCCATCAATGTCATCCCCCACAGCTGCCTCTGTACCTGCCATCTGTCTCTGTGCACGGTGGTGTAAGGTCCCTTTTTAGCACTTAGGTGCTGCTACATTAGACACATCTTGGGCAGTAGTAATACACAGTAAATAATTCTGTTGCATTTTGAAATCTTCATATAAAACATGTCTATGTGAAGCTTAAGTCCGTGTTTTCCGTCCTGATGTTTTTGTTCTGAGGAAGTGTATTAGCTACTTCAATGAACCAAAAAGACCTAAAATAGGATGATGTGGCCTTCCCTTGGGGCGAGGATGCAATGCTCTACTTGTCTGAATCTCTACGCTTGCTTTCTTAGTGAGTCACCTCACGTATCGACAGCTCAGAAGTCGTGGTTATGTAGGTAATAAATGGTACGTGATAACATACTGTTACTGAGTGATTTAATGCCACACTCATATGGTGACAGACAGCAGCAGAAAGCACCAGGCCCCAGGAGCTAGATGTGAAATCAGTGCTCTTATGCTCTTCGCCTCTAATTCCTAACAGGAGAAACCTAATGCTTGGTTTAAGTGCTGAAATGTGAAATGCAGTTTTAGTGCATTTATGGGAATAGTTCACGTTGTTTTTAGGTATTCATCCATCACGTGGTGCAATTGTTGTTTATCAGAACGCACGGGGACCGAAGGCATAATTTCGCATAGGCTAATGTTAGGGAAGCGAAGTGCATTCTTGACATTACTTTTTGCATCGCTTCTTGAGCATTTCTTTTGACTTATCCTGATTTGATCTCAGAGATTTCCTACTATTTTTATTTTAGTCTCCTCTCAGTATTGGTAGTAACAGATGAAAACAGGAGATGCCATGATTTAATCGTTTTACTTTCTCAGCGATGCAGCAAGGTGCAGAATCAGAGCATGTTTAATGCTGTTTCAGTTCACATTTTCAGCTGTGGTATGTTACCTCTGAAAGCAGCAGATAATAGTACATACAGGATGACTGCTTGGATGAAATATGTGCTATGTTTTGTCATTCTCAGTACCTGGGTGTTCAGTGTGAAGAGTTATTTTGTTGGTTAATATTGCTTTGCAGCAACATTAGTAGGAAACAGGAAACACATAAAGAGACTCTACAGATACTGCAACATACCACAATAACAAGACTGTAATTTTTATCCTTCAACCAACTACACCCATTCCCTTCTCTATGGGCTACATCTAATTTATTTTTTCATCTATGTGTTTCATTTTATTTTTTACTGAATCTGATCTGATCTTGCGGCATCACATTTAGATTTTGAATTGTGTCATTGTCTTGCCATCTGTTAAAGCCCTGTGTCACTGAGCACTATTGTGAGACAGCCTCTAAGCCAGGGAAGGTAACAGATTTTTAATTATATAGACAGGATGGGAGTGGTGGGGGACTGAACAGCGAGCGATTATGGCTCGGACAGTGGTTGTGGCTCTCAACAGCCTGCTAACAGCATGCAGCCAAGCAGAAGTAGCTAATGCTATGTGTGCGTAACTGTTCTTTGGAGATAAGCTGAGGGATGTGGACTTCCTGTGGGGGGGTCTGTAATTGCCAGGCACCCAGCTGTGTGGGAAAAGTGGGTACAGATACTTTATTCACAGTTTGGGTAGCTGGAAGGAGCTGAAAGCTCTCTGTGCCCCCACCTTCTAACCTAATGCATGCTGAACCTGCAGCTTCTTGCTTTGATAAATGAGAAGGCCCATCTAAATAATTGCTTCCTCTACTTTCCATTGAGTAGCATTCAGAGTAGGCCACTTTGGAATTGAAAATGAAGAGTCTAGGTGTTGAAAGTCTCTGTCAGTTGGATACATACAATTTCCAGTTCTGCACCAACAAGTTGTTAGGTGCTCACCCAGCTCATCTCCATACATGGATCTCCATTGCCTCAAAAGGTACAGGAGGGAGAAGACCTCAGCATCTCAAAATAGTTCTGCTGTTTTGTTGGGACAAAAATCCCCTGAGGTTAATCAATAACTTGTTCTGTTTTATTCTCCTTTCCGAGCACTTGGAAAGAAAAAGAGGACAAGAACATCTATAGCAGCACTAAACTGAAGACCAAAGAGCAAAGCCTGCATGGAGGGGTTATGACTGCATAGTAAAGACTTGTCCAGAGGTGGGCTAGGAGAGAGTTATTGTCCCTTTAGAATTGCTGTGGGTAAATTGGGTCTAGAATGAATTTATTCAGGATATAAGGAGCAGGGGATGCCACCTCTGTGCAGTGAGGCTGTCTGAGAGTGCTTGGCCTGGCTCTGGGGCCTCTGAAAGTGCTGCTGCTGATGCCCAGGGTCAGGACTCTAGGACTGGGAGGGGATAGAAGGGCTTGAATTGCAGGAAGGTGATACCTCCTTGCCAAAACACAGGGGGCTGGGGAAGAGGAATGTCTCTGTTAGTGGCTTTTGAAGTATGACTGTTATTCACTTTGAGCTAGCATTACAGCAAGAGATCAGTTGTATGGGCTGGAGCCTTTCACATGTTCTAGACTGTCCTGGTTGGTGTTTTTCATTTCAGCCCTCACTTCCTGAAGTGTGTGGTTGTCTTTTTTTTATTTATTTATTTTTTTTCAAATCAACCTTCAAGTGGTGCTTCCCAAATACTGAAAGAGCTTTTGGAGGTGAGAGGATAAGGCTTGGTGCCAGAGCATGGTTGACGCCCTCTGTGCATCAGTGCCACTGTAAAGGGATTGTATACTGCACGTGCTTTGGCTTCTTTGATGTGGGGCATTTAAGCCGGAGAAATTTTAATAGAAGTAGGGTTTGTGGCTGATTGTTTTGGATTTGTTGGTTTTGTTTTTCGAAGCAGGGCAGGTGTATGTTTTCCACACAGTACCTATCAGGAAAACAATGCAAATAAAAGCTTTTGAGACAGCAAAGTGTCACCAAGGTTAGGAATTAGAATAAATGGTACAAATTGTTCAGACAAAAACAAATGAATCTATAAATGTACCTGTTTAAACTAATATATCTTTTCATTAGTATTCGTGCCATGTCCTGGTATGACTCCAGAAAATACCTTTGTAGTTGAAGAAAAAGTATAGCAGAATTGATGTAGCTGTTAGTGATGCACAATATAAATAATTTAGGTTAAATGAGGATGGGGGAGGAGAATTTAAGAGTGTCTTGAAGTAATTCATCATTCTGATGAGTTGTGGCATGCAGGCAGAATAAGTGGTGCACTTCTAGAGGAAAGGAAGTATAAATTTTTGGGGATAATGATTCAGGTATCACTGACAATCTCTTTTGTACTCCAATTTGTGTTGCTGATGCAGGTTTCAAATGAGCTGTCTTCAAGAGGTTTCACTGAGTTAGAATTATACAGTGGCCTTTACAAGGTGCTATTATGGCTTAGACACCTGCATCTCCTTAACTAATTAGAACCTGCTCAATGTGGGCTCTGGTGGACAATAAATTCAATTATCTCCTAAATTCCCCAGGCCAATGCTGGGGGATGGCTGTGTGCAAAACAGAAAATGGTGCTTGTTAGTATTGGCTGATTAAAACCTGTCATGAATGTGAAGTGGTTATTTTATGGTGTGGCTACTATGTTCCCCTTTATATGAAAGGGCAGCATATGGTTGGGTGTTTTTTGCAAGGAATGTCTGTTCAAAAACAGAAGAAAAGTACTAAAACAAAACTCAAATGAAACATTATTAACGTTACTGGTGTGGCATGCTCATCTGGGCTGTGAGCACGTTCTTAACGTTTATATCCCTAGCTTCAAGAAGGAGCACAGAATTACAGCTTTCATCTCACTGCACACTGGTAAAACACAGTTGATACTGAGTTGCTACAAGAGCAGATTGTACATGTACATTGATATATTTTTCCCTGAAGGATCAGGTGCCTGTGCTGATCAGGGGTGTCAGTGTGTGTAGCTCCTATGGCCATCCCAGCGCCATGCCAGCCCCAGCAGGTCCTGTGGGCAACTGCTTTAACCGTCCTTTTGTTGTGGTGCCGGAGATGGGCTCAGCACTGAGCATTTCAGAGTCACCTTCAGATATTAAAATGCTGAAGTGTAAAGTTTAGCAAAGTGATAGGCAAACAAAGCAAGTGTGGCAGGAGGGGCACTGATGGATGGTGCCAGCGGATGGAGAGAAGTGATGCATTTCTTTTGGCTGATGCAGCAGGAGCAACCTAGATGGAAGTCATGGGCACTGAAAGTAATCAGGTGATTTTATTGGTTTTTTTTTTTTTTTGGTTTGGGATCCTCTACATCCCCATGACATTAACAGAAACAAGATCAGAAAATCTTTTACAAATAAGAGGAGCTAGTAGGAGAAGCAAATTACATTCCATGTAGAATTTTAATTAGTCGAAGGAAATAACAACCTTAAGAAGCTGAAGATCTGAACTCATTTCTAGATCTAAGCAAGGATTCAGCGCGCTCTCTCTCTCTCTCTCTCTGTCTCATAAACAGCATCTTTTCAGCCAGAAGATATTTTGGAGCATAGCCAAGGAAATAAACCTTGTCTAATGAGTAAGGTAGAGGTTATAAGACATCAGCATTATAGTGACTGTATAAATATAATTAGTATTTGAATCACTTGACAGTGTAATAAATGAAGCATTTTTCTTCTGAATTTTTTTTCACAACATACGCTCTTCAGTGTTTGCAATCTGAATTTTAAAGTTGAAATATTCAATACCCAGTTGTAGATATAATGACTGTGCTTGTCCTCATTAAGGTCCTTATTTGTAAAAATGAGTGGATAATAAGTGTAAATAGGTATCTATACAGTGGGGTCAGTGATAAGAATAGCCATCTGGTGATGACTTGGAGCTATACTTACAGAAAGAGGAATTAAACTGAGAAGCAATGGCTTCCAATTACACAGCTAAAAAAAGCCCTGACTGGTTGTTTACAACACACTGCTGAAAGTATTGCAGTGAGGGCATGAGAAGAGATAACTAGTCCACTGATAAATGGCAACTGGAAATCTGCAATAAAGAAATACTACTCATATTAGTATTTCATCTTTAGTGATGGCTGCTTTCACATTCTCTGTAAAATCTTCCACTGACTCTAGGAATTCTAGCCATGTAAGGAGTGGTCTTATCTGACAGGGAGCTAGAGGACAAAGCAATTTTTCCTACGTCTTAGGAGAAAATATTGATGTAATTCGATGATAAATACGGAAAATGTGAGTAATCTTTGACAGCTTGATCCTGCTGACCAAAACCATTCAGCGTTACTCCCTCCTGACCATATCTGTGGGATATTTGCCTACGTAGGCATAAGGCATAGCAAACCTCCTTTAGTTTAAATATTGCTGTAGCTGAAAGTCCAGCCTAAATATCTTGACATTGTGTCTCTGATTTTTGAGAGGAGGGAGAACTATTATTGTAATTTTTAGAGTTACGTTTGTAAGAAATAGTCAGTATGATTAATATTCAGAATAGGCACTGACTTGTGTCAAGTTGTCAATTACAGTGATATCAGCCAAAATCATTTGTGGGGAAAACCCTGATAAAAATAATAGGAAGAGGTTTATCAAAGAAATGTGCAATTTCATTAGAAACACATTGGTTGGACCGGTGATTTTGATTAGAAAAGATAGCATGATTGCTGGTGGACCTTCTCTAGTACAGAACAATCCTTCTCACTTATCTTGCCTTAGAAAAAAGATGCTGATAATGTCAAAGAGAGTAAAATCAGAATCACAACCAGAAGAATATGAAGGGAGAGAAATGGGCATTTTCTTTGGGGATATGGTTTAAAAGCTATAGGAACTGCAGTTCTGTAAGCAGATTCATGTACATGCTGTTTTATTTTCATATATATAGCTGAAATCCAGTTTAGAGGTGAGTTTGATTGCAAAGCAGAACTTAGTGTCATGCTAGACTTAAGAAGATATTTGCATCAATGAAGTAGCAATGGAGCTCTGCCAAAGCAGATGCGTATTGCATTGCTTGCTTCTGTTTTACTTTTCCCCAGGTTGAAGTTAAGATCCTATATAGCAGAATTGCTCTACTGGTTTGAAAATCTCATTAGAGCAAGTGGATAAATGTCAGTGGTAGGAAAAATGTGGAAAGATTGGCCATGATGCCAAGAGAAACCCTCTTGTCTGCATTTAACTTGTTTGAGACAGTAAAGGTCAGGCAGGTAAAATCTCCAGTGAGGCACCCACAACTCTCTTCATAAATTAATTCCCAGTTATTCCCCTACAGGACTTGCACTCTAGTCCTGCACAGAAACTCCAACAGTAGTGGAAAAGATGTGCTAACCTAATTCCACCATCTCCAGACTATGCCTATAAACCTGTACCATTCTACTTTTCTCATGTAGATGTTTCACATATTTCCCTGTTTTTCTGGTTCACAGCAGTTATTAGAGCAAACAAGTGCCTCTCATTGACTAGTGTGCCTTTCAGCATTCCTTTGATGGATCACATACGCAGTGTTATGTTAGCACAATATTTCGTGGTGTCACCACCTAAAGAGTCAACTGGCGTAAACTGGACTTGAAATAAAGTGAACTGTACTAATCAAGAAAGACTATATCCTGTTATCTCTAGGCTTGTAATGATTTTGTTTTTGTTCCCCAGCTGATGTAAACTATGTTTTACAGAACACTTTTTGTTGTCAATTGGCATATATTATACACTGTTAGCAGCTGGTGATTTTGAAAAAAATTATTGTGGGTAAAAATAGCATTCTCTGTTTTGGAAAACTTTTAACATTTTCTATATTATCCACTGTATTGGCAAACATTCTTTTATAGCATCTTATTATTATATGTTAATCCAGCTTTCTGTTTCATCTGTGCATGTCTGTTGTCTTGTTTGACATTGAATCATAGAATTGTTTTAGTTGGAAGGGACTTTAAAGGCTGTCTAGCCCAACTCCCCTGCAGTGAATGGGGACACCTAGAGCTACATCAGGTGCTCAGAGCTCCTCCAGCCTTCAGTGTCTCTGGGGACAGGGCACCACCACCTCTCTGGGCAAGTGAATGCCAATGCCTCACTGCCCTTATTGTAAAAAAAAAAACAAAACAAACCAAAACTTCTTCCTTACATCCAATCTAAATCTCCCCTCTTCCCCTTGTCCTGTCACAACAGACCCCAGTAAAGAGTCTGTCCCCTTCTTACTTATAGTCCCCCTTTAGATGCTGAAAGGCTCCAACACAATGAAAAATCACTTTGATCTGAGTGCTTGGCCATTGGATTTTCATTTCCAGATCTTTTTCCTTCTATTTGAATGCTTGATGTTCTTGTCACCTAACAGTTCAATTTGTTTTAAGATATTTCTCTAGCAATCATGATTAGAGTTTGAATGTCTCAAACAATCTTTAATCACTCTTAACAAACCTTTTAGCGTGCAGATGGCAAAATGGGGCACAGAGGACAGTAAGAGGGTCATAGAAGATTCATTGGCAGAACTGGGAACTGGGGCCCAGTTTAGCCATGAAGCCATTTTCCTTGCTGTGTCAAGGATAAATTCTTAATTTTCATAGTAATAATATTTTAGCTCTTTTCAATTCTTCCAATGTTTGAACTGAATTCAGATATGTGCCCATTTCTTCTGGCAGCAATGATGAGTTTGAGGGCAGGTTTGTTCTCTGGATGTGTTTTGCAATGGGGCTCCCACAAACTGCTCTCGCAGAACAGGAGCTGAAGCCAGGGAGCAGGTGAGCAGTAGCCAAGATAGAGGTGGGGGTGGGAACTGCTTTTACTGGAACTGTCATTGAAACAAACGTCATCATGTTTAACACCTACACAGCAGCATCAGCAGGGTCTTCCCTTTTGGTCATTTCGAAATGATAATCAATCTCTCCAAGTCTTAGCAAAACAAGCGTGAATTTTGAGGTCTCTGAAAACACATCTTTCTTCTTGCAATTTTTTTTTCTCCAGACATTGTAAAGAATCTCTTCCCCACTATATGCAGGAATGAGGGAAATTACACAGCTGCCAAAACCTGTTCATCTTTGTAAGTGATTAGTTTGCAACTGAACTGACTGCAAATGAGATCAGGAATTGTTTCTGACTCATGCTCTTTGTTTATTTTTATTTTTTTTCCTTCTCATCAAATCTTACTCTTCTTCCATGTTCTTTTCTTTGCTACTCTTCTGTTGCTTTCCTCACTCTCAGTCTTTTCCCCCATGTTGTTTCTACTAATCCCAGTTCTCTTATTTGCGTTCTGCATTCCTCCCCATTTATTCTCTTCTATCCTTCACCACTGTAGTGCTATCTCCTTCCTTTATCCAGCATACCTTCTATTGATCCATCCTCACAGAGTGGCAGACTCATCTGTGGCTGTTGTTATGGCAGGGAGTTATGTGCAGCATGTAGCTAGTCTCTGCTTCCTCCTGTCTCTGCATTTGCTTCTGATGGCTTAGTTTCTGCAACATAGGTTTTTACTGAACACAGTATCACCGAGAGGATGACTTTTCTTCTAGACTGAGTGATCTAGCAAGGGAAATGTCACACCAGATGGTTTTGCCAGAGGGGCACATAGGTACACACTGCTATTTCAACACCCCAATGCATTATGGGATTAATGTCTATTGAAACAGCTGCTGAAGGATTTCAAAATCTAGCACTTTAGAGGGCAGCTTATATAATGTATTGCCTCTATTTGTGAGGGCGCAACTAGCGAACAATGATGGATACAGTGTAAGAGCACAACTGAGATAACTACACTTGGCTTTTGGGGTCTGGCAGAGTGGAGTTGTGGTGGTGAAGTTCTCCTTCCAGCTGGGCCGCTGCAGCCCAGTGTTGCTCTCTCTTTTCCAGTTTTGGGAGGCATGGAAGATGTCTGCTGGCATCCACTTCAAACCGTACAGGCTTCTGCAGTGTGGGGCTGGTTACAGTCACTGGTGGATTTGAGCAGCATTCATTTCTGTATTCCACACCTTCATTTTTTTCAATTGATAACTCAGCAAAGAAGTTTACTAATGGCCACATCCAACAGAAAACACAGAACGGCTTTGATTTTTGCTCTGCAGCAGCACAGGCTGATTTTGAGACATCAGCGGGATGTGGCCACATACATATCCAGAGATGTTTCTGGATGCGTGCAGCTGATGATCTGATATTTCTGTTATTCACGGGTGAATTACCTCACCTGCAAGTGGATGAGGTCATGCTGCTAGAGATACCTAGGTTAGCACTGCACAGATCCAGCTCAGCTCTGGCAGGATCTGTCAGCCAGGGCCTCACATTGCCTGGGTTTGGCTGTATGGCTGCTGTGGCAGGTTTGAACTAGGGGAAACAGTCAGGTGTGTGTGGTTTAGGTTTATGAATGGTATCAGTCCTGCTGGCTGCCTCAGGGTTCTGCTAATGCTGGGCATGGATGCATTTGTGCTTTTGGGTCTCCGCTGATGCCAATGCCAGAGCTGTGCAGCAGTGGCTCTGCAGGTGGGTGTTTGGGCAGAGCTACTAAGGCCCCTGGGGTGAGGGCCCTGGTGAGCCCTTACCAGTGAGGTATGTACAGTCCCTTTGGTGCAGCAGGCTGGAGCTGGTGCAGAAGGAATTACGAAGGTAACAGAGCATATATATTATTAGGAAGCTCTGGTTAGCTCAGGAAAACAAAGCCTGAGAATGGATGTGTTACTCTATAAATATGCCTGAAGAACAAACACCAGAGAAAATGTTTACCTTGCAAAACTCTGGCACGAGTAATGAGCACAAACTGGAAGGAAGTAAATTTGGATTAGAAATAAAAACTGTGAGAGGAGTAAAACTCTTGGAAAATGCATCTATAGTAGCAGCAAGAGGAGAAATGAAGAGCGACTTTCTAGAGTGCGTATGTTTGTGAACATTTCTTTCTTTCTGGTGCAGTGATTATACAAAAAATCCAAGGATAATATTTAAACACAACTTTATAGATGGGCTTCAAAATTAGAACGTGATTGAAAATTATAGAAATGCTTCCAGTTTTCCATCCTGGTTTGGTGACACTACATGAGATTGCATTGTCAGTTGTTCAAATCATCAGAATTACCTGATGATTGTGCAGAATGTATTGGAAAATACCTGGCTGAGCATCTGAGCAAGAACATTACATATACAGCTGAGGAAATATTCATCTTTGGATGGCAGTTTTCACACTGCAAACCATGACTGGCCAAAGTCTTTTCTACCAACCGAGGTGTGCCTGTGCCCCTGCTGTTACTGGGTGTGCCACTGTTAAAACCATTCTTCATTAAGAGGTGACATTGAAATGCTGTTGCCACAGCAGCAAAAATTGCTTGGGTGAAGAGAGAAGACACTTTGCTATGACCATTTTGCAGCAATCTGCTGGTGATATTCTGGAAATTAGTGTCAGATAAATAGATACTGTGAAGACAGTTTATGGCAAAGTCTTGCTTTGTGAGACTATGGCAGCCTGTCTCCATCTCACCAATCCCTAACTCTTCTCCCCTGTGTCACTCCTGATTTGTATTGAGTACAATAGATGATGTTTCTTACAGTCTTGTAATTTTATTTTTTCTCACTTGTCTTCTTGTCAGGAGTTTATTTTCATTACCCGCATTTTTTTTGCTGAGGTTTGTTAAATACTCACTGAATAGCAGATATCAAGCTACTACCCAGAATCTGCTACTCAGAAGTTCAAGCTTCCTTTAATTTTTGATAAATTTTAATCTCTTGTGAAAAGGACTACATGTGGAATTGCTGAAGTGACAGGAACCAAACAGGAGCTAAAACTGTTTTCTACTGAAAGCTGAATAAAACATTCAAGAGTGCCATCAGATTCTGACTGTTGTCAGACAAGAGATAAAATCACAATGCAAGGCAGGCTCCTTGAGATTTAAGCTCTTGTATTTCATGAAATGTAAATTTCAAAGTTGTTACCATGGCATGGAAGCTATTAGCAATTAGCAATTGATAGATCTATACTCTTTCTTTCTAGTTAGTACATCAGGAATCTGCGAAAGAAATCACTTGCTTGATTAAAATATCTTTTAAAAGTTTTATTTACTTAGATTTCGGTGAGCATTTTCCATCAGCCTTTTTCCCTAGCTGGTGGGGTACCTGCCTTTTCATCTGTTGGGGAACCTTGAAGATTAGTTATGACATTCATAATTAAATAAAAAGAACTTAAATAAATCTCTTTAATTGGCTGCAAGGTCTCGATGTAGATCTAGGTGTTCTCATCTGTGAAGTGTCAGAGTCCTGCCTTTGTGGCTGTCTCTTCGTTCCAAGGGATAATGTACACACAGCTGAGCTCTGTTTTTGTTACTTTTTCCTCATTGGCATTGCAGCAGAATTTTGTCCATGATAACACCCTTAAGTGTGATTTGTTTAATTTTTAAACGCTATTCTCATTAAATCAAGGAACTGTGTTAATTAGTACACATTACACTAAGAACTGAGGGTTTATGAAACAACTTTTCACTAGCAGAATATAACTTGTGTTCAGTTGCCTGGGGAAGAGAGGCAGTGGCACTTCTCTGTGTTAGTGTTCTTAGCCTTAAGAGTAGATTTGCCTTCGCTTTCATCTTTGGCATTTGTAATTAAATCTGCAGAAGGAAGTCTTTTTTTTATAGATAGTGATGTTATTTATGTGGGAGAATATTTTCTTACGCTGGAGCTGTTTTAGTGTGTTTGTGTGGGAAAAAAAAAACATCTCGTGTGTCACTGTGCTGACCTTCAGGCCTTAGGTAGGATAAAGAACACCCGAGCGTAAACTATTTGTGCTCCTTTAAAGCACTTTTAAAATTACAGTTGCTGTGAAATTGCTATATCTGCTAAGATATTTGAAACAAATTATTACCCTTCGTATTGTCCTTTCCATGACTACATGTAATTAAAGGTGCTTTGATTTATTTCATTTGGTTGAAAACTCTTTGTTTGAGACTCCCATCGATTTAGAATTAGCACATTCCTAACTGAATTCAGAACTCTTCTATACTGACATAATGATCTTTGTTAAAATAATCACACTTTCCTTAGGTTGACATGACTCATTTAGAGAGGCACTGGCACAAGCTGCCCAGGGAGATGATGGAGTCACTATCCCTGGAGGTTTCCTAGAAAAGAGTAGATGTCACACTGAGGGACATGGCTAGTGGGCATGGAGGGGATGGGTTGATGGTTGGACTAGATGGTCTTAGTGGTCTTTTCCAACCTTAATGATACTGTGATTCTATTCTATGATTTTGTGGACAGGGTGTAGGCCTGAATGGTTGGTACTATTTGTTTAGGCTTGGGGGATTTTACTGTTGAACAGTACAAGTGAAATAGTGCACTGTGCTGTGTCAGGGCAAACCAGATTTTTATCAGCTACAAAAAGTGATGCCTTTTGAAAGGGTGGTTGGCTTTGCTTCACTGTCGGTATGTGCTCTCAGCATCCAGCAGCAAAGCCAAGCTTCAAAATCTGGTGTTTGGTGTACTCAAATGAAAGCATATAAATTGATTCTGAAGATGAGTCTACCAATTCTGGCTGAAAACTGCAGCAGTTGCTTTATGCCGTGGGACTCCTGTATTTCAAGCACTAAGTGCTTGAAGACAGTCAGCTCTTGGCTCCTAGAGGCACAGAATTGCTACAAATAACAGTGATGTATGAAAGCCCAGAACAACAGGACAAATATTCTGGAGCGAGTTATCTATTTCCTGTCTGTGTAAAGCTGTAGACACGAACAAGTTGTCTTTTATTTCTTCTTGTCTTTCTGATGTATGGTGATTTCCTTTTTGTATTTGCATGTCAGCTGCTGTCTGACTGCGTGTTACATCCAGACATGAAGTCACTGTCTTCAGTCTGGATTGTGCTTAACTTCAGGGAATGATGAAACAGGAAGAGCTTGATCTTTAGCAGGTGATAGTGTAGCATCATAATTTCTGCAAGTATTTGAGCCTAATCAGTGTCCCTGTTCATTAGTGAATAAGGTACAGCTCAAGTCCCTTGCTGCTGTATTGCTTTGTGGCCGTTAGTTTGCTGGACTTTAGTAGCCATGGTGTAGTTTGTGTGTCCTTGCTGTGCTCCTTGCACAGGATGCTCACCAAAGCTTGCTGTTCTCAAGAATGTAGCAAGAAGCTTCCCTTTCTCCAAACATTTTGACAATCTTCAGATCAAAATCACCATACTCCTTTCCTCTGGTACGATAACATCCTTTGCTCTTGATTTCACCTTGTATTAGCTACTTCTGCCTTTCCCCTTCTGAGCACCCCACCTCACTATTCAGTCAGCCTTATCACATTCACCCCCTTTCAGCATGATGCCAGTTACAGTTATTAGATGGATCACTATATATTTAGTTGGATAATTTGGAGAGTATGGGAGATGACAGAGGAAAGTGAGGGCATTTGAGGAGATGGGAATGTCATGTGAATAGTACTAGTTAGTTAAAAAAATAACTTCTTAAATTGTGACTTGTAGTTAATTCAGTTGCATTATCTGTATTTCTGTACCATGTATATATATATGTATTTACATAAAGTTTGACTTTAGCTTCTTTTTGCCTGAGTAGAAGTAGGCTTATAACTGTGAGGGCTGCAGGCTACCCACTGCAACAGGCTTGCTGTTATGCTTAGAGATTAACTGTGTTATTGTGTGGGGATTACAGCCTGGTGCCTTCCATCCTGGGAGGGCTATTTGTACCCTCATCTTGTGCTTGTGTGGAGTCCCAGGCATGTCATTGAGACCCCCACCAGTATTCATGGGACAGCTAATGGATCAGGATAGAGATAATAACTTCAAGGTAAAAACTAGGAGAAACATTTTTTTCCTTTTAATCTTTCAGATGTTTCTTAGATATAGCCAGACAAGTAAAAAAATCCCATTGGATATATGAATTAGATGTGTGTGCCTCATTAGCATCAAGACTAAATGACTGGCTTCTTGAATCTTGTATGATGTATTGATCTCCTTATTTAATACATGGTAACAACAACTTCTGCACGATGCACAGATCTATTCCATGTGTGTCCTGTAATGTTTAAGAATAGCGCCCTAAAAACCCTTCCAGCAACTGGCTGCAATGTAACTGGGTTAAATGATGAAACCAGTTAGGAGAACGCAAGCAGCTATAATTTAAATAAATAAAAAAATGATATTTTAAAAGTCTTTTGAAGTATCTTAAGGGAGAGCATTACAATTGAATAAAATTCTAGTGAGACTATGAACCAAACTGTTTTGTGTGTGATGCCCAGATTTAATTTGTGACAAGGCCAGTTGCCATTGCGTGCATGAGGCTTTCAGCAGCCGTAGCACTGTCCTGAGCCCCTTTGTGATATGTTACTCTGCTCTGGGTGCTCAGTGGTGGGGAAAGTCATCTTTGATTTATCTCTTGGGAAACAGGTTCTGTGTGCGAAGTGTGGGCTGTAGGAAACTGCAGCACCTCTGCAGTATCCTTAGCAGCTCTGTTGGGGATGAGCATATGTGCTTATGTAGTAACAATGACGAAATCACCAGAGATTCATAGGAAAATATATAAATCTGCAGTTTCACCAGACTAATAGATATTTCACTGTTTATCAATGAAAGCATCCATTTCCTTTCCAAATGGACTTGGGTCTGTTTTCCAGCACATCAGGATTTAGCCATGAACTTCTCTGCTTGGAACCCAACTAATGTGATTCTGTGGCTGCTGCCTGATGACCCATTTTGGAGTACCTCCTGTGACCAGGGACTTGGCTGGGAATATTAATCAGCTGCAATGGAGAAATTGACTTTGAGCGGATCGCTTGGTAAATTACAAGCTGTGCTCCTAATTACAGACGCACGCTTGTGGGAACGTAATTATACAATTGCAGGAGTTATATCTGGGTTTCTGTGCACAGATTTTGAAAGGTAGAGAATAGGATACTCTGTTTTCTTCAACATTTATGTATAAATTGAAGGGACCTGTACATACATTGCAAACAAAATAATGAAAGCCTGCTCTCAAGTAAAGCAGGAAAATCTGCCTTCCCTGTAAACATCAACCTGAGCATCAGAGCAGTTAATTCCTGAATCTTACTCCTGTCACAGGGCAAGAGGCCCTGGAGGATATTACCCTGCAGTAAACAGTAATCACAGAAGACAGCTAGTACCCTGAAATAACCCACTGCCAAGAAGGAGCAATGGAAACACAGAGGAAAGACTGAACTGTGTCAGTGTCTCGTTTATGTAATGGACAACCTCCTGCTTAATGAATATTTGAAATCAAAACATGCCATTTAATACTGGTAGGTTTTAGGTGAAACATCACTCACTTTTCTACTGTAACACGGTGTGCGATACTGCTCTGCATCCGAAGCTCTGCAGGAATGTCACTGTGTAACCTGTGTTTATTTTGCTGCTGGAGATGAATCCTCTTATTGCTGCAGTTAAGAAGGAGGTCTGTGCTTCGGCTCCCTCTCAGGACAACACTCCAAGTGACACTGTATCCTCTCACATGAGCTAACAATTTGCTTCTTATATATCTGTCCCTGACATAATTTTATCCAGTGGGACAAGGAGGCTAGTTCTGCTTTTTCTCAACACATATGAGCTGATCTTTTTCCTAGCTTTGTGTAGCAGAGTGCCATTTCCCCTCTGTTTTTAATCTAAGGAGAAATGCCACTACTGGGCTTGATTTCTCCTTCCTATGCTGCCGCTGGCTTTGAGGACAGCCATCAGGAGAGGTGTTACAGTTCTCATAACCTGCTCTTGACTGTCTCAATAGACAACAAATAGTCAGTTTGCATATTCTCTACTAGTGGTCAGCGATAACATTCCAGTGTGTATCAGTCTCGTGGCATTGGCATCTTTTAGACTTCCATGCTCAGAGGAGTTTGCAGCACTCAGCTAGTGATGAGATCTGCTGGGATAACCCAGGCCCTCTTGCCTTTAAGAATCTTTGCTTGTTCTTTACATTATATTATCAAAAGCAGAGGAGAGAGACCATGGATTGCAAGGGATGTTTAGCATTTTGTCAAGAGGCAGAAACATCAAAGGTTTTTTTTCTGAAGAGAAAATGCTATTGCATACTTTTATGTTACCAGTGAAATACTACGCCCGCTGGCATTGAAAGGCTGTGTATTAGTAACAACAGTGTTTCTTGTAGTCTTGCCTGCAAAGCCAGAGTCTGCTGGTATTGGGAGGTTATAAACCACCTCCCCAGGTCTGCTTTTTGGAGCACTGCCACTTGGGTTATTAACTCCATTTTGCTCTGTGGTTTGTTGGGGTGTCTTGGTTCAGTTTGTGGTTGCAGCTGATGAGCTAGCAACCTAGCAAACTGTGAGAAACAGTTCGGGTATGTTTCTAGAACTTTATCATAGCTTAAAAAGAATTGCTGCAGAAAGTGAACTGACCATCATGTGTTTGTTGACTACACATGTAGGCATGCACTGGTATAAAATCTATATATCCCTTTGCCGTGATTCTTATAGGAGATGGTTACCTCAAAATACTTTTTTGCAGGCTTAAAACTAACTTTTATTGCAATGCCATTTCTCTTTGCTCAGCAATATACTTAAGAGTTTTCATGCCTCTGAAGCATTCTGTACAAAGGAAGAAAAATGACAACATTAATGATCTTCATTTCTTGCTTCTTCTGATAAAAACCTCTGTTTTTCTGTTTGGATTTTGTATGTTGTGAAGCAAAGTAACTCCTATCACTACTGTCAGTCTGTTTCCTATCAAGTTACTGTGATACATTGCTGCAACAGTTCAGTTCAATGGCAGTACCAAAGTTCAGTAAGCTTTGCTTTTGTACTAAGTAGAATTTGATGGACTACTGGTAAATCCCTAAAAAAATATACCAAATTAACCTCTCATGAATATATATATATATTTATAATGGAGCTAATGAAACATAATTGACATTTGTACCTTTGTTATGTGGAAAAGTCGGCCGAAGATTAAGTAGCGTTAGACTACATCTGAAAGTGAGGCATCACCATCTCTGAGTTTGTGGCTGGGTTTTTAAATGTTATGGCCAAAGTGGTTATAACTTCAAACGTTTAGCCTGCCAGGGAAGGAAAAGCTTTGTATGAATGTGTAGGGTGGAATTCAATTTTCTTTCTGACTATCTAAGCACTGTTTGGCTTTGTAATGGTACCTACCTTTACTATAAATGCTAACAATTAAAGCACTTGTGGAATTTCTGTAGAAACTGCTAGCAGACTTTTCTTGAGAATATGTTATGTATTATCAATGCTTTTATTCAATTTCATCATCTAAGTGGCAAATCGTTTTAAATGCATATTATTGTTCCATGATTTTGGATAATTTGACAGCATTATTACTTTTAAAAGGCACTGTCTCCTTTTACTTTATTTCTTCCTTTAAGATTACATCAATTAGTATCATTTCAAAGATTAGTGGACAATTTTACTTTAAAAATCAGTTTTGTTTATACATTGTGAAGATATTTCTACTTTCAGGAGATGTAATATCAGAGAAAAAACTGCAGAGGGCACTCTATTGTCTTAGATAAGTTTGAAGGACTTCAGACAACTTGGGTGCAGTGGATGCAGGATTTTCTAGACTTCTGCAGTTTGGTACATTTATAATCAGCAAGTAATTTGTCCACATAGCAAGCTTTCTTGTAGTGATAAGTGGAGTTCGTGATTAGACAAGAAGATGAAATTTCTATTTCTTATGCCTTTGAGATGAAAGGATATAAACCAGAAATAATGCATTTCTTGTCCTCACCTTCTTTTCTCCAGCAGTGATTGAATATTTCAGCTGTTCAGGTAATTGGGAAATTAGTGTAGCTTATTAGGGTAGGAACTGCAAATGCCAAGTGTCTGATACAAAGTGTGCAAATTCTCCTTCCATTAGAAGTAGGCTCACTCCAGGCATGAGCTCCCCCTCCTCGTCAGGAGAATAGTACAGAACAGCTCTGTATGGAGTGAGTCACAAATGGAAATTTTTGTTGATTGTGTTATTCCAGAGAGTAACAATCACCCAACTCCATTTGTACAGGAAAAAATATTTTGGAAGTGTATAGAAAAGTGATCAAAATACTGTGTCCCACTGTGTGCTTGAAAAGTGGGTTTAAATTAAATTTTAAAGGATTTACGCAAGTTACTGCGTGTCCTTTCGAGTCTTCTTGACAGTTTTGCCTAGGCAGTGTTTCCCTGTGAGCCAGCTGGTTCCTCAGCACTGCTGCAGACTGCCTTGTCTGTCTTCTGCAGAGGAAAATTCCAGTTTTAGTAGAATTTGTTTTCTAACTTCATTCCTGCCAGCATTTTGATTTGTGCCTGAAATGCATTCATGTCTTTTATCTGTTGTTGTATGATGAAACTGTTTCTAGTTGCTTCAGATTCACTGTTTACAAAAGTGCTTGTTGCTTTAAACTGAGGATTGGCTCTCACTGAAAGGTGATATATATGTAGAGAATGGTCAACAATGACAAAGGCTTTCATAGCTTGTGAAGCTCAGCTAACAAAATACAGGTTGCAAACTGCTTTGATTTGTACTTTGGATCTTCCAGCCTATCAGATTTTGAACTTTTTATCTTCTAGTTCTGTAATTGAGGGATACTGTGAGATTGTGAGCAGAGATGTGAACAAGACATTCCAGAGACTCTCTGTCTGCCTGGCACCTAGTATTTCCACTGCAGTTTTGCAGGTAGAAAAGACTGCTAAACCAGGTACAGGTAGTGCTTCAGAGAGGAGGAGGGGAAAAAAAAGTTAAATAGAAAAGCAGCAGACTGAGAAGAGCTAAGCAATCTGGATTCTGATCTTGCTTTAAAGGGGCTGCAAATGATTCTTACCTTCTTAGGCTTTTGGCCAAACTTTCATCATCACTTCCAAGCTCCAATCTGAGCAGCCCTTCCAGTGTGCAGGAGAGAATCAAAAACTTGCCATGTGAGCAGACCTTCCTTCAGCTCAGCAGGAAACTTAAAAATCACTGCTGTCCTTACACAGTTCAGTCAAGGGGAGTCAAGCCAGGCCAACAGCTTGCTGTTCTGCAATAAAGAAGAATTATTCAAGCACCAAGGAAATTTACTTGGCAGGGGATAGCTCCTGTTCAAGTCTTAGCAAGGTTCATTAGACTGGTAACTTCCCGATGAAGAGGGGTTGGTTTTTCTGGCAGGCCCTGCAAACTGTAAGCTGGAAGTTGTATAATTTTCTTTTTAAGACATCAGTTAATGTATAGCAGGCATATGGCAGACCCTGTATTTGAGGGCTTTGACAGAGAAACAGGAAGGCTTGGTACCAGTTCTGTAGTTCTGTTCTCTGCTTCCACGTCCACTGGAGGTGTTATTGGGACTTCTGTGCTTCCCTCAACACCATAGGGCTCGACCTTTCAGAATGCAGAGGAGATGTCACAACAGTAAAATTTTAAAAATCTGACTTTTGCCTGTGATGCAAAATGATGTTCTGCCTGTTTGCTCATCTTGATCTGTATACTTCAGCTGGAGTGAGCTGTAAAGTCCTGGAAAAAGCTGAGAGTCGTTGCAAAATCTAAGTGTCTTTTTAACATTGTGGCAAGTATGACAAGAAAGAAAATGCAAAAAATTCTGCATTTGGTTGTTACTGCCAATGCAGCCTGTCTCCTTGATGCATGCCTTCTATCCCCAAGTTCCTGAAAGGCATTGTGAGATGGGAAGTTATTAGCAGCTCTACAGAATGGTGACTAAGAACTCTGCACTGCTTTATATTTCCACTGCAGAAGAGCACATTTAATTCACATCCTGTAGAAGGCAACACAATACTGAAGAGGTTGGAGAAGACAGCTTTGTTCAGATCATTCAGAAGATGATCTGGGTCTTTCAATAGCCTTTTTTTGAAAGCATCTCCTGACTATTGCCTGAAAGTAATTACTATCTGAGAGATGAATGGCAATAACATGTATTTGGTTTGGGCTTGTATTAAGTCTGGAGAGGATGTCATCCCGGTACAAGGATGAGTTGGGAATTGAAGAAAATCTATCAGATAGTTGCTCTGGCTTGCTGTTCTGTCTGATGAAGACAACCCAGATACTAAAGGTTAAATTAAGTGGATGTTCTGTCCAACCCATAAGCATTTGAAGTCAAGATTCAGGCATGCTCCTAACTTTGAACATTCTTTCTCTAAAATTGGGAATTCTGGATACACACTGCGTTTAAAGTGGAGCTACACAGGCAAAGCTTAAGTTGAAATCATCAGGCTGATTTAAAAAGAAAGTGCTTGTATTTCTTCTAAAACTCTTGCAAAGTTTCTGATTAAACTTTACAACACCAAAATAAGAGGTCTGTAGGCAACCTGTGCCAGTGTCCCAGATCTATCAGCGCCTATGGGCTCCAGCAAACCTGAGCACAAACCTCAGCCTCCACACCTCTTCCCCAGGGCTGTACTCCAGATGGATGGATCTGCTGAGTGGTATGGTTGGCCTCTGAGTGCCGTGTTCTTATCAGAATGTGGTAATGGAAGGATGAGCAACTTGCCATAGCTCTTTCTATAAATAACTAATATATAACAATAATTTCACTTGCTAATGAGTGTCTGTCTCTGGAGTGCACCACAATGGCATATTAATAAAGTCCACAATACTGTAGACTGAATTACAGGAGAGCATGAGCTCTATGGCCAAATGAAACTGTCCAGAAAGATCAAATGTGCAGGATATAATCCCTTTGATCAGAATGAGGACATGTCACCATCAGAACACCTCTTAATGGTAATAAAACTTGCCACAGGATCTGTAATAGTCATGGATACTCTGGAATGCCCATTTTATCTGAGAAATCTAAGTCCGTAAAGTCAGAACACTGATCCATTTCCTTGCTGTTTCGATTTGGTTCTGGATCCAGGAACTACGAAACAAGATTATTTCCAACCCTCCCCTCCCGTTGATTCAAGTTGGGATTAATTTTGAATGTTTAGAGATCTGAAAGTTAGCCTTCAGAATCTGAGCAAGGATCACTT
>JANHGO010000069.1:61954417-61971834 GCA_024606505.1 Aquila spilogaster
CGTCCTATCACTACACTCTCTGTTAAAGAGTCCCTCCCCATCTTTCCTGTAGGCCCCCTTTAAGTACTGGAAGGCCTCTATAAGGTCTCCCCAGAGCCTACAAGTTTTGTAATGCAGTATCTGAACTGCTTCATGTGTTACCACCTCTGAGTTTATGGCTGTGTGTTTAAATGTTATGGCCAAAGTGGTTATGCCTTTAAGTGGTTAGCTTGTATCCATCCAGGTGCTAGGGAAGGAAAAGCTTTGTATAAATTGGTATGATGGGATTTAATCTTCTTTCTGACTTTGTAAGTGTTAATTGAGTTTGTAATGGTAGTTGTTCCTGCTAAAAGTAATAACAATTAAACCAAGTGGAATTCCTGTAAAAACTATTAGCAGACTTTTCTTGAGAATACACACTTAGGTAGAAGTTACGTATTTTCTATGCTTTCTTTCAATTTCATCACCTAAGTAGCGAACCATTTAAAACTGCATATTATCATCTATTATAATTCCAAGTTTTTTAGATAAGTTAACAGCATTATTATTACTTTTAAAAGAGACTATTTGTATTTAGTTTATGTCTTCCTTTTAGCTTACAGTACTTACAGTGTTATTTCAAAGATTAGCAGACAGAATTTTATGATAAAAATTCAGTTTATTTTTCCATTGTGAAGATACTCCGAGACGTCGACTTCCTGGAGTTGTAATATAAGAGGGAAACCTGCAGAGGGCACTGTATTGTCTTAGATGAATTTGAAAGACTTCAGACTCAATGAGGCTGTAGGATTTTCTAGGTTTCTGCATTTTGGTAAAATTAAAATCAGATTTTTTTTTTTTCATATATGTAGTGATAAATGGAGTTACAGAGTAGACATAAGGATGAGAATCTCTGTTTCTTATATCTTTGAGACGAAAGGGTATACACCAGAAATATCATGCCATGTTTTCAACAAAATTCTTGCCTTCACCTTCCTTTCTTCACCAATGATTGCCTGAACATTACAGATGTGCAAGTGTTTGGGAAATTACTGTTGTAACTTCATAGAGTAAATCCTGAAAGTGCCATGCATTAGAACAGGAGATCTGAAAAACACCAACACAAAGTGTGCAAAATTCACTTCCATCCATCTAAAGTAGGGCTCAGATTTCAGATATGAGCTCTCCTTCCCCATCAGGAGGATAGTACAATGCAGCTCTTCAGTAGAAAGTGATTCATGAATAGAAATTTCTGTTGATTGTGGTCTTCCAGAGATTAAAAATTGCTCAACTCCATTTATACAGACAAAACATTTTTCATGGTTATAGAAAAGTGATCAAAATGTTGTGTCCCACTGTGTACTTGCAAAGTGGATTTAAGTTAAGTTTTAGTGATTTTAAAATGCAGACCACAAGTTACTGCGTATCTTTTCAAGTCTTCTTGACAGCTTTGTTTAGATTAAGGGTTTCTCTGTGAGCCAGCTGGTGCCCCAGCATTGCAACAGTCTGCCTTGTTTTTCTTCTGCAGATAATTATAATAGAATTTGTCTTCTAGTTTCATTTTTACTAGTGTTTAGATTTGTGTTTGAAATCCAGTCATGTCTTTTAGATATTATTTCATGCTCAAACTGGTTTTAGTCCCTTCACATACACCATTTACAAAAGCGCTTGTTGCTTTAAATTTATTTCTTTTTTGTTTTGAGCTGAACTACAAAACAGACCTCAAGATCAGCCCTCATTACAGAGTGATGCTTTATAGAGAACAGTGAACAATGACAAAGACTTCCACAGCTTGTGACATGCTCAGCTAAAAAACTACAGATGATAATCTGCCTTGATTTTTATCTTGGGTCTTCTAGTTTTTTGTATTTTGAACGACCTATCTTCTAGTTCTGTAATTGGGGGATATTGTGTGATAATGTGACATAGGTATTCCAGAGGCTCTGTATCTGGCCACCTAGTATTTCCACTGCAGCTTAGCAGTTTTTCTACTTGTAAAATCAGGCAAAGGTAGTGCCCCACAGAAAAAAAAAACCAAACACGTAGACTGAGAAGATCTAAGTAATCTTGATTCAGATCTTGCTTTAGAAGGGGTTACAAATGATCTTCACCTTTCAGGCTTGTGGCCAAACTTTCATCCTTTGCTTTTTAGCCCCAATCTGACAACCCCTCCTAGTGTGCAGGAGAAAAGCTGATACTTACCATGTGATGAGACCTTTCTGCAACTCAGCATTTAAAAAACACTACTGTCCTTATGCATTTCCATCAAGGGGACTCAAGACAGGCGAACGGCTTCCTGTTCCTTGATAAAGTAGAACTATTCAGCTGTCAGGGAAATTTATTTGGCAGAGGATAGCTGCTGCTCAAGTCTTCTAAGATTCATTGGGCTGGCACTTCTTGGTGAAGGGGAGTTTGGACCTGCAAGTTGGCACCTGAAAATTGTATTAGAAAACATGTTAATCATTGTATGGCAGAGATATGGGAGCCACCTATGTCTGAATGCTTTTACTGAACAACAAGGAGAATGGAAACCAAGTCTGTAGTTTGGTTCTCTGCTTCCATGCCCACTGGGACCTGTATTGGGACTTTAGTGGATTCCTTCATACCGCATGGCTAGATCTCTCAGAACAGGGGGTAATTTTCACAAAAATCAGAGCTGAAAAACTGAAAAATCAATTTTTGCCTGTCATGCAAAATGATGTTATCTATCTGTTTGTCTTGATCTGTAGAATTAAGTTAGAGTAGTGTGAGCTGTAAAGCCATGGAAAAGGCTAAAAGTCCTGGCAGTACCCAAATGTCCTTTTGGCATTGTACAAGTAGCAGGTATGACAGCAGAGAAAATGCAAAATATCCTGTATTTGTTTGTTCCTGCCTGTGGAGCCTGTCTCCTTGATGCTTGCCTTACGTCTCCAAGTTCCTGCTAGGTATTGTGAGAGGGAAAGGTACTAGCAGCTTTGCAGAATGGTGACTAAGAACTCTGCACAGCTTTATATTTCCCCTACAAAAGAGCACATTTAATTCACATCCCGTAGAAGGCAAGGCAATACTACAGCACTTGGAGAAGATAGATTTGTTCAGATCACTCAGAAGATGACCCAGGGCTTTCAATAGGTCTTGCTTGAAAGCCCCTACTGACTATTGCCTGAAAGTAATTATTCTCTGAGAGCTGAATGGCAATAATGTGTATTTGGTTTTGCCTTGTGCAAAATCTGGAGAGCATGTCACCCTGATACCAGGGTGAGTGGGGAGTTGAAAAAAAAAAAATCTATCAGTTGCTGTGGTTTGCTATCCTGGCAGACAAAGACAGCGCAGATATTAAAGATTAAATTAACTGGACACTCTGTACTGCCCTTGGCCCTCTAAAGTCAAGGTTCAGGTGTGCTCCTATTTATTTTTGAACATTCTTCCCCTTGAACTGGGAATTCTGGATACACACTGTGGTTAAAAAGGAGAGACACAGTCAAGTTTTAACAGCATCATCAGACTCAGTTGAAAAGAAAGTACTTGCATTTCTTCTAAAACTGCTTTTGCAAACTTTCTAATTAAACTTTCCTACACCAAATAAACAGGGATAGAGGTAGCCTATGCCAGTGCCCCAGATCTAGCAGCACTTGAGGACTCCTGTAAACCTTAGCACAAGTCTGCCTGCCCACCTCTTCCCTGAGGTCTTGCTCCAGGTGAATGGCAGTCAGCTGCCATGTGGTATGGACAGTCTCTGTGTGCAGTGTTCTTATCTGAATGTAGAAACAGGAAAGGACAGAGCCATTTGCCATAGGTCTTTCTAAAAATGATCACATATAAAAATAGTTTAACTTGCTAATGAGCAGCTGTCTCTAGAGTGCACCACAGTGGCTTATTAATAAAGTCCACAATACTATAGATTGGATTACAGCAAGGATGAGCTCTCTGTCCAAATGAAACTGTCCAGAAAGATTGTATGATCAGGATATAATCTCTTTGATCAGAACTAGGGCATGTCACCATCATGAACACCTCTTAACCATAATAAAACATGCCACAGAATCTGTAATGATCATGACTACTCTGGATTGCTGGTCTTGTCTGAGACACCAAAGTCCATAAAGTCAGAATACTCTGAGCTGTTCCCATGATGTTTCTGTTTGGCATCTGATATGAGAATTATGAAGCAAGATTAGTTTCCTCTTCCTCTTTTTTTTAAAGCCCCTAAATACCACATCTGAAACTTTTTATGCTATGTTGTGGCCTGAAGACAATTTCTGTTGTGTAGCTATAAACCTCTGTAAATAGGTTTCTCTACTGAACTAGCTGACATTTATAACTGTAGTACTGCAAATAGTGCTCCTAAGAAGTAGGAACAGGGCTACTGTGCATCCATGGTTATGTATATGTTAAAGTAAAAAACAGTTATTGTCTGTTTGGGTGAATTGATTTATGTGGCTGACTACATGGCAATTTAAAGCAGATTAGAGGAAGGTGAACATGTTTGTCTCTTCTGTGCTGATTCACGTAGGAGACTGTCTCAGCAAACAGTCATTATTATTTCACTGAAAAGGCTTTTAATATAGTAAGTTTCACCTAGTGACAATATAATGTGACTCTTTGAAATAGCAAACTGTATAGAAACCTGCTGGGAATACCAATAGCATAGTACCAAATTAGAGGTGTACGTGGTAGTCTGTCAACTACTTTTCGGCTAGCTGACATACAAAGAAATGCAGAGCAACCAAATTCTTTAAGAGTAGTTTTCTGTGTTCTGTTTGCATCTTCCTCAGGTTGCCCTTAAGCCAGCTGAGTGTGTAACCAGGGATCCCATTTTCTTCTAGGAATAGGAAAAATATTGAGCTTGTTACAATGTTGCCTTAAATATTTTATCTCCCTGAGGTTTGGCTTATTTAGTCTTGTTTGAGGCCATAATTACAAATTAGAAATCTCTGTCTTTAAATGCACGCTTCTGCGTCCCTCCTTGTGTGTTTGCTTGTTCTGTTACTCAAAATGCTTTGACTGATAATCATATCTGGAGAGTATAGAAAGAAACTGTATTTATCCAATATTTTCATATAGTTCAGTTAAGACTGATTCAGCAAAAATATTCACAAGTTATTTTACTGAATAGTTTCAAGTTGATATGATGACAGCTTTCCTTTCAGTCCTTCTATGGATTCTGTGATTTGGGATATGCTTTATAAAACACTGTGTGTAGGCTGATGCTGGTATGACCATCAAGACAGAACTAGGAGGAAGTGGCACTTCATTTTCAACTAGAAAAATAGAACCAAAAAGAACTTAATTTTCCAGAAGTTTTAGTCACTGTTTTAAACCAAGCATTTTATTAAGATTTTTGTTCTAGTCATGTCTTGAAATCAAGACACTTGAATAAATTTCCTTATAACTGCAATAATTGAAATTTCAATTACTCCTTTTCATTTTTTGAGGAAAGTGCCTCAGTTTGAAGATTGCAAATCATCTGAAATAATAAAACTACTTTAAGCCATTTACATTGCAGCTGCATTGTAAACTGCAACACAGTCCGATCAACGATGCATAAATATCTTGGACTATATATATAAATGAAACCCGCAAGGAATACTACTTAAACATTACCAATGTGTTGTAAATGGGGCTTAAAGGAAGAAAATATTCTAGTTTTAAGTGGCTTAGTCATTTGCATGTGTCGACAAAGAATATCAGAAAATGACTATTTAAACAGTTCTGTTGTAATAGTCTGTGTCTTTGATTTGTTTTTGCTCACCTCTGTTTATTTCTGTCGAAGCTGACATAAGATAACCTTTGAGGCTGTGGAGGCTTGTTGGCCCTTCTCTTGGGGAAGACGTGGCTTTCGAGATTGCAGAGCAGGTGAAGCAGGCACGGTAGGGAGCTGGGTGTCTGCATCTTGTCCAAAGAACCTGCAAGGAGGAGCAGGGAGCAACCTGTCAGGTCTAGGACAAGGACGGACAGAAGTGCCTGGGGACTAAAGGGAACTGGGCAGTTTGCTGCAGCTCAGAAACCAGTGAAGTGGCAAGCCTGGAAACAAAGACCGCTTGCCAGGACAGGGGACAGGAACAGTCTTGTCTGCAAATCTTGTCTCTGTCTTCTCTTTCGAGTTGAGTTCCACCTGTTAGTATAAGGGTCTTCTAGGGTTTTATTTTTCTTTTTTGCTTTTTTGAAGGTCTAACCAGATCCAGCAGAAAGGTCTGGCCAACTTGATCTCTTCTCAGACTTCTATTTCCAAATGCCTAGCATGGATTGTTATTGCTGCATTTACAAAGCAGTGACAATCTGGGCAGCACTGGTTACTGGTGCATCTGACATGTTTTACTGTGGAGAAGTCTCTACATTCTATTTTCTAGTGTATGACATCCTTAAGATTTTATATCCATAAAATGTAGAAGAGAAAAACCTCTGTCTTAGAGCCTTCAAGCTTCAGTGTTATGTTTAAATTTTTTTTTTTTTTTTAATCCTTAGAAGGTGAAAAGCAGCAGATACTTTTGCATATAGTTTTCTATCTCCTCTCAATACAAGTTCCAAGTTTTTTCTCATACCAATCTTAATGCTATTATACTAAAGTTTCCTTCAGTGTTCTCTAGTGTTCAATGTCTTTTATTCTGAAGGAGACTGAATTGTAAGTCTAATCAGCTGGACAGTGTCAGAGTCTTTGAAATATTCAGTTGTCTAACATCATTTAATCCATGGTGGCATATGTAACTTAGCTTTTACTGTCCCTTGGGCAAAACATTTTCTATCAGGATAAATAGAGCCTGTGTGTAGTTTATCATGAATATTATTACATTTCCTGATGTTTATAAGTCTTTTCATTGGACAGAAAAGAATTTTGTCTTACATTGAAATTAACATTGAAAAAAGAATTTACAGTGGTGATTGTGGGAGCTGTATCAAGAGTAGCCTTATAAAGAGGTATTTGAGGATGGAAACAACAGTAAGAAATGAACTACCGAGAATGGGCTTCTTCACTGATATCTGCTGTCCCAAATCCTATGCTAGGGAGATGCCAGCTTTTTAGAGAAGACAAAATAGCTGGCACTTTATTCGTTACAGCTATATTAGTAGTTAGCTAATTAGTAGTTAGCTAATGAGTAATTTGCTCTATACTGTAATATAAAGGAATGCATTCAGAGCTGTAGTTTGCTTTTGCACTTCTGTTGTGCATTAAACAAATGAAAATTAGCTAAAGCTTTTTTGGCTACTATGTGGTCCAGGCTGGCTCATACTGTTAAGAAATCTTTTCACTGTAGCCTGTGACTTGGTAAGGTGTAGGAAAAGACTTCTACTCACTCATTTCAAAACTTTTCCAAATGACACAAAATGTTAGGCTGTTTGCTTACCTTCCTTCTCCCCTTCCTTTCTGTGGCTGCATTTTAAAAGTTTCAAGGTGTTTCTGAGGTCTGTGTATTCATCACTTGGGTTTCCACACTAAGCCTGAAATGATTCAAAACTGACAACATTCAAATGCATCTCCAGTAATCTTTCTACCTCCAGGAAAGATTAAAGAACGTAACAGAGCTTCATATTCAGGAGGAAAGCCTTTCTGAAACCATATAGTTCTGATCTGAAGAGAATGAAGCTTGTATCACTATTTTATTTAAAAAATAAAAAATCATGGAGAGTGACTAGGGCAAATATTAAACCCCAGAGTTTTATTGACAATGAGATCTGCCTAAGTAACCTTCTGAGATTTTTTTTTTCAGTGTTTCTGTTATAATATTAAAAGCAAGTTCAGAGGCTGTGCTACATATGCTTAGAAGTTCCTGACATTTTCTCAGGTGTACTTCTATTTTGTCAATTCTATGCATAGAAAATACTTCAATACTTCTTCAAATATCTGCTTTTTAGTTCAGTTTATAATCAGAATAGGGAAGCTAACACCATCTAATCTATAATTTCTCAGTAGACACCAGCAATTCTCTACAGTCTGGCATTTCTCTGTAGCCCAGTGCTTGGGAAGCTCTTTCTCACCTTGTTCAAAGTGTGCATTTGAGAAAAATTCCACTTAAAATATAATATAAGCATAGAAAGTCAGCATGCCAAACACCTAAATAAATCTTTTTTGTTCACTTCCCAGTAAACTACAATTGCTCTCTGTGTAACAATCTTTAGGAACAATGTTCAGCTCAGCTGAAGTTTTCTCTCAATTTTATGCCATACTCCACTTAGAGATAACCAAAGGTTACAAGTAGATGTCTTCATTCTACTGGTACTGTAATGGATTGAAGTAATGAGTCATGGCAGAAGAGAGCCCAAACCGGCACTGGAATTCATTTGGCCTGTGAAAAATGGGGATTTGGCCAGAGGTGCAGTAGTTATAACATCTCCTCGAGCTTTTGAATAGCTGCAGAGCTACACGTTTTATACTGCCTGGAAGGCAGGCAATCAGTGAATCAGTATTTTCTGATGGAGCACTGGAACAAAGTGTTGACTAATAGTTCATTTTTCTTAGGTGCTTTTTCTCGAGCTGGGCATTGGATGCATGAAAGTGAGAGCAGTCTGGTTAGATAAAGATCCTTAGTGATGAAGTATTTTGCACTTACTTTATGTTAGTAACAGTGTATTATAGTCTCTTCCTATGTAAATGGCTATGGCAGTCCAGCAGTATAACTAAAGGGGGGGAAGACAAAGACACTCAGACCAGTTTATAAAATTTTTCCTTTGGTGTCTCCATAGTTTCAGTGTGTTGTGACATGCTGAAGTCTTAAACCTTGAGCTCTTTCTAGACCTCTCCCTCTCCATCCTTCCCCCTTTTGCAAAAGAGAGGAAACTTTACGCTACAAAGGCAAGGAAGTTTTATATTTCCCTCAAAAATAGAGATTATTTTGGTGAGGTGTCCTTTATTCTGTAGCTGTTCTGAGCTCCAGTGAAAATAAATTTTCTACTCTACAAAAGGTATTGTATCACAAATACTCTTTACTTAGTTTGCACTCCAGGGAGTTCCTAATGCTCAGTAACAATACAAATTGCACCTATTAGTTTGCAATTTTGCCAAATTACTTCAGTTACAAATAATCTGACTTTAAGCAATCTTGTGAGACTTCATAACCCAAACAAATAAAACCAGTTAGGAATTTAAAATTATTTTTCTGGTGAAGCAGAAGATGAAAGTGAATAGAATCAAAGAAGATGATATATGTTTTGGTTTTGGATTAATTGAATGACAGACAAGAGACAGCTTTTTTCCTTACCCCAAACACTTCAAATTTAAATTCTGAAACAATATTCTACAGTATTTTTTAAGCTTATGACTGTCTCTAGTAGGGCTAAAATGTAGCTAGTGACAGTTATAAATAATGCAGGCTGTATTAATGCTGTGTATTGTGGTATGATTTGTGCTTTAAGGAAGACGAAACTCAGCTTTGGCAGGGGGGTGATTTTCAATGAAAGGTTCCAGAAAGCAATAATTTTTTAAAATATTAAATATCTGACATTATTCCTGTCTAAACAAAAAGATTCTGTGCTGACAGTTGTAAGCTAATATAAAAGCTTGTTCAGGGAAAAGCCAGTGTTTGTGACAGATCCCCAGTCAATATTTTAGTGTCATTTTCTGAATGCTCAGAGCAGCTGCTGTGATTGCAGTTCACACAGCCCTGGTTGTCTACTCCCAAACAGCAGTAATAAGAGAAAGGGTGGGTGCTCACAGCAAGTAACAATTAGGAGAGTGGCTCTGGGCCAGGCTAACTTAAACAAATCCAATACTTTTCTGTGACCTACTGCAGCACTGAGCTCTCCTTCAGGAATTTTCCTTGCTTTCTGACTTCCATCAATATCCCCTTACAGCAGCAAGGCCAATTCCTTTATGCGTACCCTATTGGTCTGCCTGTCATCTTTCATCTAACTGGTTTTCTGGCTGCAAACTATTCTCACCATTTTTTAACGGCCACTCTAAGAGGGCTATATTTTGGGAGAGTGAGGGTCAAGAAGAAAGGACTTTGTGAGGAACAAATAAGAATTAAAAATTGACATATTGACAAAATTGACATTCCTTGCTTACATCTATTAACAGATGTACATTCAAATGATAACAAAGATAATTTCTTGATTTAATTTTTGATGTGATGGGGCTCCAAGGCAGACAGAGCTTTGAAATGGACCTGCCTAGACAGTCTGCTGAGGTGCCCAGAACACCCAAAAGGCTTTAAACCATGCCCTTCTAAAATGTTTTGTTGAATTAAACTCAAAGATTTAAGGTTTAAAACAAACAAACGAAAAAAATCCAGAAAGCCCACAGAAGGTGGAGCAGGAGTTAGAGCTTATACATGGTTCTCAAGCCCACTGTCCTCATAGGCAAGTCTGTACTAAAGCTTTGTGTTGTCTAACTAAACAAATTTTGCCACCAGCAAACTCTGCTCACTTCCCGTTACTCCCTGGGAAGTTCTACCCTGAGCGGCTTTTTCTTCCCTGTTTCTTTCTGTATTTCTGCTTGGGCCTCTGACCCCTTCCCCTGCCCCACACATCACTGTGCTTCTCCCTGGGTCCTGTCTGCCCTTTCCTCCAGAGTGCTCCACCAGGCCCTGCTCCTGCCCAGGAGACCATACCTCTCACTGAGACCACAGGAATACAACAAATAACTTGCTTAACTTTTTTTTTTCTTTTTTTTAAGTTTATTTTGGCAAGGAGAGACACATTTGTCCAAAAAGCCTGTTATGGAGTGGTCTGGTGCAATTCCAGATGGGGAGAAAAAACCTTTTACTTTTTAAGAGGATACAGATAAAATCCAGATGGAAAAATCCAGAGGACTGCATGGCTCTACCTCTTGCAGAACTTCCTCTTTTGAGTCTTTTTTTTTTTTGGTTTGTTTTACATATGTATATACATATCTGCTGAGCTAAGCTCTATGTTGTACAAATTTTAGTTGTCCCTGTCTGTGCAGCATACAGTAGCTTTTAATCTTCTACTGAAGCTTTTTTGTTGTACTTCTGAAATTATGTAACTGAAAAGAACTGTGACTGAACAAAGTTTAAAAAGTGTTGGAATGTTTATGGAGATTTCCTCCATTTCTGCTGAGGATTGAATTAAATATTTGCACTGAATATTTTATATTTAGCCATTTATTTTTACTATAAATTCTTGGTTGTTTCTTATCTGAGAGAAGACGAAAAATAAAACTCTGCAATCTAGCTAACATGAAGATGAAGAGCTTAAATTCAGATTCAGATATAGAGAAATGCAGTAAATCTTATTTTCGTTATTTTTTAATAATTTAATAGCTATTAAAAAGCAGAATTTAAATTGTATTTGATTACTACAAGTGAAAGAAGCCTAATAATAAAATAGAAAAGCCTTCTTTTATGCTGAAGCAATAGTGCTTGCAAATAAACTGGTGTTTAATCAGGTGATCTGTGTTAGACCTCAGTCCTTTCTGTTGCTACTTCTGAGGTTTTTGATGAATTTGTAGCGCGTTTCTGAGATGATAATGAGACCAAACTTATAGAAGCATTGGGAAAACACTAAGCTTTGTAAACTGATTTCTCATCATCAGATGAAAAACTCTCTAAGTGAAAATTTATGCCGTAAAGCTTCAAGTGGCTGGATTCAGAGAATGTTTAACATGTATTTGCAATTAAGCTAGGACTTATTTTCATGAAACTGCTATTGGGTAATTGATGGCTCTTTCATGAGAGGTAAGATGACAGAATAGGTGCTCTATAAATCACTAAAATTAATGTTTGTCTTGCACTATTATAATAGCACTGTTCTTGATTTAATCGTTTAGGCTCTGCTCTCGCTCCTAGAAAAATCTTGGTGCTGATGTTGGTGAGGCTGTCAGCATCTCATTCACAGAACAACCATCCTGGCTACTCTCAAAAGGTTTGCAGTTCTTACAATGAAAATAGTCCTTTCAACATAAATCAATATCCCAAAGTCATGGAAAGTCTGTAGCAAGGCGAATAAATAGTTGCACTAGAATATCCTTAGGTCCTCTTTATATATTTTGTGCAATCACTGAAGTGCTATAAACATTAGCAGCTTCAGAAATAAATGAGATAGTAAGTGGCTAAGTTAATGTAGTTATCTAATTAGGTTGGGTATAAAAGCATCCTTTAATCTCCCTAATTACCCACCTACTGGAGGAAGAACAGTTAATAAAATGGTGCAAGTTTTTTTCAGGAGGAATACCAATGCAAGACCCTCCTTTCCTGGAAAAATCCTTCTTGGGAAAGCAACAACTCATAGCTGTGTGGGTGGGGAACAAATTTAGTATTCAAAGGGCAAGTTATGCAAACGAGGATCATTTAATTTGCATGAAAGTATGGATGTTCATGCTGGAACAGCTGATCTTTAAGTATGTTTTGTTTGATTCTCTCCTCCCCCATTTCTGGCATTTTTGGGGACTTTATCCTTGTTACATGTGCTTATGTAATTTAACATAAGTTAGTGTACCAGGAAAAAAACCCAAACCATTAATGTTAGCCCTGCTTTAAGCAAGAAAGTGAACTAGACCTATAGAGCTTCCTTCCAAAATATGTTTTTCTATAACAAAAAATCATAGATTCCCAGAAGTTTTTCCTGGTGGAATTTAACAGGAACTAAATATTATTAGGGCTTATATTTTGCAGGGAGGTATTCAAATATTCTTCAGTTTTGATTTTTTTGCAAGATGTACAGGAAGCCAGAATATCAGCTCTCAGTGTATCTCATCAGTGCGGAAAGGCATATACTGAGCCTGAAGAAGTGGGTGAAAGCAAGTATCTGTGCCTGTGATGAACCAAGTAACAACAGAAACCGGTGAAACAGGGACTCACTGTCAAGCCAGCACCTTATCTAATAGTAAATTCATTTGGGAATCTTTTCTGTTACACATTTAAAATACTCTTCTTTTAATCAGCCAATCACCCTTGAAAATGATTTAGGAGTTCTATAATTTGCCACAGCCATCCTGAACACTCTCTTCTGGTTGCATTGCATCCTGATTCCCTGCTCTTATAGGAGGCACAGTGAGATTCTTAATTTCCTATAGCTAGGGAAAATCTTACTTAAAGTAGACTGAAGTTAATATACACATTGTATGTGCAGTAGAACATGCCCCAAGTCTTGTGACAATAATAAAACATGCTTGCTTATGGGAGAAAAAGCTCTAATTTCTTTCTTTGAATTAAACCCTCTCCTTCCCCTTCCTCTTTTCTCCCAGTTGGGTTTCTCCTTCTCTTCTTACTGGAAAAGTGTCTCTTTTCCATGAAAGAAAATATTTAGAAATCGCTGTACAAAACATCAGCACTTCTGATTTTCTCTGGTTGCTTTTGACAGTGGTTAATGAAGCCCTGACAGTAGCTAATTAGGCTGTAAACATGTCTTCTAATTGTAAACATGTGTGTAGTGAGGAAACGCATTATATTCTTGAGAGGACCCCTTCCTTTGGCTGCTTATATTGGAGCTCTGGGCTTTAACATAATGGGAGATAGAAGCATTACTGAAGACACCCAGATACTCAGCATGCTCTTCATTGATTCTTCCAAATGTATCTTTCTATTAAAATAATAACAACAACAATAATAATAGATGGGGACCCCTGATGCCTGCCCTCCTTGCAGCCTTGCAGGGATGATGCCCTGGGAATCTCAGCTCAGGGTGGTGCTTCCAGACTGCCAGTTTTATTGCAGGAAACAGGGGAAATGCTATGAAGAGCTGGAACAGATGGAATGGCAAGGAGGCAGGCGAGTGGGCAGGAAGCCAGAAAGCTTCAGTCATTAGAGTTGACTAAACTGATTTGTCCTTGCAGAATTTTGCTGGATTGGCATTTTTCTGATGGAAAATTTTTGTCTATGTCTGTTGAAGAACAGTACTGCTTTTGAACAAAGAGCACCTTCCCTGCCAGGCTGGATTTGTCACCTTGCTTTCCATGCTCCTTGGAGTAGGGTTGCAGGGACAGGGCAGTTTGCGTCAACGGGGTAGCATGGTGGTCTCTGACATGGACTCCTCACCAAAGGACACCTGGTACCCTCTACTGAGACCCTGGGAGTCCACTCCAGGAAACGGGTAGTCACAGCATTTCTTGACTATAAAGTCTAGAACTACTCTCACTCAGTTCTTAGCTAGACTAGACTAGAGACAGACTCGTCTATTTGTCCATTTTGTTGAGCTCATATTTTCTGATTTCACTCTGAAAATGCCTGAATTAAGTGAGCAGATATTAAGGAATTAAAAAAAAAAATTACTCCAATCTAACAGTACCCTGTGAGATTTCTGCAGTGTGTACATTGAAAGGTCCCTAAAAATGCCCACCTTGTTTTTGTTTTACAAGAACCCAAGAGGAATGGTATCTACTGTTACTCTCTGTGACACTGTTGCCACCATTAATGAAGCCACCTCTTGCCCTGTGGGGGACTTGTATCCCATTTCTCAGAAAAGTTGCTTCTATTTATTTATGAATTCATTTATTTATTTTTAGCAGATCTAGTTATAGCAGCTGTCTTGCTTCCTTTGCCTTGCCTTTTAAACACAGAATTTCGATTATATCCTTGTCACCTCTGAAGTAGGAAAAGCCATTTACAGTATTGTTGACATGTCAGTTAGAATGCCTTCCCTTCTGCTCTTCAGAGAGACTACCAAAAGGGATTGTATTTGAGGAAGATCAAGTTTTTTGATGATTACTTTTAATACAGGCAAATGAACAGAATTTTTAAATGAACTTTACTGTTTGCCCCCCCGGGTAAAAAAGAACAATATATACCATGATGATTGAATATAACTAATCTTCATATACTTTGTTGTTGAGTTTGTCTCTACCTCCTTAATATAATAAGAGCTTTGTATATTCATGTGAGGAAACTTACTGACAATATATTGGTTTCTGCAAATTTTCCAGTGCAAATTATTTTATGTGTGATGGTTTACTTTCCCTCAGATAATTTTCCAAGTTTCCTAACTGAAATTTGGGTTATTAACGAGATGAAAATATTTTTCTATGTTTTCTAACTTATTTGGTAATGCTTGCTAACTGATAGCAAACTAACAGGCAGAAAAATAAGATTTGAAAACTTGCCTTGGACAAAGCAGGAGAAGGCTAGGATGTTAGGAGAGTCTCCTCTGCTCATTTCTCAACCATTTGTGCTCCAAACACCACAACAGGCTCTACAACCCACTGCCATGCCAGAGTGGCCTGCCTGTCCATATGGGCCCAGCTAGCAAACACAGTATGTATCAGAAACATTGGATTTACTGCCCATGCACAGATCACCTGTGCCACATATTCACAGCAGGTTCCTGGGTCAGATTCCATTCTGGGGGATATGCAAATGGCTGAGTTTGGACATGAGGTGCAACTCTGAAGTTTATAGTTTTTTAAACCTTTTCTCTAATAAAGATTTTCTGCTCCAGTCCATCTGAGGTTTGATTTATAACTTAGTTACGTCTTAATCACTGGTCAGAAAATCTGCAATATTTGCTTTCACATATGGTGTGACTGCTGCAGAGTCTGAAGTAAAGAAAAGGAAATCTTCTAGCTTAAGTAGTAAAAGGGAAAACCTTGGAGAATACTTGGTGTTAATACTAGTAGTGTTACAGTAGAATGAGGCATTTGCTGCCTTCCAAATAGTAGGAAAAAGCCAAATGAACAGTGATTGTCAGTAGACAATTCTCTGCTTGTTTTTCTTCAGAAAGATTGATTTTCTTCTGACAGATCAAAGAAAAAATCCAATATCTTCACACTAACAGCTAATAGAAAACAAGGAAGCAACAGAAAATAAAGTTGCCAAACTTTATGTCCCTTTGGCATCAAGGATCATTGAGTCATGCAGAGACATTGAAGCAGCAGAATGTAGAAGTTCTGTAGAAGAAAATTAAAACCACAGAGATTTACGTTCTTCCCATTCACAAGGTCAACACACACACTCTCCTCTGCTGCTTCAGTGTAATTTCTCCATGAGAGCTGCTTGGTCAGGTATAGTGAAATAAAGCAGCATTAGCTGCAGTGCTATGAAAATATTTTTGGTTATGGAAACATGCATGTCATGAGTAAATGCAATGTTAATTGGTATAGTAGAATAATGCTTGTTGTAATTGAGACTGGGGCCTGTATTGCTTTCCATGCAATAATGCCTTTTATAGAGCTTGTGTTAATTCCTCTGTGAACATGTGGCCTGTACTGAAATGGGTGTTGCACTCTTTCTTTTTGACTGTGGCATGTTTTCATGTGGCCATGCAGGGCTGGTCTCTTCCCTGGGCTACAGCTATGAGAGGTGCAGAGAGTAAGTTTAGCATTTCTACTAGCATGTTAGGAGGGAGAGAGGGCTCCTTCACTGGATGACTTGGGAATATGCTGGTTCACAAAGGGCTACAGAGCCAGAAATAATCTTTTTATAGGTGCAAGGGATGTCAGAGCTGCATTTACAGTGTGGTACTTTGTTCTGCTCAGGCAGCTTGAGCCAAGTGGAGGGGGGAAGGCAAGCTGTCAGCCCCATCGTCGCCCCGTGCTGATGCTGAAGGGTGAGCAGGGCTGTGAGGGAGAGGAGGCTGTGTTTACGTAGGGCAGTTGGGCAAGTGGCCCCAGTGAGAGGCACAGCCCACTGCAAACCTGCAGCAGGAGAGCAGCCCAAAGCCAGTCCTATGGCTGAGAGAGAGGACACCTTTACATGGGCTACTTATGGGCCTGAGGAGTTTGTTGTAAATTAGGAAGAATTGAAAATTGCTGTATTAGAAAGTGAAGAGCAGTGGAAAGAAGCAATGTGCAAAGGCATGGTAGGAAGGGAAAAAGAGGTTTGTTCTCAGGTCATTTAATTTTAATCAGTCCATCCCAGCAGGTCTATGTTTTCTTGCTTTAAAAGGTTACCTTGGTCTAGTTTTCCATATGTTTCATTTTAATGAAACCTGGCTTTGCAGATTGGAAGCCTTTGGTCCCTTTTGGCTTTGAAGTGGTGAAGCAGTTCTACCCTGAGCTACTGGCCAGTTCAGGTGTTGCAATATATGGCAATCAGAGGAGAATAATATATATCCTAGTACATCCAGTAATTTAGAAATTGACTCAAAAAAGCAATTATAAAGAAGAAAAGCTGCCTCTGGTAAAAAGACTCAAACAACCAAATTATCTAACACCTTTCTAATTTTGTTCTTCTGGCATAAGCTGGTGGGAGAATCTAAAACAGTCTTCTTGCTTCAGTTCAGAAAAATAATAAGTAGCAAAATGCAAAAGATCTCAGAGGGGAAAAATCATAGAAACAGAGCTTTGGCATATGTAATTTTATTTTTTGAAAGTTAAATAAGTTTAAACACTATAATTGGGATAGTCAGTGAACACAGACTGTCAGATTATGGAAGTGTTTTCCTGTAATCCTCCTATCCCAGGTAAAATAAGCAGGCCCAGCATCTGGTTTACATGTTGCGCTCTGTCGTGGTTTAAGCCCAGGCGGTAACAAAGCACCACGCATCCGCTCACTCACTCCCCCCCTCCCCCGGCCACAGTGGGATGAGGAGAAAGTATAAAGGCAGGCTCGTGGGTCGAGATGAGGACTGGGAGGGATCACTCCCCACTTATGGTC
>JANHGO010000069.1:61971934-62084828 GCA_024606505.1 Aquila spilogaster
TAGCAAGTATGGCTTTTATGTGCAGGAAAGCAGCAAGGTCAAACAGCTGTGAAGGGTACACTGGAAACACAACTGATGCTGCCTCAGCAAACAGTAATTATTGTTTCATTGGAAAAGCTTTTAATATAGTAAATTTCACCTAGTGACAATGTAATGTGACTGTTTGAAATAACAAACCATACAGGAACCTGCTGGGAGTATCGACAGCACACTGCCAAATGAGAGGTGTATGCAGCAGTCTGTCAACTTGCTTTCTGCTAACTGACATACAGAGAAATGCAGGGAAGCCAAACTTGCAAATTCTTTTAGACTTTTTTTTTTTCATGTTCTGTTTTTATCTTCTCCAGGTTGCCTTTTATCAGGCTGAATGTGTAAACAAGGCTCACATTTTCTTCTCAGAATTGGAAACATACTTTGCTTTTTAAAATGTTGCTTAAAATACTATCTTCTCTTCCTGAGATCTGCCTCTTTTAAGCTTGTCTGAGGCAGTAATTACAAATTTAAAATCTTTATCATGAAATGCATACTTATGACTTCCTCTTCACTTGTTTATTCATTCTGTCTGATAAACGCATCTGGAGAGTATTATAAAGAAACTATATGTATTCAGTATTTTCAAATATTTCTATCAAGATAAATTCTATGACAGTAATAACAGTTCATACTGAATGTTGTCAAATTAATATGATGACAACTTCCTTTCCAATCCATCCATGGATTCTGTGGTTTGGAATGTGCTTTGTAAAACATGGTATATAGTTTGATGCTGACAACCAAATGCCCAACACAGATTGTTCCTGCTGTGTTTACAAAGCAGTGACTCTCTGGGCAGGACAGGGAACTGATGCCTCTGATGTGTTCTAGCATGGATAAGTTTCTATATTCTGCTTCCTAGTGTAGGACATCCTTGTGGTTTTACACTCATAAAATATAGAAAAGACAAAACTCTATTTTAGGGTCTTGTAGATTCAATGACTTAATTTTTTTAAAACCCTTAGGAAGTGAACGACAGCAGATATTTTGCATATAACCTTTCCCTTGTCAATACAAGTTCAATATTATTTTCTCATAAAAATCTTAAAGCTATTATACAGAGATTTTTTTTCTTCGTGTTCTATGTCTCTTATTATGTTGATTATTCAGTCCAATCTGCTGGACAGTGTCATGGTTTTTGAAAGATTCATTTTTCTAACATCTTTTTATCCAAGGAGGCATATGTTAGCGCTATCTTTTACTGTTCCTTGGGCAAAATATTTTCTGTCAGGATAAACAGAATTCATGCATAACTATCATGAATTTTCTCGTATTTCCTGTTACATCAACCTTTTCACTGGGGAAATAAGAATCTTCTTACCTTAAAATTCATGTTGAAAAAAATTGACAGTGGTGCTCTTGAGAGATGCATCAAGAGTAGTCTTATAAAGAGATATTTAAGGATGGAAACATGATAGTGATGAATGAACGGAGAATGAGCTTCTCCATGTGTATCTGGGATCGTGCAAATAAGATAGAGCCAGGCTCTTTTCAGTGTTGCCCAGTGCCAGGACATGAAGCGATGGGCACAAGCTGGAACACAGGAGGTTGCACGTAAACATCAGGAAGCTCTCCTGTGATGTGTGCATGATGCAGCACTGGCACAGGTTGCTCAGAGAGGTTTTGAAGATCCTCTAAAGCTGCATGGACACGGTCCTGGGCAGCCTGCCCTGGGTGGCCCTGCTGGAACAGGGGAGATGGACCTCTTCCAAACTTCACTGTTCCGTGATCTGCTGCCCCTAATCGTATGCTAAGGAGATGCCAGACAAAATGTCTGATACGTTATTCAGTACAGCTATAGTAATAGAGCTAATGAGTAATTTGCTCTATACTGTAATACTAAAGGAATGCATTTGGGGCTGTAATTTATTTTTGCACTTCTATTAGGCATTAAATAATGAAAAACTAACTAAAACTTTTCACTAGTATGTGTTGCAGGCTGGCTGGTAACATTAAGATATCTTTCCACTATAGAGTGAGTGTGACTGCATATGGGGAAGGAATGTGACTTGCTCATATCAGAGCCACACAAAGTGTTAGACTCCTTCTTTTCTTTCCTTCATCTTTGTCTTTTTGCATTTTAAAAGATTGAAGGTGTTTCTGAGGTCTACATACTAATCACTTGGGTTTCTACACTAAACCCAGTGTTATTCAGGACTGACAGCATTCATACGTGTCCCCAGTAGCCCTGTTCATTTATCTCCTGGAAACATTAAAGAATAAAGCAGAGCTTCAGATTCAGGGGGAAAGTTTTATTAAACCATATAGGTTTGATCTAAAGAGAATGAAGACTGTACTGCTATTTTATTGAAGAAAAAAATGAAAGTGGGAAATTTTCATGTGGAATGACTAGGATGTATATAAAAACCCAGAGGTTCATGGACAGGAAGATTTTCTACTTAAACAAACTTCTGGGATTTTTTTTATAGTTTCTGCAATGATATTAAAAGCAAGTTCAAAGGATTTGCTGCACATTCTCAGAAATTTCTGACATTTTCCCAGGTGTACTACTATTTTGGCAATTCCATGCATAGGAAAATCATTAAATACAATTTCTAATATTTGTTCGTCTGCTTTTTTGCTCACTTTATAATCAGAATAGGGAAGAAAAGGCCATGCAATCAGTAATTTCTCAGTAAACACCGGCAAGTTCTCTATACCCTGGGACTTCTCTGGCTCAGCGCTTAGAATATACTGATCCAGAGTTTCCCAAGACTGTATTTGAGAAGAATTCTATATAAAACATAATATAAGCACAGAAAATAGGTATGTTGAACACTTAAATAAGGTTCTTCTTGTTATGCTTTCTTTGCTTCCCAGTAAGCTATCATTCTGATCATGTAACAATTTCCGGGGACAATGTTAAGCCCAGCTGAGGTTCTCTCTGATTTTTATGCCATAAAATATGCTTATAACTGTAGTTTACTTCTAAATAACTTCTTTATTCCACTGTAATGAAACTCATTGAAATAATGAGTCATGTCAGAAGAAAACCCAAACTGGTGCTGGAATTAATTTGCCTTGTGAAAAATGGGGACGTGGCCAGTGGGGCAGTAATTATAACATCTCCTTGAGCTTCTGAATAGCAGTGGACAGACATGTTTAATAGTGCCTGGAAGGCAGTCAGTCACCGAATCAGTCTTTCCAGAAAAACAATGGAGCTTTTGAACTAAGCATTGACTAATAAGTCATTTTTCTTAGGTGTTTTGTTTCCAGCTGGCCATTGTATGCATGAAAGTGAGATCAGAATGGGTTGATTAAACTACCCCAGTAATGGAGTACTTTGCACTTCCTTAGGTAGCAGTTTATGATACCAAACAAAGCAAGAGGCAAACTAGTTTATGAATTTTTTCTTTTGGTCTTTCGTGGTTTTGACATGCTGTAGCTCACATTCCCTTTCAAAATAGATTTTTGGTAAGGTATCCTTTGTTCTGTAACTGTTGAGAGCTCCAGTGAATATATTTCTTCTACTCCAGAAAGGTATTGTCTCATGAATACTTTTTACTTAGTTCACACTCCAAGGAGTTCCTAATGCACAGTCACAATACAAATTACACCTATTAGTTTGCAATTTTGCTAAATTACTTTAGTTACAAATAATACGACTCCAAGGAATCTTGTGGGACTCAGTAACCCAAACAAATACAACAATTTTTCTGGTGAAAGAGAAGATAAAATTAAATAGAGTCAGAGAAGATATATGTTTTGTTTCAGGATTAACCGAACGATAACAAAAGGAGATCTTTTATCTCACCCCAAACACTTCAAGTTCTGAAACAATAGCATACAGTGTTTGTCAAGCTTATGGTTGTCTCTAGTAGGGCTAAAGTGGAGCTAGTGGCAGTTATAAATAACACAGGCTGCGTTCACACGGCGTGCTGTGGCGTGATTTGTGTTTCAACACAACCAAATTCAGCTTTGGCTGGGGAGTGATTTTGTATGAAAGGTTCCAGGAAGCCATAACTTCTTAATATTAATTGTCTGACATTATATCTGTTTGCACATAAAGATTCAGCTCTGACTATTGTAAGCCGATACAAGAACTCACTTGGGGAAAAGTCCGTGTTTGTGACAGATCCCCGGTCAATGTTTTACTGTCTTTTTCCTGAATGCTCAGAGCGGCTGCTGTGGCTGTGATTCACACAGCCCTGCTGTTCTGCTCCCAGGCAGCAGTAATAGGAGGAAGGGTGGGTTCTAACAGCAAGTAACAATTAGTGGGGTGGCTCTGGGCCAGGCCAGCCTAAACAAATCCAGCACTTTGCTGTGACCTACTGTGGCACTGAGTTCTCCTTCAGCAATTTTCCGTGCTTTCTGACTATCACCAATATCACCTTTCAGCAGCAAGGCCAATTCTTCTCTGTGTACCTTACTGCTCTGACTGACATCTAAAGCTTTTTCTGGCTGTAAACTATTCTCACCAATTTGTAACTGCCACTCTGGAAGTGCTATACTGTGGGAGAGTGAGGCTTGCTAAGAAAGGACTTTGTAAGAGACAAATAATAGTAAAAAACAGACTTTTCCGTGATATTCTTTCTCCTTCCTGAGCTTTACTTACAGATGATAAAACAAATTCCTGCCCTGAAAGCATTCCTTCAGTATTATAGTATAGAATATATGATTTCCTGACTTAACTTTGATGTGATGGGGCTCCAAAGCAGATAGAAACCTGGAGTGGTTCTGCATGGACAGACTCCAAAGCAAGGAGTTAAAAACTTTATAGACGGTTCTCTGGGGGTGAGTTTATTTCCTTTTTAAGGGGACACAGAGTAAAAACCTCGAGAGGACAGCATAGCTCCACTGCTCACAGAACTTACTTTTTTTTCCAGTTTCAACCTCTCTAAAGAGTTTTGAAGGGTTTTTATGTACGCGTATGCTTATCTGCTAAGATCTATGTTGCATTCTTTTGTTTTGTCTGTACAACATATATTAGTTGTTCATCTTCCACTGAAGCTTCTTTTGTTACACTTCCAAAATAATGGAACTGTAAAGGACTATGACAGAATGAAGTAGGAAAAGTTTTGGAATGTTTCTGGAGGTTTCCTCAATTTCTGCCAAGGACTGAATTTAATATTGAGACTGAATATTTTAGATTTAGATTCTCCTTCATTGTAAATTGATTTTTTTTTAAACTTGAGAGAAGATGAAGATGAAAAATCAGTCTCCAGAATCTGGATGACATAAAGATGAAGAGCTTGAATTCAGATCCTGATATAAACTATTTTTATTTTCCTTATTTTTAATAACTTAATAGCTATTACAAAGCAAAATTTAAATGATGTTTAATTAGGCTCCTCTCACCTGGAGTAATAATGAAACAGGAGAAAAGCCCTTTTTTATGTTGAAGCGGTAGTGCTTGCAAATAAACCAGTGTTTGATCAAGTGATCTGAGTTAGACCTCAGTCCTCTCTGCTGCTGTTTGTGTTGTTTTGGGTGAATTTGTAGTGCTTATTTCTGAGATGATGAGACTCAGCTCACAGATGCAAAGAGAAAATGCTGGGCTTTGTGAACTTATTTCCCTTCATCAGATGAAGAAAAAGGTAAGTGAAAATATACACCATGAAGTTTAAAGTGGAAGAAATGCACCTGCAATTAAGCTAGGAGTTATTTTCAAGCAACTGCTATTTGGTAATTTATGATTCTTTTGTGAGAGGTAAGATGACAGCATGGGTGCTCTATAAATCATTAAAATTAATGTTTGCCCTGCACTATTAGAATAGCGCTGTTCTTGATTAAATCATTTGGGCTCTGCTTTTGCTCCTGCAGAAATCTTGGTGCAGATCTCAGTGAGACTGTCAGCTTCTCCTTCACCGAACAAACAGCCTGGCTGCTCTCAGAGGGTTTGCAGTTCTTACAATGAAAATAGCCCTTTCAACATAAATCAATATCCCAAAGTCATGGAAAGTCTGTAGCCAGGCAAATAAATAGTTGCGCCAGAATATCCCTAGGTTCTCTTTAAATATTTTGTGCAGTCACTGAAGTGCTGAAAACACTAACAGCTTCAGAAATAAATGAGAGAGTAAATGGATAAATTATTGCAGTTACCTAATTAGGTTGATTTTAAAAACACGCTTTAGAACTTCCTACCTTCTAAATGGAGAAAAATAGTGAATGTAAGAGGGGGAATGTTGTTTGGGAGGAATACCAATGCAAGACCTTCCTTCCATGGAAGAATCCTTCTTGGGAAAGAGACTGCTTGTAGGTGTGGGGAGAGGAACAAACAGTATTCAAAGGGCGAGCTACACCGGCTGGAATCTTTTCATTTATATGGCAGTATGGACGTCCATGTACAAACAGTTGGTCTTTATGTATCTTTTTTTCCCCATTTCTGGAATTTGTCGATATTTTACCTTTATTGTATATGCCAATGTGATTTAATACAATCTAGCATCTCAGAGAAAAGCACCTGCATCAATGTTAGCCATGCTTTGAGCAAGGAAATGAATGAGATCTATAGAGCTTCCTTCAAGAATGAATTTTTCTATAACAAAAATCAAAGCTTCCCAGAGATTTTTCCAGCTGAAATTTAACAGGAACTGAATATTGTTTTCGCCTACAGATTGGAGGGGTGTTCTCAAATATTCTCCAATTTTGATTTTTCGTAAGATGTGCAGAAAGCCAGAATATCAGCTGTCAGTGTTGGTCATCAGTGCAGAAAGGCATGTACTGGAACTGAAGAAAATAGGAGTCTGTCTTTGAACTGAGCAACAACAAAACCCAGAGAAATGGGTGTTCACTGTCAAGCCAGCACCATATCTAATATAAATTAATTTGGAAATATCTTCTGTTATATATATTTTACCAAATCAACCCACCAGAATGGTTACTAGTTCTGTAAGCTTCCACAGTCTCTCTGAATTGCATTGCCTCCTGATTCCCTGTTATTACAGGAAGCACAGGAAGATTCTTAATTTTCTATAGCTTGGCAACATCTTAATGTGGACTGAAGTTAATATACACTTTGTATGTATGGTAAACCATGGCTTTGCCTTGTGACAATCACGAAGCATCTTCTTTTAGGGAGAAAAAACACTGATTTAGCCCTCTGAATTAAATTTGTCTCCTCTCCCCTCCTCTCCTTTCCTCTCATCTCCCCTTCACTTTATCTGTGTTTCTCCCTGTCATCTTACTAGAAAAAAACCTCTCTTTTCCATGAAAGAAAATACTTACAAAGCACTACACAAAACATCAGCTCTTTCAATTTTCTCTGGTTGTTTTTGACAGGGGTTAATAAAGTCCTGACATTAGCTAATTAAGCTATAAGCAAGCCTTCTAATTGCAAACATGTCTAGTAAGGAAATGAATGATATTCTTGATAGGAGTCATTCCCTTGACTGCTTACGTTGGAGCTCTTGTTATGCAAAGTGATGGGAAACAAAAGTATTACTGAAGACCCCTAAATATTCAACTTGTTCTTAGTTAGCTCTTCTGAAGGCACGTTTTTATTAAGATAATAACAATGAAAAAGGTGGGGATCTCTGGTATGTTCTGCCTTTGCAGCCTCCACATGATCCCCTGGGAACCTCAGCTCAGGTGGTCCTCCCAGGCTGCTGCTTCTTAGGCTGGAAATGCACTGAAGAGCTGGGACAGCAAGGAAGCAGGAGGGTGGGCAGGAAGCCAGAAAGCTGGCTTGTCCTTGCAGGATTTTGCTGTTTAGGCATTTTTCCTATGGAAAATTTCTATCTATTTTGGTTGAATAACAGTGCCACCTTTGAACAAAGAGCACCCTGTCTGCCAGGCTGGGTTCATCCCCTCTCTTCCCATGCTACTTGAGTAGGAGTGCAGGTCTGTTAGCAGGGGCTACAGAGCCCAGACACACTGCTTTGGTGGGGCAGGGCAGTGCCTCCAACACTCTTGGTACCTTCACTAAGACCCTGGGAGTCCACTCCAGGAAACTAGCATAGTCGAAAAATAACTATGAGATCCAGAAGTATTCTCAGCCAGCTCTTAGTTACACAAGAACATTTAAATCTGAGAATGCCTGAATTAAGTGGAAAAATGAAACATTACTCCATTAAATTTTAGAGTGTCATTGATAAGTCCCTCAAAATGCTCATCTTGCTTCTATCTTGCAAGTACCCAGGATGAGTGGTATCTACTGTTACTTGTTACGCCATTGTTGCCACCATTAATGAAGCACATCTTGCCCTGTAGCTACTTTTATCCTATTTTTTTTTTCAGCAGAAGTTGCTTCTATTTACCTATCTACCTATTTATTTATTTAAAGCAGATCTCATTGTAACAGCTCTCTTGCTTCCTTCACCTTGCCGTTTAAGCATAGAATTTCAATTATGTCCTTGTCACCTCTGAAGTATTAAAACCATTTCCAGTATTGTTGACATTGGTTATAATTCCTTCCTCTGCGCTCTTCAGAGGGCCTACCAAAGGGGAATGTGTTTGACAGAAATCAATTGTTTTGTTGGTAGCCCTTAATACAGTCAGATGAACAGAATTTAAAATCAACTTCACTTTGAATCCAGGGGAAAAAGCAACATAAATACAATGACCGAAAATGACTAATCTCAGTATTATTGCTGTTGCTGACTGTCTTTCCCTCCTTCATTAAAGGAGAGGTTTACATATTCATGTGAAAAAGCTTATTGACAATATATTGATTTACACAAATTTTGCAATGCAGATTTTTTTTTTTTTTTGGTCATGGTTTATTTAATCCCAGTCCGTTTCTCAGTTTGCTAACTGAAATTTGGGTTATTAACCAGATGAAATTAATTTTCAGTGCTTTCTAACTTATTTGGTATTGACTTTGCTTAGACAAAGCAGGAGAAGGCAATAATGTAAGGAGAATCTCCTCTGCTTATTTCTCAACCGTTTATGTTCCAGCATCAGTGGGGTTGTGCAAACCACAGTGATGCCAAGGTGCGTTGCTCATCCCCATGGGTCCAGTGAGCCAATGCAGTCTCTAACAGAAACATTAGGTTTACTGCTCACACACAGCTCACGTGTGCTGCTTATGCAAGGCAGGTATTTGGGTCAGGTTGCATTCTGGAGGACACAAGGGAGGAATGGCTCAGTTTTGACGTGAGATGAAACTTTGAAGTTTATAGTTTTTTAAGCCTTACCTCTAAGAAAAGGTTTTCTGCTCCCATCCATTTGAAGCCCAGTTGATAGGTTGGTTGTGTCTTAATAACGAGAGAAAATCTGCAATGTTTACTTTCATTGATGGTGCTATTTCTCCAGAGCCTGAACTAATGGAAAATGAAATCTTCTAGCTTAAGCAGTAAAATAGAAAATCTTGGGCAATACTTGATGTTAAAACATACACTGTTGCAGCAGAATGAAGAATTTTCAGCATTTGAAAAAAAAGTAGTAGGAAAAGTCAAATGGACGGCAATGTCAGCAGACGTCTGCTCTTTTTTTTCCCTCCAGACGAATTTATTTTCTTCTGAAGGATCAAATATATCCAGTGCCCAATATTTCCACACCAATAGCTAATAGAATACAAAGAAGCAACAGAAAATAATGCTGCAAACTTCACATGCCTTTGGAATTGAGGATCTTTGAATCATGCAGAGACACTGAAGAAACAGAAATAAGGAGTTCTCTTGAGGAAAAATGAAACCACAGAGTTTTACTCTCCTCCTATCCACAAGATCAACACACGCACGCATACTCTCTGCAACTTTGTTGTCCCTTCCTGAGAGCTGCTCTGCTAGGTGCAGTGGAAGGAAGCAGCACTGGATGCAGTGCTATGACAGTGTTTGCATTTGTCATGAATAAGCATAACTTGGTCAGTTTGGAATGCTGCTTGCTGTAGTTGGGATTAGGGGCTGTATGGTTTTCCAAGCAATAATGTCCTATGAAGCTTCTGTTAATTTCTACGTGGCCTATCCAGGAATACATATTGAACTCCTACTTTTTCATCCTGGTATGTTTTCATCTGGCTGTGCAGGTCTGGCTTCTTCCCTGGGCTGCAGCTGGGAGAGATGTGGACAGAGCAGCATTTCTACTAATTTCTTAGTGGGGAGCTTCACTGGGTGACTTGGGAATATGCTGATTCACAAAGCACAGGAAGTTTCTTTTTGTGCTGCACGGGAAGTAATCTTTTTGTGCTGCAGGAGATGACAGAGCTGCATTCCAGCTGTAGCGTTTCTTCTGCCCAGGCAGTAGCTGAGTGGTGGTGGGAATTCTGTCCATCAGCTGCTGTGTGGCCCTGAGCTGCAAGGAGAGCAGGGCTGTGTGCTGCGGCCAGGCAAGCAGCCCTGCAGACAGTCATGGTCCTCTGGAAACCTGCAGCAGGATCATGGCCCAAAAGCAGTACCTTGGCTAAGAGGGAGGACAGCTCTACTGCGGTTGTTTATGGGCCTGAGGAGTTTTCTGCAAAGCAGGAAGAGCTGAAAAGTGCTGAGCAGGGAAAAGAAACACTGTACAATGACACACTAGGAAGGGAAAAAGATTTATTCTCTGGTCATTTAATTTTAATCTGTCTATCCCAGCAAGCTTGTTTTCTTGCTTTGAAAGGTTACCTTGGTCTTGCTTTCCATATGTTTCATTTTAATGAAACTTGGCTTTGCAGCCTGGAAACCTCCAGTGACTTTTGGCTTAGAAGTAGTGAAGTAGTTCCACCTTGAGATACAGTCTAGTTCATGTCTTGTAACACGTGGCAATCAGTGGAGAAGAATATATATCCTGTTATGTATAGAAGTTTAGAAATTTGCTCTTGAAAGAGGATGGGTAAAGAAGAAAAGTAGCCTCCAGTAAAAGCTCTCAACAGACAAAATGGCACTGACACCACTCTAATTTTGTCAGTATGTACGAGATGGTGTGCTGGATAGCTGGGGTTCTGTGTTCAGTGGCTGTACTGATATGTGCTAGAGTGAGGATCAAGACAGCACTACTTCTTCAGTCCAGACGAGTCAAACATAGCACAGTGCACCGTTTATATTTCAATATAACTTTGGCATTTACAATTTCCTTTCTTGGAAGCTAAATATATCTTAAGATTGGCATTGTCAATGAACAGAAAAGCTGCTAGATTACAGGAACATTCTTCTGTATTTCTCTTATTCTATGTACAATAAGCAAGTCTGGTTTATGTGCTTGCTTCCCACACTGTAGATCCTTCATTTCCTTCTTGGGCTCATGGATCACATTGATAAATACGCATGGGCATGAAGTGAAACTAAGAGGCGCTATCTTTGCAGCATAGACATGATTCTGTGCAAGCTATGGCTGTGCTCCTCAGGGCATTGTCAGCGTCACAGGATTTGGGTTTGTGCTAGGACTGCTTGGTTGTTTTATTTTTGTGTTCTCATTCTATTTCATGAGAAATTCAAATGTCCTTCAAAATAGTTACCTCCATAGCTGTGTAGTTTTAAACCAGAGCTAATGAGCACAGTAAGCAATGGGTAAATGCTGGCATCAAGATTCACCAAGTACTTCAATTTAACCTCTTTTTTAGTTTTGTTCTGGTTAAGACCATAGGAATTATCTGCTTCATATCAGAGTAATTTTGATTATTGTTTTAACTATGTTACTCATGGACATATACTTAACCTCTTAGTGTGGTATGAAAAGGCATGCCAACAACTTTTTCTAAATACTACTTTCTTGTGTTTGAGTGCCTGTTAGAGCCTTTAGCTTTGCTTTGTGTTTAAATAAATGTTACAAAAGTGCAAAGAATATTGATGAGATTGAACATTTTAGCTTCAGGGTTTGACACTCTAAATCTGGCTAAAATCTAAACTCTTTAATGTTTTTTTTATCTGTACCGACAAAAAAAAATGTAGTGTGAGCTGGAATGCTCAATGCTCCCTGAAGTGCAGTGGCACATAGTGATTTCTTGCTTCAGCTCTGATCCTTTGCGTTTTCCCTGGGTGTTTAACTGAAACCATTTTTGTCTCCTATAGTATATTGCAGACCAGTGATTGAGAAGGTTTTGGAGAAGCTGTGTAACACAGCAGGAGGTTTTTCAGCTCCTATCTTTACTACTAATTTTGTAAGTCTTACTGTTAGTATCAGTGAAGGTTTGGGGAATGCTGGCAGCTGCTTTGTAGTGTTTCCTTACGGCAAGACCCGCAGCATCAGGCACTGCACGCCACCACCCTCATCACAGGGCCTCTCTGCTGCAGAGCTGTGCTGACCTCGGTTTCCTGCTGAGATCCCGCTCTAATGAGGAAAATATCAAGTGCCAGATTTCTCTAGTTCTTTATTGTAAACGAATGATTTGACAAGCAGGGATGCAAGTCAAATAATTTATAGGCAGCGAGGAAGTTCAGTACCTTGCTTGTTTGACATTACTGAGGCATTTTACTGATGATATTTTGGAGTCTAATGTAAAAGGTTTGGTAGGAATCTGGAGAAACATCAGTTCCTTTAGAACAGGTCTTTGGCCCATCATGGGAGTGCCTGACCCAGCTGGGAAATGGGGACATTGTGCTCAGCCCTAGAGAAGGACTCTGAGCTCTTTGGGTAGAAGTGTTGTGGTTAATCCAAAGGTCAGCAGCAGTCCCACATGGGGCAGCATAGAAGGAATATTCCTGCAATAAAGCACACAGGGACTTGATCAGCCCATCTCTCTGACTACAGAACAATAGCTGGGTGTTTCTTTGTGCTACCAATCCTTATTAACAATCAGTGGATTGAGTTTACTGGTTAAAGACAGGCAGTTTTAAACTACCATGAGGGAATTCAGGACAGCAAAATCTATATTCTTCTTTTTGCAAACTGTAGCTTTGATAGATTATGTGTAATAGATACAGTTTACGGACAGATGACTAGTATAAATTTTTAGAGAATATGTATTGGTAATAATGAACACTTGAAATACATTATCAGTATTACCATGCAGGATTTCTTAAAATGGAAGTTGGCAGATGAACCTCTGGTGTTTTCTGGCAACAAATTTGAAGAAAATTATAATACAACAAGTCCTTATAAAAATGGAAAGTGCTAGAAATTAATTACCGGCGGAGGGCAGCAGGAAGAGAAATGGCTGTCAGATGAACAGCTCCCCTAAAGGTTTTAATTTTTAATTATAGATTAAAGGAAGCCTTTGCTGAGTTCCCTAAGATCAATATGGAGTACAGATCATTCATTCACACTACAGTGCGCTAGTGGCATGCTTATAAATATTCAGAAAGAAAAGGAAAGTAATATAAACAGCCCTACTTTCTGGAGACAGTTGCTTTGACTTGCAACATTGGTATGTGCTGTGGCATAGTGCAGCCTGCTCAAAGGCAGCAGCCATGGTCCATAGGTCTAGAAGTACACAACAGAAAAAATATGTAATTAGCGTATATTTATCATGACTGATTGTTCCCCAAAGCTTCCTCCTGGTGGATTGCTCCCCGGCAGGTGAGCAGCCCGCGTTGTGCTATAACGATGCCTTTTGGAACGCAGTGTCTGGCGCAGCCCTGTAAGCACAGTTCACTTCAGTGCATGAATGTCTTTTGTTCTAAACTGTGGCATTTTATTGTTTTGCTTAATTTTTGCTTAAATTGAGTTGCTAAATTACTGACCCATTTGGAGACAGTTATTCTGAGTTTATTAAATTAATAATTAATGTATTGAATTATGTTGAACATAGCCAACAGCCATGCTACTTCATATAAGAAAATGAAATCAGATTAAATTTTAATTTAACAAACCTTTGATTAGTTTTTCTGTTTCTGAGTAATGATGAAACAGGTTCATTCATTTCAGTTTCATGTTTGAGTATTGATTTTTATTTTTATTACTATTATTTTGCGAGAAGAGGTAGACTTTTATATTTATTGGCTATTTGCTGAAATAAAACAGCTGTAATCAAAGAGACGCGCTGGTAAGCTGGCTGCATGGCTGATGTGAGCTCTGCTTATGCTGTGGTCTGGAAGATTTGATTTTAACTCCTGATGCTGCAAGCTAGCTCGCTTTGTTGCTCATGGAGATCATAGCATGGTGACTTTTGTTTTATGGAGGCCAAAGGGCTGTAAGGTTACACTGAAGGGAATGAGGAATATGCAGTGTGGGAGCTGTTTGCTGTAGGCGCCAACGTTAATTAAGAAGCCAAGTTGTGCATGCTTCTAATTCACTGTGTGATTGATCAGTTGTAACTGTGTTTAAGAGTCAGATTAACAGGACTACACCAGTGTTCTTCTAGTTACCCGTCACTGTATTAGTCCTGCTGCTGAGTGTCACAGAAATATTCTCTCTTACTCTGGTTTGTGCAGCGGAGTGCAGAGACAGAGGCAAACAAACTGATGGCTGAGGAAGGCTGTACCTTCTAATGGTATTTCAGTTGAAAAAACTTCTTAGCTGTATAAGGCTGCAGAAGAGAACAGATTCTGGAGACAAAGTCCTTGAGTGAAACTCTCTTCAAATATGCAAAAAGTCTCCTGTGTTAGTGTGTGGGAGTGGGATGAATGGCACTGTGTTCAGCTTGTGGAGTCAGCAGAGGACATGAAATCACATGGACTGGACACCCAGAATAACTGAAGGTACCAGCAGGTAATTAATTCTCTCAGGTGTTCTGTTTTTGGGTACCACCCAAAGAATCTCTTATTAAAGTAGGATGATACTAGAAATCCAATGACAGACAACAGCATTGCCCTTTTCAGTTTGGCAGCCCATAGAGATATCTTGAGTAATGTTCCTTTTGTTTTCCCACGTTGCAGCTCTTGGTGACAAAAATGTGAAAACTTCTTTGCACTCACTGCCAACAGAGGGAGATGTGAAGAGACAGACTTGCTCTGCAAAGATGGTTTAGGTCAGCTACACTGACAGGTTTCTTGACACTCTGATTTAGCTGTTGTGTTATCTGAGGAAAAAATGTCCAGAATCCTTCATCTTTCAGCAGTAGGAATAAAAATCTTATTGCAATAGTTCTGGCTTAGCAGCTATGCACTCTGTGAGAGCCTTCCCTTCTTACCTCCAGATTCCAGGAACAGGAATTTGGGCTGTTAAAATTCTGCAGGTTGTGATCTTCGCCTTGATGTTGCAATCTGAGTGCAACAGAAGTGGGGGCTATGTGACATGTTTATCCCAGGTAGGGAGCAAAGTTCCAAGAAATGCCACTTGCAAGAAATCTCAAGATTATTTCAGTGCTGGATGTCACAGGGAGACATTGTTTGAAGTTATTGGCACAGGGGAATAAGTGAGGTTAAAAGGTGAAGAGCTGAGATGCAAACTGTGGATGAGGCAGACAGAAGTCTGAAGCTTTGGTCACCAACCAAAGTGCAACAGAAGCAGAGAGGCACTTCAAGGGGAACAAGTGAGTATCTCTACCACCAGACAGCTCTAAATTCAGTATTCAAGAAGGAACATTTAAAAATAATTATTTATTTAAGAATTTTTCCATTTAACTGTATACATTCAAGAAAATACTTAGTGAGAACACTTTAAAAATGATGTGTGACTCGTACAGAGAGACACCTGAGCTGTGTTCCAAACACTGCCTCTGTGAGTGCGTGTGCTTCCCAGGCTGCTGGGAGGGTTGCATGGACCTCTGCTGTATGATGTGCAATTCCTCTGGAGTTTCCTTCCTTTGGACAAATCGCTTTGCCAGAGCATTCTGATACTAACATAGCTGCAACACAGAGCTGCCTATTAAACTGTGCTCTTGTCTCCTGCTCCAGCACTACATATAACTGTACTTTCTGTCTTCTTGTTATGAATCTATTTTGTATGAATACCATTTAACAATGTATGTCATCTGAATTATTTTAGAAATTAATGTACTGTATCAATATTTTCAAGAGCTCCTGAAGACTTTGAAAATCACAATGAGAAGAGGTGTAGTTCACAAATTAAAGTGTGGAAAGATGTAGCTGAAAGAGGTTTGGGCTGTCTGTCTGTTTTGGTCACATATGCTATATGAAGAGTGGATGGAGGACATGCAGATCTCCAAAATGGTAATAGGAGCAACTGTATTTGCAGTTCATAGCCTGTTGTTAGCAGCCTGTTTAGGTTACATTACTAAACTGAGACTTGTAATTTGAGTTCATGTGTAAGCATTCATTGAGAGCCTGTTTGCTTCCCTTATGTGCAGGGACTGAATTAAGTATGATCTCTCCCTCTGTTTTGGAGTACATCTTCTCAAGTCCTTCTTCTTATGACTTCCTACTCTGCAAAATAATCTTCAGAAGCTTTGTTTTCCGTATGGCTTTTGCCACCTGCAATTTGGACTCTTGCTTCCCTGGGCTGAGCTATTAGGAGTAAATTGTAACCCATTGCTTTAAGCGAAATCTTCTGGGTGTGACCAAGAGTGTCTTTTGCTTTCACTGTTACTCTGTAGGCCATCCTTTATGAGAAACCAGCGCAATTTATACATCAACTGATGTTACAGCCTTTTCAACAGAGAGGGCTATAGAGCAGTATAGCTTTGTTTTGATCTTGAAGTCAAGGTACAGAGGTCTGAATCTCCAAAAAAAAAAGCAGAGATACTAATAAAAGAAAACGTAGCAGGGATTTCTCACTTTTTTTTCTTTTTTGTAACAAGAACATATTTCAAAATCAAAGGGGAATTTAAGCTGTCGGGGAAAAATTAAAAAAGTTGGAGCTGGGCCTTTACTATGAATCACTTTAATAAACTCATGTAGTATCTCATGTAGTATCTCTGGTTTTCCTTTCTTTCTTTTTTTTCCTTTTTAAAGTTCTCCCATTCAGATTGCTTCACTATTACAGAACTTCCAAAGTTAAGCACTGGAACAGGCTCCCCAGGGCGGTGATTGAGTCACCAGACCTGAATGTGTTTAAAAGCCATCTGAATGTGGTGCTCAGGGACATGATTTAGCGGTGGGTTGTTAGAGTTAGGGTAGTATGGGTTAGGTTGAGGTTGGACTTGATGATCTTGAAGGTCTTCTCCAACTGGAGCAATTCTATGATTCTATGATGTTCAACAGCACTGTAAAATGAAAATGTGATCATCCAAAAAACTGTGTTCCTAGGGGCAAAAACTGGCTGCTGGAAGAATGCTAAAAGCAATTATTAAAGTTCAGAGTATATACATTTTTACTTAGGTCAGGGATTTGGAGATGAAAAACTGAGATGAAAAATAAAAGTAATTAAACAACTGCAACAAATTTTTTTCAAGATGAAGATGTCAGTTACAGCTTTACCCAGAGCTTTAAAAATATTATTGATCTTATTTAATTTCTGTAACTTTTTCTCCAACAAATATGCCAATTGTGATAACTATATTGTATATTCAGTCCTTCAGATTACATGTACACTTGAACAGCAGTAATAGAGGTTAGAACGTGGCTGATGTGGTTTGAAATGTTCAGTACATATTGCCAAAGTATCAGGACAATTTTGTAGACAAATTCTGGTCTATCATCTGCGTACAGCCTACTGTCATAATATCAGTGGGAAAATGTAATATTCTATTTGAAGAACTGTGATCCGATTAATGAGTCTTGCTTGATATATGAGTGACTTATGAAATTTTTTCACTGGAGGACAACTGATGTTTTTAAGGTGGAATTTGCTTTCTTGTGTTGCAAGTTTAAATCTACGGATACAGGGTTTGCTGCTCTTAGTTACATGTACCTTTAATAAACCCTGCTGGGAATCCACAGAACGTAAGATTAAAACTTCTGGTTTACACAAGGAGAAGATTTTTACCTCTGTTGTATAGATGCCATCTTTGGTCAAATGGATATGAGTGTTTAGCAGCTGTTTGTGTGAGCGTGTGCAGTATTAGTGATTTTGTAAAACTTTTTCAAGAAAAACCTATAAAATTCCTCATCCTTACATCATCATCCTGCACCCAGTACAACTGTGGTGTGCATTTCTGACCTCAGCTTCCATATGCTATTGCAGACGTGTTAAATGGCAAGGAAATTGTCTCCTTCGTGCCTCAAATGTTGAATAAGCTTTCCACTAAAAAATATAACTGCACGTAGTATAGTTTTATAGTAGAGATGTGTTTTGACAGTTAAGTTTGCAAGAGCTGAGCTTTATAGCTACTGTGTATAAACACTTGTAAATAGCTTTACTTGTCTGTTTTCAAACTGATTCAAAAGTATTGCACCATTACTTTTTATCATGCTGGAGTTGGCAGAAGAGCTGGACAGTGTTTGCAGTGGAAATCACTGGTTAATATTGAAGTTTTATATGCATTGAATTTATAAAAGTAGCACACTCCTAATAGCGAGCTACAGCTTCTGGGTCTTTTTCTCATTCAAGATCCTTTTGCAAGAAATGAAAGAACAGTGATTTCCACTAATTCATCTATTCACTTCAGGTTCTATGTATTTGTCTGTTTAACTCTAAAATACTTTTTTTCTTTTTTAAAAATCTGGTAAGTAGGGAACATTTAAAATCAGCATACACTAATAGTCGTTAATATACAGAAACTTTCAAATGTTACAGGAGGATCTGGAATTTCTGTCTGGCCTCACAAAACTGGGTCAGAAAGATATGACAGTGTATCAGGGTTAAATAAGAGCAAAGATGGCGGAACTGTGTGCAGCTGCATTGGTAGATACATACATAAGCTATTATTTGGAAGATGCATTTGCAGCACTATCTCTGAACAAAAAGAAGCTGTTTAATTTAATTGGAAATGTTTACTGAGTTATTTTGTCTGGGAAAAATAAAAAGTACAAATGAGAGAAGAGAATACATCCAAAATACCACTGTCAAAGTTGTCATTTGTCTCCCATGAGAGGGAACACTGGTGAGAATGCGAGACAGAAAGGTCAAAGGAAGAGTAATTGGAAACAGCTATTTATAGCTGCTGATATGTACCTCCTAGGTGTACAAAAATGCAGAGTAAATCAGGAAAAGTTAATGCAGTAAGAAAGGTCAGGGAGATAGTCACTGCTGAATGACATGAACTGGGTATTTGTGGAATTGTTTGGGTGGGAAAATAATTTCTATAGGTGAAGTAACTGACTGTAGGAAACATAGGAAGTATTCAGCAAAAACATTATTACAGTTTGAATAATCTTAGTTTGAGCTCCTACATTAAATGCTTTGGATATGTAGGAGGAAGGAGTTGTAGGTGCACACCCTGTTTGCACAGCAGAACTAGTGAAAACTGAGTTCCTCAACAAATGCTCTCAATGAGAATACAGAACTGGGAAGTAAAAAATCACTCTGGAGAAGTCTGTTTTATGTTATAGATTAAGGGCACAAAAGTTACAATTATTATAAATGAAGGATCTTTACTGAAGGCATTGAGAGATGTAATACAATGTTGATCAGAGAAAATCCAACTTCTGGTTATTCTCGTAAGTCAGCAAAGTTGATCTATGAATGTCAGTAAAGCCTGGGCTAAGATGACCAGACCTGCAGAGATCTAAAACTGCCTCTCTGTGGGAAATGCTGCTGCCTGCAGCTAGCTCTGGGCCACTTGGCAGAGCAATTGACTTGTCTGGGGAGTGAGCTATGAGAGGTTCTGGACTGATGAAGTTTGTCTAGGCATGCTTCAATCAGCTCCTCTTTCTTCATTACTGTTGTGATTCACCGTTTTGGCCCTTCCTGTCACTGAGCTTTAAAATAGCATCATTTTGCTCAGCAGTTCTGATTAATGAGCTTGTCTGGATGCAGGAGGCACTAAACTCATTGCTATTCATTGCAACCAAAATAATGTTTAAGCTCTTTCCTTCCCACCCATGTACCCCAATGATAGTACAGAGTAGGGTCAGTCTTAGAAGCAGAAATAGAGTCGTCACACTGAACTTTTCTGTTACAGCTGTGGACTCTGTTAAACATTCATTGCCAGGTACTCTTTGAGAAGTGCAGCACTGCACCTCTTATTGTGGACTTCTGATCTCCTAATTACCTGCTAGCAGTTTGGATCAAAGACCTCATGGCTGAATTTTCTCCTTTCAATGAATCTCACAGGGTGTAATAATAGTAATAAGAACTGAACTCAAAAATCTTCCTAAAACTTAGAAATAACAGCTGAAGACATTTTGTCTTTTAATGATCATTAATAAATATTTCCATTTATGTACACACGCCTGTCATCATATTACTGACAGAGACTTAAAAAAACAAACAGTGTCTTTTTAACTGACAAAGTTCCATTCTTTAGTTATCAATTTTGTGGATGTGAGGTTTGAAAAGTCAACAAACACAACCAGTTTAGATCATTGGTAATATGATACATAAGGAATTTTTGTATTGCATGTAAAATCTTATCGTACATAAAAGAAAATGAGTTTTCAATTCCTCTCTGCTCTCAAATTTTCTGGGGGTAGGTTTATGTTTCCTAGAGACTTTGTATTTTCCTCTCTCTGTCCGGTATCCAGCAGTCCAGGAAATCTGCAATTACAGCAGAGCCTACATTTTGAATGTTTGTGTCCTTTTCATGGTACTTTTTCAGGTAGATTCCTTTTCCTTTTAATTTATCAGAGAAGAATAGACTAGTTTAAATCTTTGTGATCAGTCTTTAACAGACAGAATAAAATGATAATGTTGCTAATTTAATGTTTTCAAGGGTGCTTCACAGTTTGTCAGAGTCATAACCTTATAAAAATAATTACTATTTTCGCTATGTGACGGTTAATTCAAAAACCCAAGAATTTTTGGTCTCTGTAGTAAGATGTTCTTAAAATCTATTTCATAAACTTAGCAAATCCGTGAATTCAAATGATATTCCTTGAATTTGCACTCACCGCGTTTCATTGATGGAGGATGTAGGTTGCTCTGAAAGTAATGCCTTCTATTTATTTCTGTAAAAATTACTACAGATACAAAGAGCACAATAATACTATCTGATAGAGCAAATTCTCAGCTACAAAGCATTTTTTTTCAACATAGTCACTACCATTTGCATTTTCACCAGTGATGAACGAGAGCCTGCATGCCATGCTTGTGAAAATCTGCACCAGTGAAAGTGCCCCACTGTCTCTGTTGTCACCGCTGAAGCGCACCACCCACCATCTCACTGTGCTCACATCCACTGCTTGGTCTGCAGAGATGTTCAGCAAACATCAGTGAATGTCAGTGGGTGCCATTTTTCACATGGAGGAATTCAGTTCCACCCTTTTGCTTCATCTGTCCTTCCATGTCAGATGCCTTACTGTAAGACTGTCCCTCTGGTGCCACCTGTCACACAGTAGCAGAATGTAATGAAATGCTAGTGAGAAGGTTCAATCTTTGCTGTCATGCCACCAGTATCTGTCTCTGATGTTGTGGGCCAACATAATAGGGGGCATCACTTTTGGAGCAGCCTTTATATTTCTTAAGTAAAAGGACAAATGTGAGCTGTCATCTTTTGATCTTGTGATTTTTTTTTCTAAAATATCCGAAATCACCCCACTATAATTTTATTGAAGTCCAATGTTATTTATTTTTTTAAAAAACCCAACAAGTCCGGAAGGATAATGCCTTGGAGCAAATTCAGACTGGTTTTACTAATTGGCTGCAGTGGAGTTGGATTAACATCTGACATAAGGTGTTTTTTATCTGTGTTAGTAGCAGTACCTTCCATATCTGGATACAGCAAGCAAACTAGGAGTCAAACATATATTTGAAATTATCCAGTTTATCTGGAGTTTTCTGAATGACTTCAGTGGTCTTTCCAGCTTCCTACTTCCGGAATCTTGTGCCTGTAACTGGTGAACCAGAATTCTCTGCTGCATGAAATAATACAGATTTGTTGATTTGCTAAAACCAATTCAGTATAACTTCTGCTTATTTTGCTCCAATTGGCAAATATGATATGGACATGGACTTTTACAGACATCTTGATGTCTGACTGCTGTAATAGTTCTCTCTTGGGAATCATGAGTAACAATAGTGAGAACCATTACATTGTGCAAATGAGAAAAATACATGATGCATGTGCTTTTTGGAACATTTTCTACTGTAACAAAACTCACAATGTCTAAATAGTGTGACATAATGATTTCTGAAGTGTGGCAAGGCAGTCTGTGAAAGGTACTGCTTTATGCCGAGCTCCTTGTCAAGGCTTCTGTACTACTGAAACAGATTCTATTTATGTTTCATATCTGGATTCAAGATTTTTATACTCACATTGTGAACAAAAAGTAGTTTCAATTTCCGAACAGATTTTGCTTTTTGTACTTGGCAGGCTTTTCCTTGCACTGTTTTTTCTTTCTGTGTTGGAAATAATGAGGTAAAAATATTTATATGGAGCAAATGATTTTAAGAAATACAAGCTGTACTAAAGTTAAATTTAATTCAAGCCTCCATCTGATGAACCATTGAGAGCTGAGGACATTAGCTGATGCCAGAATATTTGGGAGGAACCTTCAGCCCTAGCAGAGAACTTTGACTTACAGAGAGGCAATGAAGAGAGATAAGCTGGAGGGTACGAACAATGTCGCCGTGTTTTGCTATTTATACTTTTTACATTTATATGGGCTGAGATACACAAATCTAAGTGTCCTCAGGCCAAATTAATTAAATTAGAGAATTGTCTCAAAAGTAAGTGGCAGAAATATCCAGAGGGAAAGATCAGATTTTGAACTATATGATCTTTCCAAAAGTAGCTTGCATTGGCTCATAAGAGCTAATGAGGATGCAGGAAAACATGACTGCAAACGAGAAATTTGTCATCTCCATTTGTTAAGTGCCGTGAAAATGTTGAACGACTAATTCACACTAAGGAAATGCTGAAATACGGCCTAAGAACTTTGAGACATCTGAATAATGAAGTTTCTTTTGCAGAACTGCATGGTATCATAGTTTATTCACTTACAAAGGAAATTATTTTTGATGTCACATCAGCTGTGTTCAACACAGATCCACTTCATTGTTTTGTGTGCTTTTTATGATTTTTTTTTTTCATTATGTTATATTTTTTGCATCTCCAAATTTCTTCTTTCTCTTGATGGCCTCTGACCTTCTAAATGATTCTGTCAGGTAAAACAGCACCAGATGCTTTCCAGAGATTCTGGTACCTTTCTGTTATAGTGTTATACTTACTATTTCAATAACACTGTTCTTCAGTAACAGTGAGGGAGAAGAAAAATAATTGTGATTTTCTTCCTGTAAATCTACTTTTAATCTTCCTTTCCTTATGCACTTCAACTTGGTCTGTAATCTTTTGTTATTTTAGTGTTCTCAGTATCTTTTTTTTTTTGCTATCAGCTTTGGCCACTCTTTTGACATTCTTATAGGTTATTACAGCTATTCTGTATCCAGATTCCTGTTTTCCTTTTAGGGAAATTTCAGCTAATGCTCAAGCAATATCCTACTTGCTGAATTAATTATACTATATGAATAATTTTGATCAATACGAACCTGTCATAAGGCTCATAATACTTTGGATAGCATAAAAAATATTTTCTCATTCTCTATTGTTGAATAAAACTCCCATCTCTCTCAGTTCAATCTTTCATGTATAAAGTGAATTAATTGGATAACTAAATTCCATTAAAACAGTGTATATTTTGAGACTGGATGATACTGGTTATGAAAATCAAATATTAAACACTTTCTAAAAAGCCTTGAAACAAAGGCAAGTATGTCCATAATTCATTCTGCTTCAGCTACAATATTTTGGCTCCTGTTCTTTAAAACCTTGGAGATCTATTGAATTATCAAGATGAGGATAAAACTAATGGAAAACTGTCATATAAGTGAAAGGCAATTGTACTTGTTCATTGGAACGTGATATCTGATACAGATAAAAGGAGAAATCAGTGCTCATACCACTAGTTGGACATCATGCCACATCCAGTCTGTACAGATGTAAAACCCAATGACAGGGAAGTCTCCTTGTAGAGGCTAACTTTAAACAGGCAAAATAAATTGCTATGGAGGCTGTTACGATCATTTGAGATAGTCACAGAAAAGCTACCATAAATGTATAGTTTTTCTCTGTTGCAAAATGTTGCCACATTAAAGGCAAAGCAATTTCTGGAATGACTGTTGTTACTATTGTTAGTATTTTTTATTAAGGATCGACCATTACAGGGTAAGAAATTGAAAGAGAAAGAAGATAAAAAAAAAAAACTGTAATAGCTGCATTCAAATGGTATCTTCAAGGTATTGCTACAATATACATTCTGCTCAGATTCTTGGACTGTTGGTCTCTTTTTGAAGCAAACATATTAAGCCTGTTTTTTTTTTTCTTTCCAGACAGACATTAGACTTTCTCATTGCTATGTTCCTGACAGAATCACAATAGAAAGGTAAGTTCTCTTAGTTAGCAAAATAGCCTAATTCATGAGTAATTCTCTCTAGGTTAGAGTTCTGTTGTGTATAGATATTGAAAACATAAAATGTGTTACTGCTTCATATATGGGAGCAATCAAATCAGCAATAGCTTTGAGTCCCATTACTCTGCTACAGGGGAAGATACCAGGGAAGGATCGCCGTGTTTTTGAGGTAAGTGAAACTTTTTAACAATTTATACTTGCTATTCAAAAACATACTTTTTTCCCTTAAAAGACAACCGCCTTGGCAGAAATGATCCCCAATATCTTCCTGCTTTTTTATTGCTATATGTGTATGCGGTGTTAAAATCATGGGAATCATTCACGATCAAGGCCTCCTGGTCACACATGAGCTAGTGCTCTCCATGCCTGTGAACTCCTGAGGAGAAAACATGAGGAAAAAACAGTTGCCTTTTGGAGCGCTACCATACTCCAAGGGAAAAGCATCATTTTTTGCTCTCCCAATGAGAACATGAGTGAAGGTTGATGTTCTGCTCAGCCCAGAGTTTGTTCTTCATCAATGGCAGCAGGAGATGTGGTTTACAGAGACATTGATGAACGCATTAATGTGGAGAGAGAGAGAACCAAAAGCAACAAATTTGACAGAATAATGGATATTATAAAATGTGATTCTTGTCAAAACTGATTTAGGAAAAGCAGACAATAATTGAAATAAATGAATATTCTCCGTTGCGCACCCTCCTCCCACTCCCCCCAGCAGTAAAAGGACATATAAATGTGCTTTCCACTTATTTCAGTGTTGGCTCTTTGTCAAGGTTACCATTACTTGGCCTTCTGATACTCTGCTGCAAAATGCCTTTCTGGAATACAAGACATAGACTTTTCTTAGAAACATGCACTAGCCTCCTGGAAGCAGCCACATCTGCTTCAATAAATGCAATCTCTTGTGTGGCTTGGAGTTCATGTGATTGAAATAAGAAATAATTTTATGCAGACAGCAACCACAGACTGTCCATAGCGAGTGGGAATGCTGGGGAAACTTTGCCTTGGAGAATACCTTTTTTTCTTGCGTAAGTTATAAGTGAATTTGTTTTTTTTTATAAAGGTTCCCTTTCAATGTTAGCTCATTAACATTGTGAAATTTGGTTTAGAAATATCTAAGCAAAACCAGGAGATTGCAACTGCTGACATCTGAGAAGCTATGCCTTGATGTAGTGTTCAGGCTGCATTGTGCCGCATGGAGAGTAAATGCTTATGGGACTGAGCTTTCCATTTGATGAACTGTCTGGAGTAGGATGCCCCTGACAGATACGAAGTCTGTTTTACAGGAAGCCTCCTTCCCCTAGAGTATGAAAAGTGGCTCTGTGATGGTTTTTACTGTACGTGTCCAAAATTTCTAAGCACTGGTTTGAATAGATAGTAAATGCAGAGGTATCTAATAGAAACACAGCTAAACTTCAGAGGAGAAACTTTCTAGGGTATTCCAGAAAAAAAAAAAAGATTGTAAAGATTGATCTACCAAAAAGCCTGGATTTAGAGAAAATTTACTTGACTTCTTAGTATGGTCAAATTTCAACTTACTCAGCAATGCTGACTTCCACACAGCCTGTTACTGTTAACGTTTTAAGAGGTGGAGCCTTGGAGATTGAAGTCCATCACTTAAATGCAAAACAAACAAACAAACAAAAAAAACACATCAAAAATCTTCTAAAATACTTTGGCAAAGCAGCAGGTAAATTTTTATATGTAATCATGGTGGGGTGCAGGGTGAAACTAGCTGCTGCCATTTCTCAGCATCTGTAAGAATTCAGGCCTGTATGAAGACCTCAGTTAACACTACAGAAGTGGCATGCAGTAAGATTTCTAGCATTAAAAAGATAATTAAGATGAACTGTGTTGTGATGAACATTGTAGAGCAAATGCAATAATAGATCATTCAGATTTCCAATGTTATAAATGAATCAAGAAGAATCTGGCAAGATAGTTTGTTAATATTGAAAAAGGTATGGAATTGCTGCCATTTAGTTTCATATGGTTACAAAAAGGAGCTGTTTTCCAGATGGTCAAGTTGTAATAGACCACATTTTTTTGTATTTGATCCAGTGTGTGCACTTGATAGTCTCTTTCTGTGTTTCCCTTAGTGTTAAAAAATAAATACATTATAGATCTGTTATTTCCATATATACAGAACCTTATGGGTCCTATATGCCTGATGAGCCAATTAGCTGCTTGCAGACTTGCCACGGAACTGGGAAGCTGGGGCTCAGCAGGTAGCTACGGCAAAAAGTAGACGAGAATTAGCTATGTGAGCATCATGCTTCCCTCTGCCCTTGAAGCCAGATGCCCTTTCTGAAGGTGAAGGGCCCTGCGTTTTCTCGCTGGGAGATCTTGCTCAGGGACATGGACCAATTTCTTTGACACAATCAAAGGTCTCTGTACTTTCACTGCTTAGTCTTCATGTATCCAAAATCCACTCATTCCTTTAATTTCCTACCACACTCTGAAAATCTTCCTCATTTTCTTTCTGTATAAGTTGGCTTACACAGCTCTCCTCACCTTAAAAATCTAATGCTGCCTTCGTAATTCCTCTGCCATGGTAACACCATGCTCCTTACTAAGACTTCTGGATTCCCATGTCCTGTATGAGATGTGCCCTCCTTAAGGTAATCCTTTCTACAGCAATCCTTCAACTCACAGCTCTGTCTAAGGATCTTTCCTCAAGGTTTGTATCAGTCACGTCCAGCTCCAAGCTATGCAATGTTGCAGAGAACAGTATAGCAAGAACTACACCTAAACAGATTGCAGGTCCTCAGCCTCTCCCTCCTACATCATCTCTGATTGCCAGCCAGTAGTGAATGTGGGATCCCCAAAATGCAGAGAGAGCAAAGGAGGCCTTCCTAGGAGGTTGGAGCTTGATGGGTGCTGCGGAAGGTGGGGGACCACAGGTGAGGCCTAGAGGCTGTTGTGTGTCTTGTTCCTCCCAGGAACGCGTCCTTCTTTGCTGACCATCACTCACGCTCCGTAAATCCAACCACACAGCCCAGCACAGCTCCCTTCCTCGGGCACAGGAGGATAGGGGCAGGAGCTGTGAGCTGTGCCTGGGTTGCCATCATGCTGTGCTTCCTTCCCAGCACAGAGAACCGGAGGGGTTTGTCCTTCATGTCCGGAGGTGATACCTGATTTCAGTATGTCCTTATTGCTAAATCCCTTTGGCAGCAAACTTTATTTACATTTCGTAATTACCTTAAAGCCTCATTACAGCAGACACCTGGTACTTGCTGTCACATTTAAGGTTGCAAAACAGTTTCCATAGCAACTGCTGTCTGCACACCACAATTTTGCAGAATGTTTTCCTATTGGCTACAAAGAACCCCACAATTGCTTTCTGTCCAAGGTTTAATTTTCTCATCAATCAATTCTGAATTAATTTGAGGTGAAAGAATATATTATTCCTTATTAGAAAAAAAATGCATTCCCATTTTCTTCTAGACAAAGCTATTGCAAAAATAGACAGGCTGAGGACTGCTGGTATTCTTTTGGGTGGAAAAAAATGCTGATTTTAATTGAGTTTTAATTGAAGTAAAACACAATGCATGTATGTGACCGTGATTTATTTTGTATCATTTACTTATACTGTCACGTGTCTGTTCTTTTACTGGACTTGCCCACCAGTTTTAAATACTTAATTTTATAAATAACACCTAGATGTCTGAATGATTGTTTTCTTTTGCCACTTACGGTAATATGAATCTCAACTATTCAAATATGACTCAATGTTTTCAGACTACACCCTTTTCACATTAGTGTACATGTAGCATTGTTAGAATCAGTCAAAGCTAAAGCTATTTAACATGCTGTGAGCTTTGGAGGCTTCAGCTTTACATTTATCCACTCTGACTTGATTCTGACCCAGGATGTGCTGTTTTAAATATCTGGAACTTAAAATTAGCAAAATGATTTTCTTCAGACGTAGATTTCTACTGAGACTTGAAGAAATCTACAAAGAAAATCCAATATGTAGAAAATTACCATCTTAGTTCTAAAGTTATTTGCATTCAACATAATGAATTGTAAACTGACACTTCAGTAATTCTGTTTTAGATCTCATTCTATGTACATGTTCTAATGCTGCCTCTTAAATGGTCTGTTGTTGGATTTCTTCAGTTTCTCAAGCTTTATGAAGATCCTTTGTTTTTTTTGAATGTTCTGCACACTCTGCTGTGCACAGTTTGGTACATGCTATCAATATAAATTCAATGTAAAAAATTTAAATTGTGACCGTGTCTAAAAACCCAAATTCTGGGGACAGCAAAATTCATTAGGAATCTAGATATTAAATTTCCTTTTAACAGTACACAAGCAACTACTATTAACTTGGAAATGCATTTCAGATCCATTGACTCAGACTTCTTGGCAGTTTCTTCTGCACTGCTTCACAGCAGCTGCAGCAGTTACAGGCCTCCCACTGCACTTTCTGGTGACTAGCAGTCTTACATATGGTTCCTCAAATGCACAGCTTCCTGCTTGACCCCTGTTGTCTTCCTATTCAACACAATACAACCTAGATGCATTCTTTTTTCTTTAAAAAATGCAGTGCAAGTTAATCACACATTTACATATTAAGAGATCAAAAGAAAAATTCAATTCTTTCAGAAATCAGAGCTGTATTCCTTTGAGCTGGTAGTTCAGCAGCACATTAGCAGAAAAAAAAGACACATTTACTTCACCCTTCTTTGCATCCTCATCCATTAAAATCAGACCTTCTGGGTTTTTACTATATTATTTTTGTCATGTTAATGTATAATGTGAGAGTGCAGAAAGACTGTAAAAAAATGTAGAAGGAGAAAGATCACAGGCATCTTAAATATTTAGTGTAAACGAAATGGGTGAATGGATCTTTTGCTGTTCCTGTTCTGATGCTGACTGTTAGAGGACGTTATTTCTAAGCATCCACTGAATGTGTCAGTTTCTGAAGTCTGGCTGGTTGTTATTACAGCTGAGTTCCTGGACTGTTCTATAACAGCAACATAGTTTTTATAGTCTGACCCTGCACATTACATAGCAACATTAAACCATCTTCACTTGCTGTGCTTGAATAACAGAAGGTCAATAAAGCAGATGAAAGTAGAGATTTACAAAGACAGCGCTAGCTAGGAAGGAAAAGTAGGTATGATCTGTGTTACGTATTCAACAGCAAGCAGAGCTTGCTTTATGAATATGGAAATCCAGGGATGTCATTGTTAGTGAGAGAATGCATCAAATTAAATAGCAAACCAACACATTTTTCCTGCAGATGAAGTCATGTTCCCGGCTGTGTAGGCAACTTCTGCAATTTCATTTAGTATTTTATCATTACTGTTTCTTATGTAGAGTTTCCAAACACTTTTTGTAAGATGATTTCTTTGGTATGACTGTCTATTAATGTCTAGGACTTGAACACATCAGTGTTTGTGTTTTGTTGTAGTGATACCATCTATCTTCTGATGAAGGCTTTTGAGGCATGAGAATTTACATCTACAGTGGGTTTGTTGGTTTACTTGCTTCTTTGTTGCTTTGAAACAACATTTCCCAAATAGCTAGAAAAAAACACATTATTTTGGCTTAAAAGCCTGTCAAAACACCAAGCTGAGAATGGACCTCTAGATGAACATAACATTGGCTGTCTTCATATGGCTCGCATCCAGTGTTTTGGACAAACTTGCAACACTTGATCCAACTCTTTCCTAGAACTAAAGACCAGGATAACTGCTGGAAATAGGCAGCTGGAGTCTTCCCTTTTGGGAGGAATCTGTGGGATGGGCATAACTGATACAATCAGCTCAAAGACTACCTTCTTCATTGTTCTTGGTACACTGGGTTTTGTTCTGATTTTGAGTGCCTGTCATGGTATGGAAGGAGATGTTCTGAAGTTGCTAATTCGTTGTATGCTGTGCTGGTAAAAGTCTCTGCAAAAGTGATGTGAAGACACTGTATATGTGAAACAGTCTAATTCTAGCTTACATTAAGAGTGGAGAAAAAGCAAAACTGGGCTTTTCCAGAAATGAGGGTACTGAGAACAGCTGTAATAAGATCTTTAAATTCCTAGGGTCTGCTGATGAGGACCTTGCCTCAGGTTACTGAAGTGAGTGATTGAATTACAGTAGATTACATTATGTTGTACTTGTCGTTAGGTGTTTTTTGCCATGGAAATCACAATGGCAGTTGAATACATATTTTCATTTCACACTGTTCTGTAGGCTGTTTTGGGTCACTCGTTATATCTCTGTCAAAAGCGTTGTAGAATTATGGACAGTGCTTGAGATCACATCTTTGAACAGAAGTTACCTGAAGAAAGGAAGGCCCTCTGCTCAATCACTAATGTTAGTGCTAGAATTTACAGTTGGGTTTTATGCTAGTAGAACATGATGTAGACTGACCTGTTTAACAAAAAATCCATATTTTCTTGGAGTACTGAACCGGTTTGCCTTCTCCTGTTGCTTAAATGTAAGTCATGAATCTAGGGACATGCTGGAATTACTACAGATAAGAACACAGAAAAATAAATTTTCCAGCACGAAACTGATTTGTGTATCTATTGATTTTCTGTGCTGCTTCTAGAAATATGTCACAACTGACTTCCTCTTACTGAGCACTGTACTAAGCAGTGTTTTGCTTACTTAATAAAAAAGCAGTAAACATTCTCAAAAGCATACATTTCTAATACTTTCTATTTCAAGTCTGTATTTCAACAGAAGGTTGTTTTAACCTACAGTAGTACAACTAGAAAGATTTTGTCAAACATATCTTTTTAGAAACTCAACTTGTTCTCTGACAATTTAAAAATCATTTTAAAGTTACTATGGATTAAGTGATTAAAACAGTGCCTGCCTTGTAGTGGCAGAGCTTCCATATTCATCTTTAACCTCAGGAATGCATAGACTGTAATTTTTCATGGAAGTTGGAATAAAATGTATATATTATTAAAAAGTGCATTTAATTAAGATTCAAAAATTATAACCGATGGAGTGTTTACAGCCTTGTTTCTTCTAGTATGTCATTAACCTTATCCAATGGCATTGTGTCATATTTCAAAGCTGAGCTTGCACAGTTTCACCTTCTGACCAGTAATTTTATTCACAATGCAGCTAACTTGTCATGCAGTCAGATATATTCTTCATGTAGTTGTTCACTGATGCAGAGATCAAGTCTCTTGACAATCTCCTTTTCAATAACTTGAATAGCTTGAGATCCATCATTCTTAAGATTCCAGTCAATTATTTATTTATTTTAGTCCTGGATTATTTTTGTGGTCATCTTTTCAGTGTTTCTGAGCCACTATAGGCATGTGAGTGGCAGGAGCTGTACTAGTCATGTTGGTGCAAAGAGCTGTAGCTCAGAGGCAAAGAGGTCTTCCTTACCACCGCTTAATGTTCTAATGTTTCATATATCCCTTTTCTCAGCACAGCACCAGGCACACATTGAAGCATGAATTTTCAGTGACCTCTGTGTTGATTTCTGAGTCACTAATGTGAAAGGCAAGCTCTTAACCTCTAGGAACTCTTTCTTCCCAGGTGTTTCACTTTGCATTTGTGAGATTAAGATTCCTTTGATTAGATTGTGACCATCCAGTTCACTCCAACAGTTTAATATCTTCTTTCATAAATCATCATTTACCATCCAACCAAAGATCTATAAATTTCAGAAAAATCTCCTACCACTCCCAAATAACTTGTCCATTAAAAAAATTATTCCTGTGCATATTTTACAATCGGTGGTCTGCCCTTACTTACACACTGGGAGATCTCTTCAGTAAGGTTTAAAAACTTTCAATAGATTCTTTGCAATCTCCCACATGCAAATTTTCATTTTAAGACAAATACCTTGGAGAAGTCCAAAGGGACTGTATTGACACAGTTCTCCTTATCAAGTTCCTTTGCATCTTTCTGAAAAAGCTAATGTTCTTTTAACAAGACCAGTTTACTTAGAAAACATCAATTGTAATGGGAAGACTGCTGACTGACACTGATGATATTTGAATCTCTGTTGCAAGTTACAAGCTAATTGCTTTGGGCTTCCCATTGCGCTGGCCGGTTTCCGGTCTAATTTCACTGTCACCACTTTTATCGCTTGTAAACACTGCAAATATATTGGGAATATTCTGTGCTTGAGGATTTCCTTTGATTTTCAGATATGTTAAAAAGTTGGTGGTGGTTCAGAGAAATTCCCAGCTAATTATCTGGGCCTGCCGATTTGAAACTGTTACACTTTTTCAGATGCTACCTTCCATGTTCTTTTATTACAGGTTGTGCATTTCAGGTTTTGGTCAGTCAGGTAAGATGAATATGTTTTACTGCTCTCTTTTAAATATAGGACAAAGAATTAAGAAGCTTATCTTCCTTTTATGAATTGGTATTTGATTTTGCTAGCTGCATGAAGCACTACTTGCCTTACTGACTAGTTTCTCTTCTTCAGAAATTGTTTTTAAGGCAGGTTTTCATCATCTGTGACTCCACTTGCATTGTATTCATTTGCACTGTAGATTTTATAATGTGGCTATTAACATTTTTCCTTGTGTATTTCTTTCTTATGCTAGTTTGTTTTACTGATGATGAAACTGGAAGTATGTTTCATTTCCCTTGGTTTTAAATATGACATATTTTTCAGGTTTGTGAAAACGTGGGTTTTTGGCATCCAGTAGGAATTTTACTAGGGTTTTCAATTTGAAATGTGGTACTCTTAGCAGTGATATTGCTTTTGCTGTTACATACGCATGAGGATTGAAAGAAAAGAAAGATTTCAGGTGATCCATATTTTATAAATATTTTCTTTGTTTAAAGAGATAACTGTTTTTTTTTTTCTAAAGAGAGAACTTAGAAACACAATGTCTATAGCAATAAATAAAACTAATGCAAAGAAGTATGAAACCAAGTAGAAACAACTTCTTATATAAAAAACTCTGAAAAACAGGCTCATTATACAAGAGAGATTTTATTCAGGATGAAAAGAGTAAATTCAAGACTATAATTTTACTTTTTAACTTCCCAACTAAGCATGGAGTCATGGAAATCAGAGAAAGGTGAAGCAACTGTGTCCTTTGAAAGTGAAACTGTATGTCTCATCTTAGAATCAGGAGGGAATTCAATGAACTGATTAATGCAGAATCCCTTTCAAGTATATTAAATAGGGTTTCTCAGTTTCTGAACTTGAACTGGAAAAAAGTTCTAGCTGATATTAAAACTATTTATGACATTGTGATTTGGCTTAGGGGGACAGTAAAGGCAATGTCATCTGATTGAGAGCTGACCAGATTGAATTTATTACATGGATTGCTGTCTTGTGTTTTGAGATCTGAGGAGAGCAGCACTTGCTAATTATGTCTGTTGACTAACATTGGAAGGAAAGTTTGACTTAAAGAGATCTAATGCTTTTACCAGAATTACCAGCTGAAATTTTACAATTCAAACTAAGTTTCCTTTTTGCAAAACATTTGTTAGCAGCAAGCTTTCAGTGCGCGTGTGTGGCACAGATGGTAATGAAAGGAACTTATGAGTATTATACAGGAGCATAAGTAATGTATTAGCCAGACTGAAAGCTCTGTCTGTTGTTTCCAAGCGTAAACAATTGCAATTAACTACAGTTCTGGAAAATATTTTGGTCTTCCTGAGCTGGCAGTTCTGTATGGACTTCTGATAGTAATAGGAACTAGCAGACCCATTTTAGTAACTTATCTCATTATTCTTTTTGGCTTTGTGTCTGTAGAATGTACCTGGCCTTGTTTAGACCATTAAAACTTGTTTAATTGTGCACTGTATATATCTGCGCTGTACTCAATTATGCACTTTTTTACCTGCCTTCTGGCTTGCATTGGCAAGTCACTTGCTGTAAACCTTCTCAGTGCTACATATGCAGCTTTCTCTGCACTGGAGTGTCTGTTCTTACATTTCCACTCCATTCCATCCTCCCGTCATCTCTGTCTAGAATTTAAATTGTGTTCCTTGAACATTAATACTGGTCAATCTCATCTCTACTGTTCTAGTAGGAAGACGTAAACCATAAGTTACACTTTTATTTAAATCTTTTGGAGGAATGCTTTCTGGTCCCAGTGATCCACCCTCCCTTTGCACACATACACTTCTTAGCATTTGTTTCTTTTTCTGTGCATTAATTCAGATGCAATCTCATGTTTTTCCCTTTCAAAGAATAGCACTGTCATAGGAACCCTCCAGATGTTTGCTGCGCTGAACAACAACCCAAATAACTCATTTGTTTTCTCTGCTAGCTGTATGTCCATCTGGATTTCTTGTTTTGTTTCTGATCAGCCACTACCCCATCCTTGCAAAAAGTCATAAGACTGCATTCCACCATACACAGAGCTGCAAATCACTGCTACAGTGTCGCAGCTTGAAACTGGCAGTGATACCTTGACCCTGAAATGGCTGGACTCAAAAGTTGGCATGAAATTTTACAGCTGTATTTTGAGAGTTATATATACTTGAATATACAGAGTCACAGTGGTGATCCAGTCTAGGAGTAGAAATAGTATTGTATATCTGCTGAATCTCAGAGTGGTGAACGCTTGTTCTCAAACATGTTCAGAGAAAAAAGAATTCTTTGGCATTGTGAGACCTACAGAATTAAGGAGTCTAAAGCTTACTGTTAACAGAGGTGTAAACATGCTGCTTGTGTCAGCCTTTCTCTAGACTATACAGATGTGAGCGAAGTCTGGTGTAGAAGGCAGCTGGCCTTGTTAGAGTAATGTTAATAAGCTGATAAGAACCACTGTATATTATCTCAACGTCCTGCTAATGCAGCTGCATTAGTTGCATTACACCGTGAGTGGACTGAAGCTGGCTCCCATCCCCTTGACTTGGAGCATAAAAAAAGAAATGTCTATGCAGTTCAGGGTAGACACAGTTGAGTGACGAACACTTAAGGTCGGAATGTCTTTGAAAAAGCAGCCTTCTCATGTCACTTAGGCCTTGCCTACCAGAGCTATGTGATTTGTCTAGTGTAAGTTTAAACCAATAAAATGCAACTAAAACTTCTAGTTGTAAAACACACAGCTGCATCACTGTTCTCATTGTGAATTATACTCTAGGAGAAACTATAAAGAATCCTGAGAATAGAAAAATCACAGAACTGTAGGAGTTGGAGACCATCTTGTCCAAGCCCCCTGCTAAAGCAGATTCCCTATAGTAGATTACACAGGAAAGCATCCAGGTGGGTTTTGAATGTCTCCAGAGGAGGACACTCCACAACCTCTCTGGGCAGCCTGTTCCAGTGCTCTGTTACTCTCACAGTAAAGAAATTCTTTCTCATATTTGTATGGAACTTCCTGTGTTCTGGTTTGTGCCTGTTGCTCCTTTTCCTGTCACTGGGTACCACTGAAAAGAGCCTGGCCCCATCCTCTTGGAAATGTTTGTGACTTCTTTATCTTCTAACTTCACTCATATTGTGACTGAAGAGTTTTTTTTTTTTTCTGTGTCTAATTTTGGAAACAATCCATGTGTAAAACATCTCCAAATTGCTAAGTAATGTTAAGGTTTACAATGTGACAGCAATACTGCTCATTCTGTTATTGCAAATAGCTGTTTTTGTGTCTCATTGCTGAGAGCTGCTATCACAAAATATGCTTCCAAAGACTCAAAGGAAAACAACCCCATTTGCTAGAAACCTTTCAGATGTAATGTTCTGCAGCATTTCAGTACTAGATTGGTATGTTTTGCAGTGGTCTCAGGAAAGGAAATCTTTTGAAAACTGGGTAGCCTGCTTTAGGTGGTCCTACTTGAGCAAAGGGGTTGGACCAGATGGCCTCCATTGATTCCTTCCAACCTCAACCTCTGTAATTTTGTGAAAATTAGTACAAAATAACTGAAATAGAGTTTGGGCTGTTTGTTTGGAATAGGTATTATATCTGAGAAATAAAAGCATAAGGAATGCCATCTGGCCCATGAAAATATGCCACTGGAATGATTACTGTTTTAAAGAAAACAGTCTACTAACATTTAGCAGGGTAATGAATATCATTGCTTTCGCTTGAATTAGGATGGCAAAACAGGATTTTCTAGAGCAAGAAAATCCTCCATTGTTTGAGGAACAAATTGTTCGAAGTCATTTATATAGCCTCTGGTCACCAATTTAGATAAATTAGCTGATTCAAGTCCCCTTAGCAATGTAAAGCTGATCCTGAATTACCATTACAGCTTCTCTTGTGATGGAAATGCACGTATGCCACTGCAAATGTAAAGCTTCCTACAGATTCAAGGCTCTGTTCCTTAGCTTTCCCTTGGCACATAAAGAACACTGTAGTTATCCCAGGAGATATCAAAGCACTGACTGTGACAGCAATGCATATATCACAAGCTGTACAAAACGAGTTTGTGTCACATCACCTGTAGAGAGATAACTGTATCGATCATTTTCAGCCAAGGGAAAGCTTTTGTCTTTGATGTGAACCAGGAATGTCTGGTTTGGAAGTGATTAGAAAGTGGTGGTCATATTTTGGTGCAAGGGTGGTATCTTTTAAGAGCCTGCTAAATTTATCTGAATCTTTCAGACAAAGGAATTAAGTTCAACCAAAAAGTACACATTCATCACTTAGAAAAGTCCTGCCCAGGTGTTGCATTTGCAGCCAGGAAAGTGCATTAATGAACCTATCTCTGCCATTTACATCTCTGGCAAAGTCATATTTCAGCTGTTCATACAGAAGCTACAGAAAACAAAAATCTTCTCAATTATTATTTTAACACTGGCCTTTGGGCAGATGACTGAAGTTTCTGTTTTCAAACATGGCTTCCATTTTTAGGTCCTCAACATATTACACATATCTAACAACAGTCATTTGCTTTTTCTGAATTCAAGAAGATGGAATACCTGTTTTTTTTTCTGTCAACTACTACTTAAAAACATATTTGAGATTTCTAGAAAAAAAAACCCAAACAGCTGAAGATCAAGTAATTAAATGTGAGGCATTTTTGAAATATGACTTTTAATTTCCTGTACTTCAGCATCTCCACCTATAGAGTGGCTGTCTCAGCTGGATGTTGAGAAGGTTTGTTGGCTTAGTTGTAAGCGGAAAGGACCTCGTTAGTACTGCTCTCAATTTGCACTATAAAAACTCAGGAGACGAACAATCCATGGTAATTCCTTTTCCCTAGCACAGCTTTCTCTTTGATGCTCTGTCAGCTGAATTTCTGTTGCTCTTCAATGGTCTCGCCTCTAAATCTCACCAATGTCGAGGTCCATCCAGTGCTGAATCTCCATGTCAGTTATGTGCCAGGGGTGACTGTGCAAACCTTATCAGCATAACCTTAAAGGATCTGTACTTTCAGCTGAGAGGTCCTGTGGAAATGATGAACGTATGCCTTCACAGTACTTCTCCATCCTGTTATGCCCATCCATCAGTACGTCTGCAATAATTTAGTAGGATGTTTTAGCTGAGGGGCCTCTACTCAAATATACATAATTGGGACTCTGCAGGGAGCCTTTGTAAGTCTGTATCTGCCCCCTGCAAAATGATTGTGATGCCGGTCACGTAGTGTCTACTGTAGATAGAAAAAAGTCACAGCGCGAACTTGCTGGACTAGCTGTTAAATACATTAAACTCTTCTAATTGGAATGCTTGCACTGAGTAGTAAAATCCTGGGTCTATATTTATCTTTATAGTGTCTAATTAACTCCCTATGAGATTGGTCATTCAGGCTTCAGGTTTCCAGGAGCTATGAACCAATTCTTAATCCTCAGTTAAATGCAGAGATTTCTCAGTTTGGAAGTTGTCTTTTGTATGTTGAAATTTAAATAATTTGAACTTCAAACAGGTATTGAATTTTACATAGTTTTCTCCCCTGGCTTTGATAAATTGTGAGCCTCCACAAAAGGTAAAATTGTTTAACTGGCTAGCCTGAGCAAACCTGTTTTTGAATAAATCTTCCCTTTGCTCACCAGTTAAAACTCTGTGGAGAATATTTGTATATGTGTGAAAGGCACCTTGTCTGCACACAGAAGCTCACAATCATTTTCTGGAAACTGCAGATGGAGGCAGATTGTTGTGCAATACTGGACAACTTCCAACACAGTGCACCTGTGCTGAAGGTAGCAGACAGCCATTCTTTGCCAGCATTTATATGGAGTCATTTTAATTTATATGAATCTCCATTTGTGAAAAAGTATGTTTTAAACCCTTGAATGATTAGTCTCACTTAGCCCAGAAATGCTACATTTTTAGTAACCTACTTGCTCAAATTCTCACTAAAATTATGGATTTTTCTAACTTTAATAATTTCTGATTTGCAGGCTTGAATTTTGGTGGCTAGAATAGCCTAAGTATCAATGTTCTGAACTTCACAGGCTATGGTAGGAAACCGCGTGGGGAAAATTTTCCAACTTAAGATATGATTAAATAGAAAATGTAAATCAAACATAAAAAAAGCTTTTTTTTTTAAGTAAGCTTCTGACCTATTTATTTGTTTTACTCACGTTATTTAGAAGATGAATATACTTCATTAATAAATAGAAAAATTTGAATTTAACAGTAAAAGTAGTAAACTTTTTTTTTATATTAGCAGTTCAGTTCTCAGGATTATTGTCTGGAAAATTACAGGAATAACACACTGTGAAATATAAGGATGGTTTTACAGACATTGACCCTCTTAGGTACACTATCAAGTACATTTAGGTTTAGCATATCTTCTCCTTAGCTTTATATAAGATACTAAAATAACTCCACATTTGCAAGTAACTATGATAGCTCTCCCCCTGCAAAATTCTTTGCTTAGTTAGTGTCAGTGGGTTGTTTATTCATTTTGTCCAAAACCTCACAAGCCTAGTTCTGTTGTGATCACATCTTGTGCTGTAACAGGTCTGCAATGGATTGTATGCTTGATCTGGCTTACACGTGCTGGCATAAATGAGCTCCAATGGGGTGGTGGAGCTGTACCCACTAAGGTTGACTGTAACTGGAGTTACAGAACATAATTAGAGACATGATGATTACAGATGTGATAACCCCTCCAGCAGAGGGACACAATTATATGGTTGTGCCATTAGCCTCTCATCTAGGAAACTGACAGCTCTTCTGAGCTTTTTGAAGAGGATTGTAGCTTAATGACATGATTTCATAAAACCAAAAAATTTGATTGTCCATCACAAAATAGAATATCATTGTTCCTATTCTGGGGAAAACAATGCTGAATTTCAGATATGTATATTTGGATAAAAAATTCCACCTTAAAGCTTAGTTAGGCACATAGTTAGGGTAGCAGCAGCAAAACTGATATTACAGTAGTTACTCATTTCTTATGCTTCCATGATGCTAGAGTTATTTCAGGGGCAATATAATGTGGAAACAGAGACACTGAAAATGGCCTAAGGTCATGGTGGTGGTACCAGTTAGAAAAAACAGACAGTTTTTTTTTTTTATATTGCATTTCATAGGCACTTAAAGATGCTCCCAAACAGCTTCACTCATGAATATGATTCTCTTTTTTTAATAACCTCTGGGCCTCTGTGAAAACAAGTGACAACAGTGTGGTTGTTTCATAAGCCTATTTTTAGGGTAAAGCATAATGACATACAGTATTTTTGTAACACGGAAAATGCAAGATGATGTTCTGATTCACTTGTAGAGCTGCTTTTCCCCCAGTTAACAACTGAATGCGTGAAATAGTAACATCACGATTTTTGAAGGATTACTTCTAGTTTGGATAAGCAAATTATATAAATACCTTCATATAAATTTTAAGATGGTTATTCAAAGGTGGTGACTAACTTTAAAAGGAATCACAAATTGAGAAATCAGAATGTAGAAAAGTCACCCTGAGTTTAGCTAGAGAATTTTGTATCCAGTGAAATCTTCACAGAGATTTGCAATGTATAAAGAAAATTTAAAACAGAACAAAACAGTGTAAGCTAAGAGCATCCTCATACGAGAAATTCGTTCAGAGGAGATCTCTGTGTTACAAAGTAAGAAGGGGAAAGGATAACACTAGTGCAACTCAAGTACTTTTCAAGGAAATGTTGCAAATAGCAGAACCTATTGAACATGACCTTCTGCTTAAATTGCAAGCAAGGCTTGTCTAAGAATACTAAAAAGAAGGCCTGAGTTAAAAGGATGGCTTTAGTGTATGACTGCAGTAGTAATTTCTCTTATATGAAACAGTGTAGGGGGATAAAGATCTACAACGTAGTAGACTTGTGGTCCATTTTTATGGTTTAGAGATGTCCTTTCTTTTTCTTCTTTTACACATTTTTCTCATCCCAAATCTTAGTCATTAATTTGCTAGATCTTCTTCATTTCTGACTGGGATGAATCTCTAAGCATTTACATGAAAGATAAATTGCATATGAATATTTAGATGTTGGAGAATAGGTGGTCTGAAATGTCTTTGCAATGAGATTTCTTTGCAGTAATAAGGTAAACTGTGTCTTCATTCTGTAGGCAAAGTTCAGTGAAATCCCCCTTGTTCTGTCACTGGGCATTATTGGAAAGAGATTGGAACCATCCACTTGACTCCCACTCATTAGGTATTTATAAGCACTGATAAGATCCCCTCTCAGTCTTCTGTTCTCCAGGCTGAACAGCCCCAGGTCTCTCAGCCTTTCCTCAAAAGTGAGATACTCCAGGCCTCTCTTCATCTTTGTTGACCACTGGACTCTCTCCAGAAGTTCTTTCAGGATCTTCCTGACCTGAGGAGCCCAGAACTGGATACAGTACTCCAGATGTGGCCTCTCCAGGGCAGAAGAGAAGGAACACCTCCCTTGACCTACTGGCCATGATTTTTTTTAATGCATCTCAGCATATGATTAGCCTTCTTGGCCATGGCTCATGGTCAACTCTTTTGCCCATCAGGACACCAAGGTTCTTCTCTGCAGAACTCCTTTCCAGACCATTGGCCTCAAACCTGTACTGATGCAGGAGGTTATTCCTCCCCAGGTATAGAACTCTACACTTGCTCTTGTTGCACCTCATAAATTTCCTCTCTGCCCAACTCTTCAGCATGTTCAGGTCTCACTGAATGGCAGCACAGCCCTCTGGTGCATCAGCCACTCCTCCCAGCTCGTATCATCAGCAGACTTGCTAACAGTCCATTCTATCTCTTCATCCAGGTCATCGATAAAGATGTTGAACAAGGCTGGATCCAGTACCGATGCCTGGGGAACACTGCTAGATACAACCCCCCACTGAGACTCTGCATCACTGACCCCAACCCTCACAACCCCTCACTGACCACATCTTCCATTGGGTATATATAAAAAGATCCTTCAGACCAGAACAGTGTTCTGAACAACTGCAAATCACTGTGTCCCAGATTTTTCTGAACTGTTGACAACCCAAGAGAGCTCTCAGGGCTTAGTTTGACTCTGGAGCAGTATGGTTCTTGTAACCAAAGGGTAATTCAAAATTCCGTTGCCTGTCTCACTAGACACTTTGTTATTGGGCAACTGCATATTTTGCATATTATTAAAGCAAACAAACCTGGCAGTGGTATAAGGAAGGCAGATCAAGGCACTAGTCAACCCACATGCATTTTTCATCCTGAAGTGGTGTGCAACCACTGGAATCTAAAATAAAACCATTAAACTTGGTACAGTCTATCTCTGGATGACAATAGAGTGGGCTGTGCTGATTTATTTGACATTGATCCCTAAAGTGCAAACCTTTGAAGTAAGTACTCCTCTCCACAACAGTAAAACCATTGAATAAGTATCAAATAGCATTGTTCAGCATAGAGAGTTAAGGGAGTGGATCCTCATCCAGACAACTTTGATTTTTAGATCGTTGGATATGAAACTCATGAATCTTTACCAAATTGCTCCATTCACTGAAATCCATATATTTTTTTTCCACCACAAGATTTGGTCTGAATGAATCAATTTTTAGCATCTGCCTGAAAGCAGACACCATAAATCACCTATTTTACTATAAACTCTTGAGATTTCAGTATCAGCTTTTTAAAGCTTGTTGGACTAATTTTACATGAGGAGTATATTTACTCCTGCACTAAAATGATCTTTAGTACAGTCTGTGTGTGCAAGTAAGAAAGATTTTGCTTGGTCCGTTATTTCATTTCAGTTCATGAAATTTATTTGTTTTTATTAAAATGAAAACAATGGAAAAACACATGGAGGTTAATATTTGATTTGAATTTTTTGATTATTTTTATATAGCGTTCTGAAAAGTTCTGAATTAAATGTAACATTTATCAAGTCTATGTTTAATCACTTATTTTGTATTCCATTCACTCCTAAATACCTTGCTTGGAGACAAAGTGCTACTATATTAGATGCTATAGAAATGGGAAGGTAAAGGACAATCTATTTTTGCCATCTGCTACTTGTTCTTGCAATTGTGTCCTTATTGTGGCTCATTTTCTGCAGCATAAGCAGTTTCTGTCATATTAAAATTAATGTTTGCCATATATTAACTGAACACATATATAAGTCTTTGCCTAAAATTTCAGTGCTACAAGTGCTAATTGAATAGTTTTTGGTAAGGACATTTTCTCGTTTTAATGTTGTGTGTGTGTTTGTGTAGAAAAAGACGTAGGCTAAAACACATTTTGGGAAGGAGGAAAAGAAGGATGACAATTACAGTCTATGAATATAGGCTGGCTTTATGTATTTCTTCATTCATTTTTAAAGTAATGAACCACAAAGGTCAAAGATTGTTTAAGAACTACCCACTCCAGAATTACCTAATCCTTATTAGCTGGCTTCCCATGGGTGTTGTGGCACATGGTCTCTCCATACCAGTTCTTGCACTGACTCATTGAGCAATCTTTGGTAGCCCATTTGGAGTTGTGTTTCAAAGTATCTCTTAGTACTGCATGTCTTTGCCTTGTTTCTCTATAAACAGAGATGGCAGTAATTTGATTTATCATCTACCAGTGAAATAGGAGATTTATGGATGCCTGCATAACTGAGAAAGGTGCAAGTTATCTGTGCTCTGAAATGGGGGAGGTGAAGTTTCCTTGTTCTCTAACTCTGCCTCAGTAACTGTAAATTAGAGATTATACTTAACCTTTCCTGGTGCAAGATTTGTAACTCTTCAGCTGATGTCCAGGACTATCTTCTTTAATTTTCTACGTTGGTATTTTTTCCACACCTCCAATAAAATGAAATATTACTTTCTAATAGAGTTCATGCTACACACCAAATCCTTAAACAATATGTATATAAAAAGTTAATTGTGCAAATAATTGAAGTATGCCACCGAGGCCTTAACAAAGTCAGATTCAATTAATCAGTAATAATTGAAACCTTTTAGTGCTCATTGTGTTTGATTTTTTGGGGGAAAATAGTGTTGGAATGAAAATGACGATTCACATTTTGTTTTTAACCTTCCTAAGAAAAGATTGTCCTCAGCTATGAATTTTTCAGGCTGTAAATATGCAAAAGGAACTATGAATTTCACTAGTCTTAAAACTGAGGAGCATATATATTCATGAACCTTTATAATTGTCACTGATGGATCACACTGCCTGTTTATATATTTTCTTCCTCTTTCTATGAGTCTCTAAAGTGACATCTCTTGTGATTTTCTCTATGGGATGCAGAGAATGCTTGTCATGGATATTGAAGAATGGAAGGATAATAAATAGTAGCCATTTATTTAGTTGTCCCATTGTAATGTCTTTCACGTAGGCTTATACATGTTAGTGATTTACAAATGACATGAACACATTTATTCTTTTGAGATTAAGGTTAATAGTGAGAAAACTTTTTCTGAGTACAGAATGTAACCTGAAATTTCAGGGACTATCTTGGTTATATAGAGTACCTTAAAGTCTTTAGAATAGACAGCAGCAGCTAAAAAGCTGTGCTTTTCTAAAGTCAATATTAATCCTAATTTTTGTTTAATTCAAACTCTGTATGCTCTGGCAAGGAGTTAAGGAATAAAGCTGCCTACTGCCACCACCACAGTGTGCTAGGGAACAGGTTTGAAAGTGGAAGAGAGATAAGCTGTAGCTGGATAGAAAGGAAAACAACCTGTCAGCAGCCTTTGTGCGTCCCAGGAGGCAGATGTGCCTAGATCTCTTTTGGATGTAGATATATTATTTTCTTTTAAAGACTTTTTATTACAGAAATGTCTCTTTGCTATCCCTTTGTAGGCAGCATTAGTGCCTTTTAATAAGCAAGATGTGAATACAGTTAATTGTAAGAGTTTGTGAGTTTCCTATTACAAAATGTCTTCACTGCCTGAATGATTTTGAGGAGGCTTTCAAGCTGAGAATTTATTCACTTTTACTTCAAGTTAATATTTGAGAAGTGCTATATGTTTGTTTAGAATGAAGTGGAAGAATCACCAATTGGCAGAATAAGCACTGTGAACTTGTTCTTCCTAAGGTTCCCCACCACACCCAAAAATGCTGAAAACCAAAATAGCCTCCCAAAACCTCCAAGAAATGCTGTTTCAATTGTCTGTCAAGATGAGAAATGACATTGAAGCTTGCCTGGAAACCACAAAGACACATTTGAAGATGAAATCTGATGAAAATCCATCGGAGTGGCAGGGAGAGATTGTATTTCAGGGCATTTCACCTGTCTGAAATGAAAGGACTTTGAAGCTGCAGTGACAAAATGCCTGATTTATAATTTGTATATTTATGTCAAAGCCAAAGCTTGCTAAATTTAAAATAACTTCCTGAACAACATACCATGTCAGGGAATTTTAAATGGGAAATAGTGTAATTATATGATTAGTGACATATGTAACATAGCTGCTTCCAGAATTCTCACGACAATATGTGGATTTTACTTCTACATAGCAGTGGTTAACTTTAATCAACTGTTATTGTATACACAACTTTATTCTGAATACATGTATGTCTTTATAACAGAAGTTATGCTCTGGCCTGAATGGAAGATCAGTTGGAGTTAGACTCAGTCTGAGAGCAGCACAGGTACTAAAGATGATAGAATTTATACACTTCCCAGGTGTTGATTCTTTTCTGCATCTCATTTAGAAGACGTTCTACTCAGCATGTGAGAAGAAAATCTGAAATTTTTGAAAATTGTCCTAAGCCAATTACAATTCTCTTTTATGAACAGAGGATATAAATGTAAGTAAATGCATTTTTATTGGTTATCTTGGCCACTGGAGATGCATTTCACCATCCTTTTCATTTATTTCAATGCCCTTCCCATGTGTTTGTACAACTGCATTACGCTCCTAATGGCATCTGCAGTTGTCACTTACAGTGGAAAATAGTATTAAAAAGATATTGATGTACCATATTTGCTCAGAAATCATGTGATCACACCAGAGAAGCCTGTGGCCTTCACAGCTGGGTATCTACACAGAGCAAGAACTGGGTAAGCCAAGGGAAGAAAAGCACTAAAGGAAGCCTGTTGGAATGTTAGCCGCTGGAACAATGCAAACTGTTGGTACAACCAGAGGCACACATGAGAGCAGATAAAGCAGTGGACTTCCAGAAAAAAGGAAACCAACACCTACTGAAATAGCACAACAGCTTCTGACTGACTAGATCAACAATCCAAACTTACTGTTTCATAAAAGGAAGTGGAACTATACCCTGCAAGTAGGATTCTGTCAACTGTTTTAATGTTGTTGCAATGAATTGTAAGTGGTTCAATGTGAACCACTTTCACCAATTCACAATTCAGCAATTCACAATTCAGCAATGTGAATGTCAACTGTCACAGTTTCACAGAATTTTTCTTCATCTTGAAATGATTTTTGGTCTTCCAGTTTCAGGAACATTGTTATTCAAATCAAGTATGTGCAGTGCTTTCAACAGTTTCTGTCAGGCTTGGATGTGTGACAATTAACTAAACAGAGAGTTTGTCTCTTTTCTGTTATATTACCACCTGTGAAGTTCACTCATTGGGATTTCATAGGACAATGGCACATATGTGTACCTGAAACAGAGTGAATGACATGGTGATAATTGGTATAGAACTATGTTGGCTGGTCCTGATTAAGCATAATTGCTCCAGAGGGATCATGCTAAATCAGCTGCTATCACAGGAATAAACAGCAATTTTAATACAATGCTTGTGCAGATTTCAGGGAAGTTAGTAACTGTTTCTCACTGAATAATTTCCATTGCGCTTCCTGTTTTTTTCCATTTAACCTCCTCCCACCTATCCCCTGGTATCAGCATTTTCAAGTGATTAAAATTCAGGATGCAGTCAAGCTAGAACAGAAGTGTGTTCTATTGCCCTGTACAGTTACAGGGATTCAGGTTCTTTCACCAAGTCGAGGCACTTAAAACTTCTCCCCTTTTGTTGTTGTTTTTTTTTTTTTTAAAGCAACAATATGTTTCACCTGTGTCTCTCCTACAGAGTAGGAAATACATGGAAGCGTAAGTGAAAACAATCTATTTTAAGTTTGTTTAACGCTCTCATAAATGTGAAATTTTCAGCCCAGGGTCTGTGAAGAGCCAAGAACCTATTAATATGCAATTTCTCAACTTCTTACTGAAGAAACAGTTGCTTATTTTGTTACACGCACAGATAAATAATACGCACACACAATCTCTCACAACTAGATTGAGGTGAATGAGGTAAGATCCTAATCCTGACTGAAGCTCCATGTTGCTCTGCAGATGTTTGTGCAAATTTTGTAGCACAATACCAAATTTAATAAAAAATGTTTAATTGGCCCAATATTTTAATAGATGGGTGTCTGGACAAATGAGTTTTTTTTTTTAATAAATGAATATAATCAATGGATTCTGTTAAATGTTCGAGTTATGATGTCCCTTGATAATTGCTATTTCCCTCTCCAAGAACAACAGATCATACTCAGAACATTTACAATCAATTATTTGCAGAATTATTTGAATGCTTTCAGCTAAAACGAATTAATGAATTTGCTGCCTTCTTACAGAGATAATCATAACTAACTGAAAAAGTTTGTTAGTAATTCATTCAGCTCTAATGTAAACACTAACAACAAAAGCATTTCTAATGCTTTCAATGGAAGTTTTGATGAAGACACTATCAGACTGAAACAGTAAGCAGTCTGGTTAGGTTACATCTTAAAATCTGATGTTTTTTGAAATATTATATAAATGGTTCATATATATATTAAACATTTTCATATTTAATAATTCCACTCATCACATCAGATACCTTTTATTATGGTTCTAGAATTTCTGTGGAGGTTATGGGCTTAAGGTTTAATCCGTGGCCTTTAAGTGTAATATTCTTTGAACTGGAAAAACTAGTATTATAAAAAAAAAATAGATAAAGAAAAGTAAGGTGCATCCTGAGGCTCTTTTTCATATTGAGGGGAGTTGATGATGTGTGTTATGTCCCTTTTGTAGAAAGTGTCGTTTTACTGTGATAGAAGCAGCACTGGATTAGACATGTTAAATGGGGTTTACAAAACAAATGTACTTAAAATCAGCTTTAATTCAAAGTTAATTTCAGTATCTACAAACAGTATGCCAGTATGCCATTTAAGTCACTGCATTTCCTTTCTTGTTTTGAGTAAAAACATTCTGCTAGGGCCAAATTCTGCACTCAAATGTTTTAGTTGAACTACTGAGATCAGGGCAGGTGATTGACCAGGGACACAATCTGGTGTAATTTTTTAAGGACAAATTTTAGCAGCAGATGTGTCATATGGTATCAGAGCTGTAACTGTTAGGATGTGAGAATTTCTTGAGAAGATGGAAGTTACTCAACCTGCTACCAATTTTACACAAGTGTTCTTTGATTTTTACCTTATTTAAAAGCAATCTTATTGCTCTTCTCTGTTTCCAAACATTTTTCAATCTCCCTGAAACTGAGACTTTCTCTTTTCTCTGCAGGTCTCCAAATTGCCTGATGGGCTGTAGATTGATTTCTGTACCACAGGTACATCTGCTCATTTACAACCATTCTCAGCCTTTTCAAAAAAGAATGCCTAAAAGGTGAGCACTAAACTCAAGCACCCAGGTAGAACTAGTTGGTTTTAGATGAGCTCAGTTTCCTAGAATAGGTCATGTTCTTCTCAAGCTAATGTATTTTTATATTGTTGTAAATTGAAGACTTTTATTTTCAGTTATCCAGTCTTAAATAAATAAATCTTTGAAGGGTTAACTTTCCCCAGCTTTGGGCAACAAATGCTTGCCAAAATGTTGTCTCCTGGCTACTATTGGGACAGTTTAAAATAGCTGTTTTCCAAACTGGTCACAAAAGGATAACACATCAATTGCAATTAACTCTTTTCTTTAACTTTGGGTTATAGTCTGATTCATTTAGGTCCAGGGTTGAAATTCAGTTCGTATCAGCTTTTGAAATACCTCTCCTCAAAGCACTGTAAATAGCTACCAAAAACATGCAGTGCAAGACATGAGCATGAGGCCAGAGAAAAGAGAGAGTTACAAGGTCTCACCTGGTGACTGAATGCTGGGAGAATTAACTGCATACCCATCTCACCTGGTACTGAACTGTGATTAACACTGGCTGAGCTCCACATTGGAGATTCTGAAAAATCTGTTTTTCATTCCTTGATGTCATCCTGTGAGATAATCAATGCTCTGTTTTTTTTTTTTTTTCTATTCCTGTTTTAGCTTCTGTAGCCCTTTACATCTCATGAACTGTTTCTATCTAGAAATTTCTGTTCTAACTACTGACTAGTTCAAAGTTTCTGAGTGAAGAAAAGTAGACTGTGATTATTTTGACTTCTTCTCATGCATTTGTTTTTATTACAGTTCTGCTGTGGTATGTTAGTGTTCAAATCACATAGAAATCGGTGCTATTTGTTTAATTAAAAAAAGGTGTGTAAGTACATACAAGTGCAAACAAATAAATTGCACAGTAACTCAGGTCGCAGGATGTTATGAAACATCTTGATTTTATGTTACAAAATTTTATTTGCTAAGTGCAAATGAAGGGTAAATTACAATAACAGGCAATGATGCTGAAAACTAACCATGTCTGAGTCTTTCCTTTGTAATGTGGTGACAGTAGCTTTTCATGATAGCTATGTTAAAGTATAATATGTAAATAGCTGTGAAGCACTGTATCATCATAATATCAATTTCGTAGTCTACCCACGAATTCTATCTTTACAACCTGGTGCCTTCAATTTTAAGTTTCCAGAGTTGGATGTAGTAGCAAAGATTTATAAATATGTATTTTAAAATTTCTATATTCTGAAATATCCAGATCTAGATCAGCAAAATAATAATGGATAACTTGTGATTTTGGCTTCATTGTAAGTACATAATTGAATGCTTATATCTTTGCAAAAGTGCTCACCGTTAAAGCTGAAAAGATTCATCTATGCACTCTTTATAATAAAGTAAAAAACGGAGATGATCTATAGCCTGCAGAACAACATTTTTACTTTGGTTATCCAACATACTTTACTTTTCCAATATTTTTTTTTCTTCACTCATTTTAATACATGCCAAGGAATATAATTTTTTAGAACATAAAATTTCAGTGATACCCATTGCTTTGAAAAGTACATGTAACATAGGGAAGTTCTTTAAGCTATAAAATACCATGTGTCCTTATTCTATTGTAGCAGCATTTAATGGCACAGAGTTTTTCATTATTTTCCTCAAAAAGTGAAACCTTCAGGCCTTTTTAATTTTTTTTTCCCGATGTGTCAGGTAGGGGCTGTATATCTACTGCAATTTGTAGCAGAAACTAGAGATGTACTGGTTGGTTTTAGTTTTCTCTCTCATGTATTTCCCTCATTTCAGTGTGTGAACACGACAATGATTTTTATGTCTGCCCCTATGGGGTACTCAGTGCCTCTCTCCAGGTTAGGTGCCCAACTCATGTAAGATCAAGCTCTAGGATAAACTTGTGAGCTGGGTTTTTCATACAAGCAAATCCCAAAGTGTTCGTGGGGAATTGACGATTCACTGCTTTGAGAGCATGAGCATGGAGGGCTGAGAATCTTCAGAGCCCAGAATTTGTTAAGAATAGGTTATACTCATATTGATTTCCTTAAATGAGCAGGATTCTACAATTGAGGGTTCCCACAAGAATTATAGGGCAACGCCATCCAGTATCAGAAATTTGTATTCTGGCTTTGTGTCCAGAATTTGTATGAGGCCAGAAAAGCTCTTTACATTAGAGCAATGGTTGGGAATCAGTGGTGGGTAGAAGACTGTAGGCCATACCCTTGTTTGTTGGGTGGAAATTTCTGAGCTGGTTTAGGCACAGAGAAGGGAAGCTAACCCAGGTATTGTTTTAATATTATTGAAGTAATGAAAAGGTAATGTTAACATAGATTAACATTGTAACCATCGATTGTGCTAGCAGGTTGCCTTGGGAACTCTCCATATCAGAGCATGCATCATCACTTCTGTTTTTTTTTTTTTTTAAGTTATGTTACTTTTCAGACTGAATGATTTTAAAAGAAATACATTTTTCTTCCTCAATCTAAACCTTCATATTATAGATGAAAAAAAATACAAAAACTTAAATATGTCTCCTTTTAAATAATTCAAACAATTTAACAGCATTAGTGTCTGAAAATCATAACACCAAATAGTTTTCTCCTGACAACTATTCATTTAAGAATATACCATCTGCTCTCTAACCATATAACAATCTGTTTTGCAATATATAGGACACTGAGATTTACTGTAATCTACTTTAGGACACTGAGATTGAATATAATCTAATTTACTGAATGTTTCAGCTTTTGGGAAGAATTTTCAGGCTTTTCTGGGAGTTGCCTGAAATGTTTAGCAGATCCTTAGATGCAGAATTTTTCTGGTAACTTTGAATAATGAGAAGAGGTTTGAAAGTACATATATATTTTTTTTGTAGACAAAGGAGATCTAAGATTTTATTCAAAGTCTGTAAATAAAAGAAAATGTTATTTCTAGTTCTATGAGTGTGATGGAATGTGCTACAAGGAGACATCATGTTTGCTTCATAAATATGCTGTAATTTGATGATGCAATATGCATATGAAGGACACGAAGCCCTTGATGATACTATGAAACTCTCATGAAAGTTTTATAGATTTCGTCATTCAAATGGGAATAAAGTGTAAGGTATATTCCTAATGACGTTAAACAATGGTATTTTTCAGTAACGTTCTCAAATTTAAAGAAACTAATGTGCATAAAAAGAAGAAACATTCAGTGAAATGATACATCCAAAAACTATCTTCAAAAACCTTATGAGAGTTTCATCATACTTAAAAAGGACTGATTGAAGCCTAACCAATTTGGAAAGGAAGTTTGGCCAAAAAAGTTATTGACATTGAAAGGGATTGCAGCAATATTAAGTGAAAATTAGTGATGTACTGTTCTTCTGATTTTCATTTTGATTTTTTTATTCTGTAATACATTTTATGCAGGGATCTTTGAAGTGTAATATTGTAGAATTACTCTATTTGAACCTTTAAGCAGGGGTGTTGTTCTTTGGCCTTGATTCGTCATCCATGCTCAATAGGATAAACATGCAGCTATCATATTTCATTACTTAGAATTACACAAATATGTACAACTACTGCATTGAAGTTGCAAACTAAGAGATGATATTTAACATAAAAAATACACTGGAGCCATGTCTGGTGGTTCAGTTCTCTGCCTTGGTGCAGTGCACACAGAGCTCGGTGTTCCTTGAAGCAAGACTTTTATTTCCATCTGATTCATGTATATAATTTAGATACAGAGAATGCAATAGGAATTCACTGTAGTTCATCTTAAGCATTAAGACAAGAAGATGCCCATCATTTACAGATTTAAGTTGGAAAATTGTCTAATCTCACCTCTCTCTCAAATAAAGTTTTTCCTTATCAGACACTACTAATGCATTCTAGTGAGAAGTAATCAATATGGCAGTGTTCAAAAAGCAGTAATGGTGATATGATCTCGTTGCTAAGAGGCTTCACTGTACAGAAACCCAAAAAACTCTTCTAGTCTTTCCACCTGAACATTTCCTTATCTAAATCCTACTGTGTGTATTTTGGTAAATTTCTTCTGAACATTTAAACTTTCAGGTTTCTACCTTACTGTGTATCTTCATTCCAAGTGTTGATGATCCTTATCTATTTGAACAAAAAAATATAGAGTTTTTGTTATTTTCTTTCAATTTTCCAGGACCTTGAACATTAGTTTATTTAAGATATGGAAAATATTATACTAGAACATGCATTGCAAATCAAGTACAAAATAAAATAATGGATTTGTGTTTGTCTGCCTGTCTATAACAATTAATTACTCTTAGTGAGCTTCCACCTTGTTCAGTGCCAAGGCCAAGTAAAGCAGTTTGTAGCAGCTGTTTACCACTGCTTGCATCCAACTCCAACAGCATTATTAATTATGTGATATTAAAAAAATTGCAAGAACTGTAGTTAGATTTGTCACCCAATTTTGTCCTAGACAGAGCCTCTCAGGTGTCTTCATGTTCAAATGAAATAATTTTTATTTTCACCTAATTGCACAGAAATGACCTACAGATACATTCAATACTAGGAATACATAGCATACAGCGATAATGATGACATTTATCTATAGTATCTCTGAGGGGTGATGTGAATTCAAAGTGTATTTATGATGTAGATGTAAATTTGCTGATGATGCATGTTAATACAGCAGATAAGACCCCAAACCAGTAAATGCAATATTTTCTTTTAACACTGGTTTTCATACCTAAGTATGAATCCAAAAAAGGTAAAGTGAATGCAGTCTACAGAGAGACTTACATCTAATGCCTTTTTTTTTCTTTTCCAATATATTTTTTTTAGTGTATAAACGTGATGCTGCCCAGATGTACGGGGCACACACTTCAGGTGAGTATTCTGTTTTTGGTCTTATATTTGAAAAGACTTCACTGAAATGACAGTCCTTGCAGCGTCTTGTGAAGAGTGGCTCTGTGGACTCCAGCATAATCACTGTATTTCTCACTGGGTCTGGGGTCAGCGTTAAGGTCTCTGGAATTCAACCTGTGGAAGAAACTCTGAAGTTTTTTCTAAGAAAATAATTTGAAGTAAAGCTCCTTTTCTATTTCCACTAAAGTGGATTAGTTAGAAAGCTTCCCAGAGCAGATAATTACAAAAATTCCAGTGTGTTTTCATAGGACAGATTAACATACACAAATAAAAAGATTACACATCTTTCAGCTTAAGACAAATGCATATTTTTGAGGTACTTTAAAGTTTAAAACTGCATTAGAATCTTTTACTTTTAGATTATCTCTGATTCAATCTGTCTTTTAATAGATGCACGTGCACAGTCTAAATTGATCCCTCCTGAAATGAAAGTCTAGGAATAGAAAACATATTTATATTTTGATAGCTCAGTGTATGGCCAGGAGAAATACTCTGCTGTGTTTTCAGACCCCAAAAAGCAGAAGTGAAAGATGTTAGTAGGCTATACCTAGTTATATTAAAATGCTTCAAGATTGCCTTTGGAAATGGATGATTAGGTTTAACTTGTTTTCCACTGATTAGCAAAAAATTCAATTCAAAGTATTATTTTATTTCCATGAACTTTTATATGCAAATAATGTGTTTTATTGTGTCTGTTCAACAAAAGCATTTTAAATGTAGGAGTATAGTCTCTCTACATGCTACATGGCATCCCACTGAGATGGAAAAGACAGATTCTCAAATGATGTTATATACCAGAACATAGTTGTAGGCGGCAATTCAGATGAAGTTCTATTTCATTTAAAATATAAATGTAATAAAGGCTTGGGCAGCAGTAGGTAATTGTTATTGATTTCCATGCCTGACGCACCACTGGCTTCTGACAAAAAGCTGATTACAGATACCCTCTGTTCAAGAAAGTATCCAAATGTTCTGCCTGGGGCAGCCTCATAGATGGTGTTCTGCTGTCAGAGCCTTTGTGTGAGCTCCCAGATGGGGCTAATGAATGGTGCTCGGGCTGCCACATCTTAGACAGACTGTGCATTAACTAGAAGGGCTGCAGTGACTTGCAGTTATAGGGCTGTTTTTCTTTGAATTTGTCCATTGCTTGGGAGATAATTGGCTACAAAAACCGGTGGGTATATTAGTTTATTGGAAAACTTCCTAGCAGATACCAAACATCAGGTATTTCCTTCACTGCATGAAACTAGTGGGTCAGTCCCATTCACGGACCACGGAAGTTCCAAGTCACGGACTACAGAGATTTCCCCTGACAAGTTTTCTCTAGAGGTTTGGTCTCTGAATGTGCTGAATCCTGTCTTCAGGGAATAAAGGGACCAAGGAGACTGTCCTGAATCCTGCTGTCATTTGCAGTGAATCATGTTAAGGTTGGCTGTGAGGATCCTGGCCCCTTGCAGTCCTAGGGTTCATCTTGTGCAGAGCACAGTCCGCTGCCCAGGTAGCAGTGTGTGAGGAGCCCTGTTCTGTGCATGGCCTCCCGTGCTTCATTGGTTCTACAGGCAGTGTTGTCCTGTTAACTTGCTTTCCAAGACTGTTTGTTATCAGAATATTACACTCAGTGTTCTCAGGGCAGAATTTTCCCATCATTCCTGGTTCATAGAAAACTAAAGGAGAGTGATGCCAAATTAGAATTAAATTAATGTTTTCATGGAAAACTTTTATTCAGGCTTTAAAGCCAGATTTACTGATCACTGGGAAAATTCAGCTCCTAGAATTTCATTGGATGACATTCATAATACTTGTAGCACAAAGCACATTTGAAAAGCTCAAAAGGAAAATGGATTTTTCATTGTATATATTGCTTACCAGACAGATTTTGTATTAATTGATAGAGGTGTCACCACTGAGCTATTCTGGCAATTTTCTCTCTCCTTATTTACTGGTATTTAGTGATCTATAAATGCAAGACAACTACTAACGGTAATTTTCAGAACGCATTAGAATAACTATTGTATTCCATTATCAGTCTAAAACTCAATTAGCTGAAGATATAGCTGAAAGACTGCCATTTATAAAATAGAAGTGAGATGGAAAGTACTTATAAAATTACTGTTAAAGAGGTTACTTCTCTAAGTTTTTTTTTTTTTTTTTTTTTTTTCTTTAAAAACAAGCAAACATGAACACTTGTAACTTAGTTTTGTTCAAAGATATAGCTGGAGGCCTGAAACAGGTTTAATAAGTTTCTGTATTAGAAGCATTGCAGTGTCTGGTTTTGGCAGTCATAGGTGTAGATGGTTGGGATGGTTTGCCAACATAAACTGTTCATCTGGCTTTGTTTGGGGAAGAAAAATTGAGAAAGTTATTTGAGGAAGCTCAGCAGGAGAGTGGAATGTTCAGAAAATGCCATTAAAATGTTATGGCTGTGGTTCCAGGTGACAAGGGACTAATCTTGAACAAAAAAATGATCATTTGTTTCTTGCTCGGTGTTTGTGTCTTTTTTTTCCCCTCTCTTTTTTTTTTTTTAAATTTTCTTTTCCCTCTTGTTGCTAAGAATTTATATGCTCCTCCTCGGGACAGAAAGTGAAATAAGATCTACAAGGGGAGAAGGATGTAAATAGCCAGGAAAATGCGGATATATTTCTGTTGTCAGGAAAATGCGCATTTGAACTAGGCTAGATAGTTCTGCATGCCACTATGCTATTGCTAACTCGTACTGCTACCATAACTACAAGTATAAAAAAGTATGCTGGTATCGATCTCTGTAGCATAGCAGCAGATTAGATTGAGAAAAAAACTTCAAAACTTTGTGAGGGCATTTCCAGAGAGTATTGTATAAATCTTGCATGACATGGCTGTTCATACTGATCAGCGGTGAAAACTAAAAAAAGGCTGAGGAACCAGTCCAGAATGTGTCTTTTAAAGACTTTCATCAGTTCTCTGTGAAAAAGCAGAAAGAAGCTATCCATATATAATTGGAGAGCATACGAAGCACTACAAACTGTTTTCAACATCTTCCTTGTCTGCACAAGGAAGTCTTCAGAGATCCCCATCTGTTAAAATCTTGTCAGGAATCGGCAGGAAAATTAATTTTTAAACAGATCTTAAAGCCTGCAAGTAAAAGCTCCACTTCTTGGCATGTCTAATTTCCTTGCAATTCATACTTGAATGATACTGGTCTTAAGTATTACTAATGAAAAATCAATGGCCGAGGAAATAGTGAAAATTATTATTGTCTTTTCCATTTTGTCTTGAGGTGTTTCTGAAATCTGTGTTACGTATTTAGATTTATGGCCCCTGGCAAGGGATATTTACTAGCCACTTTATTGTGCTCATAGTCTGCTTTTGTCTTGAATCAAAGAGTAAGAAACATATATGTGTATATATGATTCATTATAGTTAATAGCAATTAAGGATTGTTTCAGATAATGCTAAGTCTCTAGAAATGCGCTACGCATGTCTGAATTCAGCTAATTGGTTTGTTCTCTGACAGTAATAAGATTTGTGTCTTATGGTGAGGCCACAGTCTTTCCTGTAGAAAGTACAGGTAACTGAATGTGAATAGTACTGTGACACACTTTCAGAGTGCTGTTTAAATTTCTGCTTTATTGGACGATAGTCTTACACATTTGTGAATGGAGCACTAAAAAAGAGCTATGTCCTGAGATTGCCCCAGCACACATTGGAGAGATGAACACAGTAAGCAGAGATACTGGAAACTGCACTCAAGTTTGTGAGTTCAGCTACATTTTTCTGATTTCCTGTTGAAAGACATGGTTTTGACACACCCACTTTCATGTGTAGGTACAGTTTGTTCAGTACTGAGCTTCGTCCTTCCTTCTTTCAGAGAAAAGCTTTTCTTCTGCCTTCTTCCTTCTCCACACTCTTCACCATTGTTGATAAGAAAATGAATACAAGATGATCTCTTCTGTTTATACGTTTCGTTGAAAGGCTTTTGCTTTGGGCTAATTTATTCCACTTGGCCAGCCAGCTTTTCTCCTGGGATCTCTGATAGTTGCTGTAGTGTTTGGCAGCTTGTGGCTCTACAAAGTGTAATGACTGGCTTCAAATTTTGTTTTCTTCTGGCATTATAATACCTGGTTTTAGAAGTGCTGTTTACAAACCCCTTTTTTCTTTTGAGAGGGAAAGGCTGGTTACCATTCATCATATACACTTGTAAACATTTCAACTGGAAGTAACCAGAAGGGTAGTGCAATTATTCCTTGTAATTTTCCCAGTATCACTCTTTGACATTATACACAAACCAGCATGAATATTCTTTTTTCATCTGAGCAAAAGCCAATGCAGTTTTGTGCAAGGACTCCCATCATGACCAATTTCCTTTGCAGTCAGTCTACACCTTCTGTTTTTCACTTCTTTCTTAGTATGCTATTTAAAATATGAATGCTCTTTCAGTGCTGCATATACTGTGAAATCTGCTTTGTACAATGTGTCAAGATTTTGTACCTCGCATGTGCGCTTATTAAAGTTGGATTTGAGTTGTCACATTCAAAATTTGCTATGTTTCTAGTTCACAAAATGTGCGTGGAATTTTCCCATGATGGAGTGACTGTTGTGAACTGGGCTCTTTGGCAAATAATTTCATGCTGAGGAACCAGATGGACAGGCACCCAAGCAGAATACCTCCTTGTTTAAATCAATATGAACTGGAGGCCATTTCTTGGTAATTGAGTTAATGAGGTCAGTCAGAACTTCTTATTAAGAATAATTTGAATAATTTTGTATTCTTATAATCACTTGTCAGGTGTAGCTTTGATTTTATCTTGTATCTTACTCTTGGAAAGAGTTTTAGCATTAAATGTGCATAATTAATGATATCTGCCCCACAAAGATGGTTGTTGTCAGGACAGACCGAAAAAGGAAAGCTTCTCTAAAGAAATGACTTTTGGTGGACAGCATAAATTATGGTGAGGTATTGGAAATGTTACTTGATGTCAATGTTACCTGATCAAAAGTCAACACTTGTTAAAAATTATTCTCCAGACAGCCTACTTGGGAATTATGTAGTAATCCTGTGCACCTATAAGAATATTGCTTCTTTTTAAGGGTGCTATTGCATTAAAACTGTTACATTCCTTTGAGATATCACTATAATTGCTGAAGGAGTACAATAAGGTTTTTCACACTGGCTATATTTCTGCTATGTTTCTAAAATACACCTGTGAGAATTACGAGTTGGGCAGCTGTTGCTACTGAGCCTCTGGGGTCACCTTCAGGCAGTGCACTGGCAAGGCTGGGAATCAACTACAGTTCAGAAAGAAAACCAAAGCCCTTCATAACAGTATGCTTTAAATAGCCTGAACTCTTCTGGAAAACTCATAGGGTGTGGGTAAGATGGTTACCTAATAGGATTTCAATACAAATTATTTCTTAGAGGAATTTTCTCCAATTCTCTACTGTAAAAAAGAAATTGCACATTTAGACTCTTTGGCTTCCAGAGTACTTACTGTTCTTTCATGGCACAATTGATACTGAAAATATCTGCAGCATGAGTGAGAAACCACAGGCAGTACAAAAAACACTAGCAAGATTTTGTATAGTATTCATACAACTTCATTTCCAGTCAACAGCTGCAATGTTAACATTATTTGAGATGCATTATTTTAGCCACTGTTTGGCAGCAGAATATAAAGACAGCTTGATGAGAATTTTGAAATAACTTCTTGAATTTCAATTAAATATTATTGTTTAATTATTTCTGGAATCCTTAGAACTAGAGATAACATGAACATTGCCATTTCTTGGCATGTCAAAACCTCTGTCAGACCAAAACAAAAGTACAAATTCAAGAGATTTTTCAGTGGATATTAATATTCTTCTGTACCTAAGGTGTGCTGCTCAGGATGAAGGCATAAAGAAACAAGAAGGTCATTTCTGATGAAAACTGTCTGTTCTATTGATGCCAACATTAAACTCACTTTTGTAGCTGTGAAAAGTCAAGAGCTCTTGTGAAGGTATTTATTTTGGGAATTCTATTGAAATCAGACTTGAAAAAAAAAATGGGAAGGACACTAAGCTGCCGAGCCCCCCTCTATTTTCTGGTTTAAAAACATTATCTGACATGCAATTATTTCTGTATGATGGCTATCCTGTAGGTGCCTCAATAGACCATAGGACTTTTAAAACTTACCTTGAAGTTCCTCGATGCCAAACAAGCTTTTTTTTTCTTTAAAAGAACAAAACACCTGTACTTTTTAGTTCTGAAATATCAACAAAATAATCTTGCAAGCTGTATGAACAGATCAGCTATTTGATGGTATCCATGTGTAGACTGTTAATGTAAACCTTTCTGCATCAGTTGAGGTTTTTTGATTTCAGTGTTTCCAGTTTCTTCATTCACAAAGCTTTTACAATTGCATTGCATCAGTTTTCCTTGCTCTGACTGCCATACTTAAAAAAAAAAACAACAAAAAACAAAAGAAGACTGCAGCCAAAGAAGTGAAAGTTAGAAGCCTGATGTTGCTAAATAGAACTGACGGTGATTAGAAGAATGCCTGAATCAGAACAAGAAGGCAGTTCATACTGGAAACAAGATTTATTGGTTTAGGTTAAAGAAATATGAATGATTAATTGCTTCACAGCAACATAATTACATCACACCACGGCTGTATAGAATATTATTAAGCTTGCTAACACATTAAGAGTTTAAAAATAAACAAACAAAAGCATAGTTTCCCCTCCTAAACCAAAAATATCTGGATTCTTTTCTTTTGCCCTCTGGATACGAAGCTGTGCTAGGTACATGCAGCTGCAGCAGGGGCCATGGATGTCTAATTATTGTTTGCAGCTGAGCTAAAATGAAAATGGGAAACACCTGTGCATGTGGGGCCCAGGGAGGCACGCTGGGGCAAGCCCAGCAGTGCCAGTCAGGATGCTTAGGGGGCAGAGAGGTGTGGGATGCAGGGGGTCCTTGCTGAGTGGGGAGCAGAGCAGCAAGGAGATGGGGCAGGGGGAGAGCAGGAGGAGGGCTGAGGAGCAACTGCTGGGAGAAGGTTCTAGAGCTGGCATGGTGTGGCCAGGTGCTACAGCAGGAGCAGGTGGCTCTTTAGAGCTGCAGGTCAGTCCCTGTACTGTGTAACAGTAAAACTTGAATCTTAAGTGGTTGGCATTAGTTCCTCTGAGTCTTCACTTAAAATGCAAAATCTTCATCTTATTCAGAGACTTGAGGAAGGAGAATACATCAGCAGACCCACCACCACCAAATATGGCCTGGGGTCCCATAGTGTAGGGGTGGGTCTGGGAGAACTAATTGGTGGTGGAGAGCACCTGCTCTGAGAGCAGGGTAAAAGGTGTGTGGGGAGGGACTGCCAGCAGTGGGGTGCAGAGCAGCTGAGGGAAATGGCGGCAGAGGTGAAGAGACAGTCATCTTCTTTAGGATTTTTGGACTCTGGTAAGGCACATTTTTTTCTCTTTTTCATTTTCCCCCTCTCTTGTTGCTGAAGAGGATAGCTTTGGGATAAAATAATTACCTATATGGTGAGAAACTTAGAGTTTCTTTCTCTGAATTCTTGCTGGAGCCTCACTGAGCCTCTTGTGTGGAAGGAGAAAGAATGCAATGTTTTACTTATTCCTTATGTTCAGAGCAACCTGCTTCAAAAAAAAAAGAAATTTTGTGTGAGATGAAGGCATGAAACCCAACTACGGCAGCTGTGCTTAAGTAGTGAATTTATTTTGGTGCTCGGGTAGTTATGATCTCAGTGCAGCTGCTGCCTAGAATGTAAAGGTGTGATTTTCAGATCAACACATTACGTTGACTTCTGAGGTGTAAGATATGCTTCTTAAAACGGGACTGTGCTTCTCAGAAATCTCTTTGCCAGATCTTGATTTTGTTGTGATAAATGACTCCTAGAAGTAGAAATTAAGAGTGAATTTGTCTTGTAGGTTTCAAAGATATTTTGATATAAAATAAATTGATATAAGCATTACATATTTTGCATTTTTACATTAAAATATAAGCATCCATTCCTCTGTATTTTTATTAGTTCCCTCTTTTTTTCATCCTTTCTATAAAATATATTATATTGTTACATTAGGCATAATGAATATACGTGGAGTAAAGTTATTTCACTCTTTTTTAGACTAAGCTCATTTAGTCTTTCAAGAAAATCATGCAACTGGAGGATGAATGTTATCTTTAAATTTAACTTTGTGCTTAGATTTGTTTCTGTCATCTTATCGCTTTCTTTTATCAAACTTTGGGCTGCTTAATATAAAGCTCTCTGGAGGCAGCATTACTTTCTAACATCCAGTTTTAAAGCTGAGCTGTGTTTTTTATGGCTGTGGGCTAACAGAAAAGCAAGATTCCCCTAGAGGCTGTTGCAAGAAACTTGCTAAGAAAAAATACAGAAATATTTTGGGAAACAGATTATCCCTGACAAATGTATACAGCTGTCTAATAGAGCAACCTCTTCAGACCCCGTCCATGTCATAGGATTTTTCTGGTCTCTCTAATCTTCTTATTTTTACTGAAGCCTGTTTCGTATCCATTAGTATGCATGTGTATATTCTAATAGACTATAAAAACGCTGTGTGACCTACTTACTGAGAACCTGGTTTTCCATCCCATTAGTGTGCATGTACTTTCATAGTAATAGACTTTTAAAAATGCCATGTGACCCATTTATTCTGCATCATCAGTGACTCCCTATGAAGTGTGTGTGCGTATCTGTGTGTACACATGTGTCCTTTTTCACTGTGTGAGAAAATCTTCCAATGCTTAACTAGAGCTCTGTGTTGTTTGGACTGCTTAGACAATAATATGATTTTTTTTCATAAAATAATTCATGATACTTGAAGACCTTTGCAATGAAAGAAAACAGAATGTAGATAAAGCAACCTGTACATAGAGGAGGATTAATATTGCAATGGAAGCTGGCCTGCTTTTTTTTTTTTTTTAAAGAAATTTTACTGATTTATTATATCCTGTTGAGCTTGCTCACTCCCTGCTTGATTCAGTTTTCTTGGAGGTTTACTCAATATATTGAGCATAAAAGGAATCTTTATAATTGAAGAAATATCTTTTTTCTTCTTAGTGTAATTCCTGAATACTGAGAATGACCATGTATTTTGTTTGCAAGCTGCCATCTGCCTGTGTCATTTGGCATGCTTTATTTTCCAAGCTGCTCTTAGTGTTTGTTTTTTTACATCTCTATAAAAATTTTCCATTGTTCTCTAAAGGCTGAGAAGTCCTTGTTGATTCCAATACAAAACAGCTGTATAGTTTTGATATTTGTCACCACTCCCTGTACCCTCTATTGCTTTATTATTTTTGAGGACAACAAGATCAAAGGTTAATGGCATGTAAGATTAAGTCCACTGTGGCCTGCATAATGATGTTTTGGTTTTTGTTCCTTTCTTAATACTGCTTAAGATTCAAATTCGTTTTTTTAATTGTCATTGAACAGTAATCTGTCCGTTTGAAGAAATTATCTGTTATAACCCTGGATCTGAAATCTAGGTGAATGAACTCAAAGCTCATTGTGTATATATAATGTGAACATATCCTTATTTATATTATCTAGCATTATTTATATTTAGCCTGTTTTGTCATGTGCATGCAAATATTCATTTCTTTCACCCCATATACTGTCCTTTCAAGGACATACGGAGTTTTGTGATATAGTGCTGCTCTTAAAGTGTGCACAGGGTGTCGTGGGTTTGTGTGTTCTCTGCATGGGTCTCTCTGTTCTGAGCGTACGCTGAAGTATTTCATACCTTGAATCAGAAGCATATGATAATGGTTTTGTGTTATCACTCTTTTTGTAGCACCCAAACTGGTAAGGAGACTATGTGCTGTATGATACAGGAGACTTCTGGAAACTTCTAATTCTTCCTTTGGACTATCAACTGCATATGAGATAATCCTGGGTGCAGCTGTGCCATGTAAACCTACACACTGATCTGGCCCCAGACTGATTTACTTACTCTTGTTCCCTATGTGCACCTGGGAGTCACCAGTTTATGTCTGCACTGCAACTCAGAGATGAGTCCCAGAGCTCAATTGAGGGATTGAGACAGGTATTCTAGTGCCAAGAGAAAATGGGCATAGCCCAGGAGAGAAGGACAGAGTGCTCTAATCCATGGGGTTTATAATGAAGGGAATACTAGTAAGAGAAGGTATTATATTCCCATGGGACTACTGATGTGTCACTGGTGTGTAGTTAATCTACTGAGTTAATTGTATTTAATTTTGGGGAGTTTAACATTGTGCTTTTGAGGAAGAAGCAATTGCAAAAGGGAATTCCATAGAAGGAGGTGGATTTATTTTGTACATTATCTGCATGTAAATTCTTCCCTTTCCCTAATGTTGCAGAGGCTTTTTTCTACTGTTGTTGTACCTAGGTTCATTAATTGCAAAATTGCTGTATTGGATTTTCTTAGTGTAACAGGAGAATCTGATCTAACAAGAGAGTAACTTCATAAGATCAATGCTGTAGCTAATGCAATACAGTTAACTAACATTTGCACTAGTAGAGAATGATACCATATTAAATATATAGCTTTTCTACCAGCGATATGTGACCTGCAAGATAGTGTTTGGAAGACATCTATTTTGTTTTGACACTGGGAACTCAGTGTGAAGGAGTCAAAATAACTGATGCTTCTTGGAAGCTTTGCATTAAAGTCTTAATGAAGTTCTTATACTGTGAGTCAAACAAAACAACAAAGACATGGGAAAGTGGTTGGGAGTTTGGAAAGCATTAATTCCTATTTTCTCTTGCAAAATGTGGCGCATTCTCCCCTGTGCTACTGGTATTTCATTCAAAGTAGGTGCCAATGTTAGGTATCTCAGATGTATGTGTGACCTGGACAGATAAAAGATCAATTTCTTGTTTGGCATGTTACATCAGATGAGGTAGTCAGTGCACTTAATGTGTATCAACATGATAGTCACTATGCATATACTTCTTTATGTGCAGTGTTCTTGGACTCCAACAGTAGATTCCTAGAGTTCCATTGAGAACATGCTCAAAAAGTCTAAAATTAAAACAGATTGAATAGTATAGCTGTGCTACGTATGTGTATTTTTATTACTTAAGAAAGATCTGTGAATTGTGAATGAAATCTTTACTGTTACTCAGACTACTCAAGGGGGAGAGGAAGGAATCTATTTTTATATGAAACCATCAGTATTTCATCCAATTTAATTTTGGTTCTGTTTTCCTGAATATTCTCTCTTTGTCGTCAGTGTCATTGGATGCTCAGCTCTTTACTTGACACGTAGAAACACGACAGAGATTACTTGTGTGGCTCTTCTAGAGAAATACAAATAGGTGTATAGTATAGAATGTCAATATTAATGAAGCTTCAAACACTGCCCAGCAGAATGCCAGGTTTACCTGGACTAGTTATCTCCTTGCTTCTATGGCGTGTACATTTAGTCATGGGATTGGATTTCTTTAGTAAGGGTATGAACAAGAAGTAGCACTTTATACTTATAAATTGGGTGGACCACAGATTATCTTGTTTACTACTATCTCTTTATAGCATATTTCACTGTGAAGCTGAACAATACTTTAATTTTGAATTGAGTCTGTTATATTAAATCTCAGTAGTTTAGAACTCTGCTTAATGGAACTTAATCTTTATTTGGAGCTCCATCATTTTGCATTTTTATACAGTAATGGCAAAGGATAGTCTTCCTTAAAATGGAGATACTATATAATATGAAGACTTCTTGGTGCTTAGAATTTTAACAACAATCCCGTGACTATTACTATCTACAACAAAGCATTAAATGTTTGTGTTTATAAAGCTACTCTATCTTATGAAGAAGCAAGTTAATATTATTAGTCTCACTTGAGCTGAAATTGCTTTATTATAATTTTTCCCAAGCAATAAATTGTGAGGGAAAACTTCTGCATGCTGTTTCTCACTCACAAGAAATATGACAATAATATTACATTAAAATCAGAAGTTGGTGAAACTGAAGAAGTTAATGATTTGTTTTGTGGCAGAGTTAAACTCGTTTAATTATTTGAATCTTTTTTCCATCTGGGATCACATAATCTTGTCATTTAAAGTTATAAGTCTATGAAAATTTTGGAAGTGTGCAATTATTTGGCTAGAGCTGTTGACATAGCTCCATCTGAGAGCAAACTGAAAATTTCTAGAGATCTATTGCTAATTTATCTGGTGTTGATTAAGGTTAAGCAACTATACCCAGTAGTTATTGCAAACCAATCTCTTGGAAGTGAAGAAGGAAGATTTTTCAGAATTTAAAACTGTTTCAGCGTGAGGTGTTTTTGAGTACTGCATGCAGTACTGCAGATAAAAACTGCTGCTTATTCCAACAGCGGTGATAGCCTTTTGGTGTCTTATCTCATTGTTTACTCAAAACAGAGAGTGCTGTATAATATCTTGGATATATCATTTAAAATCCCCCCATCTGTGAGTGCACTAAAACAGTCTTGTTCTCCATCTGTCCCTTATTTCTGTCAGATGGTTGATTCAGTGAAACGTATGGTTGTTTTTAATTTGGAAGTGTGTCAGAGTGAACACAGCTAAAGGAAGTATATTTAAACATACCGCTGTTACTTTTTAAATATAATATATTACTAACTTTAGCACTAGGGATTCTGAGACAAACCCCAAATATTAACTGAGATTTCTTTTTGGAGGGGAGAGGACCTTTTTTGTGTACTTTTTTTATATATCCTATAAAAAGACATTGACTCATGCTATGTTTATATGTTTACCTGAGTGCTTTGAATCTAAAGTTGCTGCAGTGATACTGGGGTTTTCAGCTTATTGCTTTAGAAAAGCGGGGCTGTTCTATGGCAAAGGAAGAAAAGAAAAAACAACTCAGTTTAAGATGCAATCTTGATTTTTTTTATTTAACCTAAGCATGTTTTCTCTACAGACAACTGATCTCTGTACATAAACAGATCTTGCTGTAATACTCATACCCTAAAGTTTATAGATTTTTCTAGATACCTTATGCATGAGGATTTCTGTGTGTCATTCTAGCCTCTTTTGTTGTCCTGTGTCTTTATTTGTATATGTATTTCCTCTGAAATATGGGATGACTGGTAACTCTGGAGGCTCTTGTAACATTAATGTCATGTGCTTATGTACATCCTTTGGTTGAGATTAGAAACCTGGATTCTAGTTTTATCTGACATTCCTGATTTTAAGATTCTAATTCCCAGTGGAATGACTGAGAAGGTAATGTTTTCCTCATTCCGCTTTGTAACTTTTTTGCAGGTATCAGTTTCCCTCTAACTTCCCCCTTTGGAAATGTATTTCTGATGTCAAATCTTTACAGATGGTCAGGATCCTGTTATTCCTCAGTGCAATCTTATTTGTCTGTTAGTTCCATAATGAAACAAAGTGCTCAACGTTAATTAACACTTGAGGAAATAGGGCTGTGTTACACTGGATAATGCATTGAGAACATATTCATTGATTGCTTTTCATGGACCACTTTTAGTATGCAGATTAGTTTGAAGAAATTTCAATTTTGAAATCTAATTCACGAAGATGTGAAATACGGAACAGTGTTGGATTGTGAGGACAGACTCAGTCTGTAAACGTTTTACTATAATTCTTGGTGTAATTTTTAAGTAGATGTATCTTTTTGAAATATTATTCTTATGTTTTTAAAATTTCAGGTTAGCGAAGTTTATTGGCTATATTTATTTTCCTTTTTCCAGTTGGGCTCAAATATTTTGCTTAGTTGTTTCTTGATAGGAACTGCTATTATTAGCATAGTGCTTCAGCCTGATGCTTTCGTTCTGCTGGGAATTTTTCTCAGTGTAGCCAGCATCGTTTCTCAGCTGTGTTTCTGCCTCTGTGGTTGCGTGTTTTCCACCTGCTTTGTCCTCATTTGACATAGCTTGGTAGATGAGGATCTTCAATGGATGCCTGCTGTGACTTTAGCTCAGATACTGGCTGGTGATCTTGGCTATAAATATTATTTCTCTCATTTATGATGAGCTTGTCAAAACAGATGAGATCTAGTTTCACTCATTTGGAATGTTAACCTGAATATTGAACATTAGGGGCTTAGAAACATGAACTCCCACATCTGAAAATACATTTGAAGAACTTCTTAATGGAAAATTTGCAAAAGTGCCCTTATTTTGCTACTAATTGCTGGCACTTCTGTGTTTTGGATGACTGTTTAGAGAGGTTGTCATTTTTCTTATATTTGCAGGAAACCTAGCACAACAAAGCCTTGAACTTATTGACCTGTAGGTGCTGTCTCTTGTAAATGGTAGGTGTCAGCAGATGGTACAACTACATGCAGTCTTTCAAGTAGTGTTTTTTCTTAGCCTATGAACATATGTTCAGTCTTGGGAAGACGTGCTGTGTTGCTGTCAGCTTCGGTTATGCAAGTCTCAGTACAGTGGCAGATTTTTGGAGAGGGCGTGTGAGAGTAGCAGAACTTACTCTCTGTCCTTGCTTCTGCTTAGATTAAATTCTTGAGGCAGAGCTGCTCCTTGAGAACTGCCCACTGCTATTGAGCACATTATGGAAGATATTGCCTCTAGGCAATCTGATCATTTCTCTTCCAAATTTGAACAGAGGTTCTGCAGAAATAGAATAAGTTACATTAAAATTATACCTAGACTTGATGTCGTTGGTTTCTTTTCCATTAGAAGCTAATGTGGAAAGCCCCAGACATCTGCTATCCATTTAGAAGGGTAGCATCAGTATGGATGCTGCTGTTAGGTGAAGGGGAAATGGAAAAAATATTTCCCACTTTCACATGTGTTTGTGGATGGTATTTCATTCAAATGATCTGTTTGACAAATTCAGTGGACCTTAATTTTTTATTTTAAATAGCGAAAGTAAAAGAAAGATAAGCAGCTGTACAGATGTGTGCTTTCTGGCAAGCAAACTTTTTGACTATTGACTGTGTTTATAGAATGTCTTTGCAATACAGGTGAATACAAACTTTTTGGTTAAGATGTATAGATATTAGGGAAGAAGAGTGTCACAAGTTCTCTCACTTTGAGTGACGTGCTGATTAAAACTATCCTTGCAAACAAGTCATTCTCTGAATAGAAGTCCTGAGATGGGTCAGAAAATCAGGCTTGGGAAGAAATGAAGGTAGTGCACATTCCAGAGACAGAGGGGTAAGGCATGCTTATTTCTCTTCTTATTTATTTTATTTTGTGCAATGATGGTTTATGACTTTTTCCTATGCTTTGCTACTGATTCAGCCTTATGTCCTCTTCTTGTTTGTGGTAATACAGCACATCAACTGTGGTTTAAAATAACTATCTGGAACACAAACTTGCAGGCTGAAAGTCACAGATGGAGAGTGAGACTGTTTAAGTTTACCTAGCTCCTGAGGCTAAAGTCTGAGGTTTGCAGAAGACTAAAGCTCGGGAAAGGAAGCTCGATGTGGGTAATGGGTATCTGATGAGCGTTGACAGGTGATGTGAGGACAAAATCCAGCAAGGAGCATATTGTAATTCAAAACCGTGTGAAGCAAAAAAACCTGAAACAAAGCCCATCAGAACAAAAAACCAAAAACAACTAATTAATCTATTATGCTGAAAGCAAAATAAAAGCTGTCTTTTTAAAAGAGCAGCATACCTATCAGCTCTACAATTCTCTTCTTTGATAATGGATTCTAGGGAGTCTCAGAACAGGAAGTCATCAGTAGTAAATTTGTCACATTCAGGTGAAGGGATTTTACTGAAACTGGTGGTGATGATTGCTTCTTAGAGGTGCTATGGGTTTATATTTTTTAAACTATGGTCTTGGAAGCCCTGTTCAGATTGCTGGTTTAATTGTAAATTCTTCCTTCTGAGTTCTTCAGAAGCATTAAATTCATTGTCTGCCCTCTCTAGTGTAAATTTAGGAACGTTTCAGGCTCTGGGAAGCAGCTATTTTAAGAGGGTGCTGAATGTTCAGAGATCATTGTGGAGAGGTAAATAAATCGCATGAAAATTTGTTCAGCCAACCGTTTTACATTCTGTACTACATTATGTAATACATCATATTGTCAAGTAATGCAGGATGTAAATGCGGTTACATTGCTACCACAAGTTTAGTATCTAATGACTGTTGTTTCCTTTTTTTTAAAGAGATGAAAAGTGAGAGATCTGGCAGTAATGTAGTTCAATTCTGGTGCATTCCGCCCCCTGCCCCCTCCCTAAGGCTGGTTTTAATTGTGAAGGAATATTTAAATGTTGTCACCTTTGAATTACTTCAGTCCTCCCCTCTACTCAGCTGTAAATAATCTGTGGTTACTGAATTCACTTTGTGAATACCTGATGGCTGATTAAATAGAAAGATTCCTTGCTCAGGAAGGATTCTGTTTGCTTTAGAAAGCTTTGTGCCTAAGCAGGCCCTGCACGATATGGTAGTGTGAACATCTAATAGACACTTCTTCCCTGGGGAACCTCATAACCGGGTTTTCATACCAGTGAATGCAGTGTGCATCTGCCAATGTTTCTTTAAAGTGTTGGCCGTATTGAATAGTTAGAAACTGACGTTGTATTTGGTCTTCTGTGATCTGGAGACTGCATAGCACTTGAATGTTGAGCAAATGAGCACATAATCTGCTCAGTCCAACAGCTAAGGGCACAACTAGCACTGTAATGTAGAATATTTGATTCATAGCAACTCCCTCACAAGTGTTTGATCACTGCCATATGTTTTAATAGTAGCTCTTGCTCTGTTGAATTTGTCTTTACCATATTTTCTGCATTCCCTGACTCTGGTGCAGAAAATAAATGTGAAATAGTTTCATTTTTGGCCCACTTTCTTTAGCTGTTCATTATGGCAGAGAAGAGCTTCTCGTAACTTTTTTACTTGATGTGTATACGGAGCTTTACGCAAAATTTTATGTGTATTGTTATTACATGCTATATTTTACCGATAGAGAGGAAAACTTTTAATTGCAATGCGTTATTTCTGTAGTTTGGGCACCTATGAATCTCAGCCAGTCAGAAATAACTTCAGTACAGTTTTCTAGGAAATGTATTGGACAGTGGGGCCAGTTGATTCATCCTGTTGTTCTGTTCAGGTGTGTGAATAATTAATTTTGCTAGTTTGCACAAAGTTAAATGTATAGCAAGAGCTAAATCTGCCTCTGCTGAGTTGCTACACAGAACATTGCAAGAGTGTTCCTGAGAGGACACTGGAAAATTACAAAGCAATTCTGAGAGGATAAAGGGAGCTGAGCAAGTATGGATGTAGAAAGATCAGGTTTTCAAACATCTTTATTAGAGAAGAGTGTACAAATGTGCCTGAAAGATACAGATGCCACCTGATATCTCAGAAACCATTTGTGTGATGTTGTTATATATACTAATACAAATCTTACATGAAGAAAGGTGAAATAAACTGGTTAAACACAGTATTTTTAACTTTATGTATCCATATTGCATTTTGGATCAGACAAAAAAAATGCACAAGTTGTGCTGCTTCTGGTGTATGCGTTTTCAGCGTATATGCTATACCAAATTAGACTAATATATCATAATTTGTTTTATATTTCAAGTCTTGTTTATTTATATCAATATACTTGGATGCTCCAAAACTTATTTTTGTAATGGTCAATCAGTGTGCACGCGAGCTAAACCATGCAACTTGGGAGGTGCTCATCAGCTGCATAATGAAGACAAATGGCATGTGAAATGTTGTGATATGATTATGCAAAAGTAACACTCTATGGCAGCTAAGGCTTTGCTCTGCTGTCTGTAGAAAGCTGTGTACCGTGAGTCTGATTAAACATGTAAAATAAGATTAAAAGAAGGGGGGGGGATATGGGGAGCAGTGGGTGAGAAAAGGTGCTGTGTATTCAGGTTTCTTCCAAGCAGGTAACTGACCTGGTGCTGCAAATCTCATTCTCTGTGGACAGACTTCAAGGTTGAATGAATATCAAATGACAGTGAAATTCTCTAACTGTGGTGAACCTAATTAAGAATTGGTTCTATTGCTCTGATTTCAAGAATGCCTGAGATAACCTTTTTTGGCAGATGTTTGCCAGGATTGGTTAGATCATAAATCAGATGATGAAAATGCCAAGTGGAAGGATGGTCCTGAACTCCTGATCCCTTGACTTCCGTGTGAGATGTAATTATATAGAAAACTAGTTGGTGACATCTTTGATAAAGGCTCCTGCATCCAAACAGATCCAGTATTTGTTTTGGCAGATAAGTGTACAGCTTTAGAATGTTGCTACCAGAAGCCAGCTGTGTGCGTTTTTCTTTATTTTTAATTGGAAAATACACTATAAAGCTTCTTGCATAAGTTTCCATTGTCCTTGACATCTAGAAGTGTTATAATGTGCAATCTCAAGTGGCAGAAGATTGCTCTTCTTGCTGTGTTTCTAACCCACTGTTCAAAATACGAGAATCACAAATTTCAAAACCTTGCAGGCGTGTTTTTTTCCTCCAGGACATTGTGATAACACACATTGCAGAAGGAGGAATTCTTAAGTGCATGTGTGTTATCACAACATGTTGGGAATGTGGAGGATTTGTCACAGCAATAAGCAACAAGTCTTTTGTTGTCTGTTCAATAAATGGCTGGAGCTGCTTTTGTTGGGCATAAAGTAGCAAGTACTGTGTCAGGAAGGAAAGGGAAACTGCATGAGATGGTATGAGTATGTGACTTCTATTCATGTTCAGACTTGGAACATCAGGGCAATTACACTCCAAAGAATGATAACGAAATGGAATGCATTACCATGCAGCATTGTTAAAAACCCAAACATACATTCTGAATGTTTTTCATCTATATTCTAGAGAGTAGCTTGCATGTGCTGGAATTTTGTGTGGTGATACACAGCAGTGTTTTCTGGGTGTTACTTTTTCACTAGCACTGCATCTGATCTCATCAGTGATATCCAACTCAGTCATCTCTGCTTTATTATGTTCTGTATAACTGCACAGTATTTCTACTGCACTGCAAGAGAAATAAGACCTAATTTTCCATAAATAGGGTTGGTTAAGGGGAGAAAGTTAAAGTAATTACCTCATATTCACTTTAAGGTGGTTGTTTGAACCTAGAAACATTGTAAAACATTCAGGTCTGCTCTGTAGTAATGTGGTAAGGACTGGTAATGAATAGACAAGGACCGAAAGGGCACACAATATATATGAGTGACATTGGAAGGAAGACACCCACATTTTATCTTCTCATTCACACAGTCTCTACTAATTAGAAATTCCTAAATCGTTAACAGTGAAGAATTTGTAATGTGAAACTGTGGACTCAGAATGCACTTTGATCTCAGAGCTGAAATTCACTTTTTTTCCTAATGGGAAAATTCAACTTGAGAGAGGTTGTATCTGAAGTACTGAGGCAGGTCAAATAACTAAGGTGATGCTGACAAGCAGTAAGAGTGATGATTAAATGAACGTCAAACAAAGACATTAGAAGTAGAAGAAGGGGCTTACCACATTTCTATATTCATTCTGTTCTTCCCTTGTCTCACTTTAGTAGTAGGCCAGCATATTCATGGCCTGCTAAGAACAGGATGGGAGAGATTCAAGGAGAGCTAACTGGAGAATGTCTTAGCATGAATTCAGTAAGATGAAAAGCATGTGTGTCAAATCCTTCTGAGGTTCTTTCATCTTTCTGTGGTTTAATTACGTAACTCAGGTTTCTGTTATGTTTATAAGTTTCACTATTGTAGGCAGAGTGTGACACTGACTTCTGGCAGCATTTAGACCACAGCGTGGATTCATCCAGCTTGCAGGATGCTCAGCAGTGCTGTTAATGCTCTTTTTGGCTCAACTTATTTAACATTTCCTGGTGAATGCCTTGGTTTTCCAGCTTCATGGGGGGTGAAACTGAGTATCGTTGAGAGATTTGAAAAGGAAGCAACAGCTCTCAGGTCTCTTGCAAAGATGTAGTATGAAACTTACATTTTTTACAGTCTGAAGGTAGGAAGTGTTCGAAATGAAATAGACAGGAAATGTCTTTGACAAATATGCTAATAGGCAGCTGCAAAAGTCAAAGTTGTCATAAAGCAAAGGTGGCTTTCTAATGGTGTACTATGTATGTAATTCCGTTTTGCTTTTCTCTTTTATATGGTTACCCCTGTAAGAGGTCTAAAAATTCAGTTAAGATTCCCTTATGCTTATTGGTATTGGTGCTAGATTTCTGAAGTGGGAAGAATCAGGTGGTGGTAAGTGCTGGATGCTTAGAAGTGGATTAGCAGCATGTCAGTGATCTAGCAGAGCGCGGTTTGTGATGACAGGGATCATAATCTCATTTCAGAGAGTGAGCAAATTGAAGAGTTGTGTTTTTTTTCTGTGTCCCAGAAGTCAGTGCAAGACACCAACCCACCTTCTGGAATCCACATTTCTCTATAAATAGCTGCCCTTCTCTCTAAGGGCTTCACTGTGCAGAGCTGTAGTGCTAAAAGCACATACAAGTACTGTGGAGTCAGTTTCTGTTGCATTTTTTTAATTGAAAGCTATTCACTGCATCTTCTTCAGTCGGAAAATATAAAGGAGAAAGGGAAAGGTGTTGGTCCTTGTATTTTTCTCTTAGCTGTTTCATTTTTTTTCTGTCTTCCACTGACTAAAAAAGCTCCGTCGTGTTTTACGGGAATAACTTGCTGTAATCCCATCAATGTTTAGTTGCTTTCCTTGAGAAATGTTGATTTGGGAAAATGTTTTTCTTGGAGTGAAGATTTTAAAGACAAAAGAAAAAAGAACAGAATCTCTTTTCAAGAGTCTTTTTAAAATCTCCTTTTATGTTTTACCAGCAGCAGGTAAGGCCCTGTATATTAAAAAAAAAAAGCCCTGAAAAAGTCTTTTCTCTAATGAGATGGATGGAGACTGTAACATCCAGTCAACCTTCACTGAGCAACTGCTGAGAACACGTAGTAGCTGAGCACAAGTGCTTCTCTGTGCTCCTTGGAGATTTGGCATGTGCTTTCAGAACAACCTCTCGGTGGTGTACAAATGTCTGCCGGTTCATCAGGTGGATTTTTTTTTTCCGCAGTTGAAGTTGATTGTGTCTTGTGAACTCCATACACAGGCATTTAGTTTCAATGTTTATTTGTTTAAAGGTTAACATTTTTAAGAAGAGTGTCTTGGTCCTGAGTATTTTTGCATTTTACATGCATGTGTTCCTCTGAAATGTGTTCTGAAAAGCATGAATTCAGAATGTAACTCCATAATAGCAGCTCACATGGGACTCATATGAGTTGGTAATGCAAAATCTACACACTGATCCCATAGCCAGCAGAGGTGAAACTGTGTAAGCATAGTGAATGATTATGAATGAGTTTTCTGCTGTACGCAGGGTCTTGCTTGGCACTGCTAAGCTCTGCAGATTTCAGCTGTTAACAGAAGGATGGTGAGCATAGTTACTTGAGAGACTGATAGTCTGTATTGGCTCACTTATTGTTTTTAAGTGTACGTTAAGGGCTTTTGTGCAGCTGAGCCAGAACCAAAAGCATAGGAATGCTGTGTTGTGATTAAAAGAAACTGAAGCATGACTTAATGACAGCTCATCTAATAGGAAGAAATGCAGAACTATTTCTATTACTAAGCTAAAATCCAACAGAAGGAGAACTTTAGCTAAAGGCTGTGGTACTTGGTGTAAGTATTTCCTAAACACTCAGAAAATAGGGGTATATACTGATGAATACTGTGAAAAGGTCAGGGAAACTAAAATGTTTTTCTGCGGTAAGATTAACTAATATTTATTGAAGTAAAATAAATCACTATATTTAGAGCATGTTATCTTATCTAATTTGAAGAAGAAATTTTCTTCTCCCCCTGAAAGATCCTCATGTTACTCATTAGAAGTGTGTGATTCCACTACAAACGAATTCAATGTAAATTGCTCATTTGAAATACAAACTTACAGAAATGTGTATTTTTTTTTACCTAGTAAATATCTATGCACTGATATACTATGGTTTGCTGTTGCATTCACCTCAAAAGCTGACCAGCATTTTTGTGTTCAGAAAAAATGTCCCAAACCCCCCCCCACCCCCCCAAATATCCTTATTACCTTGTGGCCATTTGGTAACTTCTGTATGGATGTCCCCATCTATAAATATTTTTTTTTTCTGAGCATACAAATACTGGTCATTTTTTGAGGTGTATATGATGTCAAGCCATAATCTGTCAGTTCGTTCCAAGCCTTGTTCTCTAGCTAAAGTGTAAGTCAACATAGTAAGTAGTTCACTATCTGGGCAGAGACTTGTGAATGAGCAATATCTTTCTTGCCTAAAAGTAAATGGGCTACTTTTCCCTCCATTTCAAGAGAGCTCCAATGCTATGGTCAATCATGGACCGTATGTTAAACAATACTTATTTGCTGGTGGCTCTACATGACTGTTCTGGATGTCTTCACAGTGCATTCATAACTACTTAAGCCCAGTAAGGGTGCTGTAATTATCACCACTGAAACTGATGATACTTTTTCCTTGTATTTACTGCTTTCTTTGTTTTACCACGTAATGTTCCTTAGAGTGGTTTGCTTAGCTGTGTCAGTGAGCGTATCTCACTCACCATAGACTCTGTAAACGCTGCTGCTATCACAAGGAAGGTGCAGGAATGCCTGGCTGGCTATGGTTTTCACTGGTGGAAGCGAAAAATGAAGTTGTTTGTGAAGTTGTGCTTAACTAATGGTAACTTTGTATAAGAAAGTTTGTTAGAGACCAGGTTGTCCTCTTCTAATGCCATTTGTGATACTATGTTTATGAGGCCAGTTGTATGTGTGGTGGAAAGGAAACTTGGTATTCTGAAAGATAGCAAGCAAGGTTTTCCCTCACAGTGGGAATCTTTGTTTGTCTGTCTAATTCTGGCAGTGATGGAGGAAGAAGGATGACAGTGTAATACCTTCTAAAATGCTGTAATAAAAGAAGATACAAAATCTATCTACTAAAGAAGAAGATACAAGATATAACTACTAAATAAATATATTTGGAAATGAGGCTTTGTTAATGAATCCCTTCTTCATAGTGACCTTGATGACAAGCTTCAAATTGAACTTTCTTAGTTTCTTGTCTTCTTTCTCAAGTCCTTGGGTTGACCTTTGCTTAAAATATTTTTTTCAATTTTTTTTCTCCTTCACATTTAGGAAAAATACACATGAACTCTACGTTATAAACACATGCCTTTTAAAATGGAGCTAGAATCAAGGAAAGGCTTGGGTTGGAAGAGACCTCAAGGATCATTAAGTTCCAACCCCCTGCTACAAGCAGGGTTATCAGCCCCAACACCAAATACTAGATCAGATTGCCCAGGGCCCCATCTACTTTATCTGTGTAAAGACTTTTTCAAGTTATACGTTAAATATATATTTCTAGAAGAACTTAAGTATTTAAACAGTAGTTGTGTCAGTCTTACAAATGCAGAAGTCTTGTTCTTTCTAAGTTAAAGGGAAGTTAAATTTCAAAACAAATTCTTCTTAAAAACATCTTGTGCTTGTATAACTCCTTGTCATCTACTGGAATAACCTTGATAGCACATAGGTACTAGCCTTTGCTTCTTTCTCATGCATATGTATTCTGCAATCCTGGGAATATCTAATGGGAATTAATTATTTTAGCGATGATTGAAGAAATCTTATTTTTAATCTAAGCCATTTTCTGTGAAGTTTAATTCATAACATAAAAACAGCTCCTTGTTAATAACTAAAAATTGTATATTTTTATTTAAAATGTCTTCTGTTGAGTCTTCAGTGTCCAGCAAATATGCCTCTGTCTGTCCAGCAATCATAGCAGAATATCTTTACCATATAATGTTTAATCCTTCCTTATCTTTTAATTACTGAGTAAATCCAAGATTAATAATAAAAATTGTCTTGAGTGAGCTAAAGAGCTGGTGTAAGATGTGTCTATGTTGGGTGGTTTCCACTTGAGTTCTCTCACTCTCTTAAGGAAGATGAAATTGGTTTGGGAAAAACTGAGGCTAATGAGATTTAAAGTCCTAATTTTACACTACACTTGCACAGATTTATTTAATAAAAAGCTGTGTGGTTGTGTGAGATGCTTGTAGTTCATAGTGATATTTTCAGATGACCCTTGGTTCTCTGCCTCTTTACATTTCTGAATAGTTTTTGAGGAACATTGTGATTACTAGTTCACAAATAGTGCATCCACTTGCCAGTAAATAAAAAACCTATATTTCTTGAGAATCTAATTAGTTATTTGGAATAATACTGTAGAACTGTGAGGAATGAAGCCTGCAGATAAATTACCTAATTGGCACACACGAAGCCTGGCTCTGTTCCCTGTTCTGGCATGGATATATTGTATGACCTTAGACAGCTGTCTCTGCTTTGTTTTCCCTTTCTTTTCCTAGTGTGCCATATATATTCTGATGATCTGTTTGCAACAAGAAATACCTGCTTCTGATTGTATTTTTAAAGATAATTGGAATATAAAAAGGATATCTGTGCCAGATATACTATAAAACAGTCTACTAAAATGCAAATGTGAGCAGATAACTTTTTCCTACTTTTTCTTAGAGAAAGATTCTTTACATCGTTTTCTGTAACTTAATTGTAAATTCAGTGTAATCATAGGACAGTGTGCTAAGTCTGAATTCAAAGCTTGCCAGCTTTGAATTTTAAATTTGTATCTCAATTTGCCCTTCTAGCTTCATGAATAAGTAGTTTCTTAAATGTGGAGAGTACTCAGTCTTTTGGGATATTTGGATTTTTGCTTTGGACTTGCCTTTTTGATATCTAGTATCAGTAAACATAGGGGCATTAGAGTTTTCAGATGCAATAATATCTGAAAAGAATCGGAACATCCTGTTTTGTGACATTCCTTTTTTGTGGACTATATTAGTTCTGGGAACACCTCTCACTTCCTGAGGTGTAATGAGATTCTATTTTGAAATAATTAGATGCTTGTGTAATCTTGTTACTCACAGATTAACAGAAAAACTTATTAACTGGCTAAGTGTCTTGCAGAATTATCAATTGCTTCAGTGTATTTAACATCTTTTAGTTCCTAGCAACGAGTTCCTTTTTTTTAGCTGGGAAAAGGTAAGAAATTATTGAAGAACTGCTTTTGAAAAAAAAAAAAATTTCCTAAGTTGAGGGAAATTCAAATAGTTGCAGATGATATGATGTAATTTTTCAGATGGAATAAATACGTATTATTTCAGAAAAAATAAAGGATGCCTACTATTTTAATGGTGGAAACTCAAGGAGTCCTGTTAATACCTTACTGAAGCACTGACAAAAGACAAATGAACTTGTGATATGTGAATCAAGTCAACAGAAAAATTAATAAAAAGGAGAAATGATTTATATGGATTTGAACCCCCAGGGCATTGTAATGGGCACAAGTGGCAGGATACTGGTGTCGTTTCTTCTTATGAGTCCTAATATGATCAGATCTCAGGCAGTTTTACTAGTAGATAACAAGGATTTATAAATGATGGTCTGCGGGAGAATGACTTCCAAGCCATAGGTTGTAAGTGAAGCTTAGTTGTTTTCTGTTGGCAAAGATGATTCTGGCTACAAATGGCAGCTGTGGAAGTTCCTGAATCATAAGTGACTTTCAGGTTTGACTTTGCTAACTTACCTGTTTAATTTGCCCAGATTATTTTTTTTATGTATATCTCTTAAAAGTATTTTTTTAAAAGCAAATACTGGATCCGTAGGCAAAGAAGTACTCTGAAACATTCTCAGGTAGTGACTTTAAGCTGTGAATGAATAACTTGTCTGCCTCTGCATATTGATATCCTTCAGCACAGTGAAAGTAGATTTCCTTCTCACATTGATATCTCTCCAGAAATTTCAGAAAGTTGGATTTTTCACATGCCTTTTTTTCCCCCGCTTACTACCTACAATTACCAGAGGGCCAGCTAAGTTGAAAAGTCTGCTGAAATCTTCCTTCTCGGTTTAATAAAATCAGTGAAACGTGTCAAAACACCCAGAATTGCAGGCAGAGATGTGCCCCATGTTGTGCCTCTGGAAAAAAGCAAAGTGCAACAGAGAGCAAATTTGGCTGCCTGAATAGCAATTCTGATTCTGTCACTGGCCCTCTGTAGTTTAAACAAATCATTGAATCCTACTTCCTTAGTTCCTCTGTGTGTGAATAATTACGATGAGAATCATCCCTCAGAGGGTTGTGATGGTGAGTAGATCAGCAGCACAAGATGAATAGTGAGGGGCTGTTCTTCCAATCCTGACTTTTCAGCTTTGGCTGATTGCCCACTCAGAAGTCCATTCTTAAAATACCACTGAGAAACAGGAATTAAAAAATGAGACTGCCTGTTCCTAGAGCAGTGCATGCATTTGTAGTGGAGACTACAAGTGAATTAATCTGCACGTGGGACTGTGCAAAATCTTGTTCTCTAGAGACGTCTGCTTGTATGCAAGCATACCTGCACATCATGCTCAGTGCATCTCTTTCTGTAGGGAGAACTGAATGAATTCAACAGTCAAAAACTCCCATTGTTTTCAGCAGTTAATGAATCAGGCCTGAGGACGAAAAAGACATGGTAAATTCTGACATCCGAGGCTTTCAAAGGAGAGAATTTGCTGCAGCTGGGTCACCTTTTTGGGGCTTTATAACAAGGCTGTTGGATATCAATGTTATATATTTAATGTTTTAAAGTCTGATGCTTCATAATTAAAAAAAAAAAAAACAGAACTTTCCTTTTTCATGATTATAAATTTTCATGATTATAAAGCTTGCTCTTTGGCAAAATTCAATAGAATACATGTTTCTAAAATAATTTAACACTGAAATGTGATATCAGACTGCTCTAAATAATTCTGGTATAAGCTAGCAGCCAAAGGTCATTTTGTCCCTTTGAGTTTTCTGGATTTTAACTTTTCTTTTTGTTTCTTTATCATCAATTTGTCCTTAACACAATAACAGAATTTTACAGAACTCATTCCACTATTGTTTAGTTTACAAATCTCATTGGGAATGCTTTCTTCTTGTAAATCACATTTGTTAACGAAATTATGCTCTTGACAAATACCTTATTGTTAATTTCATCAAGCTTTTTGTATGTTCTTCAGTTTTAATGGTCCTCTACTTGCAGAACATCCATATGCTTTACCATACTTTTGAAAAATAGGTGCTTAATTCCAGCTTTGATCCAAGGTCAGTTTTGCTGCTGTTGAGATATGCCTTTCTTGGTGGTTACCTGATTGTGACTGCTCCATGTGTACTACATAAACTGCTGAAGCTCTAACACTAGAGGAAAAAATTGCACTCTCACACTGCCTTTTTCTAATTAAAACGTTAATTTTGGGTTTGAAACACAGACTGCCATGCCACAGTGGTTCCTTCTCAAGTCTTTGGGCTGCTACAAAGCTCTGCTGTGCAATTAGTTGTTGTTAGCCTCAACAGCTAGAGTATTTTCTTCACATTAATAATGAAAGAAGGATAACACAAACCAAGCCTTCTGCAAGCATGCCCAGAAACAAGGGCATGACCCTTTGGATTCCCAGGTTGGAAAGCTGCATAAGCTCAAAACTTTACTGAAGTGCTGGTTCAGCACTACTGCAATCTTAACAGATAGGGCACTTGTTTCACTGGCAGATCTGAGTCCAACCCACATTAGTAGATCTGTGTTAATTTGTGTGCCGTGTAGCTTGGTTCTTTGATATTATGGTATTGGCTGACTGTAATTTTAAGTAGTAAAACATAGTGCAGTGTGCAGCATTTGTTATCCCTGATTTCAGTTGTTTTCTAAATTTTTCTTCAAACAGTGCTCAGATAACAAACCCTCCATGAGCATGAGGTGAGGGCAGAAAGAGTAGGAAAAGCCAGTTGTTCCACTTTTGCCACGAGTTAACAAAAGGATTACTGAAAGTATATTTTGTTCTTGTCATGGAATCTCCAAGTGTATCTAGAGCTTCATCCCTCCTGCTAGAGCTCCTTCACAGTCTGCTCTGACGAGTTGTGGGTTTTTGTTGTTATGGTCACCTTGGCACTGATATCTGCTAATTATTCTCTGTCATTCAGCTGTCTAAATAATTTACATTGTAAGAGTCTCAAAGGACCCTCCAGCTGACAGGTCTGATTTAGAGTAGTGCAGTCTATGTTGCACTGAAAAAGGCCTTTCTCTTTCAATTTTGCCTTTTCTTCTCTGTTTTACGGCAATGTCTTGTTTGAGGTATCTTTTTTTCAGTGATACTTTGATACTGTCATCCAGATGCAAACCATTCCTTGAAATATCAATTACCTTACCAAGCTTTCCTATTCTGTTGTTGTATTTCCTGATGTGCTTGCTTGTCTTCTGTGTAGACAGATGTGCTCCGGGTGTTCTAGTTAATTGTGTTTGCTGGTAAAACATTATCTGAAGCAGTGGATTTTAAACCACTTCTGTTTCAGTAAGCTGACTGTAGCTATTACATTTATCCAAATAGGACTCTTTTGGTCGGAGCTAGCCTAAACAGCTTACAACAAAGGTTTAACCCCTTCTCACAGATTCAGGTAGTCTTAAATAATAACACATACCAAAATTACAAGCTATATGTAAGCACTTTGTAAATAGAGATTTGATACATACAACAAATATTGTATGTAAGCTTTGCTTACTTTGTGTGTGACAGTGAAGGATATAGATTCAGAATTGTACTTCACATTGTTTCCAACTAGTAAAAATGCAGTAAGCCAATGCTAAATGTAAGCAGTGTTAGAGGTTTCTAATTTTTTTTCTGCTGTGGAATGTCTCCCCGATCAGAACTGAAATCCTCTGTTTTAGAGAGAAGATGTGTTGTAATTATATGGGCTATTGAACATTATAGAGCTCAGCTGATAGGAGTTAAGTTCGCGACTGCTATTGACTTCAGTGGCTCCTGCAATGTTTTGTTTCTAATGTCAAGCTGTGTAAGGAAGAAAGAGAGCCTTGATTTAGTTTCCTAGCAGTCAGGGTACGGGGGAAGCTCAGTCTGATGTGAGCTTCTTCTCACAAATTACATAGGGAAAGGTGATACCATTTAAAAGGTGTATTGATTTAATATTGTCACCTAGGTGCAGATTAGCATGTTGATACATTGATGCATCATTAGATGAAAATTGCTATTGTTTCTCAAGCTCCTCAGGAGAACATTCTACGTAGTTAATGGTATTGTCTCTTGCCTGTGTATTACTCAGCGAAATGATCTTTCAGAGTCTTTAGTTTGAATTTGTCTCTTCCAGGCTGGGAATGTATTTATCTTCTTGTAACAAAAAAAGGATGGTGAAGTGCAGAGCCCGTGTATTCAGACTTCACTTGGTACAAGAGGAGTGGGGAGACCCAGATCAAAATCTGTTTTGTACCATCAATGAAACGTCAATCAACAGATGGAACACTTGAACTAGAGTAGAACATGACAAAAATAGACAGTTCTACCTGTCTGTGTCTGTTGTATCAGTGTTACACCTATTGTCTTCTGGTTCTGCTCTCAGTAAAGGAATATGGTCTGAGGCTGGATGGTGTGTCAGCTCTGCTCCATATCTATCCCTTTTTTTTCTTCAAAATCTCTCTCTGTACCACTGGGGAACATATGCAGTGAAGGCTGCCAAGAAAAAAGATACTTAAGTGGCTGACTGCATTATGGAGGCAATCGTATTTCCCTCCGCCATCTCTATAAAATATCCTCTTCCTTATGCCATTTTGCCTGTATTGTGGTTTTCTCATCTTCTCTCTTGCTGAGGCTCTTCCCTCTTCCTCAGAAACCAACTTGTCTTCCAAAGTCCTTTCTTCTACCCCACTAATAATGATCACAGTTACTCATTCAGAGTATCTGCACTGTCATTTCAATTACACAAGCAAGGCAGGCTAAGGGCTTGCATTAGTTTCTCTCTTTCAAATCTTAAAATGGTGGTCACCAGGAACTTTAAAACTTAACAGTGCAGCTATTGTGTTTATTCAGCTTAGGTATATGTACTATTGCTTGTGTGGCTGTTGTGTATCAACTGTGTGGTTTTACAGACAAAGCCCTGTCATCTGCTTAAAAACTGAAATCAAGCGCGCAGAAACTGTGTACGTACAGTGATTACTCAGAAGAAATCTAGGAGATTATCTAGAGGAAGGGAGCGTATTCAGTACACAGTAATTTTCCATTAGTGTTGTACTATTCGGTGCGTATTTTGGCAATTCCTTTTTTTATTTGCTTTTTTGTGCTGCTAGTCAGTCACTGACATTTGTTTTCCTAGTGCTGTAACCTCAGGCCTGGAGGCTTAACTCACATTGCAGTCAACTGTCATCACTCAGCAACAAAAAAACCTTCCACTTAAATGCATAAACATTGTTGAATAAAATGTGTGGGGCCTCCTAAACATCAAAAGAATGAAAGATAGAGCTGCTTTGTTGGCTGTCAGAAGAATTGCCAAGAATCAAGAGCAGTGTTAGCAAGCTCTAGTAAGTTTAGGGCAAGTGAAGACAGATCTCTGATTTCTGCCTGAGAGTGCTCTATTGCAACTGTGATAAAGTCAGTTGTGCTTACCAGTGTGAGTATGTTTTATATGCTGTGTGTCTAGTCAAACCAGAGCACATACATAGCTTACAGAGTTGTGAATGGTTTCTTTGGCCAATAGTTCACTCTGGGTTGTTCTCTTTTCCTGTAACACTGAAGGCTATTTAGATAAATGAGTATTAATGTGGGATCCCAAGTCAATGTAGCATCATTGAAGTTCCTCTTAGTCCTCATGCGTACCTGTACAGTCCATTTAGTTACACAGTTTATATCACCTTCAGGATTTTGAGTTGTTATGTAGAGTCTGGAAAGTAAGGCCCAGCATGGCTTTCTTGAGCAGTTTGTTTTACAGCCAGGGCTTATTGCTTATGGTTAACGTGAATTGAGAGCGCTATGATCTGGCCTACAGCATGCTGTTTACAGACAGTATAAGTAATAAGGAATGAGGTGAACTGAATTTGTTACCACCAGTAGAAAACATGCTCTCCTATTGTCTGAGCAGATATTGTTTTTTTTTCTTGCTGGTAACTTTGGAGCTTCAAATCTTTATTTGTAATGTTCAATATTTTATTCTCTGTACGTTTATGTTATTAAATTAAATCATTAACTTTATGCATTAACTTTCCTGAGTTTGGGAGACTCATTGATCTTCAAAGCCGCCTTTCAGAAATGGCTGTAAACCAGTAAGATTTACTGATTTATTTTAGAGCAGTTTGTGTAAGCGAGCTTTGAGCTGTAGAATCATTTTGAGAAGATCCTTCTGTTCATCTTCTTGACTGCGGTTTGTCCTCAAATTAGATTTTGTAGACATGTATAGATTAATCTCTTAGAAATTAACTTATACTTTGTGTGTACGGATATATTCTCTGTTCTAATGTTTCTAATGTTCTAACGTGTTCTAATGTTTCTATATATCAGCTATTACTTCTAGTGATGTTTTTGTAATGTTCCAGTCCTGCTCATCGGTCACAATCTGAAGTCGATTATCACTTCTGAAATAAATTACATTTTTTTTCCTGAAAATTTATTTCCATGAGTTTTTGATAGTGCAACTCCGTAATGTGAATGTGATACCAAAAGGCAAACATAGATGATATGAAAATACCATTGAAATAAGTATGTCTAAACAACTGAATGACAACAGAATACTTTCCAAGACTTGCCCAGCTGTGTCTACAAATAATACTGAATCCATTTATGTTAATTGTGTGTTAGTTGAATTTAAATTAATACAATAATTTAATGTTTGCCACATTTGTTCAGCTCTTTTATTTAGCTTTCAAGGGATTTGTATGAAATGGGTATTTTAATTTAGACTAATGCAGTAATAGAAAATTATCCCTTTGTCTTCAGTATTTGCCTACAGATTTGATTTCTGCAGTTACTTGCATGAGAATAAAATAGTAAAATAGATTAGAGAAGTGCAACCATGAAAATAATTGTTTTATTATCTATTTTTAAGTTTCTCAACTAATGTTGTTGATAATCTGTTGGAGTTGGATATTTTTTTTCCTCATTTGATATTAGTGTGGAAAATTAGTGGCCCAACGAAATGCTGGGAAATTGCGTGGTCCAGAACTCCTTGCTGAATACTGACTCTGAAAGTTCAAGTTGGAACTCAGGAAAAATACTTCTTTTCTTTTTTAGATATGGTAGATTGTCATTTCCCAAAATCATAATTTCAGATACCAAGATCTTATTCTCCTATCATGCACATCTGATATGTAACTTTTTTTTTTCTTCCCTCAATTTGAATGGGATGTGAGAACTTAATCATGTCTCTTTCTTCGGATGCAGTAACTTTCTGGCTGACTGTACCATGTAAATAAGCATTCACAGGACAAGGGGCAGGCAGAAGGGATGAAATGTCTCTACAAAAAAGTGGTGTTATTTCTTTTCACTGTAAAATAGTAAATGTTAGATGTTCCATTTATAGCTGCCTTTGGGCAGCTGTGAATTATTGGGGAATTTAAAACCAAAATAATAATTAAGTCCTAGTGTTAAATGTAATGATTAAATCTATAAATGTTCTCAATTTATTATAGTATGTTTTAGTAATGAAAGATCTTTATGCTGAGGCCCTGTAAAGATTATGTAATTATCAATTTTAAAAGACAAAGATGCTAATTTTGAGACCCACTCAAATTTGAGTTGATCACAGTGCCATGGAAGCTACTATTCATAGGTTCTGTTTGCTTTATTTCAGAGCTACAACTGAGCTATTTGTTAGCCGTGTCTTAGTCTGCCCTCTTAACTACACTTCTCTTGTGAAACCTGAAGGTACATTTGCTTCTGCAGTTCTCTGTGGTAACAGCCTGTTTTGTTGGCCCAGCATTAGGGATAGGTAGAACCCGGTGCTCTCCAGTGATCCCTCCCAACTTATTTTGTGATTCTAATTTTGTGCCTTTGTCCCTTCTTCTGTGTATGTCTTTGCTAGTAATGCAAGAAGTCTTGACAATATTACATGCTTTATTAAACAAAAAGTCCAGCCCTTGAAGGAAAAGTTTATCTTTAATCTGAATGTTTCTGATTCAGCGTATCTCATTTTTTTTTGCTGAATTTTAGAGTCCCATTCAACCAATAAACCTCTGCCCACAGACTCGAAAACCAGATCCAGGGTGTTTTCAGCAACTCGAGCTAAATTGCTTAACTTGAACAAAGTGATGAAAGAGCAGATTTCTGTGCTCAAAATCTTTTGTTTGGCTGTTGATCGGCTGTGCTCTTTGCTGGAGAGGTTACAGTCGACTCCGGTTAGAACTTTTGAAACTGTTTTGCTGCTGGAAGTATAGAAGTTTGGTAGTAGAACAAGAGTGTAGTAGATAATGTAGAAATTCAGATAGCAGCTTATGATTTTGGGAAGTGGTGCTTGATTTTATTTGTTTCACAGAATGAAAAGTAAATCTGTTCTCTGTCACTCGTAGTTACTGGGGCAGTGATGGACACGAAAGGACACTCTGCTCCTCAGGAAGGGAAATCCCAATGAATTCAGTGAATTCACACCCTGTAACAGCAAGGTCCTGGCTTTACAGAGAGAATGCAAGTAGAGCTTGCCAGAACAGATTATTTAATTCAGTTAGATATATCAGATCCAACCAATGTACGTAGGCACAATATGTGAGGAAACGGGTTTATAGCATGATTTTTATATTGGCCTTTCTTGGTATGGCTGTGTGGCTCCATGCATGGACTCACTAGCTACCTGAATAGAGGCTAACTTCCCTATTGCATAAAAAAGCTGATTCTGAATTGACCGTGTAATGAAAAATGGAGTTCACTACTTTTGGCAAGGAAGTTCTGTAGGGAAAGTTGTGATTGTTGGCATTATCCAGGAAGGTGGTGAGTGTATCATGTGGTAAACGTTTGGCTACATTCAGTTCTTAGGATGGTTTAGGCCTTTTCAAGTATTTAAAAAATAAGATACAGAAAAGCCACCATGCAATAGGGTGGATTAGAATGCAAAACAAGTCTCTTTTGCCAGTGACATTTAGTTCTTGCCAAGAGTGTGAAAGCAATTTAGAAGATAATGCCTTGTTTGTGCTTTGGAGGGCACTTGCAACAGTGTGGGCTAGCAGAGCTCTGAGGGATGGTGTTTGCTTCTGTGGAGCTGCTCTCCCTGTCTGCACCTTAATGAGCTGTGTGGTTGGTTGGGCCCTGGCTGAGAAGGGTGTCCTGAACACTGCTAGGGAATTTGCAGCTCACATTCACCTCTAGATTGAGGACAGGTGAAGGTGGTGCTGTAGCATATGCTTCTTGCTAAATAAAATTGTTTTAAATCTGTTGCTTTATGTTTAAGAATGTTTGCTTTACTGCATATTCATATATTTAATTCAAGCATTACTATTTTTTTGATAAGATGTTAACAGTGAAGCACACTGAGGAAAATTTAATGTAGTTCCTTATGTTTGGCTAGTACATTTCCATCCCATAAAACTAAAGTTAAAGAAGTCTCTTTCAAGCCATGTTGAACGGAGTTACAATGCAGTCCTATGTATGCTGGTTAATTTGAAGTTTTGTCATTTAGAGGAGCTCAGGCTTCTCTAAATGTATTTGTTTTTCTAGGTGCTCATCAAATGGTTTCCATGTAGTAACAGAATAGAAAACAGAAAAGGAAACTTGTTCTCAAGTCAATGTTACTATTCTCCCCTTTCTTCCTCTTTATTTCCCAATGTGAGTATATTATTCTCTACATTAACAAATGAAGTTCAAACTTGAATTTTGATTACATCAGTTCAGCTGTCTCTGAGAAGTGAAACTGAACTAAATAGCTGTCGCTTCACTCGGGTTAGTTCATTAGAGTTAAGAAAATGTTATTGTAAATAAAAATTCAGGAATTAGAAAAGTTATGTTTTTTTAAATAAAAAGAGAATATAATTTCCTTTAAAATAGCACTGAAGACTTTTCCACATAACTGTACTTCTACTACGTTTGAATTTACCTAGTTGTGCTGCACTATTGCATTTACTTGCGTTTTGATTCGTAACCATCCTGTAATTCTTACAATATTCTTTTCATCTTTCACAAGACTAGATGCAGGAATTAAATAATCTGCTTAAAAATAGTGCAGTATTATTGCCTAATGTTTAAAACTGTAGACTGTAGGGGTTTGTTTTGCCAGGTTGTCTGATTACTTCTGGTATGTGCAGCTGAGACAGACTATTTATCACTGTGGACAGCGACTGACTTCCTTGACAAGTTCAGTTGCTGTCCCTGTATAGGTGAGTCTCAGTGCTAAGTGGATGCTCAATACATTACAGACCGAAATGTGTGCTGTTTTACAGTAGAATAAACAACAACAGAAATGTGCTAAATGTGCTTAATGGAAATACAAAACAGAAGCCAGATTCCCTAGCCTTTCTGTTTTTAATTAATAGAACCAGACATTATTTATTGTGTAATAACTTTTGCATTTTATCTGCAGTCATAGAATCCTAGAATGGCTTAGGTTGGAAGGGACCTGAAAGCCCATCTAGTTCCAGTCCCCTGGTGGGGCTGCCCAGGGCCCCATTCAACCTGGTCTTGAGGACATCCAGTAATGGGGCATCTGCAGCTTCTCTGGGCAGCCTCTCATCACCTTCTGAGTAAAAAATATACTCCTAACTTCTAACCTACATCTCCCTTGTTTTAGTTTTAAAGCTATTTCTTGTCATATCTCCCCTTCCTATAAGCTCCCTTCAAGTGCTGGAAGGCTGGAATGAGACCTCCCTGGAGCCTACTCTTCTCCAAGCTAAACAAGTCCAACTGCCTCTGCCTTTCTCTGTAGGAGAGGTACTCCAGCCATCTGATCATCCTTATGGCCCTCCTCTGAACTCACTACAACAGCTCTGCATCCTTCTTCTACTGGGGACCCAGAACCTTGGTTCAGTACTCCAGATGAGGCCTCACCAAGGGCAGAGTAGAGGGGGACAATCACCTTCCCCTCCCTGATGGCCAGTCCTCTTTTGATGCAACCCAGGATATAGTTGACCTTCAGGGCTGCAATTGCACACTGCTGGGTCACGTTTAGCTTTTCATCCACCAGGACCCCCAAGTCCTTCTTGGTAGGGCTGCTCTCAAGGAGTTCTTTTCCCAGTCTGTACTCATACCTGAGATTGCCTTGGCCCAAGTGCAGCACATTGCACTTGGCCTTTTTGACCCTCATTCTGTTCATGTAGGCCCACTTTTCAAGCCTGTCTAGGTTGCTCTGGATGGCATCCTTTCCTTTTATTGTGTCAACTGCAGTACTAAGCTTGGTGTCATCAGCAAACTTGCTGAAGGTATGCTCAATCCCACAGTCTGTGTTGTTGGTAAAGATGTTAAAGACTACTGTCCCCAAGATGGGCCCCTGGAAGACACCACTCGTGTCTGGTCTACACCTGGACACAGGGTTGTTGGCCACAACCCTCTGACTGCAACCATCCGACCAACTCTTTATCCACAGAATAATCCAGCCTTCAAATCTGTATTTCTCTAATTTAGAGATAAGGATGTGGTGTGGAATCATGTCAAAAACCTTGCACAAATCCAGGTGGATGACATCAGTTGCCCTTACTTTGTTCTATTATAGAAGGCCACCAATTTAGTCAGCCATGATCCGCCCTGGGTGAAGCTGCGGCTGTCTCAGATCTCTTCCACATCTTGCATGTGCCTTAACATATCTTTCAGGAGGATCTTTTCTGTGATCACAGGATGATTTAGATTGGAACTAGATGATTTTCAATATCCTTTCCAGCACTAACATTCTTATACTAAGGAATAACCTCATCCTTTGAGACTTCCCCCTTTTTTTTTGTTTGAGACCAAGTCTGCTGATGTTTTCTTGCACTAAATCCTCTTAACAGTTAATAGATTGTGTTCTAAGTGTCATCCACTGTAGATGCTTTGGTCTATACTGTACAGAGATACAGCTAAGCAGCAGTGTGACTTGCACACACAAATGGCTATTGCTCTGGAGGAGCTATTGTGCATACTCAAGATCCTCCTTAATTTTGTTGACGTTACTGAGCCTACATATGGCTGTTGCTTTGAAGTAACACACAAAACACCAGAAATATTAGCTTCTTGAACTTGTTTCAAATCTTTGAGAGTTTTGCAAGTATTTGTAATTACATGAAACATATATTTAGTAGGTATTATTGAAGTAGCGTTCTCAGAAATATTTTAGGAATCGTTTAATGATTAAAATTATGAACTACTTTTTGGAATGTAACATTATCATTACTCTTTACACAGAGAAATACCTTTTTGAAGTGATGAGGAAAAAAAATATACCCATCGAAATCTGTTGTACAAATTCTTCAATACGTAATGATCAGCACTGATAAGCTTAACCTACCTTTTCTAAATGTGTAAATACATTTCTGAAAAACTTAATTTTTGATTTTCAGGAGGATGTAAGGTTAAAAGATATTCTTAAAGTCTCATGCAAATATCTCATGGAAGGATATCCAAGTAAGAATCTTTGTTTTACCTACGTGAAGTCGCATCCTGCATTTTGAATGAAGTCTATATTAGCTCTATATCCTTCATTCCTTTTATTTATTTTTACCCTGAGCTGAAAACTCCAAATTGAGTTAGAAACTTGTAATAGTGCACACGTCATTTTTGTTAGTTACAGAACATTACAGGCATAGTGTATTGCAGAATGCTACATGTACTGCATTATTATAGAATGTTATGTACATGTACGTTAACAAAACGTGTCGTTCATTGATTATAAGATGTATGTCAACATCACAAAAATTTATGCTTGGAAAAGAGCCAAATGCTAGGCACTAGGCATCATACTTTGATATGCTGTATTGTAACCCATACACTGGCTTCGCAGCTATTTAAATCTATAGAAATATAAATAGTATCAAATCATGACTAGAAGTGGTTTCTTCATACTTTATTTTACAATTGATCACTAAATATATTTACAGGACACAGAGTTTGTTTAGTGCAATACATAGTAATGTTGCATAAGTACAAACTGTTGAACTTCTCTAAAAAAAAAAAAAAAAAACACAAAAAAAACCAACCCAACATAAAACCTGAACCAAAACCAACAAAAAAGCCAAAACTAAAATCTCTCCAAAACAAAAGAAATAAAGCACTTAACTGACGTTACAGCTAAGTATGTAAAGCAACGTTAACAACTGAGTGAAAATGCGAACTGCGTCCTTACTTTTCAGAAACAATTTCTAGAAACAAACCACAAACCAACTTTGTATTCCAAACTATTAACCCTTCTGCAGTACCTTATCATTTAAAAATGATTTTTGAATGCACGTATACTGTACTGTATGACAGTCTTTTTCTACAGATACCCCTTTAATAGAAATATGATATTACCTTGGCAGTTTTGAAGAACAAAGTTATTTCAAGATATCAAACGTCAGTAACAAACTCTAATAAGCACAGCTTCTTGAGAACTTGCTTAAACAGCATTTCTTCACAGTGATATTTATGAAAGGTTGGAAAAAGATTAGCATAAAATATTTCCATCCTTTTTCATTTTTATGCAAAAATCATTACTTTATACTGGTAATTATAAAATTACAAACACTTCTATAAGTAACTGCATCTGTAGTAATGATAGAAAAAGTTATCAGTAAGATACCTAAAATGAGGCTAGCATAAAACGATGATCTGAAGAAAATTAGCACTTTTTTTTTAAATAATAGGACATAAATTAAGTTAGAATATGCAACACAGCGGTTTAAGAGAGACGGACTATTAATCAATTCAAAAAGCTATTTATTTATAAATGTTTAAAAAATAAACGGGTTGAGATGAGGCAAAATCAACATTTTAAAAGATATAGTATATCGTTTACTCTTAATGTTAGTTTTGGCACTTCATTGGAACAATTACTTTAACAAAGACCAAAATATGTAGAAAAGATATACAGCTCCTTGACATACCTTGCAAATATAGTACATAAGTACTGGCAAACACTGAAAACATAGTTAAACATTCCCACAAATTTGCACATGCATGCACTATTCGGACAACAGCACTGAATCTATGTTCTTACAGTGATAGTCTTGCATGACTTGAGTAACTTAGGCTGTTTCTTCAGCAGACCTTGTTTCTGATTTAAGTCTTACAAATTCTTTAGCAACTTCATCATTGGTCCTCTGAGAAAGTATCCTAAGAATTGTCAGCCCAGTCTCATCTACAAAGATGTTTCTCAGCAAGGGATACCAAGATGCACAGCTACCTTTCTCTGCTATGTTTTGCAGCTGGATAACCGTCATTCCTATAATGCGATCTTCTCTAGCAAAGCAGTAATCTTTCACTGAGAGATGAAGTTCATAGGCTCCTGGTTTATGTTCGTTACTCAAAATGCTGCAAGAATTAAAAATACAAAGTTGGAACAAGAAGTTTAGTTTTGTTCCCCTGAGGGATGAGCGTGCTTTAGAAATTTTGTCACAGTGAAAATGGTACTGACTGCTTATTTTTTTGTGCTTCAATTTTTTTTTACAACAGATTATCATTTCGTTTTAAACCTTCTGCACATGAGTATTTCCAGTGATACTGATTATGGAGTCCCTCTTCTCATGGAGCTGAACTGAAATGGAAGGAATTTGCCAGTTCCTTCAGCAACTGTAATGCTGTTACCTTTCCCCAGAAAGTACCTAAAATGTGCAACTGTTTCCACAACTATCATAACAACATCTTGTAGTCAACTACAACGAAAATACTTACACAGGCATCCTTAAATCATAGATGGTTTCTGTTTCTTTTGCTTAAAGATTTCGCTCATTTTCTCCCAGCTCAGTAATTCTGAATTGTGCAACCAGGGAGAAGTAGTTTCTCCGCTGCCAAGTATCTATTTTCTAAGTGTAACTTCTGTGCCTGCAAAGTAGAAATCCTACACCGATGTTCGCTGCTTCTTCTCTGCCCTTGGTGTTTCCCCCCTGCCTTGAGTAGGCACCTGGGTCTTTTAACAGTCTCCTCTAAGTGAGTTTTGTGCTCACAAAACATATCTGAGCTAAACTTCTGCTTCTTTTTGTTCTACCAGGTCCAAATTAGCTTGAGGACGTACAGTACTGTTTGTTCAAAGGTCTGTATTTAGTGTCTGTCAATATGATTTCTAATGTAACACAGATGTTGCACTGAGAAATTAATAGGAAGCATTTCCTGTGGTGTCAGTTGATTTAAAAACTGCCGTCCTATCACAGCTGTTTTGTCTACCAGTCTCATACTTTAACTTACTGCTAGTGTTGTAGTTCCTAGATAGGAAAAAAAAGAAATTTTAAGTATCACTAATTTTGAAATGACAGCAAGAACGTTCTTTTAGCATCTTTCATGCAATAGATCCGAGATGTTTTAAAATCTTTCATTAAACTTTAAAAAGCCCAACAAAACAAGAAGCTCTGCAAGCTTGTTTTTAAGAGTAAAATTTATTCCCTTCTATGGCTATTGGGGATCCTCTATGCTGTATTAAAAACTGGCCTAAAAGCTATATATAGCACATGTGAGACAGCAGATATCCCCAGGAGCTTAGAGGCTAGTTATATTTAATTAGAATTGTACCTACTGACAGGCCAAAGCAAACTGGGGAAAATGTTCCCAGTTATGCAATTGCTGCAGTGGGAATACTATCATGGCCTGCTTATGTCTTCACCCTGCCTGAAGTCGGAACTCATTTTGCAGGTCACCGCAATCCCTTACAGAGAGAAGGAGCAGTTATGCTCAGTGCCATAGATAGGAAGGGGGCTTGTTTCCCAAATATCAACAAGTATTTTATTTTAGTCCTCTGGGTCCTTTACTCTTTGTTCTGGATCATATGAGCATATACAGGACAGGGCAGCTCTCAGAAAGCAGATTTACAATGTCATTTGATTTAATGTAAATATAAAGGTATTTGATAGACAATGTTAACCCCTGTGCGATGCAGTCATTCAAATAGGATTTCTGTTTGTGATTTATGTGAAAAGAAATATTTAGGCTGTGATCATACAAAAAGATCAGTGTGCACCTATAAAGTAACACTGTCATAATCAACCTTCAGAAAGAAGGTACAGTTCTGCAACAACATCCAGTCCTTCTAGAAAACATATTTCAAGAACTGTTTTTGACATCAACTGACTGAAGTTCATTTCTTTATTACTTTTTCTAATTTATTATGAGTGATAACAGAGATGTGCAAAGCACATTAATTGACCGCCTTACGAACTTACTGAAGGTTAACAGTGGCAGGCACTGTTGAGTTGGTGACTGATTCATAAATTAAACAACATCATAATTTGGTACTTCTTTGATACTTCCATTTTCTTTAACAGTCGGTGTTAAGCAGTTGCTGTTACTGGACATAAAAGACATTTGAATACAGTCTTTTCTACCTAAGGTGAAAAAATCACATAATTTGTGGAAGTTGTGAGGAAAGAAAAAGTGTCATGCTGCTGTAAATAAGTATAAACTTGGATCACCCACACTTCTTGTCTTCATGAATTACATCATTTTTATACTTCTGAGTAATCTCCGCAAAAATGCATCATTAAGGTGAATGTGTATTTAGCTTTTAGGAGACGGCAGTATTTGTAAGAGTGAAGAAAGCTGTATGTGATGATGATTTACTACATAATTTACTGTAATTTCATTTGGATTTTTGCAACTATTCCCATTTAATCTACTTTATTTTTAATAGCTTCTCTCCATGCAGTTGTATATGAAACTCAACATTCTACATTTTGCATGATTTTAGTAGCCACAGACAAGTAAAGGAGACTTCTTCTCCATGTACATTTCATAGGTTGCTACTTCCACTTGCAGGGTAATTTCAGTGCATTTAATACAGGTTTTCTGGAAAAAACAAAGGTTGTGTGTGACGCATGCATTGTGATTGCAGGCGATGCTCTTCCCAAGCAGCTCTAAGGAGCTGAGGTTCCCAGGCTGTCTGGGAAACAGTTCTGAAGAGGTTGTGAAAAATTTTTGACTGCAGAGTTTGGACACGGAGCCTGCTTTGCTTACATTTTTCCTAGGGCTTTCTTCTTCAGCTTGTCCTTTTATGTTCATATAAAAGTCTCAGCCTGCTTGCTGCTCAGTATCCTTATAGGTCACTTATCATCACAGGTGAAGCAGTGGGATAAATAAAATTACTAGCAACCAGCCTTAAAAACAGCTTCATAGTCATACACAAAGAACTGAGCTCTGTCCCGGCACTTTGTATGTGGGAATTTGGTGCTTGGAGAATGAATGAGTTTCAGTTACAAAATGAGGGGATGAGCAGACAGGTTAAAGAGATGCGCTGTGAGAAATACTAAATTTAAAGCCTCAGGTATTTAGAGCTTTGGGCTTTAAGTAAAGATAATACCATTCACAAAAACATACACAACACTTTAAATATTTAAGGTATGTCAATAGTTATAATGGCCTAGCAGTGAGAAGTAATACATCAGTCCAGATAACTACTTAGGCAAATCATTTCCTATGTACATAAACACTTATTCCCACATGTGGAAATGAATTGCACATTTTAGGCAGCTTTTAGAAGATTGAAAGCTCAGTGGTTGTCATTCGTCTTCATATAGAACAGAGTTATAAATCAATAAATAGTTCTGAAGTGATTCTTATGTATTACGGAGTGTAGTATACAGCCTTATGCTAAGGGGTAACGCACAAAAGAAGTGTGTTAAATTGCAAGAAATTCTGACAAAATTTGCATGAAATATGGAATTAACAGACAAAAAAAAACTTACAATTGGAAAGTCTCATTGTATTTTGGTGACCAGGTGTTGCTCTTTGTCTTGGTTCCATGTTTTCTTTTCTTGTCACTTAGGTTAGGACCCAATACACAGACTTCCACAAATGGCCGGAACATAGCTGTTGTTTGCCAGTTTAGATTATTAATTGCTACAACTAGAGGGAAAAAAAAAGTTAAATAAAACTTAATGAGAAGGACTTCAATTAATTATCCAGTATGACTGTGTACCTAGCAAAAGGTGACCCGAGAGCTTTCCTTCTGCATGAAGCTGCATCAGGGAACAGTTGTGTTTGTTTTAGGAAAAGGTTCTTCATGAAGAGAGTGGTCAGGCATAGGTGTCCCAGGGCACTGAGCTGATGGAGTTCAAGGAGTATTAGGACAGCACTCTCAGACATATAGTGTTTGAATTTTGGGTGGTCCTTTGTGGAGCCAGGAGTTGGACTTGATAGAATATCCTGAGTTGGAAGGGGCTTACAGGGACTATGATTCTGGCTGGTGAGCTTGGGAAGGATCTTTGCCTGTTCTCTGCCAAGTAGAACTCCTGACTGTTTCCAGTTAAAGCAGCAGCTAATACAAGTGAGCATTTTATGAATACCTTACATCAACAGCTCTTTTGTTGCTACATTTGCTGTAACTCAGAAATCAGCTTTTACAAATTTAAGTGATACTGGGTTTGATTTGGAGTTCGTACTGTGCAGAACAAAGGAATTTTATTTGTTAAAAAGGGACATTTTAAATCTTGATGCAGTGAATTACCACCCACCTCTACTAGAGTTTTTGGAGGATTAAATTATATACAAGTAATTCAGAAGTATATTTTGGAAAATTGTATACAGGTAATTCAGAAGTGTAATTTGGCACATTAGAATTTACAACTATGTAACTTTGTATAACAGATCTTGTTTACACTGGGAAGCATAGACAATACTACTTAACCTGCGCTGATGTTGAGCAAGGAAGGAGTGAGTACAAACCTATTGCTTGAAGCATACTCACAGCTTTACAAGTACTGCAGTACTTATCATTTATTATTTCACTGTCGGTATGTTTGAATTAGGATTTAATGGCTAGGAATTTTAGACTTTGTTGTTTTTCTTTATAAAATTAGCTATTTGAAACTTACCTTTTACAGTAACTTTATGCTCACCAGTTCCAGGATGTGTAGAAACATCCACCTGTACAGATATCTCACCCACTGAATTATTTGTGGTTTGGCCTGAAAATGATAATTGGTAGATTAGCATGCTTGGCTTCTCGGCATATCAAGAGAAACAGAAAGTGAAAGGTGAATGATATTTGTAAGGAATTTCTGACATGCTTTTCACATTCGGATGGGAATCAGTTATCAATAAGTGATTTTTGCCACAAAAGTGCCTATAGCAGTTGGAAGTTTCTATGAAGTGTCTCAGTAAAACAAGAAAAACCATTCATTAGAAACCATCTGCTCTGGTTGCCATTAGGTGTGTGTGCATCCTGATAGGCAAAAGTTTGTGGTTTTGTAAATATTTTCTTTCATGAATCTTACTGCAAACATTCAGACAGCTATTTCTGCATTGCTATCGATGAATCCTTTTGGTGTAAACTGTAATTACGTTCTCTACGGTGGTTGAACATCGCAAGGTCAATTAAATACTCTAAGCCCAAGTGTTACTGCTTCAGAGAACAAGGTTTCTTCCTGACACATCAAGATGAAGAAATTCAGTGCTCAATTAACTTGTTCAAAATCCTTGAATACAGTTCCATGCTTTCCTGCTTTCAAGTGAGTTTTGCTCAGAATTGTCATGAATTAATGTTTTGAATGACTGTTTTAGCAAAAATGCACAATGTAGTGTCTTAATCTGGTTAGAACTGCTGCTAGCGAATTGCAGGGTACCTGAACAAATGTTGCTGCTAAATGATTCCAGTAACAACCAGATAAGGGAATCTGAAATGACAGTTTATTTTCTTCTTGCAAGCACAGTATCTTTGGAACTTGTATCTTTGAGTAGTATAGGACTGATAGAAGTTTCTGCTTCTAGAAATTTTATTTATTATTAAAAAAAAAAAAGTGTTTGGAGTGTAAAATGCTTTGTAAAATGTTTCTATTAAAAAGACAATACTTTTAAAAGACCTCATTTTCATTATGCACAATGTGATGTTTCTGATGGATCTACAATCAGCCCAGCTTGCAGAGTTGTGTGAAAATTGCCAATGTCTTCCCTCATATTTTTTTTGAATTCTTAACTTGAATTAAATGAAGAAAATGCTTTTTTTTTTTTACATGTAAAGTTCAGAAGGCAGACTATTACCACTGATACTCCAGTACTCCTGTGTGTATCTTTGTCACACTCTTTACTTTCTGATGCTGTAAAGGAAATTGGAGAGAGTACAGACTGGAGCTTCTAGAATGTTAATCTATCCTGTTACTCAGCGTTGTGAAATTCCATGTTTTGGTGTTGCTACGCACTGTACCAATATCAAGGTTAACAAGTTCCCGTTTGGGTGGTGCACCTTTTTGTGTGATGTAAACTTTTGTCCTTCTGATTAAAAAAAGATTTTACTGACAAACTGTGTAGAAGAGAACCATGAGTTTGCAGCATCTACTAAGGCATAGGAACATCGAATGGGTAGGATTAATTGAACATACTCAGAGGGAATAACAGAATCTCCAATCTCTCTCCCATTCAGAATTAAACAATAATTTACCCTGACTGCAGTGGAAGGTGAGCCAGGCTGATCCTGAGGATCACTGAAAATATCAGTGAGTGTCAATTAATTGATTTAGCTTCTAGCTTAAAAACCAAAGCCCTCTGTGCAGAAGTCAGGAATGCTTTGTAAGAAAATGATTAGCTTTTTCATTAGATGGGCTGTGCAGCAACCTGTGGGTGGTGTTAATAGTGGAGAGCACAGTGTTAATAGTGGCTCATTAGATGCTAACAGTATCAAATCTATGAATTTAAGAGATAAGACTTTGCTTCTGAAGCTTTTTTTTTTTTAAACCGTGCAAAGTATTTCCTTGCAAACATCTCCTAATTGATCCTTTTCTTTCCTTTTCTTATTAGTCTATATTTCACAGCAGTACTACAAATATACAGTGGGGTTAGTCTTCTGTGTGTAGTACTGTTTGGTATGGTTATAAAGAGATCTGTGTGAAATGTCATTCAGTTTTATATTGAAAGTAGTTGACATTAAATGACCCCATAAAATTCCAGCAGCAGAACATCTCAGCTAGTAGAGGCAGCTTCTGATGGAATCTAGAATATAGGCTTTGTTTCCTTTAGTTTACCAGTGAATCCATCTCGCGTTTGCTTGCCCTCTCACTGACCTGCTGAACAAACTAAAGATACAATGCCAGAGCATTCAGTATTTGCTTATATCAGCTTTTGTTAACATTCAGGAACTATGAAACTTCATTTTAGTTTCAGATCCATCTCTGCTGTTTTGCTTTCTTCCTTGCTACCAGCCCTTGTCACAGCAGCAATTAATGATTCTGACTGCACTATAGAAAGGTCCTTTCCTCCTACCCCATTTAAAAGATCGATTTAACAATAAAAAATATCTAGCCCTGCACCACAGAGGATGATTGCACTTTTTGTCCTTTAGTACTGTACTCATTAGAGACTTAACAAATGTACAAATAATTGTTTTATGTTGGAAAATGTTATGATTGCTTATCTGCTACTGCTCCAGCTCTAAATTGTGCTTCTGAATTTAAATGACGTAAAAGATAACATTCTCTCATTGGTTGGTTTTAAAATGATCACTTATATTTGTTTAGACTGTGGTCATTCCACTGCAACAAAAGACTGTAATGGAGAAGAGTGCACTTCCTCTAGGAAGATGGTTGCTCCTCAGTGGACAACTAAGTCCGTCATCCAGTCCTTAGCAGGCACCTTTGGAAACATGTGAACTTATGGACTCTGGTAGGAAAATCTGATAAAACACAAGGAGGAAAGAGAGCCATTTATATTTTCTGAAACTGAAGCAGAAACTAATTTACTAAACACTTGTCGCCTTATTTTGTGCTGAAAGTAAGATGAGATTTGACAAAACTTTTTTCTCTTCTGTTTGTCTGAAATTCTGCAGTTGTCTCATTTTGTATGACCATGCTGGTATTTGTTATTTCTCTTCATCCAGTTGATATGGATCTATACTCAACTTTGAATTATTCAGGCTATAGCTTGCTGCTCTACTTCAGCATCCTGGCTCTCTGCTTTCCCAGTCTTGTATCCCAAATGAAAGGTGATCCTTTCTTACTGACGTTTTTCAGCCTTTCCTTTTAATTTATTTGACAAGTCCTTCTCTGTATGTCTATACTGCCTCATTCATTAGTCTATGGGCTTTATATTTTTGTAGTTCTGGAGCTAGATGCTCTTTTAAGGACTTCCTGGAGTTTTGTGGCTTCTTGATGATTTCCTCCTCCTATCTAGGCACAAAAGTTGTTGAAAGTGGTGAATTTTGTAGCGCCTTGGCTTCAAAATAGTCAAAGATAATAAGCTAGGCTCTGAAATAGTCTCCATAACTATATTAAAAGATCTTAAATTTATGATGGTTCACATGTATTTATTTATTTATTTTACTCTGGTTTTCAAGACCATCTCCCTAAGGATTAGAGATCTAGTTTAAAAGAAAAACAACTAGGTACAAGCTAATCATCATGCATGTTTTTAGTTCCTGAGACAGAAAAGCTCACTAAGCACTGTGAGCAGGTAATAAAAACAGCTGAACTGGCAACATTACTCTGTGGTAACCCTATTCTACCCCATTTGCCTGACAGGCCTGTTCAGCATAAATCTCACCATTTAATGAAATACAACACCAAGGTTTTCACCTCATTTTCTGTTTAAGACATAAAGAAAAAGTTGGATGTATCTTCAGTCTTCTCCAGAGCCCAGTGCTACATTATGTGAGTTGTGAAAGCAACGTATTAATTTAGACATACATTTGACATCTTCTGATAATGCCAATAAACTATGTGTGTATATAGATCTTTTTGAAAGTAATGCCTCCTGTTCATTTCCACGTAAACTACAACAGATACAAAGAACAAAGTAATGCTTTGGTAGAGCAAATTCTCAGCTATGAAGCACTCTTTTCAACAGACTTGCTTCCTTTCGCTGTGTATTTCTGCCAGTGACGAACGAGAGCCTGTAATGCTGTGCTAGAAAAATCTGCACTGGGGAAGGGACCCACTGTCACCACTGCTGAAACGCACTGACTGCTGCCCCACTGTGCTCCATCCACTGGTTGGTCTCCATCAATGTCCAGTAAGTGTCCATGAATGTCAGTGGGTGCCATTTTTCCTGCGTGGAGGAATTCAGACCACCCCTTTGCTTCATCTGCACATCCATGTCAGATGCTGTTCTGTCAGACTGCCCCTCTGCTGCTGTCTGTCACACGGCAACAAAATGTAACAGAATATTGGTGGGAAGGTTCAGCCTCTACTGCCGTACCACCAACATCCGTCTCAACATTATGGGCCAACATAATAAAGTAGGAGACATCACTTTTGGAGGAGCCATTGTATTTTCCTGGGGTTGTTTTACTGATTTCTTAGATAACTTACTCAACTTGAGCAGTCATTCTGTTGTTTTATTTTTCGTGGAATCCCAAGGCTGAATAATTGGGAGGAAAATCTGAAGCACCTGTTCTAATATTTTTATGAGTTTTACTGAATGCATGAGATGGAGAAGTACTGCTGTTTATGACTGTTAAATAACATACAGCATTTGGCTGTGAGCAGCAAGCACTACTTAAAGAGGTCTGAGTAGCTACTGCACTGACGGTTTTAAGAAGGGCAGAACACTTTTAGCTGTTGTTGCACAATCTGGGAGAGGCTTTTCAGGTAAATTAAAGACGTGCATTTTACTGTTACAGCCCTGTTCAGGGCTGCTTTTTTCATCATGTTTTACATGTAAATTGGTAATGATAACCATGCTAACTGCAAAACATGCTTTGGTTGAATTGAAGTTGTTTTACAAACTATTGCTAATTGCTCTTTTATGGGGAGAATTCTTAGTTATGCGATGACTGACTTTCAGCAACCATTCTTTAACCAGGCATCCGCAAGAGGATTGAAAGGGTTTACGAGGTCTGTATTTGATTAGAAGACATAAATAATTTATCCTAAGGATTATTTTGTGTGAAGGTATTAAGGTTGACAGAAGATTCTGCAGCGTTTGTACATTTTCCAACTGTATGAAGCTGTGCTGTCAAATACATTCTTACCTGTTTGATATTTTGTAATGATGTCACACAGTGTTATATGAAGAATTCTAAGAAAATAATATAAAAGCATGCTATTACAGGTTTAAGCATAAGATACTCATTTGAATGCCAGAGTGGAATCAGCAGCTGAAGCTGCTTTATCTCTATGTAGTATAGACCATCCTTCTGAATGCATGATGTGGGGGCTGGCAATTCCATAACCCCATTACGTCTCTCTGTTTTTTCTAGACCCTTGTGAGTTTGAGCAGTGAGAAAGCATGGATGAGCCAGCTTTAATCTGGGAAGTCCACTTAGCAACATCCAGATGTATGCATATGTTTTAAGCAGTGCTGCACAGGTACAAGCATAGCCTCTAAAGTTGATGCCTTTGTACGTATTCAGCAGTCCACTGATAACATTAAAACATTCTTTTTAAAGCTGATGACATGTAACTGATGACTTTGCTAGCAAAACTTTGAATACTTTGAATGAAGACTTAAACTGTAATATATAAATAATGTATTTAGGAAGGTGAACTCTTAATTCATTTAAAGAACACCTGAAGAATTTTTCTGTCACAAAAGGCTCTCAGGTAAAGGTTTTGTAAAGAAGTTATGCTTAACCAGCAGCTCAATTGTTGGAACTTTTAAAATATTAATTTTCTTTCTCTACTCTGAGTGCATTTATTTTGCTATGAAGATATACCAGAGTACTCCTGTTGTAATTCTGAAAGCTTCGTTATTGTGCTTATTTTTTCAGTTGTCAGTTACTGTCTATTCCTTATGGTATTAGTCTGAAGTGCTGCAGCTCTACAACTATAATACGCATTTGTAACAGACATTGCAGCAAAGCAGTTTATGATGTTAACTCCCTTTAGTAAGCAATAACTAAACTAGTTTGATCTTTTGATCTTGATTCAGGTGCTCTTTTCAAACACTTTTTCTTTTATGAAATAAAGTTATTTAATATGTATGTGAGGCCTCAACTTGAAACTACAATGGGTGAAGCAGGGATTAAATTGTCTGTTTATGGCAGAACTGGAAATGTTGTGCAGGACTTTGAGTTCATAGTGGAATACCAGAACAGCTTTCAAAATATGGTAGTTAATAATGCAGCAAGTTTTGAAATGCAAAAGAACAGAGGCAAACTTTTCTTTTTCCACATATAAGAACTGTTGTTTTTTTTACTGCAGTTTGTGATGATGTCTGTTTGTCTAAGATACCTCAGTTTGTATTAAGTTTGCTGTTGTTTGTGTTAACTGTTAAATTAGTATTTGAACTTGATTCCATATATTTAAAGATAATAGAGATGTTTTGCAGAGGAACACAGGCGCTTGGTATTTGGAAATAATTTCTATTTATTTCTGAGTGTGTAATTTCCTTCCCAGTGTTGGGTTGGTGGCTTTGCAAGTGGAGGTATAGTTTTTCATTCTAATTAGGTAGATATTTTCCTTTTTACATATAATCATTTCTCGTCTTTGGATGCTTCTTCCTCTTTCAGCTTTCAGTTGTTTAACATGAGAACAAAGAAATTCAGTACAAATCAACTGATGTGAAAGAATACCTTTTTCTGCAGCCATTTAAACACTCAAGTGGGGAATGTAGTATGACCTCTGTGTTGCTAAATGAGTATTGATTTTCTCCTTAAGCGATACAAACTCCTTAAAATCAAGCTAAAAAACATATTGCAGTCTTTTGTGGCTATGTCAAAAACCTTTATAATAATGCTAGCATTCTCTTTTCAGGCTTATAAAGTTAACCTGCTGTACATGCATAAAAATTGTATCATAATGGGAATTTCTGATATGTACCTGTTTTAGATGCAACACTGGCATTTACTTTGGAGAAATTATTGGTAAGAAATGGGAGCAAATTCGGGACACCAGAATATTTGGGGTGAGGTCTCCTTATGTAGTTTATTAGAACTGGATTCATCTAAGTATTATTAGATTTCATGCTAATCTGATGTAAACATTCATGACACAGACTGTAGTTTACAGAATTAATACAGGTAATGTATGGTAATGGCAAACTGTCTTTTGTGTGTGTATATATATATATATATATAATATATATATATTGTTTTGTTTATATATAGTCTTTTGTAGAAACCTTTTTGCTTCCCTTGCTGCTATTCTGTGCTGACTTGCACCTCTAATGTAGCTATTAGCCAGCTATGGTGTGTTTTAGCCATACAGCACTGAACTCCCAAGTCTTGCATCTGAGCAAGGTTTTGCGGTTTAGGCTGGGCAGTGTACTGCAGTTCTAGAACTGATTAATGCTTGGCGCAAGTATAATGTGCACATTTGATTATGTTTGGTGGCAAACAGTGATGGAAAAAAAGCTGGGTTGTAGACTGAATTTATGAAGACATGTTACCCTGCAGCTGAGTTGATAATGTAATTTTGTTTTTCCTTCTGATTCTTAAGGTGCCCAATCCAAAGAAAGATGACAGTCTTCAGGAGATCAAAGTCCAGTGGAAGCAGAACCAGAAATCTGTACCTCAGGCTCTCTTCTTTTTGTGCTGATACGAAAGATGTGCACTTGGCTGTGTTTATATGCTTGTGAAGGTATCAATGTGCATACAGTGTGTAAGATAGTAGTCACTCAGGCATTGAAATGCACGTTTCTTCACTAAACTACTGTCAGGTTTTCAGTTCTTTTAGTTCTGTATGGACACCCTTTTATCCTTTTAACAGAGACTCTGAAAACTACCTGCTCTAGGAGGCGGCTTTTGGCAGTACTAACACTAGTAGCAGAAGAATGCGCTTCCAACAGGGTGTTTGGTGCTGCAGTTACCTGGACACTTTCTACTTGATATTGAAGCTGAGTTTCAGAGAAGTGTAACTAAATTTTTTTAGCAGTTTCTAATTTGCTGTATGTAAAATTGTCCCTACAAAGCAATAATTCATTTGCAAAAGAGAGATATATTTATTTACTTATTGCAAAAGAGACTATTCCTTTACTGGTCTTGTGTGTGTGGGTTGAGGTTGAAGTAATTTAAATGCTGGTAGGTTTTGTTCATTTTTTCTGGAAATAAAATTCCTTAACTTTTTTTTTTTATACTATGGGTAATGGTAATTATCTCCATCCTTATTATCTTATTAATGTTAAAATCCATAGTAGTCAGAATCGCAGCAGTATTTAATTTCCAAACATCTGAAAGCATGTGGCAGATGTGGGATAGCAGCATAGGTGTAGTTAGAGAAGAGAAAACGTTCTCCTCCTGTGTCAGGCAGAAAGACAGATGTTTCAGAAGATAGCAACTGACAGAATTTAAGATATGCTGGTATGCTAATCCTGGTATCCGTACAGCTGATAATAAAGTTGGCACAGAAAACATTTTTCTTTCATTTTCAGAGTGTAGTTAGAGACTTGTTTTCACAACGTTGAGTGAGGACTGACTTTATGATATTTATCTCCATAATCCTGTGAAATGGTGAAGCTTTATATTCATATATATTTAAAAAATAGATATCTTCTCAGATATGATCAGTTATTCAAAAAGCTGCTGCTTCTTTGTGCTCAGCATTGTCTCTTTGTTTTGAGTATGGTCTTGAGTCTGTAGAAACACTTTGAAAAGGAATATCCATCAGATTAAGATTGTGGGAGTTATTTGTCTTGCTTTTTTGATACTTTGCTTTTAAAGCATGTATTATGCCACAAGACTATATTTTACTATTTGAAGACAGTAAAGACGGAGCTTAGCTTTCAAGTACTTGCTGCATTGGAAGCACACGAAAAACTGCAACTACTACAACTATGGGTGGTTATTCTGAAAATTAGGAACGTTTTATTAGTATTGCCCATAGAAATTTGTTTCCAGGAAGCTCTTTAGGGATGAGTAGACACGAGTTGAGATAAAAAAAAGCGTGGGTCATTGGTTGGTGTATTTGAACATTCCTACTGAATTTAACCCTGCATATATGTGTAGATAGTATCAGGCACCACAGGATATAAATTTAACATTGATCTTCCCCACTGTAGGGGAAAAATGTAATTTCTGCTTCTCAGACTGATTGAATGCATTTTTCTTCCCTTAGAATCATGCAGCTTCATTGTGGCAAGAGGAGAAAAAAAATGGTATCTTCACCTGTGGTTAAAGGTAAGCCTGACTTTTTTTTTCTTTAATTCACTTATAGTTTAGTGACAGTTTATGATGAATAGTGAGAGGCACAACATGCAATCAGTGCACATAAATTATTGATTGGTTGGATGTTATTTTGAAAATGATTTATTAGCACACTGAAATCACACATAAAGGCATTCATGGATTTTTAGAGAAGAAACCCTTCTCAAATAGCTATTCTCAAATGGCAGTTGTGCCTTTCTAATATAATTATTGAAGGTAAAGGTGTTATTTTCATTACAACAGATGTTACCCCAGAATGAGCTGTTGCGGTAACACTAGTGCATACTGCACTATTGTTGTTACTTCTGGAGCTACTTATTTTTATTTTGCAGTTGGTAGATGACCACTGAGTGTGTTTCCTTGTAGAGGTCTTATTTAAGTTGAAACAGAACTGTAAGTGAAGACAGTGCTGGAGCTCCTAAAGGCTGGTTCAACAGGGACTAGAAAAATAGTTGACTTTTGTATTGGGATGTTGACAGTAGATCCTACAGCAAGAAATGCTTCAGGAAAGAATGCACTGGCTGTGCTGTGAATGTTACTAGACAGATAATCTAATCAATAAAGCTAAAATCTAGTTAAAAGCATACCCCTTGTATCATATCTTGCAGTATGTTAATATAATAAAAAGGTAGATTGATGGTATGCAAATGAATAGATGGTAGAATATGTCTTTGACCTCAGATATGTGCACAAGTCATTACAGGAAAGTTGCAAATCCACTTTTGCACTGTCACCATGGAAGTTCTGCATGAAAATTTTGATGAACCAGCTGCACTTCTTCTCTCTAGCATTTTAATTTAATATACAACTTCAGTTTCTGATTTGAACAAAGGCTCATTTTAGCTGCAGGATAATGATATAGCTACAGTTGTGAGACTGGAAGTTATAATGGATACATTTTTAGTTCTTTTAAATGAGGTGTTAAAGGATGATGAAAAGCTTTGAATCGCTTTTCCTTAACTTTCATTCCCAGTGGCTTCACACCTAATAATACTGGTATGCAAATACAGACATAGTCTCAGGTCTGTGTTCATTTCTGAAACCATGATGAAAATCAGAAAATTCAAGTTGCCATTCAGAGATAATAAAGAATATCTGCTTATGGCTACAACCTGGATAATTTTCTTATGTTACAATGAAAATGTGCAAGAGAAAAAGCAAAACGTTCTAGTAATTAATAACTTTCAGCCTAAATCCATATTGTTAATCATTTCTGAAAGGGGGAAAAAGTCTATTCCTTATATTAGAACTGAGAAAATAGCTGTACAACTTTGTTAATAATTCATAAAGATCCTCAGTCTAATATGGAAGATGTCCAGGAACTCATTCTTTATAATTAATCTTTGAGGCCAGCTGCAAAGCAAGTATTTCATGCTTTTTATAATGTGACTAACATAATGTATGTCAGAGGTGAAAGCAATTGACTTCCTGCTTAACTATCCAATTAAAACTTCTACAATTCTTGTGAGCAGGAGCAGGGTAGTTACGCTGAAATAATCAAAATGTGTTATTTGTTGAAGTTACTAAACAGCAGGCAGTCTGTTTTAAAATATGTCCACTGCATTCAAAAGTTGCAAAAATTTACACTTAAAATGAAGAAACTGTTTAGTTTGGAATATAATGCATGTTATCCATATAAAACCGGTTCCTGTATGTACTGTAGAAGTATGAAAACACTACCCTACAACAAGGAAAAAGGTAAATAAAAGCTTATTTTTGAAAGAAAACATCTTTGCCTAAAAGAATAACAACGAACACTTGTTTTCCTATTGAAATTTAGGTCCTCTTCTGAAATACACCGTTAATGAATGGTTTGTGTATGTTACATGAGAAGAGGACTCATTTCAATTTTTAGGGTGCGCTACACCAAATTTCCAGAGCAGAAAACAGGAGCTTCAGTATTGGTGACGTTCAGATTTCAGAGCACACTTGATACAGCATTCTTTCATGTTCTCTGTTATGCTTGGCTTTTGGGAAGGTGACAGAATTCTGAGCTTTGATAAGCAGGCATAGAATGATGTGATGCTCTCAGCAGGATGGTTTTAAGTCTGTATTCTGAAATGCACACACACACAATTAGGGAGCATAATGCTGTACTATTAGCCTCCTGAAACCTTCTACTGCTTCTGAAGCCATAGATGGACCTGCTAGAAGGAGCAGTGAGGGTTCTGTAATATGAAATCACTGTACTACAATAAGGCCACATTACTTGAATCCCTTGTTCATAATTCAAAAAGGAAACCTTAAGGGATATGTCATGCTTTTTTGCAGTTATCTGAGGTAGTAATTAATAGACACTTGCACAGCTGATTGCTAAAGCTACCAAAATACTCTTTGAATTTGTTCTGTTTCTGCAATTATAACATTCACTCTGCTATGTCCTTAACAACTCTGCTTGTGTGGAGTGCTTCTGTAAATAACTTTGATATTCAGTGGTCATGTAGAGCTATGGGACATAGTCATGAAAAGAGACAGTCTCTGGTTAATGTACTGATGATCAGTAATGATCATATGTGATGATATGTATGATGGTGATCAATCCTCCACTGATTGAAATCAGCGATTGAGGTAGGATAACATCACATGGGCATCTGTGACAATGAATTCTAAAATACTAGTGCTTGGAGGCTGTGACCAGCATCCAGTCATTTAGAATGTTTAAAATCTGATAGATATGCATCTCTCTTACAGATCACTTACTTTGAGACTTCTGCGTGTCTATGAATTTCTTTATCAAGGCGTCAGTAGTCTGCGTGTAAAGACTAAGAGCGTATCTCAGGGAATGTAGATCTGGGCTCTTTTCCAGGAAGTTCTTTTTCAGTCCACTTCCTCCAGCGTGGAAGTATTGCTAAAAAGTATAAAAAAAAAGAAAAGTAAAATTCCAACTTGATTTTAAAAATAACGTTGACGGAGCCGGTTAGATTTGTGATTGTTGCAGTTAAGTGTTATCATCTCTACAACTGTCCTTCTTTCCAAAGGTGAAAATTTAAGATTTGCAGAAGAAATTTCATGTGTAAGGTTCTTCTAGGTTGTGGAGAGTGGAATTGGTTTAATTCTTTTCTATCTAAAAAATTCTTTAAAAGTAAGGCCTGGTTTACAGCACAATTGAGGAATATATTCTTTCTGAAAGAAGGTTGGAGTTATGATTTTGAAAGAGAAGATTCTAGAGTATGAAGTTTTTGATTGTCATTGCATTTTAATGGTCTGTGCCTCAAATTATGTTTCTGCTTAGGGAAATAGAACTTCCATGGAAGTTTCCATGGTGCTTATCTTGTTTGATCCTAGTTTTGACCACATGACCTATGACCCTATGCTGAGGGTTGCTGGTTATTGCGGGAAGAAGGGTACCCATAGGAGCAAAATGAATTGAAAAAATTTCAAGTCATCAGGCTGGATCTGCTCAAATTTTCTGTGCTGAACACAACTAGACTGGACCTAACTTTAATCTACTTGCGTCTCCATATTTTTTTGCTGTTGCCTATAAGTGGTAAACTTTGCTTACAAAAAATATACAGTTGTTTACATGCAATCAAATATATATTAAAAATATATAAAAAGAGGACTTAACAGGTTTAGATGTTGATACCTAATACACTCATCTTTGCAGATGTAAACCTGAAAGTAGTTCATCTGTTATTCATGTTCCAATCTGAGTGATTTCAAGGTTCATAGGTGCCAAAACAGGCTGGGATCTTAAAAGTCACACTGACAAATGAAACATGCAAACGCAAGTTCATAATGCCAAGGATGTAGAAATCAATGCTGCAGTCTCAGTCAAAACTTGACAAATGTAAGTCACATTGAATGGTGTTGTTACTTTGTAAATTTCCTACACAGTCACAGTTCTTGCAGAAAAAACCCAACCAAACAAAAAACAAACCACAAAACAAAAAAAAAAAAACACCAACCCAAAAAAAGGAAACAAGAATGACATTATGAATGAAAATTATCTCTAAGTCAGATAATAAGATAGGAGAGATAATTAACTCAATTTGAGATAATTGATGTCAGAAAGTTTCATTTTTGGTAATCTATTTGCTAAGTTTTTTATTTTTTTATTTTTTTTTATGGAATGGTAATATGTTATACTTAATGTTTTACTCTCTCCCAAACATTGATGCAAACATAATATATTATAATATAACTAAGTTGCTCAGTGAATTAATTTTTGGATGAATAATTTTTATAGCTTTTGCTGCAATCAGAATAGCAGACATTTGCTTTCAAGTCACCAGGAAGAGCTGAGGATCAAATGGCTTTTGCTACATTAAAGCAATCTTTATGGTTCTAGGGGACCATTCTACATTGGAATCTACTGTTTATGTAATTAAGTACTCGGTCATTACAACATGGAACAGAAAAATAAGTAAAGCTGTACCTTTATAGTAGCTAGTGCTACTTCCATTATTGCACACTGCCTCAGGGTCAAGCTTTTGGCATCATCTCGAATCACGTGGTCCTGCAAATGAGTTAAGCATGTAGCTGATTATGAAAGACAGCATTGTGGCCTGTCTAACTTTGGAAAAGCAGAACTTTCAAAGCACTCCCCAAAACTCTAACAGGGATTAATTCAACTTCAGAACTATTTTAGAACAAATTATAACTGAAAACAATTGTGATGTTCCTTAAAAACGTAGACTGTAGGGAAGAAGAACCAATTCTTAATACTCAGTACCTGTGTCACTTTCTTTAATCACTAGAATATATTTCTATGTTCTGTTAGACAGGTGGACAGATAAATTTTAAGTTCAAAACATTATATTGGATGTTACTGAAACAATGCATTGTATTAAAGATCTTGATATTTTATCTAATGTTGGTTAATGCCCTACATTAATAATAATAATAATGAAAAAAGGGTTCTTTCTAGAACATATCTAATATAAGCATACTGTGACTACTTAGGTTACATTTTCACTGACAAACTCAGTCGTTATTTAAAGAAGCACAATTTTCTGCATTTCATGTCAATTCTGAAATGAAATTGGAAAAATTGATTAGTAAACAACTGACATTAGTATCAGACATCTAAGGTCCCCATGAAATAACAATGTGGACTTCAGTGATGAGGTGCCCATGAGTTTATTGCAGAGGTATAAGTAATTTTTCAATACCTATTTCAATACCTACCTAATATGCAGAACAAATTTACAAGTACTTCTATCTTAATTTTTTTCGTCAGAACCTGTTCCAGAAGGGAACAGGGAACACAGATCTCATAATTTGTTATTCTGTGATATTTAATGTGTATAAGGCATAGTTGTGCAGTATGGGAATGGTGATCACTATCACAAACATATCATTATTTATTCTTAATCTGTTTGGATAAGACTGTAAAATCATTCCTCATCTATGAACAGCTACTGCCGTGCTCAAGTTTATTACAGTAAATAAGAGTAAGAATTTTGGCCTCAGAGTGACCACTATTTCATCTGGTTTTCTGTTAGAGCAAGCCATTCACTGCTTCATTTGGCTACATTACCTTGAGTTTTGAGAGTTGTCCAAGATCTTTGGCTGCACTGAATATCATCTGGGGCCCCTGCAATCACATTGAAAATTCAGGAACCAGAATCAATACAGCGTAGCTTTGTATGTCCACATATCTTATTTTCTGCTAGCACATTAGCCAAAATCACTGTTTTGCAAAGCTAAATGAAAACTTAAATTACACAAAACATATTTATAATTTTGTTGATAAGAAGAAGTGGTTGGATGCCTTCAGCATGATACTTGATACAAATATTGTCTATTCTGATAGCAGTTTCTTGTGCTCCTGTCTGCTATCTAATTTTATGCCTATTATTTTTAAGCTAAGGCTGGGATTTTTTTATGCAACGTGTCAGTGTCAACATGTCAATAAGTAAGTGCTATGCTAATGTAAATAACCTCAATGGGAAGTGAACAGCCTGGAGAACCTGCAAAAACTTAACTCATTGTCCAGAGTGAAATCCTTAGTTGTGTAACACACAGGATAATGAACTAGCGTTATGCCAAAGCTACTTTTTTAAAGGTACTGTCCTGCTATGAATTTAAACCTGTATTTTTACAAAGCCAAATCCTGGCATGATACCAAAGGACAATGATTAACTCTTTGCATGAAAGAAACAGTATCCTACTATAATTTTATGATCACAATTTTATCACAAGTACTCCCAGAAATATAATTACTAGTGCAGTTACTTGGCAGCTCAGCAACACATAGCTCTGGATGTCTGGATTTCAGGAGAACAGAATCGATACAAATTACGCTAGTGTAATATAAATAATTTTTCATTAGTATTTTCTGTTTCCAGATCTTGTTTTGCTGTACGTATGCAGCAGGTCTCTGTCAATCTCTGCTTCTTCACTACCCCTGTGTTCTGTGTTCCCGATGTCCACCCACAGCTTAGTAAAGTATCAGCTTGCTAAACAAGCTGTTCTGAAGTGGGATGTAACTAGCATCAGAAGTTATTGCTTGGTGTGATTCTGAACATCAGTAAAAACAACTGAGTTGCTCACAGAATGCAGAAGATAAATAGAAATGCGCATTCAGTTGGCAGTGAGAGGTTATTTTTGCTGTAGTTAGCAGACAAATAATCAATTTTTAAATAGAGGTCAATGTTCAAGCCGTTCAGGGGAATTATTTCCAAAAATGTTGTTTTATAATCCTAATTAACTGATACATCCTGCTACCCAAGTGGGCTTACTCAGCCTTAGATTGGTAATTCTGTATTCTTGGCAACCAGTTAAGAAAAGCAGCAAAAAAATTCCTCAACTCCGAACCTGTTTTATGATTCATTGTGTAACAACGTGTGCTACATAAAGCAAATAAACGATATTCAAATACCAGTTTGAAAATGCTACCAAATTTAAGCACTACTTAAACATAAATAAATTTTGCACCAAAAGTTTGGAAAAGCAAGTTCAAAATATCTGAAATACAAAACTGACGTAGCCACTGAAGGACAGCCTGTTCTTGATTAGGCATATATAATAAATATTAGCAAATGCAGCAAATGGAGGCCTGGCTGTGGTGGTGGAATTAGCTCTACTCTAGAATTACTACAAGCTCATATTTCAATTCTATCTTAACACGACTGCGTAACAATTAACCAAAGCTGCTGTGCCTGTGTAGATAAAACCCAACAGATAGAAACTGACCTTCGGGTTATATGGGAGCATACTAAATTACTCCATTTGTTGTCCCCATTACTGAGGCGCATCCCGCCAGGGGCTAGTGATCTCCCCTCGCTAGGACCATTGCAACACAGACAC
>JANHGO010000069.1:62084928-62139103 GCA_024606505.1 Aquila spilogaster
GATTAAATTTACAACTTTCACGTTCCTTTTAAATGGCAAATCATTATATGGAGAAAAAAGAATAAAAGAAAAAGCAATGTTGTCAGTTACTCAAAAAGTTACTGCCAGTTTATGCTCTGTAGTGTCATTTACTTATTCAAACACTTGTCTGTTTTGAAAACAGTCTTGAGAGTCTGTAGCTGTGCTTTGAAGAGGAAAACTTATCAGAGTAAGATTATCGCAGTTAACATCATTAGTCCTGACTGTGCGATAATTTGCTTTTAAAGCGTATGTCCATAACAATACAGTCTCCTGGTGTATATGAAAATGGCAATAAGAGTTTAGCTTTCAAGTATTTAGTGTATTGAAACCACCACATGAAAAACTATGAATCCATGGGAGTAAGTCAGCATTTTAAAAGTTAGGAATGTTTTTATTAATGCTGTCTATGCAAATTGCTTTGTTTCCAGGAAGCTCTTTAGGAATGTGTAGGCACAAAGGCTGGGAATCGAAGCTCTGGTTCAAGCAATCATCCTTGTTTAGAAATGGTGCAAAAGCATATTCTTGGATAATTTGGTTATTCATGCTGAACTTGACCCTGCATGTACATGAATACAGGAAGTATCAAGGACTGTAACATACACTTTTACATAGCTATTATGCTTTCTAGGTGGGGAAAGTAACTCCCCCTCCTTGCACCAATCAAACAAATTTTTGCCCTTCAGTTTCTTAGAAACACTGCATTTTAATCATGGCAAATGAAAAAATATCTTCACCTGTGTTTAAAATAAGCCTGATTATTGTCTGATTCTAGTCATCATTACAAGAAAACTGAGCATCCACTTTCATCTACATAGTTGTTATTCAATATGCTATTTTCTTTAAATCTAAAGTATTCTTTGTTCCATTGCTTTCAGTTTAATTATATCTAACCGTCTATTGATTATGGATTGGTTACCTGCACAAATATGAGGGCAGATATAAATCTAATTATATTTCAGAGAAAGTTTCTGATTTGCAAACAGGGTCATTTTAACTAAATGCTAATGATACAGCTACAGTTGTGAGGCTGGAGGTAATCGTAATAGATGAGTTTTTTAGTTCTTGTAAATGAGACATTAAAGGATGATGAAAAGCTATGAGTCACTCTTCCTTAACTTTTATTCCCAGTGGCTACACTTCTAATAATACTGGTGTGCAAATATAGGCATGCTAATGTATGCACAGAAATGAACACAGACCTCAGGCTGAAATCATGATGAAAAATCAAAAAATTCAAGTTTGTGGTTCAGGATTTATAAAAGATCTCTGCTTACGGCTACAACCCAGATAATTTTTTCTCCTGAAGTTACAATGAAAGTATGCGTAAAGGAAAAGCAAAATATACTAGTAATTAATAATCTTCTGCCTAAATCCATACTGTTAATCCTATTTTTTGTTTGGGGGGGGGGGGAGAAGAATCTATTCCTTATATATTAGAGTTTTACAGCAATTTTCTCACTTGTAGTGTATGAATTATTAACAGAGATCCTCAGTCTAATATGGAAGCTTCCTGGGAAATAATTCCTTGGAATTAATCTTTGAGCAAGCTGCAAAACTAATGTTTCATGCTTTTTATACTGTGAGTAACATACTATATTTCACAGGTAAAAGCAATTGATTTGCAGCTTAACTGTCCGATTAAAACTTTTCTGATTCTCATGAGTGGGGAGCAGGGTAATTCTTTATAGATCAGCAAATTGTATTCCTTCCCAAAGATATTAAGTGGTGGACAGGCAATTTTTACAAATGCCCATTACATTAAAAAGAAATCTAATAAAGAAAGATTACTATTATGCAAAAATTTGCAGTTTCTAGAATGAAGAAACCGTTCAGCTTGGAATATAATGCACATTATCTGTATAAAAGCAGTTCTTGTATGTACTGTAGACATATGAAAACACTGTCCTAGATCGATAAGAAAAATGGTAAGAAATAGCTTCTTTTTGAAAATAGAAGGAAACTTTGCCTAAAAGTATAACCATGAACTCTTGCCCTCTTATTGAAACCACCGAAAGTCCTCTTTTGAAATACACCGTTAATGAATGGTATATATATTTAAATGAAAAGGACTTCATGTTTCTGGTTTTTTGGTACACTACACCAAAATTCTAGAGCAGGAAGAAGTGGCTTCAGTGTTGCTGATGTCCGGATTCAAAGTATACCTAATATCTATCTTATTCTTGGATGTTCTCTGCCTTGGTTTGCTTTTGGGAAAGTATCAACATTTTGATAAGTGGGCATAAAAAATGATGTGACATTTTCAGCAGGATGATTTTGAATCGGAATTCTGAAACGCACAAAGCAAAAAAAAATCTAGACAGGGACAATGCTGTATTTTAGCCTACAGAAACCTTCTATTCCTTTTGAACCCACAGACAGACGACCTGCTAGAAGTGGTGTACATTCTGTAACGTGGAATCAGTGTGCTACATTAAGCACACGTTGCTCACAATTTATTGTTCTTAATCACAAAAGGAAACCTTAAGGGATATGTCATACTTTTTGCAGTTATTTGTGATTAGTAATTAATATCCTCCAGCTCTGAATGTATCTAAAGCTGCCGATGTACACTACAAATTTACTTTGTTTCTGCAATTATAATATGCACTCTGGTATGGCCTCTACAACCCTGTTTGTGTGTGGAGTGCTCCTATAAATAACCCTGATATTCAATGTTCACACAGAGCTATGGGACATATTCTTTATGTAAAGTGACAAGCTGATAAATACACTGCCCTCAGCTAAGCTCCATTGATTGACAACAGCAGTTGATATGGGGTAACATCACATGGGCAAATTTGTGACAATAAACTCTAAAATACCAGTTTTTGGAGAATGTGATTGGCAACCAATCATTTAAAGCATTTAAAATGTAATTTGATGTACTTACATCTCTCTTACAGATCACTTACTTTGAGATGACTGAGTGTCTATAAACTTCTTTATCAAGGCGTCAGTAGTTTGCGTGTAAAGGCTAAGAGCATATCTCAGGGACTGTAGGTCCGGGCTCTTTTCCAGGAAATTCTTTTTCAGCCCACTCCCTCCAGCATGGAAGTATTGCTAAAATGAAAAACAAATATGGTTGTTCAGAGAGGCAAATTATCTGAGAGAGGCCTCAGTTACACACATACAATTTTAAGTAAAATTCTTACACAAACTTTAAAAAATAACACCTGGCATGTGTAGCTAGATTTATGATTATAGCAGTTGAGATAACTGTCATCATCTCTACTGCAGAGCTTCTTTCCAAAGGTAAAAATTTAAGTCTTGTGGGAGAAAAAAAATATACAAAATTTTAATTTTGGTCTTCATGATCTCAAGTATTTATATGTCAAAACTGGATATATATATTTGCAGCGTTCTTTTATCTTTTGGAGAGTGGAATCATTTTTAATACTTTACCTAAAACAAAGCCTCTAAAATCAAGGCATGGTTTACAGCACAAGTAAAGAATATATTCATTCTGAGGGAAGGGGGACTTTTGTTAAAATTTTAAAAGAGAAGGTCCTAGAATATTAAGTTTTGGATTAGCATTGCATTGTAATTGTGCCTGAAATTATGATTATGCTTTGGGAAATAAATTATTAGAAATTCCATGGAAGTTTCCATAGTGATTATCTTTTTTGATTCCAATTTTGACCTGTTTTACTGTGGATATGCAGAAAATGTGTGTGTCATCCTTGAGTGACCACATTAGGGTTTCCTGGACTGTGAAAGGAAGAGGATGGAAGAGAAAAGGAGCTCATGGGTTCGTACTGCCCTTGAAGATGGGGAGTAAATTTCATCCTTCAAAAGAGAATTTCCTTTGGGGCAGAACAGCTGTACCCACAGCTCTCTATGCGCTCCTGTGAGTGATGCAGCAGTAACCCACTACACCAGTAGTGCTTCCTGCAAACCTCAGATGGGGGCAGATCACTCTGCAAGCGGTTGCACCAGTGTGGATGGAGATTACTGCCAGCTGTTGACCAAGGCCTGCTTAGAGAACAGCACCCCTCTTTTTGCTGTCCTGCTTACACCAATAATTTGTGCTCTCTTTCTTCTTTTATTTAAAAAAAAAAAAAAAAGCTAAATTAGCATAAATACTTTAAACAAAAGATGACTCCTGATCTACTGGCACAGCTAGATTTGGAACAAAATATATGTTTACCACTTTGATGTCACACTGACTATGTAAACTATTGCAAGTATTAAATTGTGTTTCCAATCCCAAAGCTGACTTCAGAAAAATTAGGATAGATTCTTCCCTTCTTCCTCCCCAAATGAAGAACTTTCCTTAAAATTTTATACAAAACAGTAGTTGATAAACTAATGCACTTAAGCTACAAAGAAAAGTTATATTGGCTACACAAGTTTAAAACCAGTGTGGTGGTCTCTTTGCAAAGCATTTTGCAGTCTACATTACAGCTCTAGGGCTCAAGATTGATGTATAAAGCTCCCATTAACGGCTAATGAGTAAAAGCAAACAATGTTTTTTTAGGAAAACACTGTGACTACTTGATGACATGCAATATTAGTCCATTCAATACAGGGAATGTTGGGAACTGTAAATAGACAATCTATTCTCCTCACATTTTTGGAGTGTTGCCAAAGGAATATATGCAATATATGCATTTCTGTTCACATACATACGTATATACTAAATACTTTATCCTACGCATATCTGTGACAAAGCAGACCTACAGTTCACACGTGCCCATTGCATGTTAGTCTACACATTTCACCTTCCAATTCTCAAGATTTTTGTAGGACATGAAACATAAATGTACTTTTCCTAACAAAGTCATTATTTACATTTCTGTGTTGATGGCTACTGACTGTTACAGGAAAAAAATATCTGTAGGAGCAAAACAAAGGACTTGAAGTCATCAGGCTGAAAAGTTTTATATTGTTTTAATCCTATGTGGGCAGTTAGTGTCAAGTTAAGAGGTTCTGACTAAATCACCTTTATCTTCTCATTGCATACTTTGTATCCTTCCAAGCGAATTATTTCATACTATCTGTACCAAAGAAATATCTATTGTCTTAATTATTCAAAAGTGTATTCATGATTTCACCAAGGATCTTAATCAGTTTATTAGCAAGTGTTAAAATCTGTTAATATTTCCTGCTATTGTGACAATTACTGTGATTTTTTTTTTTTTTTAGTTGTGTCTCCCAATAAGATGTTATCTGCAGCAGCAGCTACAAAGGACTAAAAGCTCCATGAAAGCTAACATTTAAAGAAACAAGGACACCTGTCCCTAATCTTCCTGAGTTTTTACATTTTTTTTTGCTTTTCCCATAAATGGTAAATTTCGCATGCAAAACCACTACTATAAACATATCATTATTTTATGGAAGCAAATACAGAAAAATAATGAGTAAACATAAGGGTTTTGCAGATTCAGTTGGACACCTAATATCCTGTTATTCAGAGGTGTAAACCTTAAAATAGTGCACCTGCTGCTAATGCTCCAGTCTAAGGGGTTTCAAGGTTCATAGGTGACAAAAGAGGCTTGAAAGTCACACCGACAAATGAAAGGTGCAGACACAAGTGCATAATGTCAAGTATGTGGAAATCAATGCTGTAGCCGCTGCAGTCTCAGCCAAAACTTGACAAATGCAACACAAGTCATATTGGTGGTAGTTTCACTTTGTAGAGTGCCTCTGGGTTTACAGTGCTTGCAAAGACAAAAATGGAAACTAGAACAACAGTATCAATGAACGTGATCTCTGGGCTGAGATAATGAGATAGCTGAGGTAACTCAGTTTGAAATAACTGAGGCCAGAAAGCCAATTCTCCTAACAGTAAATTGCAAAGTAAGCAAAAAAAAAAAAAAATTGCTAAGGTTCTTTTTACATCATACAAAGACTGATGATATGCTATATATGTTTAAGATGAAAGATTATTCCTTTATTTTATGCTCTTCAAAGCATTAATAACACCATCATCTATTAAATTATAATTGTAAGTTGCTCAGTGAATTAATTTTTGGTACTAAAAATTAGAGTAATGAAAGGAAAAATAAAAAAGACTGCAAGCACAGAGATACTCCTCCCCACAACTCCCTTCCTTACAACCATCAGTTACTTAATTTTTGAACAGATACCATATGCAATTTTTACCATTCTTCTATTCTTATTTGGGCAGCCTTTTGGGTTTTTTTTTTTTTTTTTGCTTTTAAACAAGCCATATTTACTTAGCATTGCCAAAAATTTGTATATTTTGATCATTAAACTTATGAACTGCATTTCTAAATCAACATAGCAGTCTTTTTTCTTGAGTTAACTCACAAGGTTTGTCTTTGTTCACTTTCTAATAGTGTAAGGCCAGTTTCTGCATGATCAAGGCTATTTGCTTAGTAATGTGGAAAAAAAAAAAGATTTTGCCATATCATGTACCAAGTACAGTAAGCAGGTTATAATGCCATGTCATTGCCTTACAATTTGAAAATAGGTTTTTCAGAGAGCATTATTTTGCTCAGTTTATGAATGTAGTGCACAGAGATAAGAACACTGAATTAACAGAGGATTTTCCCTATTTCTAACCTTTTTCCTCCAATTCTAGACTTTTGTTTAGTAAAATGATCAATATCTATGACTCTTAAGCATTGGAAATTCAGGCAAGGTTAGAATTTGCATTTTTCCCAACTTGTATTTGTTTAGAACGAATGCTCTGAAAGGAAAACAATTAGATTCACATACTGAACTGAGGAGTCCACAGGGCTTAACTTGGGAGCACACACTACTTCAGCATTTTGTTCCATTTCTGTTTCAACAACATCAGTAATCCCCAAATATTATTTTTATTTCTGAAAGAAATGCCAGTTCTACAGCAAATACAAAAAATGGCAGTTGGGAGCCCTCTCTGATATTTCTTTCTTGTCTTTTGAGACACTATTTTGTTGCACAAGACTTGATCATGAATATATCCTCTTATTTATATTTTCAATTTTATACTTAAGTAGCTGCCTCCTTACCTTCCCTGATGTGCTGTCTCTTCAGCAGCAGACATGAAAATATGCTGTTATTCTAGAAATTGATTGCTTTCAAATTATTTACACCAAATAAGGATCCAGTCCAATGTGAAAAAGACCGGTAAGTACATTAAGTAATATTCCTTACTGGTTTCTTTTGACTTCAGAAACCCAATTTGTGAAGACTGTATGAAAGTCTCCAGTTTTTTATTTAAAAAAAAAAAAAAAGAAAGAAAGAAAAAAAAGGACTGTTAGTCTCTTTACTTTTACATTTAGGAGCATAATGCAATAACCTTAAAATGAATGAAAGTGAAAACAAAGTTTTCAGAATATTTCACCTGGCCTATGGCCTGATCCTTTCATCCTTCCAGAGAGGTCAAATCCTAGAGTTACTTAATCAATTACCAATGAATTAATTTGTATTTCTAGTCATGAGATTAGCACCAGGTAAGGTTGGATGGATTGTCTCTAATATGGCTCGCTCTTTTAAAAATCTAATGTTAAACATTTATGGCAATGCATTACCAACATCTGCATCAATAAAATGTTGGGATGTATAAAAATTAGTTGCTTCAGAAGTGTTTTTAACAGGTGTGTGATGAATATGATTTTTTGTTTTCACTGAAAAGGGACCACCGTGTAGAATAATTAAACAGCATCTATAAATTAAATCCAATTATTTAGGAGTGACAGTAAATTAGGTGGTGAATTCCAAACCGTAACAAGTTGATAAATTCAACTGGACATTGAATTTAAAATAGTGCACAGTAATGTATGGTATTAAAAGCCTTGTTTTCTGGTGTGCTATAAAAACCATCATACATGTTTACAGGAGCGTGCAGCTAGGAATAACCACACTTTTCAGGCTCAGTATCTCCTTTGTGGGAGAAAAAGAGGCTATACTGCAACATAATAACCATTACTCTAAAATGTAAAGGAACAGAAGAATCAGATAAGCTTCAACCACCAATTCCTTTAAGGGAACATGTTCTGTCTGCAACTGGTAGAATAATTTTTCTGACTTTTCTGCAAGCAGACTATTAGACATTTGCTTTCAAGTCAATACAGGGAGCTTAGGATCAAATGGTTCTTGACATATTAAAGGGATCTTTATGATTGTAAGGGACCATTCTATATTAGAATCTGTTGTTTATGTCAATCATGTGCTTGGTCATTCCAGCACAGAACAGAAAAACACGTAAAGCCGTACCTTTATAGTAGCTAGTGCTACTTCCATTACTGCACACTGCCTCAGGGTCAGGCTTCTGGCTTCCTCTCGAATCACATGGTCCTGCAAAGCAAGTTAAGACTGCAGTTGATTTTGAAAGAGAGACAGTATTGTGGCCTGTCTGTTCTTGGAAAAACAAACAAACAAAACCACCAAATGCCCCCCAAATTCCTATGATTAACAGGGATTAATTCAACTTCAGACTTCTTTTACAACAAATTATAACCTAGAGCAATCATGTTGTTTCTTGAAAACATAGATTGTAGGGAAAAAGAACTAATATTTAATACCAAGCACCTGTGTAGCTTTAATTCTTTTCCTAGGATGTCTTATTTCTCTGTTCTGGGGGACAGGGAAAAGGTTAAATTTTATATTTAAATAATTCTATTAGATGATACTGAAATAATTAATTTTATTAATAAACCTGACAGTTTAACTAATGTTTGTTAATGCCGTATGTTTAAAAAAAAGAAAGGGTTTTGTATTAGAACATAAGTTGAGTCATAAAGTGACTATACTCCTGTGAAATCTTTGTCTAAAATAAGCATCCTCTGATTTACTTAGGCAACATTTTAACTCCTCTAGCAAACTGAGCAATTATTCATAGAAGCACAAATTACCACATTTCTGTGTAAATCTGAAATACTAATGGCAAAATTGATTGGCAAACAACTGACATCAGTATCAAACATCTAAGCTCTCCATCAAGTCTATTATGGACTTCAGTAATGTAGTGCTGATTAGTTAGTTCATTGTAGAGGTACATGCTGTGTTTCAATACATACCATAAATAATACGCAGAAAAAAATTCCTACCTTAGAGTTTTTTCAGAACTGGTTCCAGAAGGGAACACAAAGATCTCATACATAATAATTTTTTGGTCATGTTTAATGTTTATAAGGCCTACTTGGGCAATATGGGAATGATACCTTCTTGACCCATCTAGTGATCACTTTACCATATAAGCATACAGTCTTTTTATCTTATTTTGGTTTTGATGAGACTGTAAAATCATTACTTACCTATGAATAGTTACTGCCATATTCAATCTTATTATAATAAATAAAGAATGAGGCATAAGACTTGGCCTCACAGTCACTAATATTTAATGTATTTTCTTCATTAGAGCAAGCCATTCACAGTTTCATTTGGCTCCATTACCTTGAGTTTTGACAGTTGTCCAAGATCTTTGGCTGCACTGAATATCATCTGGGGCCCCTGTAATCACATTGAAAATTCAGGAAACAGACTCACTACAGTGTGTTTGCTTTTTATATCAATGTGATCTTATTTTCTGCTAGGACGTTAGCCAAAGCCACTGTTTTGCAAAGCTAAATAAAAATTTCAATTACACGAGACATACTTCCATTCAGTTGATAAGGCCAAGCAGTTGAATGCCTGCAGCATGATTCCTTCAATATCCTATACTTGTTACAAATATTGCATATTCTGTTGATAGTGGTTTCGTGTGCTCCTGTCTGCTATCTCACTTTGTATTTAATATTTTTAAGCTAAAGGCTTGGATTGTTTTTATACAGTGTGTCAATGAGATATTTGTCCATAATTATAGCTTGGAGGTGCTATGCTAATATAAATAATCATAATGGGAAGTGAGCAGCCCTGAGGAGCCTGCAAACGCTTAACTGTCTACAGTGAAATCTTCAGCTGAGTAACACACAGCATAATGGTGTACTGTTAAGCCAAAGCCATTTTTTGAAGAAAAGATACCAAAGTGTTAGGAATTTAAACCAATATTTTACAATAGCCAAATCCCAGCATGATACCAAAGGCCAATGCCTACATGCTTGTCTTAGACAAACAGAATCCTACTTATAATTCCATGCTCACATTTTTTATCACAATTACTCCAAGAAATATAACTAATAGTGCAGTTACTTGGCAGTTCAGCAAGACATAGTTCTGAATATCTGGATTTCATTAAAAAAAAATAAAAAAAAAAAAATCAGTCCAACTTACATAGCACAATACAGAAGAATTTTTCATTAGACTTTCTGTTCCAAAAGGTTTCAGTTTACAGAAATAAGTTTGCTTCTGTATGGTCCAATTGCAATAGATGTAATATTAGCTTAAATTTTCATTATTTATTAGTAGTGAGAATGATAAGATAAATATAAAAATTAAAAAACAAACAAACAAACAAACCCTGCTTCCTAATGTCTGTGCCTCTCACCCTCAGAAAGTAAGTAATATTCAAGGCTCCAAAAGGGAAACATCTCTCTTACAATATCCTACTTTTCATTGATTTTGTTTAATTGTGTGTTCAGTAGTAAATAGAAGCAGCAAAATAAATGCAACTAGCTATACACTTTTCACCATGCCTGCCAACTGGGACACTTTATATAGAGGCTACCACCAGTAAAACCCAACAGCTGGTGAAACATAGCACACACGTGATACTGCAAGCACTCTGAAAGCTTAATCCAGTCATCTTTGTACCTATTTTTCATGTTCCTTAGTCATTACAGACTATAGATTTAAGATATTGTATCTTGTACTATAGAAATGTTGAACAAAATTTGGAAAAAAATATGCTGTAGACAACTTTCTAGTAGGAGACTCATGTTTCTTAAGTGTGTGTGGAGAAGCAGGAGTCATTTCAGTTTTATGAAGAATGGGTGCAAAGCACTTGTGGTAATCCCGGCTGTCTCTATTTAAAATGATCTTAAAGAGTCTTGAATGATAGGCGCAGTCTCTGCCTTTAATCAGTAACTGGCTGATAAACAGAAGCCTTCTTACCTTTGGCCACTAACTAATCTAACGTCCATCCAGAAGACTCTTCATTCTATGTGAGGGGTGAGGAGGGGTCCTTGTCTCTGCTTCTTCACAACCCTTTCTGTGTTCTGCCTGAAATGCAGAAGCTTTGCATTCCAGATGTACACCCATAGCTTAATGAAGTATCAGCTTGCTAAACTAATGACTGGAACAAGCTTTTTTGAAATGGGCTATAACATCAGTGTCACAGCTTATTGCTTGGTGTGATTTCAGAGCATCAGTAAGGACAACAGAGGTCCTTGCAGATTCAGACAGATGAACTGAAATCTGTGTTCAGTTGGCAGTCAAAAGTTACTTTCACTATGCTTGAAAGACTAAAATCTTTTTATTATTTTTTAAATGAAGATCTACATTGAAACTCTTGGGGGGAAATATTTGAAAAAAAGTTTTACTATCTTAACTAACTGAAACATATTGTGCTATTGTCCAAGTGGGCTTACTAAGTCTTTGACAGGCAACTCTGTATTCTTTGGCAAGCAATTAAAAAAAGCAACAGAAAACCCCCTTAACTCTGAACCATGCCGTTCTATGAATCAGTGTAACAACAGATCCCGCATAAAGCTAATAAATGCTCCTAACGCCTGATGGGAAATGCAGTTAGCCAATTTAAATGCTACTTACATATTTGCAGATAAAATTTGTATCAAAATGTTTGAAAAGCAAATTAAAAATTTCAGAAATATAAATTTGATACAGTCACTCATTGAAAGAGAGGCTGTTTCTAATTACGCGTAGTAAATGAGTATTATTATAGTAAGTAGGAACAAATCCAGTGAATGGAGTCTTGGCTATGATCTTGTGATTAGCTCTAGTCTAGAATTTTTAATAACTCAGGTTATTTCATTACTACCTTAACACCATTTATACAAGTTCGATTAGATTTCCTCTTGCCTCTCCAGCAATATTCTTTCATGTATCTTTAATACATTGTAATATGATATAATGATACATCTTTAACATATGGATAGCGACCAATAGATTTTTAGCAGCTTAACTGATATCATAGAATGTATACAGTAAAGTTGCCCAAAGGCACACTATGGCAATGTCATGATTCGCTTGTCATAAAGATGGTGAATTTATTCTAGACAAGATTGAAAATGAGGAGAATTAACATTTATGTTATGCCAGTCCCTCAAAAGAGCAAGAAACAATTAAAAAAGGGCACTCCACGCCAGGCTCTTTTTCTTCCACCCTTAGACAGAATCGGATTTTACCGGTGCCCTCAGCTCTGTCACCACTCAGTGTTCATGTCAGGCCATCACCCACACTGGTCTTGTGTGTAGCAGCACTGCTTTCTGTATTAACTTACAGTTGGCTTTCCCTCTTCTTGTCCAGCTGTAAATGCAGTCCTGTCCAAAGAGGACATCCTACCAAGTCTGCAATTAAAATACCCCAAAACTTGAGAGCTAAAATTGGCTTAAACTTCCCAATGTTAAGTGCTGCTTCAAGGTGAGGAATGGCACAGCAGGCAGGACTGGAGATGGGATGGGGCATTCCTGGCTTTCTGGGAGCTGTAAAAATGGAAGCAATTGAATTTCTGGTGCAACTGGGAAGGGCAAGGAACTCTCTTGGTGTTACTGTGCTTGATGAAGTCACGAGAAATCAAACTTAAAAGCCTTTATATGAAAGCACACTACAAAGTCAGTGATTTGGCTTCTTTTATACTGCATTCATAAAAACTGCTCCAGATTGGAGCAGGCAGTATAGGAAAGAGCAAGGTGTTCCTCACCAGCTACAGAAGAGCAAATTAGCTACACTGCTTTGAAACACTAGAGAGCAACACATTGCATACAGTCAATATATTATTCCTTCTGGTCAATGTACAGAAAAGAATAGCATCAGACCCCTTGGCAAACACCTGATTAAGCACATTATTACAATCCTTTAAAACGTGTGTGCACAACTGCTGGGACACTTACGGTTTGGTCCGTCAGTGGTGGAAGCACAATTTGTTTTTCAATTTTGTTCAAGACTAACTTCCATAGCTCTTTTAAAACTCGTTTCAGAACTGTCTTCTCACAGATTTTTGCAGAGACAGTTAAACTGGAATAAAACAAAACACAAACCAGTCTCCAAAACTAGCATTAAGACTTCAGAGGTGTGGTATCACTATATTCACAGACTAATGGCCACTATGGTTTAGCTTTTCTCTCCCAATAAGGATTTCTCAATGGCTTAGTTATGTTGCAATATTATCAGTAAATATTTTTGGTAAAAAAAGACCTGATTTGCAGGTTATAAAGTATATATGCATATATAAAATATAAAGTATATCTCCACTATACAATTTACTGCTTAATATATTAGTGATATATATTTATTGAAAATGCAAAATGATAACGAGTTATAAAGATTGATGGATGATAGAATTTAGCACTCTCAAGCCCCTAAATTAAAGTTTTGCTATATAATTCATTTATGTCTTAAACATAAAAAACAAACGTCTCCCTTGTTGTCTTACATTTCTACTGTGATGTAGGACTAGGTGTTGATAGCTAATGCAAATTCAGGACTACCATTTGGAAGTATTTATTTCTGTATACTGGCATGTCTGTGCAATCATACTATCTATTACTAACAGTAAAATTAATTTTTTGGAGGCTCTATATAATTAGACAGATTTTTTTTCTTTATTTGAAAGTATTCGTAAACCATCTTGTATGTATTATCATGAATGAGACATGAATAAAGTGCTACAGTTTTCAGACACAGGAAAAAATATTTCAAAATAATATAATGCGAATGCATATATGGGCAATTTTACAGAATTATGTCTAATCTGTTGATGTAAAAAAAGATTATTATAAAGCCATTATACATATCACATCATAAACATGCCAATTCATATTTCTAGCATCTCTTACTACTCTTAGTAAGCACGCAAATAAAAGCATAAATAAGGAATAACTAAAACCTAAACCATATTAACATGGTATGTTTGTATTCCTATTATAAATATATATTTGTAAGAAAGGTGATATTCCCTATCAGTATTTTTTTTTTTTTAAATTTCACATCTTTATTTTCTGTGCATGGGTTTAGCATTTGCTAAAATTCCATTTAACATTCCTCTGGTGAGGAATATTTTCTATTCAGACAGTAATTTAAAACCCATTTTTGTTTCCATTATGTCATTATTCAATTAAATCTCTAAGAAGCTATGAAGACAGCTTTGAGAAATGACAATTTGGAATCGAACCTGACGGGCAGAAGTCAGCTTACCCATTTTTTTAAACTATGAGCTTAGGATTGCACATGTAAGTGTATAAACATTTTTGGCTTTTCTTCAAGACTTGTGCAAGGAGTAAACATCTTAACTCAAAGATAACTAAAATTTAAACCCATACTGCTTAAAAGCAGCACATACCCCTCTCGTAACTTAATGCATAGGACTAGGTAAATTGCTAAAAATAAAAGGCTGACATACAGATAAAGCAGTTAAAAATTTTTTCCAGGCTAGGAATGCAGGCACTGCACTTGACAGTGTTGCATAAATAGTCAAATCTTATCAAATACATTAAACAAGCATTTGCTAATTGCTAGCTGTCATTGAAATTCATCTAATTGCCAAAGCCCTCAAAAATGAAGCCTAGAAAAATTAAACCCCTAAAGAAAACCCCAAATCCCCTTCAGTTCCCTCCCCACCCTTTATGCCAATGACTTTTAGACTTTGGCTATGCATATGTACAGTAGGGAGCTGTGATTCTTGTTGTGTTTCTAAGGTAGCAAGCCCATCAGTCCCATTTTTAGAAACAATAAGCACGTAGAGTAATGCCCTGGAGAAAGAAAAAGTTATAAATCAATTCTTTAAATCAGAACAGCTTATCCTGTCACTGCTGGATGATGAGAAGATAAGATACCCTTAGTTTCAGGGCCCAGAGTGAGTTTGCAGGACTATGTCAAAATTTAGCTTTTTACCGAGTGAAAAAAGTCAAGTTGCTCTCTAAATCTTTAAATGGCGACCAAGTTTTTGGCGACACAGAAGTGCATATTAATAAGCAGGGGAATACTAGGTGCCAGCCTAGAACAAATGCCAGACAATTTCAGTATAGGGAATTTACTTTTGTTCTTTTGTTCATTACAATCTTTTTAATACCACAGCTCGTGGAGAACAGACCATACACCAGCTCCTTTGTAATGACTCAAAGCATGACAAGAAATAGAAAGGCAAATATGTAGCTTACATAGAAATTTCTTAGTATAAGTAAGCAGGTTAAGCACAGTATTCTGCTCACATACGAATACTACAAATATTAAAAATACTGTGGAGTGTTTCTAGGTATTAATGATGCTTCAGGGTAAAACTAAGTATGTTTGACTGTAGCATCCAGTTCCTAAACTGCCACACACACCAGTCTGCCACACTTACGTTTTGTCCAGGAAATCCATGAGATGTCGAAGCACAATCTCGGCATCAATGGCCGCGCTGTTTTTATTGGCTGCTGCATTCCCATTTCCTCTCATTTGATTCAGTTCATTGCTCATTTGTCTTACACAGTCTTCAATAATAAATTGGAAACTACAGGGTGGGGGGAAAAAAAAAAGAGAATGAAAGAATTCTGGGATAGACAGCAACATTTATCATTTTGCTTGAGGTTCTTCAACAAGATTTAAATCTTTTCTGCAATGATGGAAAGTTCACAAACGCAAGATAGTGCAGGTGCTACAGACTGAAAATAACTCCTCCTAAGGATTATAGCTCATATAACTAATTCATGTACTGTTTTGATTTTCCCCCTCTTGTTTCTGTTCTGTCATTATGCTTTTCATGCCCTTGTAGCGGTGCCAAGTAATTATTTTCTGAAAGCAATAGATGTATCAGAATCTGTAGTTTAGGGTATGATTGACTACCAGCTAGCAACAACTTCTCAAGATTTTATTTTTGGTGTGAAAGGACAACAGGAACAGGTGACTATAAATTATTTTTCTCTTGGTGGTTTATATGAACTAAGCTTTGGTATTCTTCTTGAGGACAAATACAAAACTTCTACTGATTTTGCCCCATTTGGCTCAATTTGACTTTTTCCTGGGTTTCACACAGAGTCAGTGCCATCAGAAGATTTGCTTACTTCTTTGCAACTAGACAGAGCTAGAACATTTGGACTATTTAAAATATTCTTTCACAAAAAAACCCACTGAGAAGTAGTTAGACTCTTCCTCCTGGAAGGAATCTTTTCCACTTCGAGGTAAGTGTGAACAAATTCTTGCTCCTCAAGTTGTATCTGTTCAGCTTTTCTGAAAACTGTTGTTTCTTAACTGATCTGGTTGAGCCATTGTCTGGCAGTCTTCTAGTGTCATTGATGTGATACAGTCTTCAGTCAATATAGTTAAACAATGCACAACAGCAGTTAATCAGTCAACAGTTCAGAGGCAGAATAAGGCTCTGCACACATGGTAATTTGGTTTATGAATTGATTTATGATTAATTGAATTGGTTTAGGATTAATTCATTAGATTAGAAATGCAAAACAGAGGCCATAAATATACCAGGCCTATTAATGTGAAAAGATAAATGGCAGAGATTAACTTGAAGAAAGTGAATTTACTATGAGAGAAAAGAAACATTATAATTAGGCAGTAAGCTGTTCCAGCTACATAGCTAATCACAGAAAGAGAATGCAAATCTCCATGTGAAAACACTAGAAAAATTGGAAACTTTTCTAAGTACACTTGGATGTGTACTGACCTACACACTTCAAAGCCCTAGATGAAATCAACATGAAGCTGCTATTGAAGCTGCTCGTGTAAATCCTTGGGACCGGTCCCTCCAATAAAAGCCAAAATAATGCATTGGCTTTTCTTGACATTAGCAATCTTTCTAATATTGTTAACCTCACAAATCCTAGCAATAAACTGACCCATGAGGAATGTTCTAGCTATCTGGACCATATCCTAGATTGAGCTATTCCTGGGTTTTCTTTCGCAGAAACCTAGTTGGCTCATTCAGAAAGAAGCCCTGGAAAGAAATAATATTCATGCACTGTCAATGATCAGAGAACCAGGGCCTGGGAGCAAAAATAAAGCAAGACAATATGACAGACTAAGCACACAGAAAAAGTGAAGTTTGTTCACCCAGATGGTTCATCAATGGATAAAATAAGCAACTACAGACTTCGCTTAATGAATACCACTACCGCAGTAATCCCTCTTTCTTAGATCCCCTTCTAATTTGAAGCAAAAATAACTCACAACTTCTTGTAGAACAGGCACAGCGCCATACTCATTCAAGACTGCAGTGTGCACTCTGATTAATAAAAGATTTTGAGAGTAAGGCTCATCATTAGACAATTTTTGCAGAGCCACAGGCAAGCAAATTACCCAAGGCGGCCATTCACAGTGACCATTTGAAGCAGGCTAAATGTAGGCAGTCATCCCTGGTTGAAGCAGGCCACTTCGAAAAAGCTGTCAGTCTCAGGAAGTAACATAAACGTGGTCAGAGAGAAAAGTTTAACATAGCATCAGGCAAGAAAAAAACAGCAATTTTTGTTTTCCAAAAAGCAGAACAAAAGTTATCAGCCCGTAACCCATTCATGCCCACAGATCATTTTCAGTTTTCTTTACAGTGGGGTTACTGCTGTAACCACTTCATCAGGGCAGAAGCAGGCTGTACCTCAGGACATCCAAACAACCACCCAGACTTAATCAATGAGGTAGATTTTTGAACAGGAATATTTCTCTAAGGTTTGCAGTAAAATAGGTTTGTTACCTTGTAGCATATGTTACGCTGAGTTCATCCAATACATTGCTAAGTTTCACCTGAAGTTCTTTTAGAACAACACTAGCTTCAGGATCCAACTGCAAAGACATAAGTAATATTATATTTTACTTATACACTATGGTTTTGGGTTTTCCATTACAATTAATGAATTAGGAATTATATGCAATGATACACTGCACTATGGAAAATCAAATGTGGAAACACCTGTTACAACACAGGATTGCTTTAGTAGGCCTAAAAATCCAATTACCATTTAAAGGAAAATATTTGATTGTAATAACGAAGAATTATATTGTTAGAAATCAAAACTGTGCCATTAAACAACAGGTTTCTATGGGATGGTGCAAATTGTGCTGGCAGTCACAAGAATAGAACTACCGCTAGCAGGCAAATGGTATTCACAAGGCATACCAAGACAAGGATGCATGAGAAGTTAGTGCTTGTGTTGATAATACTGCAGATGTTTTAATCTTTTAATTATTTTTGTACATTTCACCACTGTTGGTAATTTTTTTGTGATTTGTGTGGCAGATGTTTCCGTATTCCCATTAATGCAGTGTAAAAGTAGAACAACCAGCACTAAAAAAGATGGCTTGAAGACTATCCATGCTGCTTCTACTGATATAGTATGAGGGAAGGGAATCTACTGAATTTCAGTACTTCTGTTTCTAAAAGCCATTAAGACATTCATATTCAAGCACAGAGCAACGCATTCTGATGCACAGGGAGAACAGCTCCTGTACCTCTGATACAGGTTTTCTAAACATAGGAAAAAAGAGAACGTGGGGCAGAAATATAGTTTAACATTTACAGGGATGGGGATCCATGCATAGATATTTAATCAAAAAGGTACTCTGTTGATATTGATCAGCAGCTTGTTTATTTGGCATGCATTCTTTTTAAAATTTAAAAAGGTAAGGCTTTTCGTGTCCTTGAGCTTTAGCATTTAGGAAAAATAGTTACAGTCCATTGTGGGATATGATTGATGATCATCAGGATCAACAGCTGAATGTGAATTAATAGCTGATGTTCCAGGTCTTTCAGCTATCTACATCACAATGTTAAGGAATGATTTTCAATGATAATCCTCAAATTCTGGGTTCTGTTGTGCAGTAAGGTCAGAAACAGATCTTCTGACAATTTCAAAGGAAATTGCACATTTAGAATAAGTAATCAGGTCTGTCTCTATTTGTGTTTTCATATCTTTCAACTGCATGAGTAGTGCTTAGTGCTTATTCTTTATCTGATGCTTCAGAGTACTATGGTGCCGTAGGTCAGCTGTTTTAATCATACTTTAGAGACAAGGGGAAGCTGTGTCACAGCACATTGGGTAACTTACATGAAACTACACAGGAATTCTAAGGCAAAGTAAAGAAAAAACAAACTCTGAAACACCCCCAAAGATCTACTGTGTTCTAACCTTAGACCATCCTTTCTCTCCTTAGAGGTTATGTGTGATTTAAAAGCATAGAAAATCCAAGATTTTCATTACAGTTTTTGACAAGAATCTGAAATAAGCGACAAGGGGAATAGCCACACATCCTTTAGAAGATATTCAGTGATGTGTAACATTTTTCTAATCTGAAAAACTCATATTTTAACACTATGACTACTTAGTGATTTAGTTTTTAACTACTTTGCATTGAGAGAAGTTCTGTTGCTTCTCCACTTCATGTCTTAGTAGTTTGCCTGGCAGATACTCTCTGACAGTTCATACACTTAAAGTGATTATTTTCCTTTGTATGAAAAGCAGGGATTAAAAAAAAAAAAAAGCTAATTTTACTGAAATGTCTATATTTGTTAGTAAACTCCAGCTTTGTTAACTAAGGCAAAGATTTTTCCAAGAAATGCATTTCACTAGGGAAATATACTGCCCGCTTTGGTGGGATACATACAGAACACAAATTTAAGACCATTAGAATATTAACATTTAACAAATACTGAACACACAAGCATTCACACTGAACATGTTACAGATCAGAGAAAGCACAAAATACCAGGCAGGCAGAAGACTCAAAATTTCTTACCAGATCATGCACAAGCTAGAGAATCATCTCGTTACTGGGACTACAAAGGCCAATGAAGTTACTTTCTATCAGAGGTTGTTGTGATAACCAGAAAACATGATATATTTGCTAAATTCACCTGGAAATGGACTTAGTCTGGCCAAAATTAGATTGAATACTAGTATCAGATTGTGGACATAATACACATTATAGAAAGGTGCATGCAAGGGCTAGATGTTTTAGAGGGTTTTGTGCTCACAAATTGCATGAACAAGTTTGTGTGTGCACAGCTGGAAGCATCTAGCAGGACATCCAGCCTTGTGTATACACATGCTCATGCTTATTAATGCAGTGTCATAGGGAGGAGTGGAATATAAAGAGGTATGCGGGCTGACCATCCAGGTGCTAGACACCTGGTGATGTTGTGATGACTAAGAATATGTTAGCAAGGTTTTTAAATGCTATTGTTATTTTTGTTTAACTGCTGGAAAAATTTGATTGTCTCACCAGGACTAAAATGTGCACTTTTCATTTATTTTACCATGTGCCTTCTATGTGCTAGTGAGTTCGCAGGGCAAATCAGAGGGTCCTCAGGCATCAGCCCTTGACTGGCATCATCCAAACATACCACAGCCATGGCCGGCTTTTTTTTCCTAATACGGTACAGCAAAGATGGGAACTATTATAATGGTTCTATACTATGAAATTCTGGGGGCAGTTCACAACTGGTAAAGATGGTTTTAGGATGGCCTTGTATAGTGGAGATAAGGTAGGTCAGCTTTTGGTACCTCTGCACATCACAGACACTAACTATTATGGATTATCTTCTGTATATCTTATCTTTTATATATAAATTAATAAATTGATTTTTTTTAAGTATGAAAAGTATGTTCAACTATGATGCCTTATGTAAAAACCAAAACATGTGGGAAAAAAAAAATATTTCAGTGGAAGCAGGAAGGGTTACTGTCTCCCTCTTAAATATTCTAAAAGGCTGTAGCTCACAACATGACTACACTGTGCAAAAACATCATAGTTTTGCAACAACAAGCTCCAAAAGGAATCTTATTTGTGCTTTAGAAGGATCTATTATTTCAGCAATGGTTTGAACAACTCCCGCTAACACATTTCATACCAGGTTTGCTTATTCTCAGGAAAACATGGTGTGGGAAATGCACTATAGCACTGTGCAAATGGTTTGGCTTAATGAAGTTGACAAACTGCAAGACTTATGCAGGTTGACATCACAACACTCACTACTTGAGACAGTAACACATAGCTCTCAAAACCACTATGTAAAGGAGGTAAGTTTCCCAGTGAGGCAAATCAGTGATGAAGAGATTAATTCATTTACGTAAAGCTTTCCAGTGACCAAGAGAAAAAGTCCTCAGCATTCTTGACTTGGTTGAGATTACTTACTAGCAAGGGAGTAATGATAAAAACAACCATCTCTGTTTCGTGAGCCAATCTGTTTCTGGATAGTTCAGAGTTATTATAGGAAGGGAAGTGTATAAGAACTTAGGTAAATGCAACCTGTAATTCTTCATACTAGTTCCTACTACTAGCAGTTTAAGTAAATAGATACAAACATGCTCAGCTGCAGAAATCTCAACCACCCAGATATGGTTAAATGACAAATTACAGGGCTAACCTAGCCCTAATGTTACTCTAGTTTGCAATCAGCCAGAAGGAAAGGATGACAGTGAGACAAAAGGCAATGCTGATCAGCATCTGAGATGATGTCATATAGGGATATACAGATATGAAAATGAAATATCTACAGTATTCGAGACTTTTCTTTTTCTCCTCAAGTTTCATCTGCTACATAGAGTTTGATGAACAAGGACCAAAAAAACCATGCCTGAATAATTTTTCAGAAAAATAAAAGAAAAAAAAGCCCTCACTGAGCAGATCATTGTTGGGAGAAAAAAGACCAGTGTCATTAATGTGCCATCTCTAATTTAAGCACTGAAAGAGAGAAAAGACCATTTATCCCTTAGCTTCTTGGGTTCCATTTACAGTTCAGAGCATGTGCCGGCTAGTCTTAAAATATATTGGTAGGTTGCTCAGGCGTCAAAATCTGAACTTTTTAAACAGCAAACTTATTTTGGTAGTGTAAATGTTGTTAACCTGTTAATGTGTAAATTGTACTTCTCCACCAATTCTTGATATGCTTGGCTTTCTTAGGTTCATAAATCTGTTATTTTACCATCTTCTTAAATAATAGAGTTAATTTTTACCCACAACAGAATATGTTCATAAATTTGTTGGCACACTTCATAAGATCTGTTAATTATGGATTATTAAATAGATAATTAGAAGTTTGACTTTTTCCGAATGCTAAACAAAAGCAGAGAATACTTTTGCTGAACAGCTGAAAAAATAAGTAGTAAGAAATATTTGAACATCATTGTTTCCAAATGCTGCCTGTCTAAAACTGTGAAATTTTTTACACATATAAGCCTTGGAAAAGAATTAAAGATCTGATGAATTTTGCTGCTTTTGACATAATGTGTTAGATTGAGTTATTCCATGCTGTAATTTAATGTGTGCTAGTACGGATATAATCTTGTTAACTGCAAATTTGGTAGCGTTTCTATAGGAAACTACAGAGATGCAAATTACTTTTGCATGAGTTAAATGGAACTTCTCTAATCTGAATTCCATTTATCTGCAATTTCATAGGTCTAATTGCTTATAGTTTCCTAATGGGACCACCTGGTTGCTTCTGTTCAGAAAATAGTTTTACATATTATATGTACATCTAGGGAAGATACAGGTATTTATCAGATCCGTCACTTCAGTAGTTCTTTTTGTCTCTGACAGACATCACCCTTCCTCCACCCCCCTGCCCGACTATCTAGGTACAGTGAATTCCATTTTGAGATGTTTGGCTGCTACTGCCCTAAATACTTAGGCCTCTGACTTTACAGATTTAAAGATGGACATTTCAGAACTATTCTGCTTAAGTCTGGGCCTCTGTCATCCCATCAAAATCTTTAGGACCACATACAGAATCCTGTAGGAATTCCTAAGCATTGCATATAAAGTTGGAACTGAACTTGACCGGAGTGGAAATATGATCTACCTACAGTCAGGGTAATACTGTTGTGCATAAACAACCTGCTTTTGCTTTCCACCTTTTTTTGATTCTAATTGCTGTAACTCATTTCTGCCATGTTCTGCCATCTGGTGAAAAGCAACACAAGCATTATTTTTTTTTTTCTTTCCCTTTTATCAGCTTCCAACTTGTCAGACATGAAAAAATGATTTAGTGCAAATGTATGCACTCCTTTTGGACAAAACAAACAGGAACTAAACCAAAATTCCACATTATGATGATCTGTTCCCATGATTTTGGACTTTATTTTTAAAAAGAAGACAGTGGGTTGGTTCCCACTTTACTACTTTTACTTTATTATGGCAGGCTGATCTCATTTATATAATTTCTTAAGTACCCATCCTGCTTGGCTACGGTAGAAAAGGAAAGTTAATAAAGAAACTCATATTGTTCAGACTATTTTATTTTAATGGCTGGGGAGCTGAGAGCCCAGTTTTTTCTCTATTTATAGAGCTTCCTGCCCTGCAATGTGCAATAGGCCTACTCTGAACATAGGGACTGCTGCTTGATTGTGGTATTTTGACTGCATAGTTTGAAAAACATACTGCTCACAATGGGACACTGAGGAGATTAACACCATTTAATTTTTCTTAGAATTAGTTTTGCTTCAACTGAAATAGGTCTCATTATTCTGCTGAAAATCATCTGAATTTTTATGCCCTCCACAAGCAAAACATTAAGCTATTTTCTCCCTGCAATGAAACTGCTTACAGATTTTATTGCTGGCTTTGTTTCTTATAAGTACCAGTTCAAAAAGGCAAATTGGCCATTAGTGTTTATGGTCTCAGAATAGCTAGGGGAATAAGTATTCCAATTTGAGGACAAACATTTTAGGGGCACTTTGATATGCGTGACAAAAAATTGAACATGAATGTACTTTTCTTCAGGAAACTCCCCTAATGAGAAACAAACAAAACTTTGAATGTATTTTTTAGATCTTTTTTCTTAGACTGTGAATCAGAGATGCACTTAAGGTCCATGACAAAGGGATTTTAGAAAAATATCTCCAAATCTTCTCCAAGGGTTGCATGTTGCATCACATTTGTAGGAAATGTTGCTTTGAAACTGTAACACCTTTAATAATTCATCCTCGTTAACATCAAAAGGGAAAGTAAAAAGGATGAGAAGTGATGAGAGATTTTGAAAGAAAATTGCTATGAAAAACCCTAATTATTTTTTTAACTATATTTTTTATCATATAAGCTATTGGGAGCAAAAGGAAAACTAATTATTTTCTTGAGGAAAATGGAATATTTTGGAGATTCAAGAAAATATTCTGATTTGAAAACAATTTGATAGATGTAAACATAAAGTGCTACTCAGCTTTCCTCTGCCCTTGTCTTCATCAGGATTTACAGACACTTAGCTGCTTTTATGATTCACGACATTCAACATGTAGCATTGGATCCAAGGCCTTAATACAAAAGTACTTTACACAGAACATAAGAGCATGGAAGACAAGATTATTTGTAATATTCGGAGAGTGAAAGGGGATTAATAGGAACCACAAAAAACATAGCCGCATCTGGACGATAAATATGTATTTTTCAGTTTGATATGAAATTTTCAATGACGACAAGGCTGCAGAAATTTATTTCATGTTCTCTGGAACGGGAAGTATTTTTGCCATGGCAGCTTCAAGAAGCTATTACTAGCTCAACAAAACCTCCTCAACATGGAGTTAGCCTGTGGGTTCATTTGGAAGGTGCTCTTCATTGCATGACACAGGGGACTATCTTACCTCTGCAGTGTCCCACTGTGGGTGTGGAAATATGAAATAATGTATTTTCCAATTCTCTCTATGACGTAGTCACATTAGATCAAAGTTTTGTGAAACTGTCAAACAACAGTCTCAACAAGAAAAAGCTGATGTATGTGTAACTTCTTTTTTAAAGCCAGCTACTGATAATAAGGATAGTATATTCACATTCTAAACATTGCTTTTTAACAAGACGACAGGATTCTACAGCTTGAAAAGATGTTAATTTCCTCCTTCGCTTTCAAAACAGTCAAAGACTACAATCAGCAAGGTATGGAAGCACATTCATGTCCTTTTACTGTTGACATGACTTCAGGCACTTTTAAGTCTTCTGAAATATAAAAGGAGATAAATCTAAGCATATTCTGGACTGTTGAGTAGCAGCTCTTGGTGAAATGGTGCCAAATCTTGAACACAAGCAGGCCCTCAGGTACTGAAAAGTGCACTTAAAAATGTTTTATAGATTTTTTAGAAACTCTGAAAGACTTTATACTGTCTGCCTAGTAAAACTTCTTAATTTAGAGTGTCAACTGAATGCCCAAGCATAGCTCTTTTGATTTTAGATCATAGGGAATTACACAAATGCATCGATGGAAATTAGTAGGAAATGTGACTGTTCTTAGCCTTAGAAATTATGGTCAGGAATAATAAAAGATGCTTACTATCACAAACCTCATAAGAGAATCTCTCTCCTTCTTTCTTCTGCTCAGTGGATTGCAAGTCAAAGGCATTAGACAAAGACATGACACATTACAGACAAAGCACAAAGCACATATTCTACAAAATTTTCAGATACAGGCAAAACATACCAATACATAAGAAAGCAAAGTATAGTCCAATACAAACATTAAAATAAAGCTGGCACTACAGATTACAACACAAAACACCCAGTGCTTGTTGAACATTACAGATCATTAGCATGTTTCTGTGAAATAGTGTTAGGTCTTTCTAGTATTTTCAGGACATAAAATAGTTCTTGTAGACTTTTTTTTTAAAAAAAATTTTGATTTTCTCTGCAAGCAGAAGTGAAGGCTGTGACTAGGTTGAAAACATGGTGCTAATGATCTCTAAGGAACTTTGAATGAACCAGGAAACAAATATGACTCACCTCCTTTCCTCCCATGGACTCAAACATTTTCTCAAGCTGGACTCTCAATTGTTGAATGTTGTTCATCAAGATACAGGGCTACAAAGAGAGCACCAAATGCGAGAATGTGCGTGTTATGTTCCTTTTATGTATGAATATGTGTATTCACAGCCTCTGGGCTGAAGACCAGCAGCCCTACATTCATGCAATTGTGGTTTTTAGAGGAGGATCTTAGGTTCCTGACCATTGCTGCCTTCCCTTCCTTCTTTAATTTACACTCCTTTTTGCCCAGTCAGCAAAACCACTCAGCCAGTGACCACCCATTATGCCCTTAAGACAGCGTTGTGCCACAGGAAACTGAATACCTTCTCCCAACCAGATGGGCAGTTTTCAGATCTCAGTATTTCATGTCCTGAACCTTATATTTATCCCATATGGTTGCTAGTCATACTTAATGCAATTACATCTGGTGGATTAATACAAGTAGTACATTATCATCTCTTGGAGAGTAGACACAATAATGATCAAAGTACTTGGGGAGTGAAAATAGACTGGGGGAAAGGGAGTGCCAGATTGCTTTCTAGACCCAGTCTTCGCAGAAAACTGTGACAGCACTGTAACACAGATAATGGCTGATGCTTAAATATTTGAATAAATCAACAGGCAGTTCTATTAATAACAGAATAGTATATCAGAAATTTACATTTTGCAATGCTTGAAAAGTTGGTGAATGAATTAGGCAGTAGAGTTTTGTAAACATATTATTTTAGCCTAAAAATATTTCTGTTTAAGCTCATTTCTTTAAGGCAGAACACAGAGCCACAATGTAGATGACAGCAACTGCTGGATAAATATAAGGTAAAATGTAAAACATGGATAAAATTAAGCAGCTGATTACAAAATTATGGAAGAAAGGATCTATTACTAGAATTTTGATGACATTATATGTTCGCTTGGTATGGTGCGGGGGAAGCAGTAAGACAATACTTGCTAAAAGAGTTCTGGTTGGCCAAGGTCAGCGTGTTCTACTCCATGATTGGATTAATTTAGACACTGAAGTAATGCATTTCAATAAAACACATATAACTTTTTTTAGACAACAAGAAGGTGATGGAATGATTACAGTGATTGCTACTCATTTGTACCTTTCCAGTTAATAGCACGTTCCAATGTAGTGCTGAAACATGGTGGGATTAGATTTTGGTATTCAAAAGATCATTAACATGATTTAGCTTTAATTAGTTCTACATTACTCTCAAAGGAATTTGGTGTCAGAGTCCTTCTCAACTGAAGGAAAAAAAAAAGAAATTTGATCTAATTTCTTAATACTTACATTACTGCTTCCCAGTGAAGCATGCTATTTGTCCTCCTGCAAAAGACAGCTGGCTTTGTATAATGGTTGAAATATCACCTCTTTTCCTGTCTCTTGAAAAATCCACAAACCCCACTTCTTCTGTTTGTTTATCTACCTTCTGTTAATTTATGATCACTAAGACTGTGTCCTCCTCTCCTCTAATATCTCCTCTCTTCTGATGTATTCATTATTCTGGAAATTATCTGTAATATCACAAATCAATGATTATGATTTCTGATGGGGGAATAAGTAGCTGACTATAATGTCTTGGTTCTTTTGTTCAAAACAAGTGCAAATGCCTTTGGCAATGTACTGAAGCTATGAGATAAATACTTCATACTGAGGCAGTTTTCAATGTTTCCTTCGAGGCTAGCTAAGTTTGCTCTTTCAGAGCCCAAGTCTACCTTGGCTCAATGGAAAATTTTCTATTGCTGTCAGTAAATAACAGAACCAGAGCTTGAAAATATTCTCATCTTATGATTTCATTATCATCTCGCTCTTCAGAATACTCTGCAGCAATTTACAGGAATTGGACAGTCAGATGCAACAATACGTAAAAGTGAGTGGCAAGTACAATACATAACCCCAGGTTTGTTTGTAAACTCTGACAGGAGGTGGAAGATAAGAGGATGTTTTTACATTAGATACATGTCTTTATGAAAAGCACCTTTGGTGTGCTTTTATTTGAACAGTTTATGTGCACCTTTTACAGTGTTTAATAAAAATAGTAAAAGTATTGACTTGAAGAAGAATGCCAAAATCTAACTTTAATCATAAAAAGTATTTGTTTTAATCTCTTCTATCAACTGTAATGCAGGAGATGGACTTTTAATATAGTTAAGATCACCAGATCAAATAGTCTTTTATTAAGCTAAAAGTATGTATTTCAAAAAGGTAGCTCCTGTTAAAAGTAAGTTATGTTCCCCAAAAGCATTTGATATAATACTTTACACCATAAGGAGATTAATTCCATCTAAAGCCTTAGTAAAGATTGGCATACCAGGGTGACTTCAGAAATCAATCACTCCAACAATTAAAAAAATCCCTTTGGACAGGCCAAAAGACTCCACAAACGGTTTAACTCAATGACTCAACACTATGTATCAAAACTAATTTCTTTTAGAAAGCAGTAAACTTTATTTAATATTAGCATTAAATTGAAAGAAATGGGAAAAATAGCTACAAATTTTATTTCTTTAGATTTTGAGAATAATTATGGCTCATATTGGGTCAAATAGAGAGACAGATTATTTTAGATGAAGCTTGATTTGGACTGATTAACATTAAAGTAGAAGACATGTAATGCATTCACTCCTCCACACTGGGGAGAGAGAGTGTTGTGTTCTTTTCAGCTCTGTATTTGCCCTGGAGGGGAGAGACGTAAGGAATATGTAGATGGTGTATCTGTAAAGTTAAAAATGCATGAAGATTTATGTCCTGCTAGATTATGGGGGGAAAAAATGGCAATATGGCATGCTGGTCTATCATGTATCAACTGGTATCCAGTGACAGGATGTGTAGGAATGGTTCAAAGGTGCATCAGGGGAGGTTCAGGCTTGGTATTAGGAAACATTTCTTTACCGAGAAGGTGGTCAAACATGGAACAGGCTTCCTAGAGAGATGGTCGATGCCCCAAGCCTGTCAGTGTTTAAGAGGCATTTGGACAAGACCCTTATTAACATGCTTTAACTTTTGGTCAGCCCTAAAGTGGTCAGGCAGTTGGACTAGATGATTGTTGCAGGTTCCTTCCAACTGAACTATTCTGTTCTATCTTTCTACACCTGTAAGACTGATCCTTACACAATGATTGCCAAACTTGGCCCAGTGCTTTTACTCTTCTCAGATGCTGAAAAGATTTAGTACTCCCAGAAGAAAGATGTGTGGATACCTACTAAAGTGAGTCTTTTCAATGTGTTTACTGCAAAGGGCTTAAAGGTTGAAAATATCTGAAGTGAGAAGTTAAATCTGAGATATGACACATCTATGTACATGAATGTCACTCCTCTATAAAAACTTGTATATAAAACTTCTACTTAATAATAAAGTTTTGAGTTTGGTATTTTTATTTATTAATTCTATTTTAGACAAAATTGTGTAAAAGGAACAGAATGGTACATCTCTCCTAGCAAATATATCTGTGGCCTGAAAACCTAGTAAGTTTAGTTTTTTGTAATGCTGCTCATAAGAAGAACCATGAATAATTGATGTTTAGCTGCAACAGATGTCTTTCTGAATTCTATTATTGTGTATATGTTGGTGACCTCTAGATTATGACACTGTCTCACACTACAGAGAGCACTGGCAAGAATCAGCGTGTCCTTAAGCTGTGCACAGGGATGTGACAAATATAGCTGAGATATGTGCATGAGCTATATAAGGGCTGTACTTCTGGAGGTGAATAGTATGAGGATAGTGCTGCAGTTATTTATCTAATTGTAGATTGATACGTCTGTACAACATACCACTAAATATAGCAAACACAGTGCTAAATATTGCCTGCCTTGGGAGTACTAGCTTTGAATATCAATGATACTGAAAAGTCAGTTTACAAGAACAATTTCCCTTGGTCATGTTAAGCTATTGATTATGTCTTGATTTGCTTAAACACATCTTTAGTGTCCATATCTCATTTATTTCCGAGTCCATGGCAGTCTGGTCCTTCATTAAGGAGTGCCTTGTAAGCAGTGAGGCAACAAAATAGCGTATGATTTTCTTCTCACTGCTGCAGAGAGAGTGAGTGGTAGTAGCAGAAAAGTCTGCACACACTCCCTGCACAGGGAACAACGATCTTATAAACTCTCTAATGAATAAACCGATAAAGAGAAGCAAGCCAATGCAAAATGAAAACTCAAATAAAAATACTTCTGTTTGGAAAAAAGGATGAAGATACATTCACCATATTCACCATTGTAGAAGGCTGTTATCCAGGTAGTGTTTCTGGCCATCTTGTAAATTTTTTTCTACTTTAATACTGAAATTATTAGCTAGAATTCTTAACCAATTCCACCTATTCCAGCTTTTACACAGCAACGTAAGCAGAAGTGAAAACATGCTGACCTTATTAAAAAATAAAGCAAACCAAAAATCCCTTCCTTCATTCATGCTTTTTCTCATACACAAAAGTAATTACTTTTTCAAAAAGTACAGTAAGTCCTTTAAAGGTAATTTCTGAGGCAGAAACAAAACACAGCTTTTTACTCACCACATTTTCTTTATCACAATATGAGCTGAAGTAATTTGAAATAATTACGGCATACTGAAGAAGCACTTTGTTGATAGTCTAGGAAAGGAGAAGAATCTTTTAAATGGTAAATTTCGCAGTGTAAAACAAAAATAATAAAAAACCACAAAAAAGGAGGTTTATATAAATTATAGATTTTACAGGTGCTTACACTTGTACTATATAGTAGTTTTTTAAAAATATGATATAAACAATCCTGTCAGCACATTTTCAAATCCCTGCACAACAGTTGGGTGGTTCTTAGATGGAATGTAATCTTCAATAGCAGATACTTTAATTTCAGTCATACTGTTTTTTGAGAAGCATTGAGAGCTCTACTCCTTGCAATGTGCTACATACTTAATGGAGCAGTAGCAAGCTCAAAAAGTCCTCTAGGGTGACAATACATAGATTAAAAATATAATGGAAAAATAAGACCAAGGGAGCACTGTTCAAAACCTGGCAATATGAGCTTACCTTAAAATAATCATGTAAATAGGAACTTTGCAAATGGAAAACTGTTGCAATGGAAGAACAGGAATAAATGTAAATGCAAACTTTTTTAAAGCTATCAGGACTATAATGGCAATCTAAAGCGTGCGAGGAAATATTACAACCCAAATAGAAAGCCGGCCTAACAAAGCTGAGTTCATCAAACAGCACATGAATAAGAACTACCACCTCAGGGCTTCAAGCAACATTACTTTATTGCCATACCTTGAATTTTTCCTTCCCTTGCACTGACTAATTAGATAACTGCTTTTCACTGAACTGCTCCATTATTGGAATTTTAATCAGTGCTTAGCAAGAATAATAATTGATTGTATAACATACATAAACATAAAATCTCAGAGAGTATAGAACTTCTCAAACTGGTAAATGATTTTGACAAAGTAGATGAAAAACACTCTTAAACCACAGACAGCATGTCTTTCTAAGCATCCCAGTCAGAGATAGAAGAGATTGATTCTAAACAACATTGGAATTAGCTTTTAAGTACATGGCAACACAATGTCACTCTCTCTAAAGCTTAGTTGAGATGCACTGATTTTAATTTACCTTAGCAAATCTTCTCATTAAATGAGATAGTGCTTCTGGATTAGGACACTCCAGTTTCCTAATAATCTCAAAGCTTTGATTGAGCTGTGTGAAGACATCAACCACAGAACAAGAGAAGAGGGCATGATCTGATGTTTGCTGAAACTAGAGAGAAACATTCAAATGTGTTAATACTTGTTCAGAGATCAAAACTGTATTAACTGATTTTCTTACACTCAAAATTCTTCCTAGTGTCATAAAAAGTAATAAATAAAAAATAAATTAAAAAAAAAGACTCACTGATAATACTGAGAAACGTGGCTTTTCACATTTCTATTACTTTTAAATCTCTTGAAAATAAAAACAAAATTCTCTTCCATGACATCAGTATCACATCAGAGTTTAGTGAAACCACAGATTGAAGTCTATGGGAAATTTTGGCAGATGAAATTAGAGCAGGAATTTGTCCATAGGGTTGTCTTCCAAGAACCATTACTGACTGTGTATGTTGTGAAGTCTAACAAGGATACTGTAGGACCAAATATACTTCTAGTTTTGCAATACTAAATAACTGTCTTAATACTTTCTTTATTCCTTTCTTTAAAAAGTAAAGGCTCACCCCATCTTTTTTGTCTCTTTCTAGTGCTCCGTGAAGAAATTCCATTGAGACATCCTCATTTTCATCCAGCCACTGAATGACAAATGGTTCAAACCACCTGAAAATTAAAAACAATTTTTTAAAGTAAAGTAAGTACATTTCATAAAGATCCTGAGAGGAGAGATGCCATACCACCCAGCAGTTTGGCACCTTGTGTCTTCACATCTGTTCTAGTTGCTAAAAGGTCTATCATTCTAGAAAAACTTTTGTCACCAGAGACACTGTGGCTACCAAAAGGTCTTCCAGGCTTCAGTTTCACAATACTCTAACTGGTATACCCTAGTGTTGCAAAATTAGCAGTAGCTGCCAGAGAAATGTGTCCATGTTTTGCAATGGATCATATTCTGCGCCTTTTTTTTACTTTAGAATGTGTCTTTTATCAGTATTGGTTCTCTCTTAACATTTATTTTTTATTTGTATGTGAAACAACTTGGATAAAACTTTGCTTTAATAAAACATCAGCTGTGTTTTATTTTTCTTTAGTTTATTTAAAAGAATTTTAACCCAATAACAGGCCCCAAACTATCTTGGCAAATCAGCAGACTTACAGAAGATTAAGGAATGAGATTAAGGATAGCTCATATAAAAGGACTGGACTGAATGTATTAATTGCAGGAGGAAAGGCAAAAATGAAAACAGCAGCTTAATATTAACCCAATGCAGTAAGAATAATTTCAGTAGTATATCCTATTAGCATTGAGTATGAAACAAATGCAGGGGCCTATAACTAATGCTGCTGCCGTTCCCACATTTTGTACCTTCCTCAGGCATTTTCTGACCAAAATATTTTGTCATCTATGAAGACCTGCACTTACAATACTTGAATAAAGCATCCTATGAAATAGCTAACTGCATTTTTAATACCTGGACTATTTCATTTGATAGAATGAAGAATTAAAGAGGACAAAGTGCAAAAAGTAAAGAGTTGTCAGTGGCGTGCACCATGAGATCTTGCACAAACATAAGCATAAATATTTGACCAAAATAAACCTTGCATCAAGCCCAAACTCACGGGAGACTTCCCTATACACTACTTACAGAGAGTATTCAGGCACTGCATCCTTGAAAGCAGAGAGTTCTCTCACATATTCATTATAAAACCATTTCACTTTGAAGTGCAAATTCATATAATCTGTGCTTTTGCATAACCGCTGCTTTTCATGTTCTGTAATAGAAGGAGTTGAAATAAAAGCATGTAATAGCATTCTAACAGTAAATAACACACTTGTGCCTCAGTGCACTAGTGACATAATAATACAGTATTTGAATTTTAAAGCACAATTGGTTTGATTTTTTTTAGAGGTAGTAGTATGCACAGTTTCAACCTTTAGGTTCTGAGTACCCTTAGGAAAAACAAACCAAAACAAAGACCAGACCACAAGTTAGGCTTTTCAATGCTCTTCACTACAGTGAGGAAAACCCACAAATTTTCTGACTTCCTGTTCTTTAGATTCTGCTTTGGTTGTTACAAAATGGTTAAGCAGCTGTGTCAAGTGTCAAGTTAGAAAAGACAATTATAGCTGTTTAGTAGCCAAATGAATGAAATGCCAGTCCTATATGAATCTGTGAAATCTGCATTAGTAAATGGCCTGCATTTATCACATATAGTTAAGAAAAAGAAAGAGGAAACAACTCCGCAGCTCTGCAGCCATCTGATTTATACATGGCATAAGTAGAAAAGCTGGTTTAAAAAAGTGTTTTTGAAAATTTTCAAATGGGCTTCTCCACCTTCTCAGTGTCCTCCTGTTTTCAACATACTGGATATGCAGATGTTCATGGATGACAGGAGTCATGGAGCCACCTGTAACCACTTCCTGCATTTTTAGTCTGATTTAATTGGTTTGGAATAAATGTCCATCTTTCTCCCAGGATTATGATCCTTATTTTAGTTTATCCACTATGCCCTGGAGTCTTTCCCATCCAGCACTTCAGGCCCTGGAGAGCTCCATTCTTTCACTCCCTTAGCTAACAGACACTTGATCCTTGCTCAAATCTTTCATTTCCTTCTCCCACAGCAGCAAATCATGGATTCACAATCTTGGACAGAGTAATCCTTCCTTCACTTACTGCTCACAGCTTCCTAGAATCTCCACAGATCTTATCTGTTTGAGGTGTCATGTCACTTGCACATTCTTCCTTAAGCAAAAGACTAATGTCTTTTCCCAGCTCCCTTAAAAAGTGACCTAATAGAGATGGTTGGCAGGAATGACGTTCTTGTGTAAATAGTATGTATTAAGAACTTACCTCTTTCAAACCTCCTTTTTGCTCCTTATTTCAACTTGCATCATAACATAGTATTACACAATTTTTTCATACATATTTGGATGTGAACCTGATTTTATAGAACAGTGGGAGCATCCCCCATCCTCTATCATATACACACCTGAATATACCACTCCGTTTTCTGTCAGTGCAAATGCCCTGTGAAATACACATTCTGTGTTTTTCAGATCTGACCATGTACATTAAAAGGAAATTTTTAGTTTTATTATTACACCAAATCAGCATTCCATTAATATCACTGTGCCATACAAGAAATAAGTGTTTCACAAGCATATCATTATGCAGCGAATTACTAAGTTTTGTGGGAATCATCTTATTAAGTGCCCCTGTGGGCTCTTACTCCCTTTTTAGCAGTGTGTTAGCATTTTCACCTTCAGCGCCTTTTCATTACACTCCAGAAAAGCCAGTAAATCAGTTTCTGTCTAAATATTGCATTTGTTCATGCCCAGTCGCTACTTGAGAGTACTACAAATTCTCCCTAGCATAATATCATGGGTTACTAGCCTTAAATAGAACCACAGAAAGATGTATGCCTACTCTCATGGTTCTTACTTTCTACAGACCTGAGGAATCTTATTTTTTTATTCTGGTAGGAGTTTTTCCACAATCTATTATTGTAGACAGCTAGATGACCAAACATTTGCTCAATAAAAGGTAGTTCTTAGAAGTGAGTCCAGTCTTTGACTGAGCACAATTATCTTACTGCTATCAAATTCACTGCATATCTACTGCTTAAGTAATTAAGAAAAATCTGTCTTATATTGCATCCCAAAAGAGTGGAATTTCTGAAATGAATAGCATTTTTTCATGCAAGCGTTGCATGAATGGGTTATTAGATTATACAATGCAACTTAAGAATGTTTGCTATAGTATCACAAACCAAGGAAATGTTTATTTCAATTTTAGAAATGGGCTGCTGCCAATAATGGGCAAACTTGTCCAGGAGGGTACAACTTATACCATACCATTCATTGATATTTTATTTTTTTAAGTTAAGATCTAAATTATAACACATTAGAAATGAGCACAAAGTCATTCATGAACAATTGAGGTTTTTTTCTCCAGGCTGTTATACCTTGGAAAGAATATTTAAAATGAGTGTCTTAGGATATTACTTGTAGCTACATATAAGTGAAAAATGCATCCTCGATTCCTAATACTAACCTATGAGAACATCAGAAAATGCTTCACATGATCTACAAAGTCATTTTGTATCCATGCGTATTACCTCTTCAGTTTATATAAACCAAAAAACAAAGGAAACAAGTGCCCATATGAGTCAGCCCATGACAATTTTAACTGGATGACATTAGATAGGTTTATCCACAGTAACCATGGATTTTGGTTAGAAAGCATAGGAACATCACTGTAGACGTTCTGAATTTAGATTAGGACCCACGGATTGCTTTCTTAATTTCAAAAAAACTTGCACAAGTTAATGCAGATGTGAGACAACACAGGATATAGGTATGCAGTTTGGAGAGCTGTGTCTTTTTTCCTGGAAGGAAAGCTGGCACCATGTTTTCCTACACAGATATATCAATTTTGGACTTTCTGGAAGACAGATGTAGTAGCTGCACAATACAACTCTTTCTAAATAAGTCCGCTCTTGCTTTGCAAAATTATAATACTGAGTCAGTCTTGAACTAAACCTGCCAATTGTATGCTCTGCAAATGTGCTCAGCAGAGATTATAACAGAAATACTAGACCTTTCTCATAACTGATTCTAGATAAACTGAATCTCCAGTATAGTAAACCTAATATTATTAACCTTTTTTTTTTTTGGTGCTGCTACTTTTATGAAATGTTCCTTGTAGTGCAGCGTATTTTTATAAGCATGTATTAGTCTACTGTGTTTCATAACAAGGACATTTGTAGTTCCCATTAGTGATAATGACACATTATTCTATATTACTGTATCATGTATCAATGAAAAAAATACTGGTAAGATTTCTGTAATCTGTGCGTATGGGGCACTTTAGCTGCTCTTATCTATCGCAGTTCCAGTAAAAGTATCTTTTTTACAGTATTGATTACACTGTGGGTTTTTTTTTAATATCTCCTTAGGGATAATGCTCTACTGCACATATACTTTCCACAGGTTTGCAGTAATAGACATTGTAACTGCAACTACAATGAAAACTGTATAAAGTGTCATTCCATCTCAGTTGTTCAAACTACAATTCCAGGAACATGTTTAAGAAGACTTCCAGCAAGCAACAACACTGAGGAAAAAAAAAAAAAAAAAAATAATCTTCTGTTCAGGTGCTGTTTGTGTAACCAGGAAAGAAGAGTTTTTTGTTGTTGTTGTTTTTTTTTTTAAAAGACTGTTATGTGGAATGCATTAATATAGTGATGAAATCAGCCATGGACCTGGTGACACTGTATCTAGCAAATAACCTAATTGCAGGCAATTGTTCTTTTACAGAAAAATGTATAAAGACGCATTGTAGGCAGAACTATAATCCAAGATACTTTCCTCACAGGACTGTGACCAAACAGCAATACTTTGGAATCATGTTTGATTTCTTGATCATTTTTCCAGGAATTGCTACAGAAAGCTGACAAGATTTTCTTAAGGCAGCAAACAAAAAGAAACTGCAATACAACTATTTTTTTTTTTTGTCTGATGTTTGTAGTGTCATAGTATTTTATCAATAAAGTCAGTAAAGATGCCTTATTAAGCAGGAACATCTACATGGCACTAAAGAAATAATGCCATTTAACAAACTGGAATAGAATCTCATTCACTACAGAATCCTTTTTCCTTTTTAACCTTGAGGTAATAACATCACTCTGAGTATCCATGTGGATGTACAAGTTGCTAAAAAAGGGTAATCTAACAACCTTTATAAAAGATGAACTTTCAAAATATTCAGGTAATCAATCTGAAATTTTATTCAACTCTAATTTTCCCTTATTTGGGTACAAAAGCTAAGAGCAAATTTTTTTTCTACAGCAGTTTCCTAGCCACTGTTTTTTGTAACAACATACAGTTAAACTGCTTGAAGGATTCTAATGAGGTGGTTTTAAAGAATATCTAAAATCCTTATGAACAAGAACTGCAAGAAGGAAATTTGTCTGTAAAAAAATGAAAAAAATTACTAGATATACATAAATACATATGAATATCTAACAAAAAAAAAGCTTGTCCAGTTTCCAGGCTTTACAGATAATGTTTCAGAGATTAATAACTACTACAAAGAATATTTATGTGTAGCAAATTAATTATATCACAATCAGTTGGTTTGTTACATACATGCTATTGCACTACAGTTTATTAAAATGGAAACGATGGAGACTAAGCATAAGGGAATTGTGTTTGGATTAACTGCAAGATTTCCCATCAAAACTCAGATGCTACTTTCAGCCATTGTGACATAATTCCATATTATTTGCAATAATTACTTAGCAATTGTTCTAGGAACTACCAGCTGCATATTTTACCTATTTCTTTAAGAACTGCTGTTTCAGAAAACTTACTATTGCCAAACTTTCAGTCGTATAATTGGGAAGTATATGCATGGTACAAACTGAGTATGGTTAGTGGAAGAGCTCTTAAGGAAGTCCTATGAGGAATGATATTGATGAGTATGAAGTAGTATTCCTCCCTCTGAATCACTGTGGAAACATTACACCAGTATGATGCACCCAAGTTTTGGATAAAAGTAGAAGTTAATGTTTTGGGTACTTGATCCCAATGCAATTTCCCTACAGTACAGGAGTTGGTTGCTATGCCATTGCCTCTTTTAATATGGGTATTATGCTTATAGTGCTCCAGAGTTAATCCCTGTACCACTGAAATTAACTGGAAGACTCTGATTGAATGTAACATTGGATCAGGCCACAAATGAAGAAAAATGTAAACTCAAAGTTCATAACTGATTTAGAAGGAAACGTTACATTCTACTAGACATCTCATCCCAGGGTTCTTGTACTTTGCTAAAGGCAGTGGAAGTCACTGGTTATTAACTGAAATGCAGAGCAGGACACAACTAATTGATAATTATGTATAATTTACATTGATTTTGATAATGTGAAATACTACTGGCCTTTCTAAAAGGGCTCTTTGTGTCAAGATAAATATAATAAACCAAAACCCGAAAAACTTCTGTCGTTACCTCCTTTTTTGGATTGCACTTACAAGAGATTTACAACTAAGAAACCCCTCTAATTCTTTTGAAAATATACTGTGTCTTTCATTAGACTTCTACATATTCAATCTTTTCTCTGCATTTACTTGGAAATTTTCACCAAAATATATCTGAACACTTCACAAACATAATGGATTACACCTTGAACATCTCTATGAGGTGATTAAGCTGTGCTATTACATTTTACAAATGGGAAACTGAGGTATAGGGAGACCAAACGAATGTACTAAGGGAACACACATAAATTATGAAAGGCAGCGTAGATCTTGTTCAAAGATTTCTTAACCACAGAGTCATACTTCCTCACTGAACAGAGACCAGGGGAGGAAGGCAGACTGTTTCATTCTGAATTGTGAGGAAAAAAATGGATTTACTGTTCTTTTTTGTCTTCTTGCCTGCAGTGAAAGTGGGCTAATGAATCCTTGACTTAATGCAGTGCACTTTAAAAGCTGATATAACATTGCCCTTTATATTCGAGCAGGAGCTCTCAAAGGGAGAGACCATTTGCTCAGAGTGCTCTGTTTTGCTTCACATTTCACAGCAGGTTCAAGTGAGTTCAGGGCCACTTGCATTGCATCTGAAAAGGCAGATCTGTACATTGCTTTCTGGGAGAGGTAAACTGCTTATGGGAACTTGAAGGGCATCAAATACCAATGTTACATACTACCTAAGGGACGCAACGTGTAATATCATGAGGGATGTGTGAATCTGCTGCAAACAACCTTATTTTCTACTACAAAACATTGCATTTGCCATTTTTTTACCTACTGTGTTATATTGCCTAAACATTTCAAATTACTTTAGGCAAATTAACTTTGATATTTTCTTAACATTACTTAGTTGCTTTTTTTACTCCTTATTGAAAATTTAGCGTATTAGTCCCATCAATTAATTACTACTTCACAGCCAAATAATTCCAAAAAAGTTCCGGAAAAGTGGATGGGTATATCACAAACAGGGCAACTCAAGATGCAAGATATGCAGCTTGATTAAGCATAAACTTGCTCTGTCCTGCCTGCAACTAAGACAAAGAAAAATGCCAGTACAGCAAATAATTTAATAAGATCAACTTCAGTATAACTTTTACCCTTCAATATCACATCAGAGTGAAATTTATGTACCATGAAAACTAAGCAGATCAATAATATTCAAAGAACAAACACTCAGAGACAAAATTCTGTCTTTGGATATACACAGCTACTACTGATTACAGGAGAAAATAAACAATTGCTTCCAAGGACTGAAATAATCTGTATTGTGCTTTTTTACTGTTAGTGGAATTCTTGCTATGTACATGAATTGACCATAGAAAGCCTAAGGAAATGCAGGCTATGAATGGAGCAGAAGAAATTGTCCATCCTATCTGATATGAGACATATAATGATGATTAAAGCCCTGCTTCTGAATAATATGGTGGAAATTTCAAATACTCCATACCGAAGTTTCAACATTTATTCAAAGTAATCACATAATCAGAAAGTAATAAAAGAGGAAAAGTAATGCTGGTATAGAAATCCAATTTACATTGATTACGCTTTCATAAACCTCCAATATGTATAAAAATTGCAAAATAAAGAGAGAATATACATGCTTCTTGGAAACCACTGCTTCTCGGGAAATGTTATCACATAATTAATTGCTATATTATAATGCTTGAATCTGGGAGGAAAAAGAGAATAAAGGTAATAAAGGCAGCCTTAACTGTATTGGGTCTTAGCTGCTGAATACTCAGCTTTGCATCTTCAATATAATTGTTGTGACAGCTTACTTTCACTTACTTATTGTTTCATTTTTTAAAAATATATCTTTCCATGAAGGAAACATTTAGACTTGATTCTCTGCTTTTTGGCTCATCACAAGAGGGCAAAGTGAGCATAAAACATTACCAAATAGGCATGGTAGGATTTTATAAGCAATTAGTACAATGAAGTACAAAACAGGAAGAATCAGGCAGCAAGATAAATGTGAGGCTGCACTTTAATAATTACCTGTGTTGTATCTAGCTCTGCCTGTAAAGCAGAAGCAAAGGCAAAACCACAGAGGTGTTCTCTAATTGTTACCCAGCAAATTGCACTTAAGGCTTATTAAAAGATAATGTTGAAAGAAGCACTTTTAACGGATTTATCCTATTCTCCTGGGAGTGCTGGAACCAGTATCAACTGTTTAGCTTAGAACTAATGCACTTGCCCGTAAGGGGAAATTTGCCTGTGTATCTATAGGAGAAAAAAGACACCAGTGAATCTCCATATGTGAAAAAGTCCTGAAAGTAAAAGACCGAGTCTTCAACTTAATAAAAGAGAGGCTGGGAGAAGAATAGTTGTTTGCTGTATAAGGAAAGCTTTTATGAAGTGTCTTAGTGTGAAATTTAAGAATAGGCAGGATTAAAAATAGCATGCGGGTTGCTTGTTATTTTAAATTTTCTTTTACTCAAATGTTTTATTCTACTTGATAAAGAAAAATATTTTAAGAAAGCTGTCATTGGTTACTGTTTCTAAAAGGAAAGAAGTCCAAAATATAAGTGGATTCACAGGGTGATTAGCTCACAGAATTCATGAAGAGGTGCAGTAGCTAGGTTCCACTCTTACTGTGTGAATATTATGCAGATCCACTCTGACAGAGACAAGGGGAAGAAAGCCCTCAAGAAATAGGATGGGAAATTCAAGCCCTAGCTGCTGGACTACATGACTGCATTAGGGAAATGTTCTGTAAGAGGAAAAGGATGAACCTTTTCTCCAACCAGCAGATGCAGAACTGCACTAAACAATGCAGGTCCTTTAAGTGCCTTTCTGTGGGGACAAAGTCACAATTTTTGCTTGATTTATTATTTTTTTTTTCCCCAGCCATAAAATTGCTTCAGACAAAAGACATAACTCTAGTTTTTGTAAAAATGTGAGTTGCAATGAAGTTGTATGATCTTACTGGTGAAGAACAGTAATCAAGGACAAGAAGAAAGAACAGGCAAATTATTCTTCTGGGCTGAGATACCTAATAAACTACAGAGGAAAGCTTGACTGCCCCTTGCTATAAAAGAGCTCTCTTCCTGCTCCCATAGGATATATATAGCCCCTTCAGCTGAACAGAACACTTCTCCCTTACTTGCATACTCAAGTCATTGTTTTGCAGAAAGGACAGGGCCATGTGAGCTATAAATAACCCATAATTATTAATCAATGTAGAGTTCATTTAAAGCATCATTTACAGTCTAACATCCTATCTAGCATGGTAGTACTAGTACATGTTGACTAGCAAAATTGTCTTGCTCACAATTAGGCAACGTTCAGGAAAAGTTTATACACAAATGTTTTACAATCAGTGACTGCTTGGGTAAGAGCTAATAACAATGTTTCAGAACAAGATTAATACTCAGTGGTTAAAAGAAGATTAAATAAGGCCAGAACTTTCATTATTAAATATATGGGGCAATATACACTGCTAATATTGAGCGACAACTTTAAGACTAAATAATGAAGTCAGGCATTCACTGATGCACTACATTTTTTCTAGTAACATCCGGCACGATGAATACACCTACACTCAGACACAAAGAAGCTTTAACTTATTAAGATTACCGTAGACTTGTACTGCAGTATTAACACTTAGTAGTTCTTATTGTTCTGATTATGGTTCAGTATGTAAATGCAAAGAAAATGGGTTAGGGAATGACCAGATGATATAGTGGGCAAGTGCCCAAGGGCAAGGTTGTACCATACTAGAGATCTCTGAGGTAGTTCCAAGTAAGATGATACATTGAGACAGCACAATACAATGCCATGAAGAAATATTAACTTAGCTCCTGGGAGCAGTTCTGTCCACTTTATCTGTCTTAATTAGTGGGCCTAATTAACTTCAACAAAATAGTGCCATTTGGTATGGCTACAGTGCTTTTTAGGCAAGCCTGGGGATCTCTGTGTTGCGTGTGATAGGTACTCAACTAGATTCTCATACTCACAAAGCTCAGCCCTGCAGTACATAGAGTGTGTAGCTGCTGTTATCAACAGCATTGTCTGTTATGCTGACCAAAGAACATTTCTAACTCCTCTCTTCCTCCAACTGTGTCACATTCAATCTTATTGATTATCTGCCAAAGGAAAGTTTATTATTCACCCCAACTGTAATCTCCTTGCCTTTGCCTTTACAGTGTCTCCGAATCCCCCATGAGACTACCTATGACTCTCTATTCCTCAGGTCTCTGGAAAAATGAGGATGGAATAGATCTGTTGAAATGTGTTGAAATGCAGAATGAGATTCACCAAAATGAAAAGGTTTCATATTTTGATACCAATGAAACCCTGCATTTTGGTGGATTTTCCCTTCCATAATCTCAGCCCCACCTTCCCAAATCTGCTCTGTAGTCTCCCTCTAAGCCAAGGCTATATTCTGTCTTAAGGGGAACTTTGTAAATTGTAAAGCTGGAGTAAATATAGACTTGAAATGTGCCACTGAATGGTGTGACCTTTCTCTGGGCAGCATTAGCCTTTTTGTTTTTTTTTTCTATGCTGTGTCTGTGCTCAGCGTCAACTCATGGACCTGCCTCTTCTCTTTCAAATCACTTTATCAGCTTCTCTCATGAAAGAGGAATCTGTCAGAGAAACAGGAAGATGATGTCTGCTTAGGCATTGAGGACAACAGCAAATTTAAAAAGCAAACTTATGTTAAATGCATAAAATGGTGTAATGACTTTCTTGTTCTCCTATTTTTATAAGGCCTGTCACTTCAGAATCTTAGCTTTGCAGGATTGTCTATTGCTATATTTACACAGCAGCTAATTCATTGCTGGCCTGATCCTGGTCTTGACTTCTGGCCACTACCAGAATTAGATTATCATAATAACAGCAATTAGAACGTTCTCTTTCTAACAGACTGGATAGCTTTGGACATTTGATCTGACCTATTCAAAAGTGAGAGATACGAAAGATCTGAAAAAGACATTTCTGAGGATGTAGAATAAAAAAGATACTTTTGTAATTGCACGTCTAATTTTAGCTCATTACTCTCTCATCATCTTTTAACCTTTGCATCTTCATACTTGGAAAGGAAAAGATTTCTTACCATATGAAGTAACAAATCACTTGCACTGCTAGTGAAATTCTCTCTCTGTTCTTATTTGTTTGTACCATATACAGAATAATTTGAGGACCAGACAGTACAAAAATTTTAACATCCTATAAGCTCAGATGTGCTCGTGTAAACTAAATGCCAAACAACAGTTTATAATGTACCACACACAAATCACTCTTGCTTCATGAATAACCTGTAAAGAAGAAGAAAAAAAAAAAAAGTGCCAAATCTAATGAAGTCAGTTCTTGAAAAGAAACATGTGATACCTTCTCCATGCAAAATATATACATGAAAGGAATCCCAAGCTCTTTAGATCAGAAAAAAAATTAGAACTGGTGTGGACTTAATTTGTTAAAGTTTGCATAAAACTTTTGATACTCTGCAAAGGCTAAACATTGTTATTAATTTAAAATGGAAGAAAATCTAGAATGAAATTATGAACTCAATACCAGATTTTAGTACAGTTTTGTTTGCAAGGCATGTCAGCTTGGCACAGTGTAGCCCTGATCTCAGCAGCGGCGGAGACTTGACCTGTGGTTTGGGATGTCCTTTCCTCCCTCACCCCAAAAGCGAGATGTTTCCCCCGACAGCAGCCATCTACCCTGTCACATGCAAATACGCTGCCTTGGTATTCATAGAGACACGCAGCCGCTGTACTCTTCTCTAGCAAAAGGCCACTGCTGCGGAAGCTGCTGTTCCCTCTATCTTCTCCATGTCACAACAGCAGCCTCCTAGCTAGACTGTTCTGGGCAAGAATCAAGGGAGAAGATGAGGCAGAGGTGTGCAATGAGTGCTGGTGCCTGGCTCACAGTGCCTAATGGCTCCTGTTACAAAGGAGGTAGGCAGCACTGCTGAAGAGCAGCAATTCTCCCCAGCAGCAGCTCCATATATCCCCTGAGCAGATACAGGAGGCATTCAGCTGTACAGCGAGAGGACATAGCCTAAACAGCCATTCTGATCGGCTCTCAGGAAAAAGGGAAAAAGGAATGTGAACTGGATGTTCCAGTATTGGTCTTCTGTTAGAAAACGGAGTTATGACATACTCATTTCCTGAATTTAAGCTGATGGGAGTGGCTGGATAAATTCAGGAACATATAAGGTGGGAAAAACCAGACGCAGGATCTTAGATAAGCTAATTTAATCTTTTATCAGATCAGCAATCCTTTTGCAAACAGTGTTGGACTATTTCATTGCTTCTTGATTGGATGCAGAAAGGAATCAACTTTGTAACACAAAAGATGCTGCTTCAGGAGATTAATACTAAATTGAATCAGGCAAAGATTGCAATCGCAGCCCTGGACACTACATGTGAACAGATGGTAGCCTATGTTAATAACTTGGAAGACGAGACTGGCATAGCAGAATGCAATGCATTTTAATGAACCCCATTAAAACCATGAGGATCAACTGTGACCGTATTTAGGGGCTTGCTCCTAATCTTGTAGAATTTGAAGCAAAAAGTTTTATTGCCATTGAAGAATCAAACTCAGTTTGTACAATATCCATGGAAAGAATTAATGATTTAAAAACCAGCAAAGCTGGAGAGAGAAACAGCAATGCTGATCTATATTTTGTGACTAGATTTATTGAGGTTCCTGTTTAGGAATGAAACCATAGAAGATGAAATTTTGTATATTTATAATAATTTATAATAAATTTCAATTTCCTTTAATTATTATTTATATACAGGAAGTATTTTGCGACTGATTCTGGGAATGACTTAGAATTTCTAATGACAAAAATGGCATTTACTCTCCTCAGAAAGACAGTATCCACAGCAACACAGAGATGAGACCAAAACCAGGTACTGGTTTGGAATAGATGTAGAAAGTCAAGTGCCTCCTAATGAGTCCTCTATATCTTTCTCTGCAGAATTAGGATAGTAGCATTAGTATTTGTTTTAAAGTTCTGATCCAGCCCAACTGTCCACACTTCATCTATTGTATAATTAACTCCTCCTCAAGAGCTTCCTGTTCTATTCTTTACAAACAAGAAACAAACCCTGGCTTGATCTGAAGCTGTCTTTTGAGCGATCAGTATGCTCTACTTAGCAAATAGAGTGAATTTTGTGAATTATCTTGTTGCAGTACAGAATGTTTATAGTTCAATGGCTAAAAGACTACAAGCACTGGGATGCTTAGGGATGGCTGCATGCAGAGTGTAACTATAGATTCAAAGTTATGAAAGCATGACAATATAATGGCTATCAGAATTTCTTATTAATCTGTGCTAGCTATCTAAAAGTGCAATCACAATGCTGAGTTGCTGAACAAGCCATCTTCTAATACCTGTTCCTGATTTACAGCCTCTCCAAATATAAGGTTGTTCTCACTGATGTAACCAGGAATATGTCCTAACCCAAAATAGTGGCTTTCATTTGGTCTTCATGCTTCTCAGCTCTGACTTCACTGATCACTCTCAAAGGGTGATCTCCTGCCTGACATTAGCTTTCTCAAACTTGCACTTTTGATTCACTCTGACATGACTATAGAACATCACCTTCAAATATTAGTTTGAACATCTCTTCTCGTACCCTCATCTTAGATTTGATTTCTTATGTCTTCTGTTGTCATTCTACATATAATCACTGCTCCTGTACTTCCTTCCTTCCCGTCTTTTTCTTCTGCTGTGTTTAGTGTGCAAATTCCACATTCAAATAATATAATTAACAAAATAAAGTAACACAACAGCAGATGAACAAAATAATTCTTCCATTAATAGTCATTCTAGTCACTCATCTTTTCTCTCTTTTTCTTTTTCATCATAAAAATCTACAGTATGATCGAAGTACCACCACACTGATATTATCACATTAGACATTCTGGAGCAAATAATATAGACATTAATCTTCAAGTATTTTTTTCTTTTACCCTTTATCTCTGTTGAATTGCATTGTTTAAATCCAACCTCATACTTATTTTCACCACTGGCAGACTTGCTCTGTAGTTAATAGCAGGCTTGACTGAAGACAATGTGAGTTTTGCTTACCTAAAAATCACAATTAGCTATTTCTGCTACTGTGGAAGTAAAAAAAAAAAAAATGGCTAGCATTATAAATCCTTTCTTTCTCTGAATAACAGTTTTTTATAAAAGGATGAGAAAAATTGTATTTTGTTTTTAAAAAACAGTGCTCTGTATTATAATTCCTTTCACATCATGTTGGGGTTGACCATGAGATTATAAACTGCACTGACTGCTTTAAAATTGGTTTCTGATTTTTTTTTTTAACTTTTTTTTAAAAATTTTTTTCTTTCTAGAGAGAAACTCTGTAAAGATTGTATACAAGACCAACAGAATGCATTTTATTACATATCTTACAATGCAAAAAACTAGTTATCTGATCAAATTCATATTTGATCCACTTAGTTTCCAATTCATCTTAGCTATACTCTTGATGTCCAATGGAAACTAAAATCCTCTTGCATTTCTCTCACATTTTAAACCTGAAATCTGTTTAATACGTAAAGAAAATCAGTGAAGTTCAGCTAATGCCATCATTTTTTATTCTGCAAAAATAAATACTAGTTAGGGAGAGTTTGATGAACTTATTTTCAAGTCTCCTGATTTTAATAATGATCTAAGTATGTGCGCTGGCAATATTTCTATCATTAATTAATGCTATTTCCTTAATTCCTTCTCTTCAGTATTTCATGCAGGTGTTTTTACTTGGTTTTCTACAATAACCATATTTCAATGAGTGGGTTTGAAACCATTAGTTGGAGATTATCTCCAACTCCAGAGAAAAGTAGTATATTCTACCTATGGTTAAACACAGTAGTATCTTAAAGAATAAAACGAAACTGCGTTTGACTTTGTTGGAACTAGAATGAATACAACCTGCCTTTTGAACACAAAAAGGTTTAATTATCTGTGTGTGTTTTCTCCATAACTTCATTCTGTAAACGTTTCTTATGGGCAAGTTAGCAAATTTCAGCTAGTAAGAAAAAATGGAATGCCTATAATGCTCTCCAGCAAGCATATCTGTGGTTCTTTGGACATTGATGATTTTGTCAGATTTAGGTAATAAGTTCTTTTGTCTCCTTCCACAGATAACTTCATATAGTCACAGTGCAACGAATGCTCTTCCTTTACAACACTTCTTTTTCACTAACCTATGAAACTTCTTATAAAAGTATGCCAGAAAGCTCTTACAACCCACAGAAATCTGATGCCAGGTGTCATTTGCAGTGGAAATCAGTCTTGGCAAACTCTCTAGTGTAATTAATAGTTTGTTCTAATTACCTTCCAGAGCATATTTCATGTCCTGGGCAAACAGGGTCCACATGATTTCAGCACTGATTTTTCCCATGTTCAGCTCTTGAGGGAACCTGCAATCAATCACATCACATCAGTTCACCTGCTGCTAGAAATTATGCTTGCAGCTGCACAGCAGAAAGGCAAGTATTTCCACAAAATAATTCCCCTGGTATGCACTTACTGTATTTTGTGTTTTGTACGATTATATGAACCATCCAATCTTCAAATAAAAACTTCCCTTCGTCTAATGTCAGGGGCCTAAGTAATTAGTAGCATGTTGCACAAATTCCCTCACATGACATTTTAAATCAAGAAACGTCCATCTATCTTGCAGATAACTCCTCAACTTTAGATAAATCAGATGGCTTATGAAAAACCTGAAACAGTTGGCTGTTTGTTTAGCACCTACAGGTTTTCCTTAATTCCCTTATTACACTGGAAAATACTGAAGCTGCCTGTGAAGCTATATTGGTTTATACGGGTTGAATCCAATTCACTGAAGACTTTCACCCTGAAGCATGGGTAAAACAGTAAAGAATATGAAAAGTAGAAAAATGCATACTTTTGATTCAAAATTTTAGTTTTGGCCTTATGCTTCATGTCATCTTAGAAAACAGTCCTTCTTAGATATTTTTTGGTGTTATCAAATAAATATTTCCCCACAACTTTTTCATAGATCCCAGCTGCTTCCTATTCTATGTAAAAGAAAAGCTTTAATCTTTCAGTTGCCATCTTCACTGTTAGCTACTAGCAAAAGCTAACATTTTAGTGACAGACACTGTATCTTTCATATCATATTTAAAAGGAGAACTATTTGTCTATGTTGGGGTTTTTTTGTTTTGTTTTGTTTTTTTTTTTTTTTTAAAAAAAGGCTGTCCTTACAGCAGGTGTGGGACTGACATTCACACGAGCAGTTCTCAGGGCACAGAAGCAGACCAAAGCAGGTCATGCAGCTAAAGAGCAGAAAGTACTGCACAGAACCTCTGAGTGGTAAACCAGTTGTTTATACTACAGTGGTCCAGTGAGAGCCATACAAATACACTAGCAGCTCACCATGAATACATAAAATCATGAAAGACCCATATTTATGAGGAAACAGAGTTGTGTGGCTTTTGTCTTGAGTTTATTACACCACTTTACACTTGAAGAGAATTTGTTCCAAAGTATTTTGACCTCTTATTGAAGCACTAATCAAATTCAGAAAATATTCTGTAATAATTTTTGTAGAAATGTAAAAATTTTTAAAGTTCTTATTGCCAAAGAAAGAATGAGAATGATGTGCAACTTTAAGGTAGTAGCAATATGATTTAAGTAATGTATTCTTTCCAGGGATGTGTTTGACCCTGATCATATCTGCAAAGAAAAACTACTTTAACAGCTCATTAGCTCTGCCACTTTACTATGAAGCAATTGCTAGCTCAGATCACTGATACGCTTCTTTATGCTAATGGCTGCTCAATTATAGAACTTTGTATTAATTCTGTTAGCACAAAATTAATTGTTCAAAAGCCCAAATGTATTTAAACTGTCTTAATTTCTTTACCTCCAGTCCAGTCTGACTGCTCTCTTAGCACCAGACTTGAACTTTGACAATGTTGCTCTGAGGAAATATTTAAAAGTTGATTTAATATTGACACTGTGCTTTGTCCATAATGCAAGGCTGGGTCTGATAAAAATGCATTTGTTTGATTAGTGGTGTATATATATGTGTATACATTTTAACTTTTGAAAACACATGCACACACTAACTGCAATTATCTTTTCACTATGTTGCTTAAATTACTGTAATTCGACACAGTGTCCTCAATTAATCCCACCTGACTTCAGTTAGGTACCTAAAGTTCACACCCAGAGATGTCAACTTCTGTGTCCCTGAGAACTATAAGCTTAATGCGTAATCATCAACGAGACATACCAATGAAATCCTTCTAACCAATGCCTAGGGTATGGATGGTCGCAATTTTATCATTACATGGATACATTTTTGCGTACAGCCCTGCAGGATTGACTGCCATTCCCATACATCCTGTTTCATTTTATCCAACACAGTGACCTCTTAGCAGGAGACACTATGGCAAAAATGATCATACAACAGAAAATGCATTGTGTTTTAGGACAAAACTACTACTTTTCACATGTAATTAATCTGCTTCATGGCAACTATGATACCTGTAGGTGTATTCATCAGAGATTCGAATAATAGATTTTTAATTTGTCCAAAGTAGGCTAGTAATGTAATGTGGACAGTTAACCTAATCAATGTTTTCAGCCAGTGAAATTGATTTAACATGCTAAAGAACTAGTACCTAATATGCCTGTAGATCTCATTGTGCTGTGATATTAACCATAAAATACACTTCTCCAAGCATTCACATGCTTGGAAATGACATCACATAGCTTGCCAGGGTTCAGCTAAACCTTATTTCCTGAAAGTTTCCTCCAGTTTAATAGTTTGACTTCCAAATAATTTAATCCCAATTCAGAAAGTAAACCTACTTGCTTAGCACATTATAACTACAGAAATCTGGCTTCAGCACTACCCCAGCCCCTTCTCCACACAATGATGCCGTTGCTTTTCCACTTTTTTGCATTTATGAACAATACTCATATCAGAGCTGGTAGTAAGTGGAGTCCCATAAGCAAAGTAAATTTCTAGTTTTCAACACTGCCTTTGCAAGCTTGATTATTTGCTACTGCAGCTTCACCCAGCTCAGACAGGCATGCACAACAGAAACTGTGACAAGTAGTTTTCGCACATTAGAAATAACCATTTCACATCTGATTCCTGGCTTTCTTTTATCCTGTCATTCATATGAACTGTGTTGACACAAGAAAATAAGCTCTATGCTATTACTCTGCTCTGCATTCTTTATCCTGTTCACTGACGTACAACAATTTGAGACAGTACAACATCTTGTCTCACAAAACTAATTAGCCACAAGCTGCTTATTAAAAAAGTTTACTACTTATAAACATATTTCAGAAATAAATAGCTGTTACCTACCATTGTTAAAATTCCTTTCATATACATACTAACTATAATGGCTGAAAACTGAATTGCATGGAGACATTAAAGCTGTATGGTGTAGACAACTTGATTTTAAATTTTTCCAGTATTATTAGTTTACAGAGGATTGAACAGAGATTATCAGAGTATAATTGACATAGTGCTCCTGCATTAATTACTTTTTCTTAAATGGAATATAAGATCTAAATAATTTTTAATTTTTCAACCAATTTCTGCATTTGCTAACATCAAAATTCTGGGATTAGACTTTTCCCCTTGGTATATATTTATGTTTATATAAGTAATATTTATGTGTAATTTCAGTTAGCTATTCTTTTAATGAATATCATATAAAGTATACAGGATTGACAGAATACATCATGCATTCAAAAGATTTGCTCTGAATGTCAACAAAAAGGAAATAAAGCTAAGACCTGCGTCAACAAGTATCATAGAACTGTGATGGAGTAAAATTTTGTCCTTAACTAGAAAGGCTATATTATTATGGCTACTATTTCAACCATTAGCTGGCCAGGATAGCAATGATGACTGTGATACATTCTTTCTCTAGGCATCCAGTACTGACCACACGGACGGCAGATTGGACATTGTTTTGAGATAGTGCAACTATTTTTATAGAATTTTTGAACAATTTAAGCTGGAATGGACATCTGAAGGTCATCTAGCTCAAAGCAGAGAGAACCCCAAAGTTATGTCAGGTTGCTCAGGGCCTGTAGAGCTGAATTCTAACTACCTCCAAACATTAAAATGACACAACCTTTCTGGGCAACATATTTGAGTGTTTGACCCCTCTCACTGTGGAATCTGGATTTGCTCCTGTATAGCTAATATGAGTTTCCCTACCTGAAAATTGTGCTCGTGCCTTTTACGGTGCACTTATGGAAGTGGTTTGGCTCTGTCTTTTCCTTATAACATCTCATTAGGAAGTTGAAGAATGCAATCAGCACTACCCTTAGCTGTGCTTTCCTCAGGCTGTACAAACTGCTCCCTCAGCTTCTCCTCACGCATCACATGTTCCATCCCCCTAATATTCTTGGTTGTCCTCCACTGTAGTTCTCCAGTTTGACAATGCCTGTCTTGCACTGGGGAATCAAAGCTGGAAACAACCACCCAAATGCAGTGTCATGGGTTCTGACCAGACGGAAGCAATCACTTCCTTCAACCTGTGGGCTGCAGTCTTCCTAATGCAGCCCAATATGTTATGCAAAATACAACTCACTCACTGCACTAGCAGCTTTATTCATGAAGGTAGCAGGATTTGGTCTCTTCTTAAGGTCCTTAAATTGCTAAAATAGTAGCTGAACTTTTCATAGTACCATGTTTTGATTAACATTCCTCCATTCGTTGCATGAAATTTGTTTTAGTAACAAATGTCATGGTTTATGAGCACTCCTTTATCAAAGCCTGAAAAGAGGCAATTAAAAACACCCCTGGAATTAAAAAAAGAATCTTTGAGATTTCCATAGATTAAAAAAATAAATTGAAATCCAAATGACGTCCTAATTTCTTATTCAAATCAATCACTTATGTATTTTAAATATAAACCCAAGAGAAATCCATTGGAATACGCATTTTAAAAGATGTCAAATTATCCACAAAAGTCCACATTATCTACTTCATTTCCACTTGACAGAGTTCTTATGTAAGTATGGGCATACTAAAATAGATCTCAAAAAAATAAATTAAAGCATTGTAGAACTTCAAATAGACAAAATTTTTATGTACTTCGTTAAACGTAGCACATCAGAAATGGAAGCTTCCTTCCACACTTCTCCCAAATGGGTCAGAAGTGAGGCTCTCCATTCAGTTAAGACGCACAGTATCTATCAGTGAAGCTGGTTCAGCTTCACTAATTGTAGCAGAGGTGGCACCTTTCAAGCGGCCAATGTTTTAGATATTTCTTATACAACATCCCAGACCTTGTGTTGATGGGCATGGAACAAAAGTCCATTGACCTCCATGCTGCTGATAATGCAAGATATCTTGCTCTTTCAGCTACATTACTGTTACTACTTAGGGTGCAAGCCAATGATAGTAAATCTCATTAGACACCTCATTAGATGGTCTGCATCTTCTGCACTGTGTCATACAGATAATGACTTTGCAGATCTCATTTAGAGGAGCAGCGTTACTGATTCCAACACAGGTATGATGAGGGCAGGGTGACTTAGACTGTGCTTGAAATCTAATGTTAAACATACATCAGCATGTCTATGGTAAGTATAAATGTCAACACAAATCAGTCCTACAAAAGCAAGTAGAGAAAACAACTGTAAAATGAAAAACTTGAAAGGAATGTTCCATTTAACTCCACCAGCAGGACTGTTAGTGTGAACAATGTAGGAAATGTCTGTATTATTTCAATGAATATTATGTTCATTTTTGTTGATTTGATTGTTATGAAGGAATCTGTCATACAGTGACAAGCTGGTTAATGCCTGCAGGACTTTTTTTCCAGTTTTTATTCTTCTAGGAAAGAATCAAGAATGCTTCTAGCGGCTTACCATCTGCCAGGAGTTACTGGACGACACAGGCAATTTTCACAGCATGCTACTAGTCTCTGGTACTTGCTGGGTGGTTTGTACCTTATCTAAAGGATGTGCTAAAAATTGTGTCATGTCTACATCACAATTTATACTAATATATCTGTTTTTAATGTCACTAACTTTTACTATGTATTTTAAACAATCTACTCCATTGTCATAATACAATTTGTGCATTCGATTAAGAATATAAGGGCACGTGCACAACTTGAGACTGCAGAATACTGATAAAGACTTTACGTATATATGCGAGTCTTTTTTTCCTGTGGGGATATGTAATTGGTATGGCTACGGTATGCACCACTCCTGCCACAATTTTCCTCAGAGATAGTTTTACACATGAGTAGTCACATTTACTTTAATTTGGTTACTCATATTTCTAAGAGTACTCATGTAATAATAATACATAATTTATTATTTGCAGTACAGTAGCACTTACAGGCTTCTGGTAGGTTTAAGAAATTACTATGCAGGAACTTTAAAATATGTAACAAGACAATATCACTGATCTTCAAAACTCACAGTTTAAAAAGACAAGACACAGAATGGGGAAGAAAAAGTAGAAATTACTTGCTTAATATCCTATGACAGGTGAATGTCAGTCAGCAAAAGAACTTAAGCTTTTGAATCTTCCTTCTGTGCCCTCCTCCCAACCAAGACAGGATTCTAGTTTGCTTTAATATACATGTATATATATAAATATATATACACATACTATATATACACACACTATTATATATACTAATATATATTATATTATATACACATAATATTATACATATATACCCAAATACTATTATTATAATATATAAACATACTATCACAGAGTCATGGTGGGATGGCTCCTGTGACTGGAGCATTAGAATGGAAGGATACAGGCTCTTTCGGA
>JANHGO010000069.1:62139203-62211877 GCA_024606505.1 Aquila spilogaster
TGGGGTAAGAGGAATGCAAATGTTAGAAATGATAGCTACTTAACCACAGCTTGGAGATAGGCCTGAAAACAAATGGAGGGGTTATATGATCTCAGGCATTCATAAAAATTTCTCCAATGTCAATGCCTTAAATTGCATTCCAACTAGCTGAAGGTCATATTATTAATAGTAATCTTTATTGTGCAAGAGCCCACAAAGGAGAAGGCTCTTTTGCAGATGAGATGTAAACAAAGAGCAATTGAGAGCCTCTGCCCCAAAGTTCCTACAAACTAGACCTAAGCAAACAAGGCAAAACAAAGGGTTGCTGCAGTGACACAAAATGGCATTTTAGTCCCACATCTGGTTTTGTTTGTTTGGGACTTGGAGGGGGGAGGGGGTGCAGTTTGCAAGTATACAGAATGGGAAACCAACCAGACAGTGAGACCACAGCAGTAGTGTGAGGAATAATCCATGACAAAATCAAAGTTTAAAAACTTACCTGAATATTTATTGTTTCTGCAGTTGTGCCAATGACCAGAGCTCCTGGCATATATATGCAAACGTTTTATATAGCTATTGCCCCTTGCCCAGTGTGCAGGATGCTTGGCATGTGGCACAAAGCATGACAGAGAGCCTCAGTCTAACTAACTCAGCTTGACCTTGCTGCTCCCAGCTTTGCATCTTGAGCTCCTCCAGCCGGAAACTTCCATTCAGTACCCTCACTCCCGCATTGTGCTGTGATGCTGGTGTATCCCTTCCTCTGTGTGCACTTATATGTGCATTTGAACGCAAAATGGAAGAAATACAAGGTGTGCTTTTTAAGATCAGGTGACTTTGAATTCAAAGGTATGGTAGTAAAAATTTACCAGGCTGGATTTACATTGGCTCCATGTGCACAAGAGCACCTTTTGCTGCTTACGTGGGACCTCGATTGTGGTAAAAGAACATATCTGTGTTGAAGCTTTACTTCTTACTGTGTTCTACTATTAATGGTTGGAGTCTGTGATCCCTCTTTCTTCAAGGCAAGTTGCTGGTTATTTATCTTGGTATTTTCTTGGAAGTAGAAAACAACTTTAAAAAAATCTTAGAATATTTTAAAGAAGTCCTTAAAACTTTAGAATTAAAAAAGGAAAGAAGAACATGAATTCAGTTGATCTGGGATAATTTTTTTGACAGTCCTTTCAGCTAGCTAGGTAGCTACCTATGTGAGAACACCTATGTAAGTCCTAGACACTAAGGGTAGAAGGAAGGAGAATGTTGTTTACAACTATGTTAACTCACACCCCGTAAGTTAAGATTCTGGCATCTCTGTATTTCACACCAACCCCGTACCAGCCTTTTCCCTTTAGATACTGGCCCAATGAAAATGCTGGAATATCAGTCTAAAGATACTGGCTCCAGATTCAGTTGAGTTAGAGAGCTGTAGGATTTGAGTGTCAGCTGATTTTTAAAACAGGATTCTTGGAGCTTACTAATGGAGTGACATCGAAAGTCTCTTATGTGAATTACTGATTCTGTTCCATGAGCATAGGTACAGCTATATAAGCTGCACCAGGATGAGGGATGGAGTGCTCTTTCTCCACTGAAGAACTACTTCATTGCATTCTTCTCTACATGCTTCCAAGAAGATGGAAGAGTTAGAAAAAACGTGAAATATTCTGTTGAGTCCAAGGTTTCCACAAATCTCTGTAATGCTTTCAGTTGCTGTTATTGTGAAAACAAAACAAAAGCCAAAGTCCAAGAGGCATTTCCAAAAAGACTAACTACCAACATTTATAAATAATATGCAGACCAGGACAGTCTGGGTGTTTGTAAGAATGTGTTAAAGAATAAACAGAAAGGTCCAATGATGCATTGTGTTCATAAGTATGTAACACATGCCCTTCTCTAACACTCTGGGGAAAAAAAAAAAGTCATATTTCTTCAAGGCTGCATGAGCTTAGCTTCATCTGTGAGGTGCCAGAATGTTAAATGTGACATTCAGTAAACCACCTAGGAAAAGCTAAACAGTGCTAATCAAGCCATTCTTTTTTTTTTTGAGTTACGTGCTGCAGTAGGAGAATAAAAGATATAATTAATAACTCCAGCTGAGAAAGTGAAAACAGGAGCTAAGGCAAACATCTGGTCTTTGTTTCATGAAATATTTACCATGAAATAAAAACTTTTTTCCACTCTTGTGAAACGTGCAAAATGTCCTGAGTTGTAAGCCTCAACACAAACATAATTTTACATCTGCAAAGAAAAATGAGATGCTCATGTACGTGCACCTGAACATGCATGTGAAATTAAATGCACAGATGTATGAGTGCCTGTCTCTCTTTCTCTCTGAGTTTGTCCTACTCTAAACTCTGAAGTGATATCAGTTTTTGAGATTCTGACAACCTGTTTGTTAATTCATAGTGCATCAACTCTCAAGAACTACAATGGTAGAATGTGCAGCAAAACATGTGGCAAACCATTTTAGCTGCCTTGTGGTTAGTGTTTACTTTTCTTTCTTGGTCTGTCCAGCCGTTAGTACGTTGGCCTTATGCTGTATTGGGTATGTTCCTTCACAGAACTTTCTTATAAAACAGGAATGTACTGGCCCCTTTTTATAGATGGGGATCTGTGATAACACTAAAATGAAATAGCTTGTCAAAGGTCACAGAGGAAATCTTAGATGAGAGAAGGATGAAACACAATTTAGGATTCTGACACATGATTTGTGGGTCATTAAAACCCTAATGAAAGATGTATAAGGTGAGTTACATAGTCTTACAGATAGAACAGGATGATATGATACCTGTACAGTGCCAGTGTTGACTGGTCACAACCAGTTGTGTGGTCACAACTCAGCCAATGGTGTCAGCTCTAACTTGAGCATTCATTATCCTTTCCTCTCTTTGCTGTTGCCATGGGGAGTCTTGCCCCTTAAATGATTTAGGAATGTAAAATCATGCTCTTCTAGACAGTACTTCTAAAATTTGTAGCTCTCATATTTGAAATTACTGCTGAGGATTGTCAGAATACAGTCCTCACTCTAGCCTACAACTGTATGTCTTCTAATGAAATCCTGTGGTCAGCAGAGCTCTGCAAGTTACAGAAATGCTGAGTATGCCTTTCTTATATCTCAGTTTGTTTTGAAAGCTGTATATATGTTTGTCACAGTTGCACAGCAGGGAAGAATGTGTTGATGCTCCCTGTATGAACATCTCTGTATAAACTTATATGAAGAAGTGTAGCACTTCCACTTTAGTTTGAGCTTTGCCTATCTGGGAAACTGTGGAGTGTGACAGGGAAAACAACATCTAAGACAGGGACATTGGAAAGAAGGAAGTCCAATAGTGTCTGCGTTCTTGCAACCACCTGTTGAACACCTTACAGAAATTACAAGATCTGTCTTATAATTCCATCTCAGGACGGAAGATGGACTCAAGACTGCTGTCAAATTAATGAAAAAAAAAAACTTCTGTATTTTAATAAGGGAAATGTGGAATATATTTCAGTGGTATATATTAAAAATTCATTGATTTGAGAACCCTAAACATGGCCATGGTTTGGGTTCCCATCTGTATAGTCCAACTGCAAACTATGGATGAGATGCATCAAGAAGAAAAGAATGAGTATCCAAAGTGCAAAAGCACTGTCATCGTCATTAAAACCTGTGTGGGGGTAATCTCTTGAAAGAATCTTAACTAAATACTTGAAAGAGTGCAAAAAGCATACTGAATTGATCAGAGGAGTCAAGAAACTTCAGCAGTAGCAAGGTTTTTCAATTTGTTGTGGTTTTCAAGATCATTTTATTCCAGAACAGGATAAAAACAAAAGTATCAGCAATTCTATTTAGATCTCTAAAAGCAATATTATTAAGAAAAGCCAAAAAAAAAAAAATGTTACTTTGGTTGTTGGTTGTTTTCTGTAGGTTTTTTTTTGGTTTTCTGTATTATAGAAAATAACAATAAAAATTATTTCCAATTGAGAAAAATTAAACGTGTCACACTGAACAGGTTCAAAGGGAACACTGCGACCTTAGCAGATGCTTCAAAAAACACTTTTTTGTTTTGAAAGAAATCTTTCTCAAAGACAAAACATACAGTTTTAGGTGACCCTATGATCCCAAATAGAAAGATATTTTTTTGAGATTTTTCCAACCAGTTCTACTTTACGTTTCAGAGAAAGATAAGTCAGTTAGAATGCTTGTTTTTCAATAAAATCTTTGATGTAGCAAAATCAGGTATTGCTTTTGTACTTGTGCTCCTTGATTGACTTGTTATACTAATATTCAATTTTTGAAGAACAATCCAGATACTTGATGAGCGTAATTTCTACAAATATTCATGGTCTTGAAAAATAGTCTATGTTCTCTAATTGCCAGATGGAAAGTTATCAGAGGTAGAGATCAGCCTCAAAACCTGCAGTACCAGATAATTCATGAATGAAAATGATCCACAAAGAGTTTAGTTTAAAGTAAAAGTGATTCAGGAGAGTAAGTCAGACAGAAAGAGATTCATAATCAAATCATAAATTCTACATCACTCATTAGTTACACTGTTCATTCTTCAGTGATAAAGAAGAAGAAAAGCAGAATGTACTCAGTTTTGATTTGGTTTATGCAAGTTTTGTATTCGACTCAAATAGTTATCCTCAAATAGATTTGTTCATGTGCTTATTTCATGTTGTTATTCCTACTCTGGATGAAATAGAATGATTTACTTTGCTTGTCAGGACTCCCAGATAACACCCAGAAAACAGTATCAGTTGCCATACTTATTTTTCATAATTATATTTCTCAGTGGATGGAAAGAATTATATGATATTTAAGAAAAAAAAGCCTTAATTTTAGCTTTGCAGAACTATTTCTGATAAGAGGAGGTCAGATTGACTTGAGTAAATCAGTGATTCTTGTCCTTCCCTTGACTCCAGCATTCAAGGAGTTGCCCATGACACAGAACTGTGTGCCATTACTTGGGTAGGCATGGATGGGCTGAAATAATGCAGGGAAGGCCAACCTCTCCACATTTCTAGCTCACCCAGGGTGCTGTAAAAAGTCCTTTCTCTAAACACACAGCTGCAGGCATGAGCTATGCAATACATCTGGCAAAAAAAGGAGCTGGTCAATAGCCAGATGAACATGAGACAGCAGGGTGTCCATAAGTCACTAGGGAAGTGACTGTCCCTCTCTACTCGGCACTGGTGAAGTCACATATCATGTCCGGCACTGATATTTGGACCTCTCGCTAAACAAAGGATTTGGAGTTGCTTGTGCATGTGCAGAGAAAAACAATGAAGGTAGTGGAGAGACTAGAAAACAAGATGCATGAGGTAACTGAGGTAACTGGGACTATTTAGTCTGGAGGATGCTGAGGGGAGACCTCATCACTCTCTACAACTACCTGAAAGGAGGCAGCAGTGAAGTGGATGTCAGTCTCACAGGTGACAAGTGATAGGTATCCCTGGAGGCATGTATGAAATATGTGGTGCAGCAGTAAGGTACACAGATTAGTGATGGGAATTGATAGTGTCAAGTAGGTGAACAGACTTGATGATCTTAAGGGTCTCTACCAACCTAAATTATGCTATCATTCTATGATACTACATAGATTTCAGGGTTGTGCTGATGAGTAAATCCATGATCCTTGAGAAGACCAGATGAGCTGTGCTACAAAGGCACGTTCTTCAAACAACGTGGAAGAATCAGCAAAAGTCTGAATTCAATTTACTTTCCCTACCTTGACTTCACCGAGGCGTTTGACACCGTCTCTCACAACATCCTTGTTATGAAACATAGAAAGTGTGGAATAAATGAGTTGATGATGAGGTGGATTGACAACTGGCTGACTCGCAGAGCTCAAAGGGTTGTCAACAGCAGCACAGAGTCTGGTTGGAGGCTAGGTTGAACTAGTGGTATTTCCTAGAGATCGGTGCTGTGTCTGGTCTTGTTCAAGATTAACAACCCGGACGAAGGGATAGAGTTCACCCTCAGCAACTTTGTTGATGATACAAAGCTGGGAGGAGTGACTGACGCACCAGAAGGCTGTGCTACCATTCAACGAGATCTGGACAGGCTGGAAAGTTGGGCAGGGAGGAACCTGATGAGGTTTAACATGAGCAAGTGTAGAGTCTTGCACTTGGGGAGGAATAACCACGTGCATCAGTACAGGTTAGGGGATGACCTACTGGAGAGGAGTCTAGTCAAAATTCTTCTTCATCCTCTTTGTTTGAGGAGTTATCTGCATGAATATTTTTGTTTGGCTGAAGTGTATCCACTATAAGAAAGTCTCAATGTCCAGTTCCTGTGCTGTTCTTACTGTTGCAGAGAGCTCTCAGACTTTGTAATGGGATTATTTTCAAATTAAACTAAAACAAAAGATGGATTCAGTGAGCATATACAACCTCTCTCCATCGCTACTTGGAGTTCAGTCCACAAGAGGAGTAAGTATTCAAAATAAAACCCCTTGCAATATTTACACTTTGGGCTCTTGGCACTGACTGTTTCATCAATCTCCTTCCATTGATTCTCACTAAATTCTAATACAGACATAGCTTGTAGATATGGCTGAAAAACAAGTACTCTGCAAGTACTGCCAATATCAAAATTACCATTTTCATTAACAGATTTAGAGAACTTCTAATTTCCCCTGTGATTGCTGGGAAATTTCATAATTTTCCATTGCAAAACTCATGAGGCATCAGTGTCATTCAACAGCTGCAAGTTCCAGGGAGTCTGCCACTTATGGAATATTATATTATTATATTAATTTTGGTGCCTTTCAAATGAAACCTAAATCGTGAAAAAATAGATATATATATTTTTTTCCACCTGTGTACTAGCCATACTGCTTTTTTGGCAAGCTAAACTGTTTTTCAATTTTTGACCTGCAAATTGAGGTAGAGCTATTTTTCTCCCATCCATTTCAAGGCAAAGACAGCCTAGTTTGCTATAGGTCATTGAAGAGAGCCAGGAATCTTTAAAGGGAAGGAAAAATGTGTCTCATTTTGAGTCCTGATATGCTATGAAACACTGGTGGAGCTGAAGGCTTTTTGTCACCACCAGAAAAGTCCTTTTCATGCTTTATGTTTGAAGAACAGATCAAAAACTCCTATGTGTTTTTCTGTAATAATTCTTGAGTGAGATATACCAAGCAAGTCTTGAACTGACAAACTTTTTTTTTTTTTCTGTAAGCCAGTATATATTGCCAAATATAGTGGTATAGCCCCCTAGGTTTGAAACTTTTCACTGCGTACACTAAATCGTCAGCTTCTTTGTTGTCAGCACAAATGCCACAAATGCAGATTAGTTTTAATCATTTTGATAGTGGGCCCCTGTTCTTTATGTAGACACTTTGGACTTTGTGCCACAGACCTTTTTTTTGTTTGTTTGTTTATTACTGCAAAAAATCCAGAGATCTGAAAGCTTTTGTTCTTATCAGCCCAAGGTTATCAATAGAACCCCCTATATAAGCCCGTATGTCTTTTACTGTTCTGTTTCTTACATATTTTCTCAGTAGTAGAGAAGTAGTTAAATACTGGGATGTAAGAAAGATCACCCTATCTGGTACATACAGACCTTTATTCATAAGTGATAGAAAGAAATGCTCAGAATGCCTCTATCAACTTTCTCTAGTCTTGTGAGGATGGTGCTATATGCCAAATTTGTAGTGACCCCTGGCTTCCCTGGATTATGAGTGTCCTGTGTCATCTCAAGGGAAGATAAATACATTATGTTAGTTTTGTTTCTAAACAAAACATTCACAAATCTACCTGACAATTCTTAAAAATACTGCTTACTGTGTGCATTCTTCTCGAGCGTGTGCCAACAGTCCTGGCTCAGAATGAGCTTTACCAGCAGTGACCTTATGCTTTCACTCTTGGCTATAGCTATCAGAGTCTCCTGAGTGTGTTGTTTTTGGTCTTTTTTTTTTTTTTTTTTTTTGAGGGGAAGTGGAGATTATTTTTTTAAGGGCTTAGATCCTGCCAGATCTTTGCAAGAAGCACTGAAGTGGACTGAACTGCTGCCAGACTGCAAGAGATCTCTCAAGAGCCGCCTCCCTTTTCATCCATCATGGACTCACGACGAGTGAGGTGAACCACCTGCTTCACACACTTGCCTCGCTATGCCACAGTCTGAGACATGCCAATGCCTTGAAGTCCTTCTGTGGAGTCTGGAAGAAACCTAGACTCCTTTGATCTGTTTGTTGAACCAGGGCAGTTCTGGTAAAACAAAGGGTCCCATCTAGTCCTGTAGCCTGCCTCTGAGGCACTTGACTGCAATGCTTCTGCACCAGACACAATTTTGAGAACACCCTTGGTACTTCAGAATGGCAGTGTTTTTATGACAGGACATGCGTGACATAAAAATTATCCAGAATATTTAGACAATTTATGGATGTTTTTGTCATCCAGAAAATAAGTTGTTGTTACATTTGGGGAGGAAAACCTACAGATGTTGGGGTGGTTGCTGCTAGCATTACTGCTGGCAGAGGTGAAGAAGGGATCTGGGCTAGGCTCTCTCCTTTGAATGGAGAGAAAAACCATATTTTCTTAACAGAGATGCCAAAGCTCACTACAGCTATAGAAATACCCTTTGGCTGCCATTTAGTGTTTGGTGTCCTTCTCAGTAGCTGTCAGTAGCAAAAAAAATGTCTTTTGTATCAGTTCACCATGCAGTAACAAAGCTGTGCTGGCACGCATGGCATAGGAGAGGAAGTGAAAGGACAACAGCATTAGGAGCAAGTACAGAGAGACTGCTTCAGTTGGAAACAGATCTGTTTAACTATGTCTTCATCAACTTCAGTGGTCTTTGGGCTTCCCTTTTACTGGTTTCTCTTGTGTCAAATGTTACAGATGGATAAAATGATTAATGCCATAAATTGCATTATTTTGATCATCTGTAATTGGTGTCTCTCCTAATGAGGATTTAGAGAAATATTTAATTCTTAAGCCATTGATTAGGGAGCTCCAGAAGTGTGGACAGTAATTGGCTATTGTTATTTGTTATTTCAGGGTGGTGTTTTAGACTTTTTTGATCTGCTTGGACATTTCATTTGCTTAATTTTTGTTTGAATCTTTTAGGTACCTGAAGCTGCGACTTTCAGCTTTTTATCCACTGATAAAAAATCTCAATATTGTTTCCAAGAGGAACATAAGAAGCTTCAGAAGATTTTCTGCTGCTTTTGTCTTCTTCCTGTTTTTTCCCTCTTACATACTCACATATTGTATGTGAGATAATGAACAGCAACATCTGTCATATGTTTTCTAGGAGCAGATTATACATTTGAAACTTTGACCTGATAAAGACTATTGAGCAGCAGATGGCTCAGAAGACTTTAATCCCTTACTTTAAAAGTTCACTGGGGTCCTTTGGTCCAAATTCTCATAGGTTACTTGCATTATTCCTTGCTCATTTTTATTGGATGACAGTATTTTAGGAAGTGAACACAAAACTTTGATTAACAAAAAAACACTCTAAGAATATTACTTCCCCCCTCATGTATTATTAAATATAAAACTAAGTTCAATATTAAAAAAAAAAAGCAAGAATATGGAAGCTGACGATCATTAGATGCTAGGTAACATGCTCTGTTCTAAAACTTTGGTTTTGTTATGGATATTGTTGTATTGTCTGCCTGAGGTGTGCAGTGAGGCAGAAGTTTGTGTTTCTTTGGCAAATGAACTAAAGTCAATTAGTGAGTCACTTTTGATCTCAGCTCAGTTTTTCTTGAGTGTAGCTCCCTTGACTGATAAGTGATTATATTATGTCACTGTGCAGAGGTGTTGCTTGCCTGCCCAAAACAACATTAAATGACTACAGTTGTAACTGAGAAGCACAGCTGGACGTGAAATGAAATCCCAAAGGGTCCCTGAAAGTTTAGGAAGTTTAAATCTTGAACCTGGCCTATTTCTTCTTAATGGTTTCAGTCCAACCCCCTGATCCAAATATTGCTGAGCTTTGGGAGCGTTTGGGTATAATTCCAAAGTCTGTAGCTTGAATCCAGCTATATCTAGGAGGACAGATCTGTAAAACAGATGTTTTCCCACTGGAAGTGTATACATGAGCCCTATTAGCAAAACAAAAGGGGTTGTCCTGCAAAACATATCTGAAACATTCTCTAATGCACTCCGTGAATAGAAATGGAAAGTTTATTCTCCAGGCAGTAAACCAATGTCTCACTCTGAGTCAATTTGAAAAGATTCCAGTATGGCTGGCATCTGTCAACATGTTTAAACAAAACCAGTCACTTTGAGGGGTATCATAGAAATACATTATGTCCTATTTGACTTGAGGGAATGGTTAGGAAGCAAATGAAGTATCGAGTGGTTATTCACTCATCCAGAGGTGAAATCCAAGCCCCAGAAAAATCCGTGGAATAAATCCCATTTATTTCAGTAGAGTTAAGATTTCAAGGCAGATCTTTCACACTGCAACAGGAGTTACCTATTTCCAAGCACAGAAGATCTGGAAAATCTCTATGCATACGAACTAGACATGTTTCATGAAGAAGATAATTTTAAGTACTTGTTATAGCTAAAAGCTGTATGATACAAAAGATATTTACTAAAAACTAAACAAATTAGTCAGTACCACAGTTGTGATCTTTACTGATAGAAATGCGCTGCTACTTTTTCTATCACTTAATAAAATGTCAAATAATTTAATATTACTAGGCTAGATCTTTAAGTCTATGTTTCAGCCTCCGTTTTCTTTTCTTTCTTTTTATATATATATATATATATTTTAATGGCCCAGAACCAACTAATTACATGTTTAAATGTAATCCTACATTTTCTTTGGCAATGGATCTTTATCTGTCATCATTTTAATCCATCTACAGAGGGAAATGATAGAGACTGCCATACCTGAGAAACAAAGAATGCTATCTCAGATTGCTCTGTGCTTGAAATTTTTCAACAGATGCCATTTTATGTCATTCCTTGGAATAGTCTCTTTATTTGAACTCTGAACACTGCTGTTTGTCTCATAAATATTTTCTAGTATTTAACCACTATGTATTTGACTTTTTGAATGACACACTGTAATTCCTCTTTAGCCATGGTAGCCTATCAAGTTGACATCTATATCAACTTCACATCATGTTTCTCTTATCATTCCTTTCACAATCTGTGGGGCTACAGTCTGATATATTTAATGCATTAAAGAAAACAATTATTTTGTAGTTACACAAAATCACTCAAAAATTCTTCCAATTAGATAGACAGATACTCTGAACAGTGCTACCATTACAAGACTCCCCTGTACTAGGCACAAGAAAAGAAAGAGATGAAAGGGTACAGTAAGAGACACTGAACTCTGCAGTACCCAATCAAAGATGGGAGAGGAAAAGCAAAGAGGTAAAAACAGAAAAAGGAGTTACCATTGCTCTCTGGTGGGTTTACTGTAAAATCAAGGCTAAAACCCAGATCCACTACTTTCAGTTCCTATCTACTGAACAAGACTTCCTTTGGAACAGGTAGGGCTACAGGGAGGTAAAGAGATATGGATGAGAGTAACCATAATAAGGGTCTGAATCATTTTAACAACATGAAGGCCTGTCCATATGCAGAATCCTTCTGGGTGTACTCCCTCTTCAACAATGTTGTATATCTTGGTATTCATTTTGTGATCATAGTACACACCACATGAAAAAAAAAACTGACATGGTTTCTGGTGTTTCTGTTCAAAGAAAAAAGGAAGGAAAAAAAAAGGTGTTATTTGGCAACCTTAACTTTTACATTCACATGTAATACTGGGTGTATCCACAGGCAGCTGCCTGAATACTGTTTAAGCTGGGTGCTATACTAGGTGCAAGTAATGACAGGCAGTAGTTAAGCTGCTCTTATCTTTTTTTCTTCATGTCATTGGTAATGATACTCTAATTCTTTTCAAACTGTGGTCCTTTGGCTATGTTTTGACACATGGTTGCTATTCCGGTGGTCTATGGTATTCTCTTATGTTGTCATTACTGCTGAAGATTTTTTCCCTTAAATTTCATTTTTGAGCACCTTTAAAATAAAATTCTTTTTCTTAGTATTTTCTACCAATCACTATTGCTCTAAGCAACAAAGCTGTTCTTAGGCTTTTTTGGATTTCATGAGAACGTTTATACCTTATACTACCTGAAAATCTGCTTTTATGTTACTTGAAATATAAGGCAAAAGAAGGTTTTTGTTTCTGTTACAAAGTAGGAATTTTATTGGCAGAAATGAATAACCTTTTCAGAATGTTCTACACACCAATCTCTGATCTGAATTTGAAAGGACAAATTAATTTTGATCTACAGTCACATAGATCAAATCTGGAAATTCTCTATTCAGAATTTTATTCTTGTTGAATTTGTGAAGAAGATAAACCTCTGGTAAACTGCAGATTACTAAAGGTCACATGAGTATGCTGATAGAGAGATTGGACTTAGATTTGTGAGTTTGATCGTGGATAGTTTATGTGTTAAGGATACAGCAATACTGAGACCCATAGGAGGGAATAACAGGAACCTTTCTACTCTGTATTTCTGTGGCTTTGGGACAGCACATTGCAGTTCCTGAATTGCAATGTTACTCCAAGTTGTGAAGCAAGTAGTACTGAAACATAGTCAAACTTTGTCCTCATCCCATTGCTATGGGCAGATCAGTGAAGAAGATACCGCCTTCCTGCTTCCCATTGCTGTTGGCTACTTTGTTTATCAGTAGAAGACAAAGCAATGCAGACAAAGACTGTGGTCCCATTATGGTACCACCTGATGCAGTTTCATGTATTTATTTTTAACTAGGAACATAATATTCTCGTATTTTTCCTTCATTTTAATTTAGATTGTAAGATCGTGTGATCAGAAGCTAGGCATGTCACCGTCAAGTCGTCAATGCATTTGGATCTTTACGCAGGTTTGTGTTGCCTAAGCACGTATTTGTATGTTTTCTTCTATTACCTTTGTGTCATTCAGTAAGGCACAGCAAACATATTCGGGGAGCAAGTAAACGTTGACTAGTAAATTAACATTTTACCAGAACACTTATGTCTCACAGATAGAGGAATTTGGAAGGTGTTCAGTAAGTGAAGCAAAAGACTGCATGAAGAAATTGCAACACTTTGTAGCAAAGGTAGAAAAATACTTGCTATCAAAACACAGCTCTAACCTCCCATGTCTCATATGACTTGCACAATCTGGGAAATCCATGGAGATAAGCATGAATTTGGATTTCTCTTTTTCTGTGTCCCATTTTCCACAGTCTTAATTTTAGGTACCCAGTAGCAGTGCTGCAAAGTTCTGAGATCTTACAGATGACTTCTAATTATTTGTTTTAAGCTGTCAATTGTATAGTAAGTGGAGGAAAATGAAAAATTAGATCTTAAATGTTAAAAATCAAGAACGAAGATGCACTCCCTTGAACGTGTGTGTACCTTATCTCCTCGTATACTGAACTGAAAAATACTCCACTCTCCTCTGACATAGAAATTTGGAAAATCAAACCATTAATACTTGGGAACAACAAAAATATTAAAATGCTGGATATCCTGGTGAAATTCACATATATCTGTGCATGAAACAAGATTTATGTGTTGTCGTGTGCTCAGGTGTGAGTACAAAGCGTGCTACAGAAAGGATATTAATTCCCCTTTCTGGGGGTGCTTTCTTTCTGTAATCTAGGTGAGACAGAGCATAAAGCAAATAGGATGTGACTGACTGGTTGAATACACACAACTAGGCTCAGTTAAATATTAACAGACTTGACTTTGTGGCCTAAATTTTCTAATGCAGTTGATATTTTGGAACAATAACAGTCTAGACTTTTTCTTCTGAGATGCCTATAACTATGTGTAACATGTATTACTCATAGCTGTAGTATGGTTATAGCCACTATTAGTCAAATATTAACATTTAATAAGCCCTCTGTAAGTGGGCCCTTAGGGTGACTTACTGTGTGAGAATGTCTTCCTAAGTTTTCTCAACCAAAACTTACATTCTCCGTGATTTCTCAGGCCCAAAGACAGTATAATTTGCTTTCAGTGTCAAAACACAATCAATGCTGTATGTATCATAAGAATTGCTATTTGCTAAAGGAGGCTTTGGCATTATTCATCCAAGTGGTCAAAAGTTACTTCCAAGTCTCTTTGCTCATTTCCAGGTTCAGAAAAGTTCATCCCATGGGAATGAATTTCCTGACTTTTTTTTTGCTGTGAATAGCTAGCTCACCCACTCAAAAGCACATCCAGCCAATCAGTGATGAAGCAAACCTCCTGAAATAATCAGAACAACCTTAAAATAGTAGTCTTTATTTACACAGAAAACAGGAATGACATAGTTTTTCCTTTCCTTTCTTTTCTCAAGATAAACTAAATATCTTCTGTGAGTTTCGCAGTTCAGATACATTCAGAGTCCCAGGCTGAATATCTTGACCTGCAGTATCTGAAACCCACTCTAACTCGGCTTTCCAAGCCAGCACTTCATTAATTACTGTTTCAGGGAGATTGGGTTTCTCAGGACTGCAAGAAATGACTATCCCAGTAAAACTAGCAATCAGATTCAATTTTAAGATTTCTTTTTTTTTTTTTGTAAGTATGCAATACTTGCTACCACTGCACTCTGCCAGACTAAAACCTTCCTTTAACTCCGTGATTGGTAATTTATACCTCTGCCTCCATAATATTCGTGAGATATTAATATATGCATGAAGAAAAGCAGTTAGTGTAATTACAGCCTCAAAGTGATAAACACAGAGATATTTTGCCTGGTAATATTGTGTATTTAAGAGGTTTATTTGTTCAAGAGTTCTTGCTTTAATTATATCTTGCCAGTTGGGATTTTTATATGTATAACAGTCATAGCTCTTCCATGAATATTATTCTTAAAGTAAGTGTTCATGCATTATTAAAAAATGCACGTTTGCTTATTTATGTATTTATAGTGATTTAGATATATATATATGTATCTTTCTAATAATGCATTTTTTAAAAGTTGGAGAGAAAAATCGCAACTCATGCATTGGAAAAAGGATATAAAACATGTTCCTTACTGTGGATCAGTTCTAATTAGGCTTTATGCTGTATGTAGACAGGAGCTAGAGTTGTGTGCCACTTCTTGCAGACGTGACCCCAGAACCTTCCATGTGTTCTGTGAATGTACAAAAATAATGGAAGAAAATAAACAAGAAATTTGTATGGCTATGAATGTTCAGACACAAAAGGCCAATGTTAAACACAGCACTTGATCTTATTGTCATGGGGCTCAGTTGTGACAAAATACTCCCTTGGAAATATTTGCATACTCCAAAAGAGAAGTTTCGGGTAAAATCAATACAGTACATCAAATATAGAGAGTGTTGTAATGCAGACTATGTCATACACTGAATACACTTTTACTTCTTCTTACTGATTTCTATAGTATGGTTCTAACTCTTTTATCTCTGACTGATTCTTAAGGAATGATTCAAATACACATTTATAGGTAACACATAGTTGTCAGAGTATATGCAGTATTTACGTTAGAGACGAAACTCGGTTCTCCATTGCTATAAGGTAATATAGCTTAACTTTTTACTTAGAAAGTGGTGAGGTGCTGGAACAGGTTGCCCAGAGAAGCTGTGGATAACCCATCCCAGACAGCATTCAAGGCCAGGCTGACTGCAAGCTTGAGCAGTGGGCTCACGTAAACCTCATGAGGTTCAACAAAGCCAAGTGCAAGGTCTTGCATCTGGGTCGTGGCAACATCCACTATCAGTATAAGCTGGGGGGTGTAAGAATAGAGCATGGCCAAAAAGGACCTTGGGGTACTGGTGGATGGGAAGCTGAACATGAGGCAGCTATGTGGCCTCACAGGCCAGAAAGCCAACCGGCTGGAGCACATCCAGAAGAGGTCCACAAAAAACGATCCAAGGGATGGAACACCTCCCCTGTGAGGATGGGCTGTAAGAGCTGGGACTGTTCATCCTGTAGAAGAGAAGGCTCCGGGGAGACCTGAGAGCAGCCTCTCAGTATCTAAAAGGGAGCTATAAGAAAGAAAGGAACAGACCCTTTAGTAGGATCTGCTGTGACAGGACAAGGGGAAAATGGTTTCAAACTAAAGAAAGGAAGATTTTGACTGCATATAAGGAGTATGTTTTTTACAGTAATGGTGGTGAGGCCCTGGAACAGGTTGCCCAGGTTGTGGATGCCCAATCCTTGGAGACATTCGAGGCCAGGCTGGACCAGGCTCTGAGCAATCTGATCTAGCCATGGAGGTCCCTGCTCATTTCAGGGGAGCTGGACTAAATGACCTTTATGGGTTCCTTCCAACTCAAACGATTCTGTGATTCTGTGATGGGGCCCTGGGCAGCCTGATTTAGTGGATGGCAACCCTGCCCATGGCAGGTGAGTTGGAACTGGATGATCTTTAAGGTCTCTTCCAATCCAAGCTGTTCTGTGATTCCATGATTCAACAGAGCAATTAAACTTTTGTTAGAAAGCCCTCATTTGGATTGTAACCTTTGTACAGTGAACTTTCTGTGATTTTGTCATGGGTCTCACACATGTTCTTCAGGTCTCCAATTTTTTTAGTCACATGATTTCAAAGTAATTGTAAAGGAGCTGAAAGTCAAGATTCTACTACTGATAGCTGAAAAGTTTTTTTAAAAATGTATCTTAATGATTTAAAGCTTAGAGGACAAAAGTATCAATAACATTGCACTGCCCCTGAAATGTTCTGATTTGTAAGTGAATTCTCCTATTTTTGCAGCCTGACATTATTTTTGAGTGGTGGTGGTTGGAAACGCAATCATCCTTGGCTTTCAGAGTGCTAGTAGTGTCAGTGCTGGGGACTCTGACATTTCCTTTGAGTTCAACAGATCGAGTTTCAGAATGTTTCCTCCTTGAAATCTGATGGATGGGAAGGCAGTGAGCTTCAGACTGAGGGTGAGGGGCTTGCTTGCTGGAGCTCAGATCCTTAGTGAACAGTCCTCTCCAACTCGAATTATAAAAACATTACAGTTCTAACAGTTGCCTGGCCATGAATTATTCTGACAATGTTTAACCTGCAGATAAGAAACCACTATCAACCTGTCACATTTCCCGCACTAACGAGTTCAGCATCAGTTTAAAAGGAAGTGCAACTTATGAAGCAATGGCTCTGTGTCATAAATTATAGGTATCTGACATGCATTACAAGGACAGAAACAGTAAAATAACATGGGACTCTTTATTTTACATTCTGACAGTGACAGAAAAACAGTGTTTAATCTACCATAGCTTGTTTATTCCCTTTCACATCCATGCCAGTTTTGGTGCTGTATTTTGCTACTATCTGCAATTAGCACAAGTATTTATTTAAAGCTTGAAAGGAGAGAAAGAGGTTGTCTTTGATAAAAAGCACTGGACTCTCTAATCATCCAGACAGTGGAAAATAGTACTGTCACAGAAGACTTACTCTCATTTATTGTTTTGAGTGTATGTGTGTGAATGTGTTGCTGTATGTGAGTCTGTTGTTTTCTCTTTAATTAAGTACACAATCCCTTTGTGAAACAAAATCTTGTAAAGATACCTGTGTTATTGAAAATGCTTATGGTGTACATGTTCAGGAAAAACAAACAAACAAACAAACAAAAACGTGTGATGATACGTTGTTCTGATATTGAAATGAAGGAAAGCATTACAATAAAAAGAAGGAGGGATAATTTCATGTCTAGTTGCAAACACATAAAGTGGATGAATCATTTTTGCTGTTGTGAAGGTACAACACTGCAGCAGAAATACAGAAGAATATTCTTAAAAACTTCTCCCACTTCTGTCTTTATTCTTGGACATGTTCTTCATCTCTCCATTCCCTCTTTTGGAAACAAGGTAAGTAAAAAAATTGTATAACTTTATCACAGGACTATTCAACAAATACTTCAATAAAGTCAGATTATGGTATTTCTCTTGTAAATTTGTGCAAAAAGACTATTTCCATGCTCTTATGCAGATGGGATTGCTGAAAGTGGGATGAGAAGGTAGTTGGGCACCCAGAAGAATGAGAGGTGACATTGAGGGATACAAAGTGTGAAGTATGAGAAGTCAGCATCATCAAGCATGCCTCAGATCAGACGTACGTGCTCGAAAGGCTCTTGTGAAAAGGCAGAGGAAGGAGGTGCAATCTGGTCTCCCTTTCCTGTATCATGATTTGTGTCACTGAGAAGCTAGGTAAAAAAAAAAAAAAAAAAAAAGCCACTGTATTTAGTGGATTTGTGACTGTAGCTCTTAACTTTGTCAGTGAAATATTCTATACTGTATTCAAACTGGAGGAGTCTTCCTTTTCTATCTTACTGAGGCAAACCACAGTAACACATCTTTTTTCACACTGAATTGTATTCTTCTTTCTTCAGGCTTCACCTCAGTTTGGCATCTGAATGGGAACACCAGCTATTTACACCCATATTCTGGATAATCATGAGCAATTGCCCTTACTCTGGCTGTAGAGCTGTTAGAGCTCAGTCCTCACTCAGTCTCAAAGTGTCAAGGCTTTAGGATGCTTATCTGATGGTCATGTGTTGCCAGAATTTTTGGCAGGTAACATACTTCTCCAGTCCTCATAAGCATTGGTATAGGCCAAAATTCTTTTAAACCAATAAGCCAGAGGGATTGCTATTGAGATCTGGTCTTGGAAAGTGTTCCTTGTGGCTTGGAGAAAGAGACAGTATATATGAGGTGGAGAGATTTGAACTTTGTCAGCAGGATCGTAAGTCTGGTCCCAAGCCCAAATATTGCTGCAGTAAACCTACCTAAACTTGCTACAATTGTAGGAGATGTTTAGATGGCTTCATGATGTTCAATTTTTTTTTTTTCTGATGGAGTTTGAGATCTTTTAGGAAAAAATCTTATGTATTATTGGTAGAATATTAAGCACACACAATGTTTTTTGTCTTTGTCTTTTACATGATTTGTATTAAAGGAAAAACAAGTTTATTTCTCAGTATTTTTAATTTTATGCCTTTAATGTAAACACAGTGTACAAAAGACAGAGTTGAATTTTGGTTTTCTTTCCATTGCAAGGAGTGGTTATGTTGATACAAGGGTTGCAAGAAAAAGGAGCATGACAGTCATTTTTTTCTGAGATGGGAAACTTCTAATTTTTAACACAGATGATCTCAATAGTTTCTCTTTTTGTGCTTTGAGCTGTGACAGATCTGACACACTGTCCTGGACAGGTAGAGTGGCACCTTGTTATCCATTATTTTTGTTACACAAAGGAATAATAATAATATGCATGTTTCGAGTCCTTCAGTTTCATAGTACTTGAACTCCAGCTAACTTACACTTCCAGTAACTAGACTTTTTAACCATTTCCCTAGCTTTATTCCAGATTGTTTTGCTCTTTTCATTTTTGGTGTTTCCTTCCGGTTTCCCCCTGATGCTTTACTGGATAGATTCAAGTCGGCTGCAGGAGAATCCAGTGGTCTCCATAGAAAGGAGTTGGTGGGAATTAAACTTTCTTAAGTTTTTTCACCTTAAGTTTTCTTCTTTGGAGATATTCAAGATTGTCTGGACACCTACCTGTGCAGCTTAGTGTAGAGAATCTGCTTTAGCAGGGGTGTCTGACTGGATAATCTCTAGAGGTCCCTTCCCATCCCTACAGTTCTGTGATTGTATGATTCTTAGCCATTCTCCCATTCATATCTTGCATAACTGTTTCTTAAAGACAGAGTTGTACCTCATGAAGACTGAAACAAGTTATGGCAAATGATCACATTTAAATAAATACAGTAATATTCTGAATGCATAAATAATTTGGTGTTTATCAGAGTCACTGTAGTAAATAATATTATAAATATTGTACCGCCAGACTTTTAGGCATTGTCTAGTCTATTGTGATTTAAAGTGCATTAAGGTTTCCTTTCTCCTTCTGTTCTACTTAAGTATTCAAAAAAAATTGAATCAGATATTATTCTGTCATAGAGGACTTAAATGGCTTAATTGGTTATTCCAGCAATGAATTAGTAAAGGAAGTAATAAATTGACACTGGATGTTGTTGTGAATGTTGGGTTTTTACTTGTTTTTACTGTTATAAAAAACTTTGGTCAAATTTTACCATGTACTAATCCATTTGGTCTGGAAACTTTCAAAATTTTCAAACCTAAATATATCCAACATGGATTAGTAACTGAGAATGTCTTCAAAAGAAGCTCTTTTCCTGCAACTGTTTAGGAGCAAGTGTAATGTCCATTATCAAGTGCCAATACTTTTAAAAAGAGAAATATAACAACCTTCTTCTCTTCTTCCTAGTCAGCACTTGTTCACTAGCCAAGCATGAGTCCTGCTAACAAAGAATGAAGTAGAAGAGGCAAGCATTTTCTTCATGTCTAAATATGAAGATTGACTTGGATGTTTTTAGTCTTCTGCTTGCCAAAATCAAGGCAAGTTTCTGGTCAAATAACATCTGAGGAAGTTGTCTTTAATACTTTGAGGGACTGTTGCTGTCAGGGCAGATTTGTCACAGGTTATTGAAGCTATTTGTACTTGTGCAAAGACGTAAAAAATAATCCCTCTATCAACATAAAATGGCACCAAATTCTTGCTCTTCTCCAAATTTTTTGACAGAAAGTGTAATCAGAAAATACAGTTTTTGAATTTCAAAATGCTTTGCCTGAAGCTCTCCTTATAAATCAAAGAAAGTCTTGATGATCTGTACAATGCTTTCCTGAGATGGTCAGCTCTAGGACATGTGTCCATGCTCTCCTTCTTGTATAGCAGGTGACCAGAGTGTTGTCCCCATTACTGAGGCGCATCCCGCCAGGGGCTAGTGATCTCCCCTCGCTAGGACCATTGCAACACAGACACCAATATGGTGGATGCAGCAAATGGCATTTACTGTAGCATGCAAGCTGCTTAAATATACTCCCTGCTCCCTAAGCATGCATGTCTCTTATCTTTATCTTAACTACACCCCCTAAACCTGCGTCAATCTCTGTGCACCAATCTCGTCACAGAGCAAGGGGACGTCCTAACGCATCACATCCCGAGTCCCTGCCAACGCCTAATACAACACACGATCTTCCCATGTTCTGTTAGATTTCCCTTCTTCCTTTCAGCAGTTTGATTTGATACCAGATTTATCAGAACCTTATATCCACTACATACACTTACAGTTTGGTCTGTCAGCGGTGGAAGTACAATTTGCTTTTCTATTCTGTTCAAGACTATCTTCCATAGCTCTTTTAAAACCCGTTTCAGAACTGTCTTCTCGCAGATTTTTGCAGAGAGGCTTAAACTGGAACAAAAGAAAACACAAACAGGTCTCCAAAACCAGCATTAAGCCCTCAGAGGTGCTATGTCACTATATCTTCAGATTAATGGCCATAGTGATTAAGTTTTTCTGTACCAATAATTGTTTCTCAATAGTTTAGTTATTTCACAATTTTATAAGTAAATATTTTTGGTTAATAGAAGGTTTTCAGGTTAGAAATCCATGTAAATGCTCACTATCCCTTTTATTGTTTAATATATTACCAGTGTGTATTGATTGAAAATGCACTTGTGCGATGACGTGAGATTTGATGGGTGAAATGATTTAACATCTCTAAGTCCCTAGCTTTAAGCTTTGATATATCATATTATGCCCTGAAGAAGTGCAAAAGAAAGAAAGGTCTTTCCTGGTGTTCTGTGTACATAGCCTGATGTAGGACCAGATGTTGGTTTCTGATACAAATATAGGGCTATCATTTGGAAGCATTAATTTCTACATACCAGCATACCTATCTGTTACTAAGATGGTCAAGCTAAGTAAGTTTTTAGAGGCTTTGCACCCTTGAGTACATTTATCTCTTTTAGAATATGGTCTGAAACTATCATGCATGTATCATCATGAGTATTTTCATGAATAAAGTGCAGCAGTTCACAGGCATAGGAAAACATTATTTGAAAGCTATACAATGCAATCATAGGGGAATTTTCACAGAATTATTTCTGATCTATTCACACTAAAAAAGATTACTGTAAAGTCATGATATATATCAAATCATCAAAACAATAGTTCTCTGCTCAGCTCCTTCCTCAAATCTTCTCAGCACAGCTCCAACTTTAACACCAGTTCTATACAACTAATTCCTCCTGGTTATGCTTCTTGTTCTACTTTATTTTACTTTAAGAGCAATACTCCCTCCTCAGCATGCCTTTTTCCACCTTCACTTTGAAAATGTCTGCCTTGGAGAAGTATACATAAAGAACCAAAGTGTTAAAAGGGTAACATATATGGTTAAAGGTTAACACATACATGTGCAACTCAAGATCTGAAGCTCAGGATCAATGTCATGTTGCTTGGTCTCAAAGCCACTGCTGTTTCACAAATGCCAGTAATGAAATAGAGTCACAGAATTTTAGGGGTTGGAAGGGATCTCTGAGATCCACCACTCCAACCCCTCTGCTAAAGCAGGTTCCCTAGAGCAGGGTACACATGAAAGCGTCCAGGTGAGTTTTGAATGTCTCCAGAGAAGGAGACTCCACAATCTCTCCGACAGCCTGTTCCAGTGCTCTGTAAACCTCTCAGTAGAGAAGTTTTTCCTCATGTTCATACAGAACTTCCTATGCTTGTGCCTGTTATGACCAAGGACAGCAAGGTGCTTACAGACAGCACGAGCACATGTCTTTTTGAACACCTGATGTCACTACTGGACAATGGGGAGAGGAGACATGCTTACTCTCAGGTCCAAACTGAGTTTGTGGCACTATTTGAAAATTCAGTTCTTTACTCAGTGAAAAAAAGTATAAAAATTAAGCTGTTCTGTAAATTAGCCACCGCTTAAAGATTCACACTAAGTTCTTAACATGTGAACACCACAAATATCAAAAATACTGCAAACAGTTTCTAGGTACTATGCAGGCTTCAGGGTAAGGCCAAGTACACATTCTTGACTCTAGCATCACATTTCTAACATGCCACACACATTAACGTGTCACACTTACGTTTTGTCCAGGAAATCCATGAGAGGCCGGAGTACGATTTCTGCATCAATTGCTGCACTGTTCTTATTGGCTGCTGCAGTCCCATTTCCTCTCATTTGATTGAGTTCAGAGCTCATTTGTCTCACACAATCTTCTATAATAGATTGGAAACTATAGGATATAGGGGAAAAAAAAAAAAAAAGAGAATGAAAGAATTCTGAGAGAGACAACAAGATTGTAACCTACTGTAGGGAACCTGCATTAGCAGGGAGGTGGGACTACACGATCTCCAAAGATTCTTTCCAACTGCTATGGTTCCGTGATTTATCTTTTTGAATGAGGTTCCTCATCAAGAACCTTTTCTGCAATGAAAATGAATCTTTTCCCAAATACGATATACTTTAGGTGCTACAGACCAAAAAAATCACCTCCTATGCTTTCTGTAATTAATGCAACTACTGTTTTCATTTATTTTTCCTTTTTCAGTTCTGTCATTATACTTTTCATGCCCTTGTGGTGACGTTAAGCAGTTATTTTCTGGAAGCGATACATGTATTAGATTCTGCAATGTAGGATATGGTAGACTACAAGCTGGCAACAACTCCAGATTTTTTGTGCGAAAGCACAGCAGGAAAAGGGGACCAGAAATTATTTTTTAATGTGAAGTAAGCTTTGATATTTTTCTTGAGGGCAAATAGAAAACTTCTGTTGGTTTTGCCCTACTTGGCTCACTTGGACATTTTCCTGGGTTTCACACAGTACAATCAGAAGCTTCACTTCTCTGCAGTGAGTTGGCACAGCTAAAACATTTGAACCGTTTAAAATCATCTTTCACAAAAAACCCAACATTTAGAAGTTGATACAGACACCTCTTGAAGGAATCTTATCTACTTCAAGGTGTGTGTGAACAAGCTGTTGCTCCTCAAGTTGGGTCTCTTCAGCTTAGGTGCAAATTGTTCAGTTTCCTAATCAATATGGTAGACAAATCTGGGTTACATTCTGGTATCACTGATGTGATACAGGCTTCAGTCAATATGTTTAAATAGTGCAGAACAACAGTTATTCAGAATTGGCAGTTCAGAGGCAGAATAAGGCCTCCGCACACATAGGAATTTGTTTTAGAATTAGTTTGTGAACAGAACTGCAGAACAGAGACCATAAATATACCGAGCCTTTAAATGTGAAAAGATAAATGGCAAAGATTAACTAACTGGAAAGCTGCTATTGGAGCTGCTCATGTAAATACTTGGAACCAGTCCCTTCAATAAAAGCAGACTTTGCTTAACGAGTACCTACAGCACTACTACAGCACTAATCCCTCTTTCTTAGATTCCTTTCTAATTTGAAGCAAAAATAATTTGCAGTTTCTCATAGCAGAGACAGAACCCACTACTGACTCAGGACCACGCTCATTCAAGAGTTCACCACACATTAATCAAAGATTTTGAGAGTAAGTCTCTGTAGACAGTTCTTGCAGAGCCACGGGTCTGCCCAATTACAACGACCATTTGAAGCAGGCTCCACACCGGCACATAGCTCTGCTTTCCACAGAACATGTAGAAAAGGTTTTCAGTCCCAGAGGGTGACATAAACATCATCAGAGAGAAAAGTTTAACATAGCATCAGGCAAGAGCAAACCAGCAATGTTTGCATCCTGAAAAGCAGAACAGAAGATCAGGGCCTCACCTCTGTAACGCATTTGTGCCCAAAAACCATTTTAAGTTTTCTTTGCGGAGAGGTTACTGCTGTATGTGTCAGTGTCCTACACACACGCACTCACACACAATGCACACTACTACATCAGGACAGGAGTAAACTGTACCTCCAGCTGTACAAACAGCCACCAAGAAGGGCAATGAGGCAGGCTTATGCACAGGAATATATCTCTAAGATTTGAAGTAAAATAAGTGATTACCTTGTGGCATAAGTTACACTGAGTTCATCCAGCACGTTGCTAAGTTTTGCTTGAAGTTCTTTTAGAACAGTACTCGCTTCTTGATCCAACTGCAAAGAGATAAGTAATGTTATATTTTTCTTATAAAATGTCTTGGATTTCCTGTTAAATTAGTACAGTTGGAATTATATGCAATGATATACTGCACTATGGAAAACCAAATATGGAAACACCTGCTACAACACTGGATTATTTAATAAACCTAAAAATCCAATTGCCAATTAAAGAAAAACGTTTGATTGTAGTAGTGAAAAGATTATATTGTTGGAAATCAAAACAGTGCCACTGAGCAATGACTTTCTGTGAGGTGGTGCAAGTTGTGGCAGAATAGAATTACCACTGTCAGGTCAATGGTATTTACAAAGCACATCTAAAGAAGATTGCATGAGGAATTAGTGCTTGTGTTAATTTTGGTGTCTTTGTTTTCTTTCTTTTTTAATTTAATATGTGTGTGTATTTTACCACTGCCATTATTAATTAATTTTGTGATTTCCTTGGAAGATGTTTCCATTTTCCCATGAATGCAGCATGAAAGTAGAACAGCTTGCACTGGAAAGGATGGCTTGAAGACTATCCATGCTGCTTCGATTGATATAGTACGAAGGAAGGGGATCTGCTGTATTTCAGTGTTTCTGTTTCTAAAAGCCATTAAGACATACATAATTCAAGCTCAGCACAACACATTCTGATGTACAGGGAGAGCAGCTCCTGTATCTTTGATACAGGTTTTCTAAACGTAGGAAAAGAGAAAATGCAGGGACGAAATGTAATTTTACATTTACAGCGGTGAGGATCCATGCATGTATATTTAATCAAAAAGGTACACCATTGATACTGATCAGCAGCTCGGTTTTTCCTATGCATGATTTCCAAATTAAACTAAATGACTTTTTTTTTTTCTCCTTGAGCTTTTAGCATTTAGGAAAATAGTTACATTCCATTGTGGGATGTGATTGGTGACCATCAGGATCAGCAGCTGAATATAAATTAATAGCTGATGTTCCTTGTCTTTGAGCTACCTATATTACAGTATTGGAGGGTAATTTTCAGTTATAATCCTCAAATTCTAGGCTCAGTTCTGCAATAATGTTGGATAGAGATTTCCAGACAAATTCAAAGGAAATTTTGCATTTTGAGTACATAAACATGCTTCTATTTGCATTTTCATATCTTTCAACCGCATGAGTGTTTAGTGCTTGTTCTTCATCTGATGCTTCAGAGAGTGCTTCAGAGTGCTGTGCTTTAATAGGTCAGCATTTTTAATCGTACTTCAGCCATGGGGGAAGCTGTGCCACAGCACAATGGATGGCTTACATAAGACTACACAGGAATTCTAAGGCAAAATAAAGAAAGCACACACAAACCCTGAAACACTCTCAAAGATCTACCGCATTCTACTCTTGGGATATTCTTTCTCTCGTTAAAAAGATTACTTGTGGTTTAAAAGCTTAGAAAATCCAACTTTTCCATTACAGTTCGACAAAACACTGAAATAGATGAACAGTGTAATTAGCATGCATCCTTTAGAAAATACCCAGTGATGTGTAGCACTTTTCTAATCTGAGGAGCTGCTATTTTAATGCTGTGAATACTTGGTGATTTAGTTTTTATTTCTTTTGCATTTTTGTTATGAGATGTTCTGTTGATTCTCCACTTCATGTCTTAGTAATTTCCCTGGTAGATAAACTCTGACAGTTCAGACACTTAAAGTGATTGCTTTCCATCTTATGAAAAGCAGAGATTAAAAGACTAATTTTACGTAGATGTCTGTATTAGTTAGCAAAGTTAGAGCTGACTACCAAAGGCACCAGTTTTTCCTGGAAATGCAGTTCACTAGGGAATTGTGCCAGCCCCTTTGGTAGGACGTGTATGGAATACCAACTGAAGAACTCCACTAGGATGTTAACACATCTAACAAAAAACAGAACACAAAAGCATTCACATTGAACATGGTACACGTCAGAGAAAACACAGAATACTGTGCAGGCAGAAGTCTCAAAATTTCTTGTCATGTTATGCACAAGCTGGAGAATCTTCTTGTTACTAGGACTACAAACGTAGGTACTTCCTATCAGAGGTTTTTGTGAAACCCTAAAAGTGCATTTGGAAAATTCACCTGGAATTGGACTTAGTTCATTCAACATTAGAAGGATCAGTTTAACATCAGATTGTGAACTAAACACACATTATAGAAGGGTACATGCAAGTGCTTGAAGTGAGCATTGTGCGCAAAAATTGCACAAACAAGTTTGTGAGCACAGCTAGAGGCGGTTGGCAGGACATCCAGCCTTGGGTATACACATGCTCATGCTTATTAGTGCAGCATTGTGGGGAGGAGTGGAATATAAAGAGGTATGCAGGCTGACTTTTTAGGTGATGAAACCTGGTGGTGTTGTGATGTCTGAGAATATTTTAGCAATATTTCTAAGTGCCATTATTGATGCTGTTTAACTACAGAACAATGTGATAACTTAAGTGCTTCACCAAAAGTAAAATGTGCACTTTTCCTTTACTTTCCCAGGTGTCCTATGTGTGCCAATGAGTTCCTAGGGCAAATCAGAGAGTCCTTGACTAGCATCATCCTCAGCTTTCATACCTCAGCTTTGAGCCACATTTTCTCTGATGTGATAGAGCTGACATGGGATCTATTACGATGATTCTACACTATGAAGGTCTTTGAGGAGTACACTACTGGTAAAGATGGTTTTGGAATGGCTTTATACAGTGGAAATAAGATGCAGCAGCTTTTGGCGCTACTGCTCATCACACTCTAATTGTTATGGATTGTCTTCCACATGCAGAAACTGTTGCTGTTTCCCTCTTAACATATAAAGCTACTGTTCACAGCCTATTCTACACTGCAAAAATGACACAATGCTGACAGCAGAAAATCATAAACATCTCAAAAAGGACTTTTTTGGTGTGTGCTTTTGAAGGATATAGTATTTTAGCAATGATGCGAGCAGCTCCTGCATTTGTCACCAGATTTGCTTGTTCTCAGGGAAGCATTGTGTGGGAAATGCACAGAGATGTGCAAATGAATGCAAATGTCAGCTTAATGAAGCTGACATGCTGCAAAACTTATGCAGGTTGACATCACAACACTTATTACTTTAGACAGTAACACGTAGCTATTACTATGTAAAACTACTATGAGGCAAAGTCATTTATCCAAGGCTTTGCAGTAAACAAGAGTTCTGAGCTTTGTTGCCTACTATTGCTATCTAACTAGAAAGTAATGATGAAAACTACCATCTGTTTCATGTGCTGATCTGCTGCAAGATTACTCCAAATCTGATAGTGCAGAGTTATTATGGGAAAGGAAGCCTGTGAGAAACTGAATTCTCCATATTAGTTTTTATTAGTAGCAATCTAAGAAAACAGAGACAAACATATTCAGCTGCAGAAATCTCAACCACAGTCAGATGACGAATACTAAGTCTAATCTAGCCCTAAAGTTACCCTACTTTGCAATCAACTAGAAGGAAAGAATGAAAGGGAATCAAAATACAATGCTGATCCTTGTCTGAAATTATGTCGTATGGGGATGTAGATTAAGTATCTGCAGCATTTGGGACTTGCTCTTGAAGCCTTATGTGCTCCCATGGAGTCTGATAAATAATAATAAAAACCAACCAAATAACAACAACAAACAACCTGAATGTTTTTTCATGAAAACAAAAACTAACTGAATAAATACTTGCTGAGGGAAGGTGTATAAATATGCCATAACTAACTTAAGAATTGAAAAAGAAGAAAGACCATATATCTGAGTTTCTTGCGTTGCGTTTACAATTCATGGCATGAATGTGCAGTCTAGTCTTAAAATATGAGGCTGCTCCAACAGTAATGTCTCCTATTTATTTCCATGAAAACTAAAACAGATACAAAGAGCACGATAACGCTATTTGATAGAACAAGTTCTCAGCCATGAAATATTATTTTTTTAACATAGTCACCACCACTAGCTGTGCATTTTTGCCAGCTATGAACAAGGGCCAACATACTGCTCTCATAAAAATCTGCGCCAGTGCAGCTGATCCACCGTCACTACTACTGAAACACAGCATCCAAAAGTGAAGAGTACTTTCAATGAACAGCTGAAAATATTAAAAAATGTTTGTACACCACTGATTCCAAACGCTGTTCAAAACTGTGATTTTTTTTTTTCTTTACAAATACAGTGAGTTAAAGTTCTGATGAATTGGACTGCTTTCTATATAAGGTGTTAGATTGAGCTATTCTATACTCTAATTTAATGTGCAGAAAATCTTGTTAACTGCAGATTTTGTACTGTTTCCAAAGGAAATTACAGATGTGCAAATTACTTTTGCATGTGCTAAATAGAACCTCTCAAATTTGAATTCAATTTGACTGCATTTATCTGTAATTTCACAGGTTGAATAGCTTGCTTATGCTTTTCCTAATGAGACTAACTGGTTACCTCCATTCAGAAAAAGTTTTGCGTAAAATAGTTACACAAACAGGGAAGTGACAGGTATTTATCAGATCTGGCACTTCAGTGGTTCTTTTTGTCTGTAACAGGCCTCATCCTCCCCCTTTCTCCAGCATGAGCACCCAGCTGACTGTCCCAGTTACAGTGAATCTAGCTTGGACACTTCAGAACTATTCTGCCTGAATCCTTTGTGGGTCTGGGCCACTGTCATCTAATCAAAGACCTTAATGTAATACTGTTGCACATAATTTGCTTTCCTGTCAAGATTTTGTTGTTGCTGTTTTTGGTGTTTTTTAAATAAAAAAATGAATTGCTGTAACTTCTGTCTCTATACTCTGCTATAAGAAGTACAGTATATTCATCGTCCAAGTACTACTTTTTACCAAGATGGGTTTCAGTGTCTTGAAAAGATGTCAAATTCTTAATAAGCTTTCAAAACAAGTAGTTCAAAACAATAGTACATTTGTGACTACCAACTGCATGCACATGTGCATTTCTGTGGAAGGTGAATTCCGAAATTAGACTGAGATCTTCATAATTTCAAAGTGTTTTCTGACACATGAGTCAAGTGAACATGGTTTTATTTAAATAAATACATACGGCACCTTTTGAAGAGTTTACACAGCAGATTAGCAGTGGGCCAGGGAAGCATTTGTTACCTTGGTTTTTGTGCTGTTCAACTAAAATGAACAAAACTAACAGCTAGGCTTTCAAAGTCAATTCTGTCATCACCAAAATGGTAACAATTTGAAAGGAATATATTAGTGTTTATTCTGATTAGCCAAAAATAATTCTTAACAGGTGTAGAACTGCAATTACTCATCCATATGATCATTTGACACAAGAGCTAAAGGCTAAGATTAGTAAAATACTGAAACACACGTTCATATCACTTTCCTGATTTGAGACACAAAGTCTTAAATATAAACTGAGATAAAGCTAAGCGTATTCTGAACTGTTGAACAGCAGCTCTTGCTGAAATAAGTGTCTAATCTTAGATACAAGTAAGCCCTCAGAGATAGTTAGAAGAGCACTTAAACATATGTTTTATAGCTCTTTAGAGATTCTGAAAGACTTCGCACTATCTGCCTAGTAAAACATTTCAATGTAGAGAGTCGACTGAACGCCCAAGCATAGCTCTTTTTGATTTTAGTTGATAGGGAATTACACAAATGCATCAATGAAGATTAGTAGGAAATGTGACTGTTCTTAGGTTTAGAAAATATGGTCAGGAATAATAAAAGATGCTTACTATCACAAACCTCATAAGAGAATCTCTCTCCTTCTTTCTTCTGCTCAGTGGATTGCAAGTTAAAGGCATTAGACAAAGACATGACACATTACAGACAAAGCACAAGGCACATATTCTGCAGAAAGTTCAGATATGGGCAAAACATACTGATACATAAAAAAGCAAATTATGATCCAATACGAACATTAAAGTAAAGCTGGCACTACACACTGCAACACAAAACACCCACTGCTGGTAGAACTTTACAGTTCATTAGCATGTTTCTGTGAAATATCACTAGGTCTCTCTGGCACAGTCAGGGCATCAAACAGTTGTTGTATATACTGTTTTCTAAATTTCGATTTTCTTTGCAAGCAGAAGTGAAGGCTGTTGCTCAATTGAAAACATGGTGCTAATGATCTCTAAGGAGCTTCGAATGAACAAGGAAAAGTTACCACTCACCTCCTTCCCTCCCATGGACTCAAACATTTTCTCAAGCTGCACTCGTAGCTGTTGAATGTTGTTCATCAAGATACAGGGCTACCAAAAAAGAAAAAAAAAAGCATAAAATATGAGGAATCTGCATGCAGCTGTGCTTTTAGAGAAGGATGTGCTTTCCTTGTCATCTGCTGCTTTCTCTTCCTGCTTTGTTTCACACTTCTTGCCCAGTCAATACACCCACTCTGACAGTGGATGCCCATTATGCCTTTAAGAAAACATTGCCCCACAGTAGGCTGAACCCCTTCTCCCAAGCAGTTGGGCAGTTTTTAGATCCCAGTTTCATCAATTGCATTCAGTTAAGTACAGTTAATCAAGAAGTGCATTGTTACCTATTTGAGAAAAGATGCAATAATGGTCAAAGTACTTTGGGAGTGAAAATAGACGAGAGGGAGCACCAGATCACTTTCTAGTCTTTGCAGAAAACTATGACAGCACTGTAACTCAGAATATGGCTGATGCTCAAGTATATGAATAAATCAACAGGCAGTACTTTAAACAACAGAATATTATTCCAGAAGTCTACTGTTTTTCTTGATCCAGAAGTCTGTGAATAGGCAATATAATTTTGTAAATACGTTAGTCTAAAAAATATTGCTTCCTAAACTAATTAAGGAATAACAAAATCACAGTGTAAAAGACAGCAACTGCTCAATAATTACAAGGCAAACAGTAAAGTGTAGATGAGGTTAAGCATCTTTTTACAAAAACATGGAAGAAATGACCTCTTGATGGACTTTTACTTTATTCAGATGACATTATAGGCAAGTTTGGAATTGTGTGGGAGGAGCAACAAGACAGCACTTGTTAAAATATTTCTGCTGGGCCAAGGACAGTGTGTTCCAGTGCTTAATTGGGATAACTGAGACACTGAAGTAATATATTTTAATGAAATATATACATGCTTTTTCAGACAAGAAGGTAATATAACAATTTGAGCAATTAATAATCAGCTGTACCTTTCTAGCTAACAGCATGCTTCAGCATAGTGCTGAAATGCTGTGGGATTACATTTGGTATTGAAAAAGTCAGTAACAAAATTTAGCTTTAACTACTTCTGCAATTATGCTCAGAGGAACTCAGAGTCGTAAGCCCTTCTCAACTGAAGTAAAAAGAGAAGTCTGATCTAACTTCCTAATCTCATATTACTGCCTCTCAGTAAAACATGGTATTTGCCCTCCACTGAAAACCGGTGGTGTATAATGGTTGAAATATTGCCTCTTTCCGGTCTCTTAAGAAATGCTACTGATCTACCTTCTCTTCATTTAAGATGACTAAAATTGTGCCTGTCTCTCCTTAGCCATATCTTCCTTTCTGTCGTACTCATTATTCTAGAAACTATCTGCAATATAAATCAGTGATTATGATTTCTGATGAGAGAAAAAACAGTTGAACAAAATGTCAGGGTTCTTTTGTTCAAAGCAAATGGAAATGTCTTTGGCAATATAGAGAAGCTATGAGATAAATACCTCATAATGAGGCATTTTAAACATTTTCTTTCAGGCTAGCTAAGCTGGCTCTGACAGAGCCTAAACCTACCTTAACTCAATACAAAATATCTATTGCTGTTAGTAAATAACAGAATTGGAGCTCAAAAACTGGTTTTTTACTTCAATATTTTATGTCCTTCAGAATATCCTTTGCAGTGAATTAGAGGAATCAGACAGACAGATGTGACAACACGCAAAAGAGAGTAGTGACTGCCATGCATAAAAATCAGGTTTGTTTGTAAACTCTCACAAGAAATGGAAGATGAGGGCATGTTTTTACATTATGCACTTCTTTATGAAAACACCTTTGGTATGTTTATATCTGAACGGTTGACACGTACATGTTACAGTGCATAGCAAAAATAGTAAAAATACTGACTTGAAACAGAGTGCTAAATCTAATTATAATTATGAGAAGTATTTGCTTTAATCTATTCTGTCAAATCAAATGCAGAAGATGGAGTTTTAATATAACTGAACTCACCGGATCAAATGATCCTTTATTAAGCTAAAAGTGTGTGTTTCAAAAGAACAGATTCTATTAAAAGTAAGTTATCTCCCCTAAAGCCATTTTTATAATGCTTTATGCTTTTTTTTTTTAATATTACAATACCATAATTAGATTTTTTCCATCTAAATCCATAGGAAAGATTGGCATACTAGATTGATTTCAGAAATCAACTCCTATTAAAAAAATCCTACTGTATAGGCCAAAAGTCTGCACAAACTGTTTGACTCAGTGACAGAACACTGTGCTCATTTCTTACAGAAAAAGGTAAATCTGATTTAATTTTAGTATCAAAATGGAAGGAGTAGGAAATACAGATACAAGTTTTAGTTCATTTAGATTAAATTCAGAGAATAGCTGTGGCTCATACTGGTTCATCAGCCCCTTGCAGGCAGTGAGGCCGCATAATATCACGATTTTCTCACTGCTGCACAGGGATTGGCAGTAACAGAAAAGTCAGCACATATTCCTTGCACAGCAAATTCTTCCAGGAACATCAGTGGTAAAGAGAAGCAAGCCAATGCAGAATGAAAACTGACATAAAGATTATTTTTTTTCTTGGAAAATTGGAAATGAAACATGAGACGGCATAGTAATCACTTTCATATTTGGAGTATACCATTGTATAAGGCATGATGTAGAAAAAAAGCACAGCTTTGTACTCACCACGTTTTCTTTGTCACAGTATGAACTGAAGTAACTTGAAATAATGGCAGCGTACTGAAGCAGCACTTTGTTGATAGTCTAGGAGAAGAGAAGAAACTTTAAATAAATTTCATCACATAAAACGAAAATAAGAAAATGAACAGAGAGTTTTTTATGAATTATAGGTTTTACAGATGCTTACACATTTTGTGTATCTTATTTACTTTAGATTTAATGTAAACTATCCTGTGAAAACGTTTTCAAATCCTTGCAGTAAAGTCTCTGTGTTATTCTTAATGGAATGCAGTTTTCAATAGCAGAGAGATTGCTTCTGTACAACACCGGAATTAGCATTTATGTACAATGGCAACACAATGTCACTCTCCCAAATTTAGTTGAGATGCACTGATTTTAATCTACCTTTGCAAATCTTCTCATTAAATGAGACAGTGCTTCTGGATTGGGGCACTCCAGTTTCCTGATAATCTCAAAGCTTTGATTGAGCTGTGTGAAGACATCAACCACTGAACAAGAAAAAAGGGCATGGTCTGATGTTTGCTGAAACTAGAGAAAGAAAACATTCAAATAGTTAATACTTGTCCAAACCGTATAAACTGATATTCTTACTTTTAACATTCTTTCTAGAGACAGAAAAAGTACTAAATAAAATCTTACTGGTGATACAAAGACTTTTCACCTTGATATGATTTTCAGTCCCCTTAGAAATAAAAGAAAAATTCTCTTTCATGACATCAGTATCACATCAGAATTTAATAAAACTCTAGGTGGAAGCCAATGGGGAATTAAGACAGATGAAACTAGAGCAGGAATTTGTGCATAGGGTTATCTTCTTATACTGTTATTGACTGTGCATCTCGGGAGGTCTTAATGAGGATACTGCAGGATCAAGTGTAGTTCTTGTTTTGCAGCACTAATTAACTGCCTTGCCTTAGTACATTCTTTGTTTTAAAAAATACGGACTCACCCCATCTTTTTTGTCTCTTTCCAGTGCTCCATGAAGAAACTCCATTGAGACATCCTCATTTTCATCCAGCCACTGAATGACAAATGGTTCAAACCACCTGAAAATTAAAAACAGTTTTCCAAAGTAAGTACATTCCTTAAAGATTTGTCACTGTCTTTACGTCTGATCTAGGTGCCATAAGATACTGTGGCTACCAAAACGCATTTCAGCTTAACTGTGCTATTCTATCTGGTCTTCCCCAATGAGTTAGAGTTTGCAGTGTTCATCAGAGAAATGCACTCGTGTTTTGAGAGGATCATATTCATATTTGTTTTACAACGTGTCTTGTCCTGTATTGGTTCCTTTTCCATATTTATTTGCATGTGAAAGAAGGTGGAGAAAGCTTTTCTGCAATAAAATGCCAGATGTTTAATTTTCCTTCAGTTCATTTACAATTTTTTTGAAGCAGTGACATCCACCAAACCGCTTTGGAAAATGTGCAGAACTTGCAGGTGATTAAAGATGTGAATAAAGAATTCTCATACAAAAGCATAGAATTTAATGTATTAATTTCATAAGAAAATGTGAAATTTAAAACATCAAATGAATATTAACCCAATGCAGTAGGATTCATTTTAGTAGTGTATCCCATTAGCATTGTGTCTTGATCTAGAAACATGAAACATGAAAAATGTATGAAATAATACAGGGACCGATAACCAGTAGCGCCGCTCTTCCAACATTTCCTATTTTTTTCAGGTATTTTCTGATCAAAATATTCTGTTATCTGTGAAAATGACAGCTGCTATAACAGGTGGATAAACTGTTATATGGAACAGCTCATAACAGTTTTAGTAATTGATTTTATAAATTGTAGAACTAAAGAGGATGAAGTGCGTATTTAAAATTAGAGCTGTATATATTGATATCTTGCATAAAATTAAGCATACATGTTTGAAGGAAATAAACCTTGCACCAAGCCCAAACTCATGGGAGCCTTCCCTACACACTACTTACAGAGAATATTCAGGCACTGCATCCTTGAAAGCATGGAGCTCTCGCACATATTCATTGTAAAACCATTTCACTTTGAAGTGCAAATTCATATAATCTGTGCTCTTGCATAACCGTTGATTTTCATGTTCTGTAATAAAAGGAGTGGAAATAAAAGCATTTAATAACATTTTAACAGTAAATAACATTATTCTGCCTCAATGCAGTAGTGATACAGTACTTGCATTCTGAAGGACAACTGGTTTAATTTTTTTTGAGCACCTGCAGTTTCTGAATATCCTTAGGAAAAACAAACCAAAGTGCAAGTCACTTCTAGAAATGAGCTGCTGACAAACGGTGGGCATACGTTCAAAGGAGGGCACCATTTATCCAGTTCCATTCATTTAAAGTTTATTTCTGAAGTTAAGATCTAACGTATTAGAACTGAACATGAAAGTAATTCATGAGCAATTGTTTTTTTTTTATTTCTCCTCTATTATGCAAGGGAAAAAATCTTTCACAGATATCTCAGAACATAACTTGTAGCTACACGTAGAGGAAAAATACATCCTAATATTAACCTATCAGAAGATCAGTACTAGGTTATCCACCATGAACATAGGTCAGAACGCACAAGAACATCACTGTTGGTATTCTAATTTAGATTAGAACCCATGGATGCTTTCACACCTTCTAAAAAGTTTGCACAAGTGAATGCAAATGTGAAACAGCACAGGCTGTGTGTTTTCAGTTGGGTGATCTAGTGCTCTAGACTTAATCCCTGTAACACTGAAATGAAGTGAAATAATGTGATTGAATGCAATGTATTGGATAAGGCCACAAATAAAGAAAAATGCAAAGTTCATAACTGATTTAGAAGGACATATTTAAGTACTACTTGACATCTCACCCCAATATTTTTATACTTTGCTAAAGGCAATGGGAGTCAGTGGTTATTATCTGAAATACAGAGAAAGCCAACTAATTGATAATTATGTGTAATTTACATTCGTTTTGATAATGTGAAATACTACTGACCTTTCTGAAAAGGCTCTGTGTGTCAGGGTAAATATAATAAACTGAAAACTAAGCCTGAAAAACTTGTTCTGCCACTACCTCCTTTTTTTGCATTTACTACAACTGATTTGCAACTAATAAAAAGAACATCTTCTAATTCTCCTTTTAAAAACGTATTATTTCACAACAGACTTCTACATATTCCATCGTACCTCTGCATTTGCTTTTCATCAACATTTTCATCAAAATATCTTTGAACACTACACAAATGTAATGGATTCCACTTTGAACATTTCTGTAAGATGCTTAAGCAGTGCTATTCACAGTTTACAAATGGGGAACTGGGAATTTTACTAAGGGAATATACATAAAATATGAAACAGGAGCATAGATCTCATTCATAGATTTCTTAACCACAGGGCTGTATTTCCTCATCAAAGAGAAAGTAGGAAAGGAAGGCAGAATTCATTCTGAATTGTGAGAAAAAATAGATTTACAATTTTTTTTTGTTTTTGTCTTGGCAGCAGTGGAAGTGAAATAGTCAATCCTTGACTTAACACAGAGCACTTTAAATTTGATTTGACATTGGCCTTTATATTATTGGAGGAGCTCTCAAAATGAGAGTCCATTTGTTCAGAGATCTCTGCTTTGTTTCAGGTTTCCCAGCACGTAGGAGTGAGTTTAGGGCCAGCTGCCTAGCATCTGAAAAGGCAGAGATGTACAGTGTTTTATTGGAGAGGTGAACTGTTTATCAGGACTTCAAGGGCATAGAACAACAATGTTGCATGATATCTAGGAGACACAACAGATAATATCATGAGGAATGTGTGAATCTGTTGAAAAAAAAAAAAACAAACTTATTTGGAAATACAGAACATTGTGTTTGTCATTTTCTCCCTGCTGTGTTATACTGATACCTGAAACATTTCAAATTACTTCTGACAAGTGAACTTTGGTATCTTCATAATGTTACTGAACTGCTTTTTTACTCCTTATTGAAAATTTATCTTATTCATCTCATCAGTTTTTTTTTTTTTTACTTATTCAGCGTCAAATACTTCTCAAAAAATACCAGAAGAAGTGGATGGTACGTCAGACACAGGACAGTCCAAAGATGCAAAATGAAGCACAAACTTGCAAGTAAGACAAAAAATAAAATAAAATGCCAGTACAGCAAATAATCAACCTCAATATAGCTTCTACCTTCAATATCACATCAGAGTGAAAACTGTGTGCTATGAAAGCCAAAATGATCAATAACATTCAAAGAATACTCAAAGACAAAATTCTGCCGTTGGGTATACATGGCTAATATTGATTACAAGAGGAAATAAGCACTTGTTTCCAAGGACTCCAATAATTTGAACTGTACTTTTTTTTTTTTTTTTTAAACGTTAGTAGAATTTTTCATACATTAATTCATCTTGGAAGGTCTAAGGAATGCAAGCTATGAATGGACCAGAAGAAATCATCCATTCTATCAGGTAAGAGATCCATGTCAATGATTAAAGCTCTGGTTCTGAAACATGCGATAGAAATTGCAAATACTGATGTTTCAACGTTGTTTCAAAGTAATCACATAATCAGAAAGTAATTACATATAAGAGGAAAATTAATGCTGATATAGGAATTCACCTTACAATGATTAGGCTTTCATAAATCTCTAATACGTGCAAAACTTGTGAAACAAATAGTGCATATATTTGTGTCTTGGAAACCACTACGTCATTAAATGCTATATTATAATGCTTAAGTTTGGGAGGAAATAGAGAATAAAGGTAATAAAGGCAATTTTAACTGTATTGTACATCAATTCAGCTTTGCATTTTCAGTGTCAATTTTAAATGCACCCTTCCATAAAGGAAACACCCGGACTTGGTACACTCCTCTTTGCTTTAATCACAAGAGTGCAAACTGAGTATAAAATACTACCAGAAAGCATAGTAGTGTTTTATAAGCAATTAGTGGAAAAAACTTCAGAACTGAAAGAATCAGGCAGAAAGATAAATGCAAGACTTTAAATTACGAGTATTGTATCTGGATCTGCTTCTATAGCAGAAGAAAAGGCAAAAACAGAGATGTTCTCTACTTGCTGCATCAGAAATTGCACTTAAGGCACTTAAACAAGTTATTATAGAAACAAGTAATTTTAATGGATTTATCCTATTCTCCTGAAGAGTGCTGGGACAATTATCAAATGTTTAGTTTAGAACTAATGGGTCTGCCCATAAGGGGAAATTTACCACTGTATCTATGTTTAAAAAAGAGAGAATAACGTCAATAAAAGAAGACTAAATAAGGTCAGAGCTTTCATTATGAACAGCATGGTACAATATACATTTCTATTATTGAGTGACAACTTCAAGATGAAATAAGTCAGACATTCACTGCATTTTCTCCAGTAAGATCTAGTGCAATGAATACACTAACATGAGAAATAAAGAAGCTTTAACTTCCTAAGATTACTGCAGGCTTGTACTGTGTACACACACCCAGTAGTACTTGTAGTTCTAATTACGGTTCAGTATGTAAAACTGAAGAAAATGGCTTAGGGAATGACCCAGAGATACAGTAGGTATGTCTCCAAGTGCAAGGTAGTGACATACTAGAGATCTCTGAGATAGTGGCAAGTAAGATCACACAATGATACAGTAAAACATGATGCCTGAAGAAGTATTAAATTAGCCCCTGGGAACAGTTCTGTTCACTTTATCTGTCTTAATTAGCGCATCTAATCAACTTCAACAAAGTAGTGCCATTTAGTATCGCTACAGTGCTTTTTAGACAAGAATTTAGATCTTTGTGTCGCTTGAGATCAATAGTCAACTGGATTGCCATACTCAAAAAGCTCAGGCAGCCCTCCAGTACACGCTGAATGGAGCTGCTGTCATTGCCATTGCCAGTTACGCTGACCAAATAGCATTTCTCATTCCCCTGATCTTCTGATCATGCCATATTCAATTTAACTGATTATCTGCCAAAGGAAAGTCATTAATTAACCCCAGTAGTAATCTGCTTCTCTTTACTCTCTCTCTCTGATTTCCCCATTTGACTCTCCATTCCTAAGGTCTTTGGAAAAATGAGGATAGAAGACACGTTTGTTGAATGATGTGAATACAAAATGGGATTTACTAAAAACAAGTTTGATACCCTGAAGAAACAGCGTTCTGGTGGGTGCCATCTTTCTTTCTCTTCCATAACCTGCCCTCCCTACCCTCTTCACCCCAAATCTGCTTTGCAGTCTTCATCTAAGACAAGGGTATGTCCCATCTTGAGTGGAAATTTGTAAATTAAGTTGGAGTGAAAACAAATTTGAAATCTGCCACCAAATGGTGTGACCCTTTTGCGGGCAGCATTATTATTATTATTTTTTTCTATGCTGTCACTGTGCTTGGAATCAACTCATGAATCACCTCTTCTCTTTCAAATCATTTATCAGTTTCTGTCATGAAAGAGGAATTTGTCAGAGAAATAAAAAAATGTTTGCTTATGCATTGAGGACAACAGCAATCTGTGAGACTGCTCTGAAGATAATGCCTCATATATATATACATATATACATATATATTTTACATGTTGGCCTACAATGTCATAGGCTGATGTTGGTATGATGTTGATATGGCAGCAGAGGCTGAACCTTCCCACCAATATTCCATTATGTGTTGCTGCCATGAGACAGATGGCAGCAGAGGAGCAGTCTGACAGCATGGCGTCTGACATGGAAGTGCGGGTGAAAAAAGGGGTAGAATTGAATTCCTCCAGAGAAATGAAAAGAATGGGACCCAATGATATTCACTAACTCGTGCTGAATGTTGCTGGAGACCAAACAGTGATGTGAGCACAGTGAGGTGGTGGATGGTATGTTTCAGCAGCGATGACAGTGACAGTGGGTCACCTCCACTTGTGCAGATATTTGTGACATAGTGTGCAGGCTCTTGTTCATTGCTGGCAAAAATGCATAGTTAATGATGATGGCTATGTTGAAGAAGTGTTTTGTAGCCAAGAATTTGCTCTATCAAAGTGTAGTTGTGCTTTTTGTATCTGTTGTAGTTTCCATGGAAATGAACAGGAGGCATTACTTCCAAAGCGTCCTGTATGAAACCTACATGAAGTTCATAAAATGGTGAAACAACTTTCCTCTTCTATTTTTTCAAGGTCTGACAACTCAGAATATCAGCTCTGCAGAACTGAGGCAATCTCTTGCTGTCTCTATACAGCAGCCAATTTCTGGCCTGATCCTGATCTTGACTTCTGGCCACTACCAGAATTAGATTATCATAATAACAGCAATTAGAGCGCTCTATTTCTAACAGTCTAGATAGCTTTGGACATTTGATCTGACCTATTCAAAATACAGAGATGCAAACTATAAGAGAAAGACATTTCTGAGGACATAGATTAAAAAAGATACTTTTCAAATTGTATGTCTAATTCCAGCTTGTTGTCTATTATCATCTTCCAACCTTTATGCCTTCCTGCTTGGAAATAAAAAGATTTCTTACCATATGACGTCAGTAACAAACCACGTGCACTGCTGGTGAAATTCTCTCCATTCTCTTTGGTTTGTACCATAAATAAAGAATATTTTGATGACCAGACAGAACAAATTTAAGCATCTTATGAGCTCAGATATGCTTGTATAAACTAAATGCCAAACAGCAAAAATAATCAATCTTGCAAATCACTCCTGCCACACAAAGCAACCCGCAAAGAAGAAAAAAAGGCCAAACCTAATGAAGAGAGTTCTCAAAGAGAAACATCTGATACCTTCTCCATGCAAAATCAGTATGTGAAAATAATCCCAAGATCTTCAGATTAGAAAGAAAATCAGGACTGGAGTGGGATGAATTTGTTGAAGTTTGCTTAGAACTTTTAATACTATCCAAAGACTAAATATTGTTATTGATCTAAAATGGAAGAAAATCTAGAATAAAACAATTAGCTCAATGCTAGATTTTGTTGCAGTCTCTTGTTTGCAAGTCACATCAACCTGGAACAGTGCAGCTCCAAACTCAGCAGCTGTGGAGTCTGGACCTGTGCTTTGGGATGCCCCTTTTTCCCTCACCCATAAAGCGAGCTGATTGCCCTGACAGCAACAATCTGTCCTGTTACACACTGATACGCTATCTTAGCATTCATACCATCGTGCAGCCATTGCAATTGAACAAAAGGCTGCTGCTGCAGAAGCTGCTGTTCTATCTTCTCAATTGCACAGCAGCAGCCTCCGAGCACCCTTCCTTCCCATCACATAGGGTTGTAGTGTTCCTGGGCAAGAACTGAGGGAAAGGCAAGATGAAGAAGTGTAATGACTGCTGCTTGCTTCCTAGCACCTACTGGCTCTTATTGCAAAGGGGTCAGACAGCACTACTGAAGAGCAAACCAGCAGCTGCAGCTCCCTGCATCCCCCTGAGTGGACAGATGAAGCATTCAGCTGTACAGTCAGAGGACAAACCCTGGACAGCCATTCTCTCTGCTCTCAGTGAAAACAGATGCTAGATGTTTCAGTATTCATCTTCTGCTTGAGAATGGAGACATGACATACTAATTCCCGGAATTTACATTTACGGGAGTAGTGGGTAGGAATTAATAAAGTGAGAAAAAGGACAGGAATGGGATCTTAGATTTTTTTTTTTTTATCACATCAGTGATCCTTTTTCAAATGATGTCGGACTATTTCATCGCTTCTTGATCAGACACAGGAAGGAATCAACTTTACAATAACAAAAATGATACTTGAGAAAATTAATACTAAATTAGATCCGGCAGAGGTTGCAACAACCATGGGCTCTACATGTGAACAGATGGCAGCCTGTGTTAATAACTTGGAAGGCTAGACTTGTACAGCAGAATGTGATACATTTTAATGATAAATACCATTAAAACTGTATGGATCAAGTGTGACCATATTTAATGGCTTACTCATCTTGCAGAATTCAAACTGGAAGGTCTTATTGCTATTAACAATTGCAGAATCAAAATCAGTTTGTAGAGGATCTGGGGAAATAGTGATTTAAAGAACAGTAAAGGTGGAGAGAAAAGCAGAATGTTGATCTATATTTTGTGACTACTTTTATCAAGATTCCGTTGCAGGATGGAAATGATGTCATTTATCAGAATTTATAATTACAGTTCCCTTTACTTATTCCTTATACACAGAAACTGTTTCACTATTGATTCTGGGAGTGACGTGGAATTTTTAATTAGAAAAATGGCATTTACTCCTCTCAGAGAGTATCCATAGCAGCACTGAGGCAAGGCCAAGCACAGGGTCTGGTTTGGAATAGACTTAAAAAGTCACATGCCTCCTGATTAATCCTCTATACCTCTTTCTGAACAATCAGGATATACGTTATATATTAATCATGTTTAAATACACTAATATTTGTTTTCAAGTCCTGACCCGGCCAAACCTTCCACACTTCATTTATTCCTCAAGAGTTTCTTGTTCTATTCTTCACAGCCAAAATACAAACCATTACTTAATCTAAAGCTGCTTTTGTGGGATCAGATACACTCTGCCTGGCAAGTGGAGTGGTCTTGGGTGAACTGTCTTTTGTTGTACAGAATGTTTATAGTTGAATGACTAAAACACTACAAGATCAGGAGGTGCTTATGGCTGTCTGTGCACAAGGTACAACTATACATTCAAAGTTATGGGAGCCTGACAGTATAATGGCTATTAGAAATTCTTATGAATCTTTGTGCTTGTTATGATCAGAAAATTCAGTTGCTGTACACTCTCTTCTGTTGATACCTACTCCCAGTTTACAGCCTGTTCAGATAGAAGGCTGTTACCACTGATGTTTCCAGGAATGTGTTCTAACTCAAAATCATGGCTTTCATTTGGTCTTCCTGCTTCTCAGCTCTTGGCAGCTTTCAGCTTCAATGATCACTCACAAAGGAATATCTCTGCCTGACATTAGCCTTCTCAGTCTAGTCCTTTTGATTCTCTAACATGACTACAGAACATTGCCGTCGAATATTAGTTTGCAAATCTTCTCTTACCCACATTCTAGATTTGGTTTCTTATATCTTCTTCTGTCATTATACACGTTATAATCACTGCTCCTGTAACTCCTTCCTTCCTTTCTTCCCATCTTTAAGTTTCTTTTTGTTTGTTTTGTTGTGATTAGTGTGCAAATTCCAGAATTCAATAACTAACAAAGCAACACAACAGTAGTTAAACAAATTAATTCTTCCATTAATAAATGCTTTGGTCATTTGTCTTTTCTCTCTTCATCACGGTGAAAAGTTGTATCACCAAAGTATCCCATTATCACATTCTGGAGAAAATACTACAGAAATTAATCTTCAAACACTGTTTTTTTCTTAAAGTCTGACCTCATACTTTCACCCTGGAAGATATGCCCTGTAGTCAGCAGCAGGATTGACTGAAGACATTGTATGAGTTTACTTTCCTAAAAGTCACAGAGTCTGGCTTATTCTAACCAGCTACTTTTGCTAGAGTGCAAGTAAAAAAAAGGTGAACATCTGTGAACACTGCATACATACAAGACCAATGGAACACATTTCATTACATATCTCATATTGCAAAAAACTAATTTTCCAATTAAATCCAGTTTTCATCCATTTAGTTTCCAATTGATTTTAGCTGTACTGTTGATGTCAGATGGAAGCTAAAATCTGCTTGCATTTCTCCCACATTTAAATCTGAACTCTGTTTAAGAGAGAAATAAAATTTGTGAAATTAATGTAACGCTTTTTGTTGTTGCTGTTGTTGCTCTGGAGAAATACATTACAATTTGAAAAATTTATGTTCAAGAGATGGCTTTAATAATCATCTAAAAGTGATTACATGTATATGGGCGGGCAATATTTCCATTATTTGTTAAGCTCATTCCCTTAATTCCATCTCTTCAGTATTTTTATGTTTGATGTGGTAGTTTTCACTTGGGATTTCTGAAATAATCATACTTTAATGAGTGGGTCTGCAGATTATCTGGATTTCAACTACTGTAGGGAAAAATTTATTTCACCTGTGGTTTACTATTCTTAAGAATGAAAGAGAACTGCATCAGATTCTGCTGGAAATAGAAAACCCGTCTTCAGAACGTGAGGAAGGCTTTGTCGTCTGTATACACTATTTCCATAACGTCATTCTGTAAATGTTTCGTAGGCCAAGCTAGTGATTTTCAGCTGGTAAAAAATCGGGAATGCCTATAATGGCATATTTTTGATTCTTTGGACACTGAAGATTTTGTTAGATTTGGATAATTAGAATTTGCATTTCAGTTTACAATTCTTTTGCCTCCTTGCTGCACAGTTAACTTCATATAGTTCTAGTACATCTCTTCCCTAACAGTGCATTTTTACTACCATATGAATCATCTCAAGTTTATCAGAAAACTCTTTCCACCTGCAGAAATGCGGTGACAGCTGTGATTTGCAATGGAGATCAGTATGGGTGAGCTCTCTTGTGTAATTCATAGTTTTTTTAATAATTACCTTCCAACGCATACTTCATGTCCTGGGCAAAGAGCGTCCACATGATTTCAGCACTAATTTTTCCCATGTTCAGCTCCTGAGGGAACCTGCAATCAATCACATTCCATCAGTTAGCCTGTTGCTAGAAATTCTTCTTACAGCTTCACAACAGAAAGGCAAATATTTCCACAAAGAAATTATTTTCCACCAAATAACTCCCTTAACGTGCACTCACTGTATTGTCTGTTCTGTACAACTGGCAGGGCACAGAAGCAGACCTAAGTAAAACGCCCAGCTGAAGAGCTGGAAGTACTGCACAGAACCTCAGAGTAAGAAAGTAGTGGTGCAGTGAAAGCTCACTAGCAGTTCACCAGAAATAGATAAAAATCATCAGAGACCAAATTCATGCAGGAACATGCAGAGCTGTGTGGCTTTTGCCTGAGTTTGTTACACCGTCTGATATGAGTTACGATGAAAAATTAAAAACGCGAAATATGGAATAAGAAAAAATTGCTGTGTTACATGAATACTTAATTCTAAGCTCTCTCTGAACTTCCTTTCCAAAACTTATGCGCGTTTCTGTACTTAATCAGAGACTGATGGGCATTATGCAGCTGTCGTAGGCATTATGCAAATATCATTGTTTCAGTGCTGCAAATCTTTGAGAAGCTAACAAGGCTTAACACACAAAAGAACGGTAAAAACATCCGATTGTTGAAGATAAATGGTAACAGTAGCAGTTGATAATTAAAGGTTGAATTCTATAGCACCTGTGCACATAAGGAAATTTATACTACTTCTATTTTATTGCTGTCTATGTAGAAATAATTTTTTTCTACACAATTTCAGAATTTAATCCCTAAGCAGTAAAACGTCAGAGAAATTTCCCATGCAGAACTCTACATATTACATTTTCCAGTCTTTGGAAAAGGCATAATCTCCACATTTCTCAGGGAAGCAAAAGGACAGCCAGGAGGGTGTTCTATGCGTCGCTTTGTTTTTCTTGCTACAATTATTTCTGACTCATGGGCCCTCATTTTCCCAATTTCTCTGTCATTTTTCAAGCAATACTATGAAATCTCAGTTTATCTAAAACATTGCTGTCAAAATCAACTTCCTAACCCACATGACAGTCTCTAATCATCAAGTCGTAGATCAGCCAAACAATGGTATTTGGTTTTCATGGCAAATAAATTAGCCATTAGGTTGCTGGCACATAATTATCTCCATGCATTTTCAGAAAAGCTAGATTGCATAAAAGCTAGCCTCTTAGCAATTTGTTCCCTTCATTGCCTTTAATTATCAAAAATTTAAGGAAAACTTTTAACACTGGGTAGTTCTAATAAGGAACTATATATAAGAGTACAGATCCATGGAATGAACCCTGCTGGAAAGAAAACAAGAAGCAAAACAAATTAAAACAATATCATTTATCTTCAATAGTATTGCATTTCTCCAGTTCAACTTTAAGTTAAGAAATTACTATCATGGCAATTAAAGATGCTTCTTCATATTTTGTGCGGTCACAGTTGCAGCCTGGGATATTTCAAGAACTTAATGGACAGGACAGATAGTTTATACAATCAGTCTGTCTAATCTGGTCTTAAAGTATGAGATGCATTTCTTCATGAGAAACAAGTGGACAGCAGGAATTTTGCACTAAACTGTACAAATGGAGTAAACAGGAAAAATACTTTGTTTCTTCTTCAGGATAGAAAGCTGTTCCTTAATAAGGTCAGTGAAGGAAATGATTGCACAAAGAGCTGCTTATTCTCCAGGGCTGAGACAATTCTTCATGTATTTACTGGATTAAATTAAATTAATGGATTAAGTTAAATTACTGGAATCAGAAGGCAAATGTTTTCCAGTTTATGGTTACGACCCAGAGGTTTCCTTGGTAATGAGCTGTCTGGGTGTACAGGCAAGCACATCTACCTGTACAGAGTGTCTTTCAGTATTTGTCAAACGTCAGCTGAAAGAAGCAGAGTCACTCCTGCTCCCTCTTTTAGATCATCCTATTAAATTTCTCCCGCCCCTGCAGACATCTCTATTAATGGCTTAGCTGTAACACAGGTCTAAGATTCAATGTTAACTTTTGTATAAATCATCACAACAACCGTTACAATTTATAGACTCTGCAAAATATCTCCTAGGAGCTAAAAGAGCTAAACCTCTTCTCCAGGCCCTTATCACGACACATTTCAGTTAGAACCACTCCATTTCTTCAGTTCTGATATGTGAGGCACGTTATTTGGCATTCTCCATATATTTCATTTTCAAAACCCTTCCTCTCCCATGTTGATCGATTGACTTGCTCTTCTCTACAAGTATATCAAAGATAAGTTATTCAACTTCCCTTAGTTACTGACTGTTCCTTGCTCACATATTATATCTTGAGTTCTGAGAAACTAACTTCCACCTATGGCAAACTCAAGATACTGCTCTCCATTTTTAAAACTTCCAAGTCAGGTAAGTTTGGCTTTCTCTTCAACCAGCCATAAATTCAGAGAGCGTCCCTTTGTGAAGTTCAATACCTTTTTTTTCCCCCAAACACATTGCTAAAACTCTGTTACAATACCTGAGAGAAGTCTCAGCATTATTTAAAGAGTTTGTGTACCAAGATATGTGATAACACAACTATACTCACGCTGTTTCACTGAACTTTGCTTTCCGTCTATCCGTTTAGTTCTCTTGCATAATAATTTTTAAGTTTTTGGGATGGTGCTCATATCAAATCCCTTTAGTGTTCCTAAAACAGAAGATTTTCTTTCCAGTGACCAGAGTGCTTACCAAACTAACCACTCTATAGCCTTTACTTTTTAAAAGAGTTTCATAATCAAATTACATTTAAAATACAACTGTTCTGGTGTATTTTCTGTTCTCGTCTTAATAAATCAATCCTAGTTTTTATGGGGAAAGTAGTTACTTACTGGTTCAAGACAGGCGTATATGCTGTTTTATCTTCATCTATGATAGTGACCATCAGAGTAATAAGCTGTGCCCAGAAATCCAAATTCTTCGTTGTTGGTCCCTGTTCTTCTTTAGGAACTTCCTGTTTTTTACCCTGTGAAAACAAGATTTTAATATAGTGTATATCAGAAAAATTAGGGAAACTATTTGGTAATTTCCACCTACAGCTTATTACTTAGACACAGTAGGAATCTTAAAAAAAATTGGATAAACTGTCTTAAGCCTATCCAGATTTCAGTAGACTGTATAACAGTCTGTACCGGGCTGCAGACATATGTCTAAAACCACATACAGTGCAAAGACACCCAGGTCAGTCACAAACAGAGTCTATTTTTTGTGCATACCCACAGTTCCATTAAATACATTCTTCAAATCCTTGTTGTGCTGAAACAGAGTGTGGGTAAAATGATTTGCTGAAGTGGAACTTTATAACCTACACAATAAACACTGAATAAATTAATAATAAGGAATATTTCTTGTTTTGATTGGATTAAACTATGCTGAAGTTATTGGGTCTAATACCATCTATGCTCTTCACTCTAAATAAAGAAGCAGTAAAATTGTGATTTATTCTGCAGTAACAAAAATAACACAGGCTATTGCCCAAAGTGTTTTGCACAGACATTGTACAGGGTCTGATAGATTGACAAGAGCCATAATACATGCATTTGTTTAAGACAAGCAAAGGAAAACAGTGCAGAGTAGGAAGAAAAAAAAATCCCTGGAGACACAGACATACTTAGGAAAAGGCACCTAAGAATATTCAGGAGGGATGTTATCTCTCCAGGATTTATAGCTGCGAGCAAACCCAGTCACATATTTTATCACTTTTTCATTTTGGGCAAGTGGAATTTTGTATGCATTTTGTAAATGAAAGGGTCCACAACTAGGCTTGTATCCAAGGCAGAGAGCCTGAGGAGCCACATTATATTTCCATAATGACCAAGAATGACATGAGACACCGATATGTCAGATGGATTATCAAAACGTCTCTCCAATAATTAATAAAGATTTGGTAACTAATGCAGCGTTCCATATTCTCTTTGACTGAAAGCCTGCCTTCTGCACCTTTTGGTATTGTTGTAAGTACGCATTAATACTCACCACTTAGAAACTTTGGTTGAGAATTTATTACTTTTTCATCTCACTAAATTTTTCATTAACTTTATTTAAAAATGCATTCTTTGTACTTCTCATTTGTAGTCCAAATACGACCACTTCAGTGGATCCTGTTTCTCTTTGGTTAGGCCTCTATTAGTGTCATAGTGAATTAATTAAATGTTATCTTAACCTCAATTAACTTTTATCTGTTAACAACATCTAGAGCGGCAGAAAGGGAATTTCAGCAACACATAACTGAAAGTGTTTTTGCAGTCTCTGGAGAATCTCAGATAACCCTGTTGCAAACTTAGCTGATCTACAAATACTACAGCTTCAGTGTCTAACACAACTGAAATAAAGGTAAGGCTCAGAAGCAGTTACAGGGGGTGGTGTGACTAATATCAACAGTAATTTACAATCACCTCTGCAAGCAGAAAAGCTTTTCAAAACAGAAACGAATATTGGAACGTTAGTGTCACTCACCATGTCTTTCTCTGGTGTACAATATCTAAGATTTCATTTCTATAAGAAAGATGTTTTTCTAATAGTATTTATACGTGTTTCTCAGAAGCTAGTGCGTGTTTCAGGCAAACTAACGGAAAGGTACTTGTATAAGAGAAAGCTGGATCACATTTAGTCCAACATCTTACCCAAAAGCTGTATTTCACAACAAGCTACAATGGCATGCAGCTGAAACTACTTTTTATGATTGTGAAAATGAATCACAGAAGGGGAAATTCTATTCTTCAATACAGATAGAAAAAAATATTTAGTCCACAAAGTCTGAGTAGAACAAGAAGTGCTTTCCACAAAAACTCTAGTGCAGAAATCTTCTAAAGGTGAAGATGATCTCTGCAAAATTGCCCCAAAGTGTCATTTTCTAAACAGTCTGACATTAACAGATGTAGTTTTATGCTCTGAAATAGAAGTACATACTTTGCCCATACCGAGTTTTAATTTCCTGAATTCTAACAAATAGGTCAGAAAGGGTCAAAGCCATTCACGTTATTTTTGCATTGTTATGGTTGCTGCCATTATTATCTCAATATCACTAACTCTATTCACTCCAATTACATACATGGAGAAAAAAATATTATAAAAATGTGAATTAAATACCCAGAGCACTCAATTTACACACAAATGGCCAAATACAATGAAAAGATATCTAAGCCAGTGAATACTGCCTACTGTTATAGGGGATAACAGTCACAGTGAGATTTTTAAAAATACATTTGAAAAGGTCAAGAAAAACAAATTTTCAAGTACATAAAGAAGGCAAAGTCACCAGTTAACAGCTACTGTTCATGATTCATTACTTTTTTAAAGAATAATTTCCTGAAGTTTCTTTTTCATTTGTGGTGTATATACAATTGACTGAACAAGCTGAACTCAAGGATTGCTCTTATGCCAGGCAATCATGGGAGCTTTCAGGAAATGCTGATATGAATCACAGCAGAATTGCTGTATGTTTCACTAGTCGTTAGGAAGATGACATGATATGGTATGATAACAAGCGCCCCTGACTTACGGAGAAGCTGTGTTCGGAGAAGTTTCTCAGATGGTCATAAATCCGATCTTTACTCACTAAATTTTACGATGCATTCTTAAATCGTCTTTTTATTAAAACAAGTAATATTTTCTTTATTAATGATAACGCACAGTTCTGAATACATTTCTTCAACAGTATAATAACACTAATTAGAAGCTTGACAACTTATTTGGAAGATATGAAACTCCTAACAACAGCCAAAGCCAAAGGTGACACTGACTTCAGCTGCAATCTCGCATCTGTTGGAAAAGAAAACCTAAAAGAGCATCATAGGATTAACGTAAAATAAAATCACCGCATTGTATCAAGCTTACTAAGATGTCTGGGTTAAAATTTTGGTCATTTTCAGAGAAAAGGACTTAGGATATTTTTTCTACAGAACTTCTGTGGTCTTTCCTGGGGTAAGGCTGCCTTAACCCAGTTTTGCTGATTTTAGGAATGCATCTGAGAGACAGCACAGAAGACGTTTCTTCACGTATTTAGTAATACGTGTATTGTGTTACATAGGATATATCATTTTATTGAGAGTGTAATAATTTATTTGAAAAACTAGGTACCTGCAAACACCTTATAAATAAAGGACCTTCAAGCAGAATTCATATTATTTACTGCAGTTCTACAGACACAGGAAACTGCTGAATCTGTGGCTTTTTTAAATGCAAAATACAAAACAGGTGATAGACAGTTTTATCTTTATCTATGGAATACATTCATCTATTATCATCGGTGTCACCAGAATGAGGAAGATGGAATAAGGGCTATTTTTCATTTGACATCGATCAAATAGATTGTTTACTTATACTAAATCATACTTTTCTCATTATCCTTTTTACTACCAATTTCCTGTTCACCTGACTTCACAGGCAAACATGTAAACCATGTGGTAAAGAAGTAACAATATCAGTTGCTGGATTTTTTTGTATCCTTTTCAACAAAAGCATTAAAAAACCAAGGATCCCCGAATTTTTTTTGGTGATCTTAACAAAACAGCAACAACAACAACAACATAGAAAGAAAAAAGTTAAGCCCGTGACAAGCTAATGTATACTGCACTTGGGAAAACTGAGGGCTGGGAAAGTGATCTCAGGCACAGTATGGAGCAGGATTAAAATCTACCTCTGTGGAATCTGAGGCAAATGTATAAAAGCTGGTCTGAAGAACACCGGGCTTCTAACTTCTCCCATCGTTGTCTGCTGCACAAAACGTCTGTTGCGGGACAACTTAAGCAACTGTATTTATATTTCTTCCTCATCTGAAGTGCAAGCTTATAACAAAGGCTAAGCTGAGATACAGAAACACTGCAGCGCTGGTAAATGACACTTCTCAAAGAGTGGCAGGACAGAAACATTCCGTGAAAACCAAGTGTTGCTGTGCTTTTATTTCCTTATGCTCTGCACACTCAGTACACAACACCTGCATGGGTGTCCTTCTGTTATTCTAAAGGATTTTATCAAAGATCTTTCATTTTGCAGTGTTACTAACACTCTGCATAAAACCAATGATATGATATATAGAGAGGTCTCTGAATACCCTGTTTGCCACAGCTGAAGAAAGTTTAGTACCATTACAGAGCATCTAAAGCAGTATGTAAACAGAATAAAATTGCTCATGGTAAGTATTGTTACAGTGAAACTGCATGCCTGAAAAGTAGCATTCAGAGGGGAAAGCAGTTTTCACTACTGCACAACTTTATTTCCTGTTTCATACGTTTACGCTTACACTGTATAGGTTCACTCAGTGGAGAAAACTGCAAGGAAAGGATTACTAAAGGAACTTCATTTATTGAGAGCATAAGCAAAAATTTCCAGAATTTTTTTGTTTCCTTAAAACAGAAACAGGAACATATTTATAAATGGAGTCAGAAAGTTGGCCCTGTTCTTCCCAAGCTGGTTTTTGATGGCATTATTTTTTTCAGCATAAGACATCTAGCTCTTCCCTGAGATCAGTGTCAATTAAAGAGAAGACACTACACCTGCTGCATAAGGAATTAGCTAGTTCCTCATCAGAATGGTTTGTCTCAAAGAATGAAGACAGGAAGAAATATTAGTTAGACTGTCACGATGTCATGTTGTATGTTCTCCAGTCTTCATTTGTTGTTGTTTATGTATTATATTTTGTAATCAGCTGTTTTTGTACCTTGCTATGAAAACATAGGATGACATTTTTGCATACTGTTAGCATTTACCATGCTTCACCCCAGGAAATATTGTTATGATACTTTGCTGCAAGATATTTGCTTTCTAACAGTGGTTGGCTGTCTGACATGAAGGTAATAAAAAGAGGAAGTGGGGATTGCTGAGCATATGCTGTGATTTTCTGCTCACTCTTCTTGCGGTGGAAACCTTCTAATCTCCAGCTTCAACATCCTCTTTTTATATCCTTTGTTGCTGCATTTTTGCCCCGTAATCAGAGAATTGCACCTGTTCAGATACTAAGCATATTTTCTAGTAGTACTGTGGAAGGTGTCTTTGAGAATTTTAGGTTGCAGAAAAAGGCAAGTGTAGAAGATAATTAACATGAGTTGAACACATACAGTATGTATAATGTGCAGGAACCTATCACTTCTGGCCAGGTGGAAATACTACTGTTTAAGTAACAGTGTCCATGGGATGATTCAGGCAAGAAATGAAGCATCGTAACGCTCCAAGCCTGCAGTGGGCCTCAGCAAGACAGCAGCTGCCAGTCTTTCCCCTGAGTGAGAGCAGGTGGTGGCCTACATACAAACCATGTCTTGTTGCTTTGGGGTTCATCAGTTTCAGCTCTCACTCCTCATAGCTCAAATCTCAGCTGTGCAGCTAAAATGTGACCCTCCTCTGCTCCCCACCATGCCACCATGAACTCAGTTTCCTTTTGGAGGACGCCTCCATTGGATAGGGAGGCGAGCAGAGATAAGAGAATGGTTAATGAAGAAGGCTCAAGGATATAATCTGTGGTAACTGGACTAAGGGCTTTTGAAATAAAGGTAACAAAATATTAATTACATTATTGTTTTCTGCTTCGTAATGATATTTGCGATGCCACAAATCTGTCTGCAACGTGCCTCAATTCACCAGAAATCCTTCAGAGCTCTGGATTTCAACAAACTGTATTCAGCTGTTGTGTGTGGACATATCGGTGGCAAACAGTAAGAGGACAATGAAGAGTACTACTTGAGTTAATGCAGAATTTAGACAGTAATTTGAATTACTTATTACTTTCTTTATCAAAGCTAATTAATTAATTTCCTCACTTACGTACCATCTGCCATGAAACACAAACCTTTCCTATCAGTTATTAAGGTTGCACGTGAATGTTATTTGATTACTGATGAGTTACTTTGTATATAGTCTATTTCTATTATTTTATATTTTACTTTCTTCTCCTTTTCACTAAAATTTCCCAAATTTGCTAGTTATCATAAGTTTACAGTTTGTTGACACTTGCCTACATAAAGTTTGGACATACAAACTCACCTGCTGGGGTACTTGCTGAAAGGGAACACAAAAGGTATGTAACTATGGGGAAGCTGCAGTTAATTCACTTTTGTGGCTGTATTTTCAGATTATTATTATTTTTATTATTATTTTAGGACTTCATACCATTCTATCAGTAAGTACAGGATTTCAAAATAATCATGTAAGACATGAGTAATGTAACAATGCCTCATTCATCCTTCTGCTTCAAAGAACTAATCTGGAGAGAAACATCAATTTAAACCTGTTTTACACTCTCCACCAAACAGACAGACTATAATATCCTTGCATTTTACACTATCTACTGCTGTAGGTTTTGCAGTGCTGTGCAGAAGATTACATCATATTCCACTTTTACCTATTAACTAAAAAGACTAGTGTTTGCTGTTAAGCTCTACAGACTTAACGATATCCAGTCTAGCAACAGCTTATACCGTGTTTAACAAACAAAACCAAATTGCTGCAAAGTAAACGTTAGCAAAAAAAACCAGAGCTATTGGTAAGGCAAAGAGATGTGATGCTTAAAGTTGCTGCTCCTACTGATTCATGGTGGTCTCTTCAGCTTGCAGTATATTCTGTTGGAGAATAAATGCATACATGAGCACTCAAAGTGTGCTCCTTGATTATTTTAGGGGTAAAAGCTGCCTGCAGAAATGAGTGTTGTGTTACCTGCAGCCACTGAAGTAAAATGGATAAAATTAAAATCTCCACCCTGCGCTCATACCTAGCAGGTTAGTGCTCTTAGACTAAACACACACTCTTTTTGGGTTATCACAGATACAAAGAACATACATTCTTTAAAAGATATGGGAGAACAACAATTTTAAAACAGTTCTGCATGATGAAAGTGGAACATAAACAAGAAAAAATGGCATCTTGTGGAGATGAGATATAAAAGTATACAAGAAACAGAAATGCATGCAGGGAAGTGGGAAGCTTTACACAGCCTTTCTTCTCATAGATGAAGCTAATGAAAACGTGCTTTGTTACCTGTAGCTGAATTCAGGTTAGTTTCAGAAATACCAGAATATCACTGTCCCCCCTTCTCCCTTCAGACTTTCTTTTCACAGTCCTCTTTCCCCTTCTACCTTTAATTAACTTTTCTTCTCCAGAAAACAGAATAAATGTAATTTATCTCTGTACAAACAAACAAATAAATAAAAAGCCCCCAAGCAGTTCTGTAGAAAACTTGCTTCTGCAATAATTCATTCACCATAATATGAAAAAAAACACCTACGTGAAAAATACGGGAAAAAGACAAATGACCTGTGTAACCATTTGTACTCTGTTACACAGGTAATGCATATTGTTTGTACTTCCTACTATTTAACATACGCAATATGCATCTGTTTCCAGTAGTGTCAGAGTAGCTGCAGCAAGATAAATTTCAGGCACTTTATTAGAAATTCAAATAATTCAAGTTTCCCATAACCCAGCAGCAAAAATCAATACAAACGTATGACAAATCACCATTCAGAGATTTCTTATTCAGTGTGATTTGATGCTTCTGCAGCGTCACGAAGGCCTACGTTTACTGAATTTTGTGTTCATTAGACAGTCATTACTACAGCTGAAGAAATTCAACTGATTTTCCAGAGGAAGAGTTCTGCCTGCAGGTGTTGGTGGGAGTTTCTTACAATGAAATTTGAAAGCAAGAGGTAAGTTTTGTCATGTGTTGGGAATCCAACATTAGAAAAAACATGCTCATTTGAGAAAAGTAGAATAGATAGCATGTACTTCCTCTTCTAGACTGCAGGTATTCATATTTTTAATTCAAGGGAGATGTGCTTTTAAATTAAAGTTCACGTCTCATATCATGTAGTATAAATGTTTTTATTTATGATACACTACACAGTAAATGTATATTTGCCTAACAACATAACTCATCATTTCCAAGACAGTAGTCACCAAAATACCATTTTTTCCAGTGTATCACCCAGAAGGCAAAGCTAGTGAACAGGAGGTAATGTGATAAAGCAGTGATGCTCCTTTTGGACAGTAGCTTAATTCTGAAAATTTCTTTATTTTAGCATTATTTATAGAATAAACTCTGTCAATGTTATAGAAAAAAAGCATTTTCAAGGCTTTTGCATGGCATTTGAACATGACAAATGCTGTAATTACTTTGCATTGAGAGTTCACCCTGATGGACTGTTATTTAGAAATGTTACATAATTATCCTCTGCTTCTAAAGCCCAAATCCAAGTATGCATCACAGATGATAAAATACTTACCTGGAAAGACAGTATATCACTTTCAGCAGACTATAATACTTCTTTCCTACAACCACTGAAGTGTAATATTGAATTTTTAAAAATTAAGCAATTAAATTTCATCTTCCCTAAAGTCATTGGACAATTTTATTGCTGTGTCCAATGTGAAGACTAATTTATAGGCTGACATTTTCATTTTGAAATTCATCTTGTTAACCATTTAAGAGTTCACGTTTGTCCGTGGATTTATTACATTATACTACTCTATTTCATACAAATAAAATACAAATAACTCAAGTGCTTTCATATGAGAGAATGCTGGGATCCTTCGTATTTACTTATTGTAAGCTAACTAGAATGACCGAGCAAAAGCATGAAGTCTTACCTGGTCTATTAACTGGGAGTAAAGGTCGTAGCAATTGTCAAAAATGTATTTGTATGTTGAGTCCAGGCAGGCTCTTACACAGTCCTTCACTACAGTACTGGCTCGAGGAGGGCTCTGTAATTCAAGGACCTAAGAAAACATTTCATAAATGACAGAATTTCAGAATCAGGTGGAATAGAGAAAGTCCAAATGTCGCAATGGATGTAGCTTTGAAATACAAGAATACAAGTGTTGAAATATTGTAATGATTAAAAAAAATGTAGAAAATCACGTTGACTTCAGGTGATCTAAGTTTAAGGATCCATTAAAGCATACTTCAGTTAAGCAATGAAATTATTCATAAAATTGAAGAAACATCCATGCCCAAAGTTAAAGATTTTCCTCTTTAAGATAACATTAAGACATATGATTATGTGATTTTCTCTGAACACCAGCAAATTGCTCTTTATTTTTTAAACCAAAAGTTCTAGCTTTTTACTCCGCTTTAGGAAACATTAATTTGAATTTCAATTTAATTAATCATTTTAATTCTCTTTATGTACTGCTTAACACAGTGAAATCACAAGCTGTTGTTACAAACTCTGTGTAGTGTTCCAGTATTCCCATCCAGTCGTACCAATTTGTGACACTATCACTCTAAAACTATTTCAGAACTCTATCACCTAGATATGTATCTCTGGATTGATGAAAGAAACTATCAGATCTATTAGATCGAGGACCTATTAGGTTATCTGACCTATTTTTCTATTTCACATGTGATATTACCAGGAACACATTCTAGATGATACATGTTCTTAAGGAAATTAATTGATTTTGCTTTATTTGGCTTTAATTAAAGTGTTTTTTTGTTGTTGTTTTTGTTTCCTTCAGAACATGTAAATTAGGAAAGGAAAAGATAGCTGAAATTTTTTCAAATGGAATGGCTTTATTTTTCCCTCATGTTAGTGATCCGAATAAAATCTGAATAAGATGGCTTTATATCAGCGACCTTTGGGAAGTTGAGGGATTTAAAAACCGCAGGAGATGAATTGATTAAGAAATGATCAAGAGTATTAGACAAAATATGAATTTCCTGGAAAATAAAAGTGCAAATAAAGGACAGTACCTTCATTCGAAAAAAAGTAATGCTGGTAAGAAGGTCCACAGTTGATTTCAGATCTTGAAGTCTTTCAGAATTGCTGGCAGGAAAGTTATCCTGGTGAATCAGGAAGAGAGGAATTGTGAAACGGAATTTGAAAGCTAGGAATAAATATCTCTTCTCACGTGAATAGGAGCAGTTCTGATAATACTACTGTCTCTGTAATGTGAATTATTTAAATTACTGTGATGTTCTCCAAATGTTAATGATGTAAAAAAATACAACAAGAAATCTGGGAAATTGTTGCTAATGAAAATCATTCATGCATTTTCCATGGCACACGATTCACTTATGACCATAAACTCAGTAAGCTTACTGAAGGAATCATTCATGAATTTAGGTTCATAGGAAGACTGATGGTAAGTACTGTTACTTAAATGGATTCATGCTAAGGAAACATCAGCCAAGCATCATTATTCCCCAGTATAATCTGAATAGCATTCTTCAACATTAAAATAACTTAGTCCGTTAAGGGTTAGGTCTTAAACACAGAGTATGTGCAGCTTCTACTATCTCTAATGCCTTGGGGTTCTTTTAAATATTCTCTCCATCTTTCCATTTCAGAAAGCAAGCCAGATGAGCAAAGTCCCTGAGCTGGGTGCTGTCATTCCTAGAATTTGAAGGGAGAGCTAGAGCTGATGAAGTTCTTATTAATTACTGTTCATTAAAAAATGTCACGATCCAGTGAAACGGAGAAAGAGAAGCAGAATGGTATGATAAGTGGCAGGTTTTCATGCGTGACTCTTTCCAGCAAAGACTGGGTTTGGAACACGACTCAGTGGAAGGAGCTTCTATGAGGCATAAGTGAAACTGGGATTCCTATCATCTAGAAGAATGAAGAGTCAACTCTCAACATTCCTAGGATCTAATCATGGTGGCTGTAGCACCTCTCAAAATAAATCCATCAGTAACTGCAATTCACACTACATCAGTGAAAGTTAAATCCCAGTTGAATTAAGTGGTGAATTAATTTAACTGAAGTTGTTGAATCCTATACATTCTTGAACGTCCGTGCATCCCCCAACTCATTTATTAATTTTGGGGAAAAAAAGAATCAAATTGGAAAAATAGTTAAAATGCTTAAACACTGTAGGGTTTTGGGGTCTCCTATTAGCACTTTCTTACAGCTTCTATACCACAGGAGGGATTAATCTCTAAAACTTCTTTAAAGCAGATAAAGCAGACAAGGATGTTCGTAGAAAAACACATTCAAATTGCCTAGGTAAAATACAATGTACATACCCTATATTTAGATAAATCAATCCTCAGAGAGTTATGCAATTGATCCAGAAGTTTTATGAACTTTTCCCTCTGTAAAATGAAAACTTTGCATAAGAACTAGCACAGTTTTGTAAACAAGGGTGCACAATCTTTTTTTATTGTTAAATCTCTAAGAAAACATTTAATCTGTTTACATTCTTAGTTCATTTGAAAGAAAGCTTATTTTCCATTCTGTCATATGAAAGTACTGTCTGAGACATCTGTGCTTTGAGGTCAGGCAACTTTTACAACTGTGCTTTTGCTTTTACCCTGTACTGTGATTAACCTGGTACACATTCAACACTGTGCAGCTGTGCAGTGCATTAGTGAAATGATGTAGACTTTCCCGTATAGTATTTACCTTTATGACAGTGTTAAATAACTCAGACAAAATAGCAAAGAACTGAAAAATGTCGCCTGCAGTCTGTGACAAAATGCGTTAAAGAGCATCAATTTGGTTTCAAGTCCAAAGTTTTATGTTATCAGGGCTTACCAAAACAGATGAGCTTCTTAATTTATTTTTTTATATTTGCCTTGCAATTACTTATACTCTTGAAGAAATGACTTCCTCTTCCCATGTAAGAAACAGTGTTCATTTACAACAGAATTTGATATTAAAGCATGATTGAAAATAACAATTCAGAAACAGTGGCTTTTGGAAGAATAGACTAAGTAATACTATGCAGTTACATTTTAAATGTTAAGACTATCTTGTTATCCTCACAGATGAAGATGCAGTGAAAACATTTTACTATGAGATAGCCAGCTAATCTGTGCCATTCCCAAGCAACATTAATCAGAGGTTTTAATTACCATTCTTCATATTAGAACATGTATCAATACACTGCACAAAAACCTGCATAAATTCTTGCCAACCTATGTGAAAGCAGCAGAAAGTTGGAAGTAACAAAATCTGATAGCTCTCAGAATACTATCCCTGAAATAGGATATCCACTAATATGAAAACAGTCCTTTGTGCACTGTGTCCTATCCCGCAGTGGAACACTAACCTACACCCAAAGCCACCAATTTGGCTCAGTTCCCTTAAGGGATCAATCAAAAGGGATTTTTTTTTGTCATGCTATAAATCTGTACTAAAGTATTCAGTCAGCCAAATCCTTCCCAGCTGTAGCCTGAGGTCTTGCTTTTGAGATGTTCTTTTTGATGAATGATGTGCTGCTATCCACTAACAAACGCCTTTTGACCAAGACAGTAAAATAATTTTTTGCTTGTAAGTCAATTGTTTTAAGAAAGAACTGAAAAATCAAAAATTAGTGATGCGTACTACTGTCTTTCCATCCATCTGTTGGGCTATGAATTGAATTGGAAATTGCGTCAAAGGTAACTGGCATTAACATCAGAGAGAGGATTTAATCTTCCTCCAATTCGAGGATGAAAGAAAGTAATTCTGATCGTTAGCAAAATGCAACAAAACATTCTACATTTCAAAAGCTGGATAAAACTCAAAAGTCTAATAGGGCTCAAGCATGGAAACAGTTGTCATTCCACAATATACCATCAATTAGTTTATACAAACTAGAGTAAGTACAAAGCAATATTCCAGTAGTTAAATCATAGATATTATGATTTTCATAGTATATACAATGGAACAACGTTAATATTCATATTACATAGCAAGCCTTAAAAATATAAAAAAGAGCATCACCATCTCCGACACTACTTCATATCACTATAATTTGTACTTAGTTAATTTTAATTGTGTTTATTATTTGATTTTATACTCATAAATAGTACTTTAGAAGATTTTCACATATAATGTTAACTTAGAGATAGCTTGGATATTAGCCTTACAAATAAAAGAGGAAGGTAGGAAGGAATTCATTTTTCAGTATCTAATTGTTTTTATATACTACCACTGACCATATCATCTTCAATAGTAGATACGTATGCGTCCTCTTTGAATTAGTGTTCCCACTTCCCACTCACACCCACAGTGAAGGTAGGGAAATAAATTAGAATATACAGTGATTTTCTTTTTTTCTTTTAAATCATCTTATATTTGCACTGTGAGATATATGTCCACACATGGAAAGTTAACAACGACAAAGTACTACCACATTGCAGGATTCTGGAATTCTGCCTAAAATTTCTGATGCCTAATGCCAGGGCTTGGTCTATTCACCACTGTTTCATAAAACAGATATATATATATCCATTGTTATAAAGAAGTTATTATCTACGGTTGCCTAGATCTTTTAGGTAAATGAATTTGCTAGTGACGTACCCAAGAAAGCAATTGCAACCTGTACTTGGTCTGTGCAGGCAGTAGTTTGCAAGACCCACTGCAATAAATAAGTAAAACTGATTGCTAAAGATTTTAGTTCTATACATGTATGCTAGATGATTTATACTCTACCTTACATAGTTTTAATAGTGATTGATTGTAAGGACTTGGTAAAATCTTTGAAAGCTAACAGAAACTCATTCTTTTAAATGATCAACTTTTGTTTTTAATTAGAATTCAGAAATTGATATTTTATCATATATTAGAAATTAAGGATTAGTATTCTAGTAAAAAAAGAAGTTGACTTACCCCAAAGTTAGTAGCTGCAAACCTGTCTGAGGCAGATACATTTGTTGTTGCTGTAGTATGAGCATAGAAAGCATTTATATTGGCCAACAATGTACTCATAACTGCTGGAACACCAGGGCACATATATTTAGAGGACAGGCAGGAGAAGTGCCTATAATTCAAGCAAACTGACAGTTATTGAAGGTGGCAAGGAGTCTGCACTTTCTGTCATTACAATTTCTTTTCAGCTGCATTCATTACAGATTCAGAAAATGAGCTTAAAAATATGTTCTGGACTGCCAGTACCTCAGATTGCTCTAAACCAAGCCCTCTCCAACACTTTCATTTACTTCACAAATAAGACATCTAAATTGCAAATTTTACTTCAGAAATCTGTGTCAGGTCACATACACATTAAAAAAAGAAGAAAACTCCAAAACCCTGTAGATGTCCAGGCTCATGAATCAACCTTCATTAATAAACCTGACAGCTGCTCTCTTCCATTCAGTACCTAGATATCATAAATGGGCTCTACAGAATCATTGACCAACCAGTTCTCAGTATTCTTTGTCAATGGGACTTGTAACAGAACTTGTATATCTGAAGACGTACAAAGACATTCTAAGTACAATCAACTACTGGCAAGATAAAGGTGGTGCTAAACACATCAACCTATCACTACAGCTATGTGATCACCATGGTCAATACAGGACAAGTCTTGAACTCATTCTGGACGTAATTACCAATGAGTGCTTAAGAGTGTGTGTGATCCATAAGGTAATTTACAGTAAAGATGAAAGCAATTTATTCTGTAATTGAAATGCAATTGGCTGGAAAATTGTAATTTTCTAACAATTTTGCATCTCACTCAAGATAAATCCTCTTATAATTTAAATCAACTTCCAAGAAAAAACATATATACAAACATCAAAAGAAAATCCCAGTATATGTATTCATATTCATTTTCAATCCAAAATCTTGGAATGGTTAAGGAAATAAGATTACAGCAGAAATGGACAGTGTGATGAATCAAGGCCTTAATCCCTCCCAAAGCTAGACTAAGAAGCTGAATAATTGCTGGATTTTCTAGTTTATCTGACGGGGCAAAGAGTCTGGAAGAAAAGAGATCCAGCTGGGAGGCAAGAGAGGCAGGCTTCATATTAAAGAGAATCTAGGGCTTCAGTGTTTGTTTGAGAGTCCCTTTGTATCTGCAACCTTATGAGGCCAAGACAGGAGACCGACTTCCAGGGCTTTATCTAGCATTAGATTCACTGGAGTATTTTCATGTTCGGCTTACAGATCACAGGCTTGCACTTTCACTGATATGGTGATATATATTGATGCGTAAATTTCATATCGTGCTGGTCACATTCAAAGTGTTTTGCAAACACTTCTCAGCATTCCCATAAGGTGGATCTTTAGGTGCTATTATCCAAATTTTATGAAATTCCAGGAAATTCCTTGTCTACACAGCAAATCAATCACATGGGCCAGTACTAGAACTCAACATTCCCAGTTGACTGGGATAATACCAAACATTTAATTCATTGCCAGTGCTTGTCAGAAGTGCTTTTAAATACTGCAGCATGAATCTTACAAAAATGTAACTCAGCTGTCTAATTAAGAAAATATTTCAGCAGGTCACACACTTCCTATGAACTGGAAAAACAATAATTTCCTTTGTATAAAATAGTGATACGAAGTGATATTCCCCAGTTGCAGGTAAAATTTTAAAAGAAATCTCATCAGATCTATTCATCACATGCATTTTGAGAAATATATGTAGAGATACATGCTGCACCCTCAGCAAGTTTGCTGATGATACGAAACTGGGAGGAGTGGCTGACACATGATAAGGCTGTGCTGCCATTCAGAGAGACCTAGACAGGCTGGAAAGGTATCTTATGAAGTTCAACAAGAGCAAGTGCAGAGTCCTACAGTGGAGGAGGAATAACTGCATGCATCAGTACAGGGCTAGGGGCTGACCAGCCGGAAAGGAGCTTTGCAGAGAAGGACCTGGGTGCTCTGGGGACAACAGGTTGGCCATGAGCCAGCAGCATGCCATTGTGGCCAATAGGGCCAATGGTAGCCTGGGGTGCATTAAAAAAAAGCATGGCCAGCAGGTTGAAGGAGTTGGTCTCCCAACTCTACTCTGCCCTGATGAGGCCATATTGGAGTATTGCTTCCAGCTCTGGGCTCCTCAGTTCAAGAAAGACAGGAAACTTCTAGAGAGAGTGCAGCAGAGGGCTACAGAGATGATTATGAAGAAAGGCTGTAAGATCTGGGGCTGTTCAGCCTGGAGAAGAGAAGGCTGAGAAGGGATCTTATCTGTGCTTATAAAAATCTAATGGGATGGAGTGCAGTGGATGGGGCCAGGCTCATTTCAGCAGTGCCCAGCGACAAGATAAGGGAAAATTGGCACAAACTGGAACACAAGAAGTTCCATATGAACATGAAGAAAAACTTATTTACTTCATGGGTGGCAAAGCACTGGAACAGGCTGTCCAGAGAGATTGTGGAGTCTCCTTCTCTGGAGATACTCACAACCCTCCAGGATGCTCTCCCCTCTACTGTAAGGAACCTGCTTTAGCAGATTGGACTAAATGATCTCCCTTTTTTTTTTTTTTTTTTTTTTTAATTGACAACAAAATAATTAAGGTATGATTTTATAACTGACTTCCAAATTCAAAAAAATTTCTAATAGACCTAAAGATCCTCAGAACATGCGGAACCCCAAGCTGGAGATATGAAGGCAGTAATTCACTCTTAGGAACCATGCTTCTAGCATATGCTCTGCTCAAGGGAATCAGCAGAAGTTGCTATAGGAAAAACCATTTAGATAATTGTTCACAGGAGACAAGACAGACTGTGGAAAAATTGTTTGTGTCAACATTCTGAGTTCAGTGACGCCTCTTCTGCAGGTTCTTCTAATGACTACACACACTGAACTACCTAACACCCGGTCTGAGCTCCTATCCTGAAAACAGACCCAAATTGCGTTCATTTGTTGTAAGGAAAAATTAAACCTATCAATATAATTTTGTTACGTCTCTGTTTAGATCTCTACTCCATTCCACCAGTAACTTGATTAGTGACGTTGACGATAACATCATTGTCAAGTGACAGGTTAAGTGAATTTTTGATTCGTGTCATTTAATAAAATCTGTAAAGTTCACAGAGCCTATTACATTTATCACATCTAAGAATGGCCATAACTCTGAGAGTGCTGGTAAACCAGGCAAGAAATCTGAAGGTTTGCTTCTGCTTGCTGAAATAAATTAAAAAATATATCAAGGAAATTTGTTCCTTGTCTTTGTAGATCTCTGACAACAGCAACCAGTAGCATGAGTAATAACTCTTTCCAATGGGCAAGTATATCATGGCAAACATTACCAAGCATCACATATTTTAGAGTATGTATTGCATTGTCTAACCCAGAGTCATATATTTTAAATCAGGTCTGCTAGCTTTATCTTGCAACTTTCTTACTACACAGTTTCCTGATGATCCCTCAGTGCCTGGGAGTCTTCCATTATTTCTGGTAGTGTGAATCAGCAAAGAAAGAAGGCTCATTAACATGCACTGCTCAGTAAGCAAAAGCTATCAATGAAAATTACTTCAGTAGATGATTTGCATGCCTTTTGGAAAACAAGATGGCACAGTTAATGTCCATCAACTTTCCAGAATAAGAACTATGTTGCTGATTTAGAAGCATTGGAGCTTCCTGTGGTGACTCTTGCCAGCAAAAAGATTTTCATAGAGCTTTTATTGCGCTTGACTTTTCTACAGAGTGGATCTAGGATGGCGATGCTATGTATAATTTCAGTATCTAGTCAAAACCACTTTAGTATGTGCCCTGTTTTCTGTCTTCCAAAGAGAAATAAATTACATTGGAAGCAGAATGATAGAAAATAAATTCTTCCTTGCTGATGGGGAGGTAGCTTAATGTAAGCAGATAAATAAACTTCCTTTCAGCGTGACTCCTTCGAGACATCACATTCACACCGTAAATCACCATCCATCATTGCAGTCATCAAAACAGAGCCCATTTGGATCACTAAGCTGTTCTGCTCAGTTCACCTGTTTTCTATTGTACCTATTGTCATTCCCATTCTCTTTTGAATTCATGTATATGCATTACATTAATGTAGCTTCGTTTATTTGGCTGCTAGAAGAATAAATAAGCAAAATCTCTTCCAACTCAATCATTTTTCATCTCTTTACCCAACTGAAAAAATAAAATAGTTTTAAAAATAAAAGGTGAAATATGGAATCTATTGTCATTTTTTTTTTTTTTTTTTCCAAAGAGCTTCAGTGACAGCAACACAAACAGCCTTTTTGTTTTATCTTAGTTTTGGGTTTGGGTTGATGATTGTTTTTTCACATGAATTCCACATGTGGATTTCCTTGTTTAGGAACTGGGTAGTTGGAATCTGTATCCTGAAATGAGAATAAGACAGCCTTTCTAATTGGGCATCCTTCAGGGAAGAACTGTCTACATTTATTCTGATAAAAACTTGGATGTCTGTCTCTAACATCAGGGTTCAATCATACTTCAATTGATCCTAAGGTATTACTGGGGTACAATGTCCAAAGCAGATACACCAACATACATGAGATATCTTCTGGATTGATTTGCACATTCCAGTAAGTCTACAGATATAAAGATGTACATGTCTGATGGGAAAGTAAACATGAAAAATCGAACACTAGAGAAGAATATGAAATTAGAAATTCCAATTTCTATTCATGAAACTTATTGCATGCGTTCCTCCATGTATAGTGTGAATATACAGTACTACAGAAGTGTCAGGCTTAATTAATTCTTCTGTGCAATGTTGTTTAAGGTCCTTGGAGAAAGAACATTAAACAAGTATATATTACAAAGACACCTCTACTTTTCTATTAGACATACAATAACTCATAATGAAGTGAAAGACACGTTCATTGCAATACCAGATTTTGCCCTTATATCCTGCAATAAAAAGAAAACTTCCTGTGTTTATGCACCTTCATACTATAGAAAAGGATCATATTTTTAGGATGGGCTGTAAAGTGATGGAAAAACCTAAATATTCTGATTAAAAATTCCATGTCCACTTTCTGTAGTGATAATGAACTCATTTGGAGTCCTCTGCTTTCCCACAGCTGCAGCAGGAGCAGAATGTAGTCCTTTTCACTGGACAAGTCAAGAATGTATGATATAACTTTCGTATCCTCTGGCTTCTAACTAAGCTCAGAAGTGCTGAGTTCTAAAGTAATCATAGCTACGTCAATATGAGAATGTAGTGATATGTTCTAGCACCATTAAAAGTAGTTTGCATACGTTATTTACATTTGCTATGGAAAGTTACTATATCCATTGCTGGCATTCTATCATTTTTATATTCCTGGGGAGGAGTACACAGCTTGTTAAACTCTTCTAGCCAGCAGTGTAACCCAATCCCAGTTAATGAAGGTGAAGTCTCTCTGATCCTTGCTCAGTATCATACGGATTAAGTAATGCATTAGTGATAATACCAGTAATAGTTTATAAAATGCTTATAATATATCTTAATGCTAGTGCAGCTAAGCAGACCTTCAGTGAGAGTCAGAGGGACACAAAGAACAGTCAGAATTCAAAATCAGGAACAAGTGTGAAATGGAAAGTCACAAAGTCTTGGAACTCATCAGTTCCCTCAAACATATTCTTGACAGTAGAGTAAGAAAAAACAAACATGGTAATACTTACGTCATAGCTTGATAAATATATTCAATTCCATAACGCATTGCAAATTCATCTACAATTTCTTGAGCAGCATCATCAAAATACACCTTCCAGGCTTCATCACCTCTAACTTCAGGGATTTTTACAACACCGTTAGATTTAACTTCTGTCAAGTAGTGGAATAGATTCTAAAATGGAAGAAATTTTTCAAATAGAAACGCAAAGTTTTTAGATGGCATTCTAAAAGTATATTTTATACAATCAGCTATATGCTCATTAACTTAGATTTTTATTTATTTATTTTTCCATTGAAGGCTGGCATCAGTGAACCACCATTTGATAAAAGAAATACCCAAGACACTAAATGCTTTTGTTGCTTTTGTGGAACTCTAGTAGTGCATGTTTATGATTCAGCACTTTGATCTATCTTCTTGACATAAGGTCACCTCAGAGAACTGGCACAGAGAGACTGCAACATAAAATTGTGCAGAAACTCTCCTCTCCTATATGTCCTTGCTAGTCCTAATGTTATAATGCTCACTGAAGAGTCCTTCAACAGGAATTGAAACTGTAATTTTACATTTCAAATTCATAATTTAAAAAAAATATAAGTTACAGGAAAACAATTAGAAATATGGAAGAAGCCTCTGAAGTACGGAAACACGTGCAATAATGTTTAGGTTTAGAAACCTCTGAACCAAACCTACTGTTTTCTTTAGAGGTAAAGTCATGGAATGCTTCTCAGATTACTAAGCTCCTTAAGTATCCACAAGCTGCGGATTTGATTTCCTGTCTGCTTTCACTGGAAAACAAACAAACAAACCCCAAACAACCAACCAAATCTTAAAACTTTGAACTAATTTAAAATATTTGAATTAGTTCATAATAGTTTCGGGGATTATTCTATAAAAGCAAGAAAATCTGTGGGCACCAATGTTCTGAAAATTCAGTTTTATACATGGTGAACAACAGGATTTTGTGGATACGTATTAGTGATGAACCTTCAGCCATATGTTTTCCACAAGTTTTCAGGAAACTGTTGCAATTTTAGAATAAAACTTCAATGCGGATCACTGCTTAAGGGAAGAGGAATCAAATACAAAGAAAATCTCTAAACGATAAACGTCAATTCACCATTGGAGTTTTTTTCCATTATTGACAAAAGCAATCTTTGCAAGGGAACAAATATTTAAATTGCTGTGCTTCTTTTTTTTTTAAATATTATTATTTTCCCCTCTATCTCCAAATTATAGATAACTGTAGCCGGAATGATGTCCTTTTCAATTAATAATAATTAAATTAAATAATAAAAATTAAATTAATAGCAGTATTTCTGTAGAAAGCAGAAATGGTTGTATCTTCTTGATGCTAGTAAGCAAGCAAGTTTGTTCTAAAAAAAGAAAACAGCAAACTTCCATGACTCCACCTCCTCTTCCTTTTTTCTAGCTCCTGCCAGCAAGAATGATCTGACAGCATTACATTGCTCTGCCTTTGACTCTGAACCTTGATATGCCATCAGCGATACAAAAAGAAAAACCAAAAATGAACGTGTCATGAAGCAGCAGTTATTTGTATCAGCATTCTAATGTTTTGTCTCCTTTTTTTCCTTATCTGCGCAACAACTGAATAGTAACTTCTATTTCACTTGCTTTCTTTAACTTCTGCCACATACCTCATGTAAACAGGTGTACTGCACATGGTAGGGAGCAACTTTCTCCTCTCCTTCTATTTCAACATTGATTTTCAATCTAAGAGCACCAGAGACAGCTGATTTATCTGTCCGTTTTTCTGAAGGGCAGAAAAATAACATGTTCATAACTATCAAGTGTACACATGGTCACACAACATACGTTCATTTTGAAGCTAGAAAGTCCTGCTGTTGAGAACAGAGAATACCTTTTAAGTACTGCCCATAGAGTTCAGGCCATGAAGCAGGACATCAAACTATTACGAATCTTTCTTATTTTATCTGCCAAATTCAAAACAAGCTGCATAGCACTTTAAGCAACACTTTTGTCTTTCCAATACAAATTATTTCCATTTCCTACCTGGTATATGAACTAATAATTATTACTGTAATTATTAATATCTGCCTCTAGTTTTGAAGACTAAATCTGATTTTGTTTCTGACCATTTCACTCCTCTCTCCTCTGAGTGATATCAGTATACTGTATTTGTGCCAATATGTGCACGTAACAGATTGAAAGCTGTCATTCTTTTTCAGAATATTAAATTGATAACCCATTTACTGATATTTCTTTTTAGATACCGATTGACTTTTTCTAAATTCTCATTATTCCTTTTGCAGAGCACATGAAGTTTTAATATTAAATCGTTACTAAATAGCCTCTAATCAAGTCAGCTCAGTAACGTTATTTAAAAATTGATTTCATAATCTTTATATAGATATTTGCAACAGCTTAAGCCAATGAAATGTTTGAAGCGTTAAAATTTGAAATACATGATGACACATTTCTTATTTAAAAAGAAACAACAAAACAGTTTAATATAAAAAAAGGAAATAAAGCAAGACTTTCTTGTCGTTGTGAAGAAGACTTCAAAGAATTTCCAGATACATCCACATTTTTTTACTGGGCAATGAAATACCGGCCAGGAAAACAAGGAACACTGATTAGGAAAGATGCTTTACAATTTTAGAAATTTGTTATGTAATTCACCTCATGTGTTTCTTGGAAAATCTTAATGAAAATATTTTTAACACACTTTTGTTATTATTATATGTAGGAGATTAACTTTTAAAGGTCTATTCTAGAACACTTAGTGCTCACTAAGATTTTCAGAATTGAAGAAAGGCTTTATGCTTTGACTTAGATTAATGGAATGCATTCTGAGACACTTTCATTGATTTATTTCTGGCTCAAACACTGATACTACTTAAGACCTCACCAGACAAGAAAGTATAGTCAGTAAGGATTTCAGAGAATGTGCTGTTCTACAGCAGACTGCATTCAATTTAAGACTGTGCATGTAAACATATTTCAGATATACAAAACAAAAATCTGAATCAAAAAATTTTGAAGAATGACAGCTGTAAAGATATTAAAAGTAAAAGGTGATTAGGTATATAAAAATGTAACAAAGTGAATGTACGCAAGGAAAATGTTTACTAGATATTTCTATGCATCTTGATAGAACTGTTTACCATATATTTACCAATGCTACTACAAATAGACTGGAGTGATGGCTTTTCTCACACAATTTTTCTTCTTTATTAAAAGAAAATATTTGTCTTTGGTACTGCTGTGATCAGCTTGATTTCTGTAATTCAACAAAACCCAGAAAATATCCTAAATTTTCAATCTGGCCTGTAACTTCTAAGACTTCAAAAAATGTATATCAATACCAAAGTGGTGTATTTTGAAGTCCCAAAGGTACAGATGCTGAGATTCTACCTAAATTTGTTTTTTTTTTTAAAAAAAAAAACAGTAAGAATCATACCTAAATTATACCATACATCCATTTCTCCACTCAGCGTTCTTACTTCAATGATTGTTTGCCCAAGGAAGTCATCAGACTCCTTTTTGAAATGTTGTTTTACTCTGGATTTGATGTCATCATCTTCATCCCATACTCTCACTTTTATTCTATCTGTAGAATTATGGCATTCACTGTAAAAATAACAATAAAATAAGTCATTTTTTACTTTTGTACTGCTAATTCATTGAGCTTGATTTCTGTATAACTGTTTTAAGTGACAGAATACCTACAACTGCAATATTCAGTGAAACAGATGGCCGTAACACATTACTAAGGAAAAAGGTAGAATTATTACATGTAGAAAGTATAGGGATCAACTTGAATGAATTAAGTATACATAAGGATTGCATTTATGGATGTCACGAACTTCTTGCTGAAATTATTAGCAAATTTACAATATCTACTTCTCAATGCTTTTAAAAATACCTTAGGAATGCTACGGTCAGATGAGGTTTATTCATTCATAAATGTTATGTGGTCTTCATAACAGACCTCAAAAGTAGTAGCCTTATAACGTAAGAATAAAAAATGAGGGAAAATCTTAAATAATATTTTTAAAATGTGACACAAAATTTTTCAGTTTACAGTGAAAAAGCCCAACAAGTACGCACAAACTTGGCTGCGAGACAAGACGGGCAAAGGAAAAAAACACCACCAAAAATGAAATTAACTAACCAAAAAAAACCAAACAACAACCAACCCAAAATCACCACTACCACCACAAGAAAAAACCCACTGGGAAATAAACAGCTGCTTTATTTAAAAGATATGTTACTTTCATCCAAGGTCTCCATTTCCCTCACAAGGAGAAATAGGGACAGCCTGTTGTGTATTAAAGAATTGCAAATTCAAGTGGCTTATTAAACTCTCATGAGTTGATATGAGAAACTTCTGAATATATGAGTGAGGTGGCTTCACTTGTAATGTAGAGACCCCAGGTGGATAAACTTTTTCAGACCTACCTTCACGGTATTAGTTTGAGCTCTTGTTTGAATTCTATTCTAAGCACTAACACTGCTCACTGATCTATTTCAGCAATTCCAGCATTAAAACAGTAATACTATAACTTATCTCCCAACTGGCACCCCTCAGGGTTTGTTCTAAGAATTAATTAGCAGTAGTAATAGGCTTTAGAAGTAGGCTTTAGAAGTACAAAGTGCTTTAAATGTCATTATTACTGTCAGGGCTGATCAGTCACTAAAAATGGTATTCACAATGCACTATGACATCATTCAGTATCACAGAAATACTTGTGTGCCTGTCCATATTCCAAATTTTAACACTGAAGATATCTCTGGTAATTAAAAAATACATTATTCAGTGATTAGCAAGACTAATGAAGCCTGGTTTCCTTTTGTCTTGTGGTTGCCTTCCTTAACATCTAACAAACTGCAATCATAAATTGAATCTTCTCCCATAACTGGGGTTTTCTTAAATTATCCCTTCATATGGACTCCCTAGTGTCTATTAGAGGGTGAGTTCATACTGAGGACACTCTTAGGATCTCACCTCTGTTGGACTATCTTCTTTTCAGAGAATGTGACAGACCCAGTATTAGGCAATCTGAAATTTTTTTGACTGTAGAATTCGAAAGTTGTAACATCTTCACATTAAGAAATCAGACTAAACTCAGAATCAAACCGTCTAATGTTCCGAATGCATAGCCTTGAATTACTGATCGACACAGTCCAGAACTGTGTTGAGTTGTGCAACCAGTATATATTTTAGCCTCTCTCTTTTCCCTCTTTTCCCTCGCGAGTCTCTCTTTACATTTTCCCCTCAGTTCCCTCTTTTCCCTTGCCTCTCTCTTTCCCTCTTTTCCCTCGCCAGCC
>JANHGO010000069.1:62211977-62286864 GCA_024606505.1 Aquila spilogaster
TGGGAGTAGAGATCATAGCAATTGTCAAAAATGTATTTATAAGTTGAGTCCAGGCAGGCTCTTACACAATCTTTCACCACAGTACTGGCTCGAGGTGGGCTCTGCAATTCAAGGACCTAATAAAATATTTCATAAATGGTACAATGTCAGAATTAGGTTAAACACAAAAAATCCAAGTGTTGCAATGAATGTATTTCTGTAACACAGGATGAAAAATGTTGAAATATAATAATGATAAAAATATTTAAAATTATGTTGACTAAAGTTGATCTTAGTTTAAAGATGTATTAAAACACATACTTAATTTAAGCAATTAGATTATATCATTAAGTTTTATTTGAATGAAATTATTCATAAGATGAAAGAGGCATACATGCCCAAGGACTTACATCTTCAGGTTTTCCGCCTTTAGGGTTTCCACATGAAGTGGAAAACCTAAAGGTTTTTCTATTATTTAGGAAATAATCTATCATTTAGGAAATAATTAAACCACATCATTATGTGCTTTCCTCTGAATAAGAATATCAGCCAAATAGCTCCTCATTTATTAAAGCAAAGCTTCAGCTTTTTACTCCATTTTAGTATACGTTAATTTGAACTTCAACGTAATGGATTATTTTAATTCTCTTTATGTAATGCCTAACACAGTGAAATCACATGCTGTTGGAACAAATGTTGCTTTGTGTTTCTGTATTTTCATCCAGTAACATTAATGTGTACCATTCCATTCTAAAAACATTTCAGAACTTGGTCACCTGTATATCAACATCTGGAGTGACTGAGGCAAGTAGAGTTATCAGACCTATTTTGCTGATTGACATGTGATATTACGATACTACTAGGAAAACATTATTCTATGACACATGTTCCTAAGGAGTTCAACTGAGTTTGCTTTAAGTGACTTGACTTTAAACTAATTAAAAAGGTAATTTTTTTGTTTCCTTCAGGAGATGTACAAATAATTGTTAAAAAAGGAAAAGATAATTGTTTATTTTTCAAAGATGATGGCTTTTACCACATTGTTAATACAAAGTATGAATTAAGATGACTTCAATGATCTTCAGTAAGTTGAGAGATTTAATGTAAAACTGAAGGAGATTAATTGATTAAGAATATTAACTAGAGTATGATTTTCCTGGAAAATAAAACGCAACAGCATTTTTTTCAGAATCATTGTGCAAATAAAGGACAATACCTTCATTCGAAAAAAAGTAATGCTGGTAAGCAGGTCCACAGTTGATTTCAGATCTTGGAGTCTTTCAGAATTGCTGGCAGGAAAATTATCCTGGTGAATCAGAAAGAGAGGAATCATGCAGAACTGGAGTTAGAGTTAAGATCCTTGAACACCTAGGAAAAAACCCTCTAGGAAACAAAAATGCTGCTTGGAAGGATTAGAAATGTTCACGTTACCTGAATTCTGCCTGTAAGGAAGTTAGTGATTAGTATCCCTTTGACATGAATAGGAACACTTCTGATAATGCTCCTGTATTTGTAATATGAATGATTTAAAATATTGTGATATTTCCAAAACATTAATGGAGTAAAAAAATACCACAAGAAGACTGGAAAATGTTGCTAATGAAAATCATTTATGTGTTCTCCATGGTACATAAATCACTTGTAGGCATAAATGCAGTGGTAAGCTTAATAAAGAAATCATATATGAAATTTTTGCTATGATCTGTAGGTTAACAGAAAGACTGATGGGAGGTAGTGTTACTTAAATGGCTCCATACCAATGAAACATCAGCCAAATATCCTCTTGCTCCACTATTATCTGGATAACATTCTTCAAAATTAAATGATCCTAGGATGAACATATCTGCTGCATGAAGGATATGGTCTTAAAAACTGAGTATGTGCAACTTCTACTATCTCTAATGCCTTGGGGTTCTTTTAAGTGTTCCCTTTCTCCTTCAGTTTTAGAAAGCAGACCAGATGAACAAAGAAATCCTTGAGTTGGAGGCTGCCATTCCTAAAAGCTGAAAGGAAAGCCATAGCTGATGGAGCCCTAATTGCTTACGTTTCATCCAAAAGTTTCGTGATCCAGTGGAATGGAAAAGGAAAGCAAATTCAGAATAGTATGATAACTGGCAGGTATTCAGTGCATGCTTCTTTCCTGAAAGGCTGGGTTTGGAGCATACCTCAGTGGAAAGAGCTTCCACGAGGCAGAAATGAAGCTGGAATTCCTATCATGTAGAAAAATGAGGAGTCAAGCCTCTTTCAACATTCCTAGGATCTTAGCATGGAAGTTGTAGCAAAGATGTCAGTCTCTCAGAACAAACAGAGCAGTTACTGCAATTTGCACTACATGAGTCAGTGAAGGTAATTCCCAGACAAATTAACTTAATCAAGTTACGGATTAATTTAACCAAAGTTGTTGAATCCTACTCTTTCTTGAATGTCTGCTCATCCCTTGAACCATTCTTATCTTTTGGAAAGAAAAGAATAACTTTTTTCAAATTGGAAAAATATTGTTGTTAAACTGCTTAAATTCTGTAAGTTTTTTTTCTGAAGGATTTGGGGTCTCATGTCAGCACCCGACATTTTCAGCTTCTATGTCACAGGAAGGATTAATCTCTGAAACATCTTTAAGCAGATAAAGCCCACAGGGATATTTAAATGAAAAAACATTTGAGTTGTCCTCTAGATAGAATACATTGCACATACCCTGTATTTAGACAAATCGATCCTCAGAGAATTGTGCAATTGATCCAGCAGTTTTATGAACTTTTCCCTCTGTAAAAAGAAAACAAGAATACGTTGCATAAGAAGTTGCAGGTTCGTGTAATTGGTGGGTATTTAGAAAGCTGCTTTCTATTCTTAACTTATATGAAACAATGGAAAACAATCTATTTTTCAAATAAAAGTCCTGGTCTGAGATATCTGTGTTTCAAGGCCAGGCAATGTATCTTTTATCACTTTATTTTCCCTTTCTATCCTATATTGTGATTTACCTGGTATGCATTCAACACTGCAGCTGTGCAATACATTAGTGAGGTGACATAAGACTTTCCTATGCAGTGTTTTCCTTTCTTAATGACTGATGCATTGTTAAATAACTCAAAATGTCTAGAAATTGAAAAACATTGCCTGATATCTCTGACCAAAAATGCACTAACAGCATCAATTCAGTATAAAGTCCAAAGTTTTAAGTTATGTTAGCAAGGCTTTTTAAAACAGATAAGCTTGTTAAATTCTTGTATTTGCCTTGTAATTGCTTACACTCTTGAAGAAAGCACTCCCCCCTCCCTTTAGTGTGTAAGAAATGATGCTCATTTACAGCAGAATTTGGTGTAAAATTATGATTGAAAATTATACTTCAGAAACAGTGGCTTTTGTAGGAATAAGCTAAGTAATACTATGCAGTTACAGTTTTCCCTTTCAAATGTGGAAATTAACTTGTTATCTTGATAGATGAAGGTGCAGTAAAAGTATTTTGCTGTGAGATACCCAGCTGAGTTGTGCCATTCTCAAGTAATACTAATGAGAGTTTCTAATTACCAATCTTCATGTTAGAACATATTCTATAGTCCACTGCACAGAACTGTGCAGTGATGCTGGCCAGCCTATGTGAAAGCAGCAGGCTTGTGGAAGTAGCAAAATCTGATAGCTCTCAGAATGCATGATTGTCTGCACACCATCCCTGAAATATGACTGATACCAATATGAAAATAGAGTTCTTTGTGCACTGTCTGTCATCAGTGGAGTGCTAACCTACACCAAAAGCCACTAATTTGGCACAGTTCCCTTAAGGGATCAATCAAAAGGGAACTTTTTTTATCATGTTATAAATCTGTACTGAAATAGTCAGTCAGCCAAATCCTTCCCAGCTATAGCCTGAGGACCTGAATTTGAGATGTTCTTTTTGATGAATGATGTGCAGCTATCCAATAACAAATGCCTTTTGATCCAAGAGAGAAAAATAATCTAATATTTTTCCTATAAGTCAATTGTTTAAATAAAGAGCTCCAAATCTCTATTAGTGATGCTTACTACTGTCTTTCTACCCATCTGTTGAACTATGAATTGGATTGAAATTTGCGTCAAAGGTAAACTGGCATTTACATCAGAGAGACAACTTAATCTCCGTCCAATCTGAGGATAAAAGTAGTTCTGCTCATTAGAAAAATGGGAAAAAAAAGAATAAAAAATCCAGCAAAACCATTCTAAATTTCAAAAGCTGGATCAAACTCAAAAGTCTAATAGAGCTTGAACATTGAAAGAAGAGCCTTGTTTCAACAAAGTTGTAGAGTCATTCCGTAATAAACCATTGATTAGCTTATAAAAGAAAACCTGAATAAGAACAGAGCAATATTGTGCTGTCATGGTAATACAATAATTAAATCATAAACATTCTGATAGTGCTTTTCATCTACAAAACTTTTTTACTTTATAGTGATGGAAAAATGTTAATAATCCTCTTTCAAAACAAACTTCTAGCAGCAGGAGATAAAGTTCCAGTTCAAAAACATGCTGTCTCCAAACTGAAGACCTGGCCCTGGATACATTTATATGTGAATACTTCCACCAGACTTAACATTGAAAAGAAAAATAAATTGATATTTAGAGTAAATTTTTCTCTAAAAATATTTACTAAATGGACCTGAAAATAATTACTTAATGGATCTTTAATTTTTTTTTTTTTTAACAGACTTATGACATCCCTTAAATTTGAAAATACATTAATGTTAGTATTACTTCCGGACTATTTAGAACTAACTGTTGACAATTTACAGCTGTAAGCAGTAGCATCAGATCAGTATTATTACTACACAAAGTGAGTTTTATAGATGTAAGTTCTATCTCAAAGGTACTTGTGCATGAAATGCGAACTATACAAAACTAAACATTTACACTTTTTTCCAGGCATGGATAGAATTACTTTACCGAGCATAGTCTGACAACTGTGTTTCTGACTTCTGATGGGAAGACAAAAGCAAAACCAGAATTAAGTCTTTCTTGGTTTACTAGTTGTATTGGGTCTGTGTGCCAAGGTTTTGATACTGGAGGAGGTTACAGGGGTGGCTTCTGTGAGAAGCTGCTAGAAGCTTCCCCTATGTTCCATGGAGCCAATGCCAGCTGGCTCCAAGGTGGATCCACCTTTGGGCAAGGCCAAGCCCATCAGAGACAGTGGCAGCACCTCTGAGATAACATATTTAAGGGAAAAAAAAGTTGCTGGCACACAGAAACTGCAGCCGGAGAGAGGAGTGAGAACATGTAAGAGAAACAGCCCTGCAGACACCAAGGTCAGTAAAAAGGAGGGGGAGGAGATGCTCCCGGCGCCGGAGCAGAGATTCCCCTGCAGCCTGTGAGGAAGACCACGGTGAGGCAGGCTGTCCCCCTGCAGCCCAGGTTGGTCCACGGTGGAGCAGATCTCCACCTGCAGCCCGGGGAGGACCCCAAGCCAGAGCAGATGGGTGCCCGAAGGAGGCTGTGACCCTGTGGGAGGCCCGCGCTGGAGCAGGCTCCTGGCAGGACCTGCGGATCCAAGGAGAGAGGAGCTCACGCTGGAGCAGGTTTTCTGGCAGGACTTGTGACCCCGTGGGGGACCCACGCTGGAGCAGTCTGTTCCTGAAGGACTGCACCCCGTGGAAGGGAGCTATCCTGGAGCAGTTCGTGAAGAACTGCAGCCCGTGGGAAGGACTCATGTTGGAGAAGTTCGTGGAGAATTGTCTCCCATGGGAGGGACCCCACTCTGGAACAGGGGAAGAGTGTGAGGAGTCCTCCCCCTGCGGAAGAAGGAGTGGCGGAGACAACGTGTGATGAAATGACCCCAACCCCCATTCCCCGTCCCCCTGCGTCACTGCTGAGGGGGAGGAGGTAAAGAAAATTGGGAGTGGAGCTGAGCCTGAGAAGAAGGGAGGAGAAGGGAGAAGGTGTTATTAAGATTTGGTTTTATTTCTCATTATCCTAGTCTGATTCGATTGGTAGTAAATTAAGCTAATTTTCCCCAAGTCAAGTCTGTTTTGCCTGGGACGGTGTGTGACCCATGAGACTTTCATTATATTTTCTCTTCCCTGTCCAGCTGAGGAGGGGGAGTGATAGAACGGCTTTGGTGGGCACCTGGCATCTAGCCAGGGTCAACCCACAGTAGTCCAAGTGTATAATTTCATAATGTTGTCTTGAAAATCCTGAAATTCATAATGTTTCTATTATTCTTAATACTGGAGAAGAACATTAGTACGTCTAATGCTACTTCAAACAACTATGATTTGTATTTAATAAATTTTAATTGTGTTTAATATTTTATGTCAATAAATGGTATTTTAAAAAACATTATCATGTTTTCAAAGTTACTGTTAAATGAAAAATAGCTTTGATAGCAGCCATACAAATAACAGCCATACAAAAAAAGAGGAATGAATGAATGAATGTATTTTTCAGCATCAAATTGTGTTTATGCTCTATCTCTGACTAGGTCATGTGTAATAGTAGAGATATGAAAGCAACCTCTTTGAATTATTGCTCTCCTTTCCTGCTCTCATCTCCCCAGTGAGGATAGGTGAACAAATTAGAACACAGAGTGAACGTATCTTTATTTTTTTTATCATGTTCAAAGACTAGGAAGTCTGCAGTGTGAGATACTTGTTCACAGAAGGAAAGTTAGCAACAACAACAAAGTACTACCACATCCTGAGATGCTGGTATTCCTCCTAAAATTTCTGATACCTAAATCCAGGACTTGGGCAATGCACCATTATTTCAGCAAAAATAAGAGTCCATCATTATAGGCTCTTGTGAGAAGAATAGTATTTATGGCTAGATCCATTAGGTTAATATGAGTTCACTGATGACACAGCCCAAGATAGCAATTGCAACCAATATTTAGTCTAGTGCAGTTAGTAGTGTGCAAGCCCCACTGCAATAAAAACAAAAACTGATTGTTGAAGATTTTAGTGCTATGCATGTGTGCCCGTGCTTTCTACCCTATATGCCTTATATATCACTATATAAGGAACTGAATAGCATCTTCCCTAGCTTTTATAGCGATTGATTGTAAAGACTCAGGGTAAAATTTTCAAAAGCTAACAGCAACTCTTATTCTTTAAAATGACCAACTTGTTAAAAATTTTTGAATTTAGAAGTTAATAGGGTATCATATATTAGGAAAAAAAAAGATGAGGACTAGTATTCTATTAAAAAAGAAAGTCTACTTACCCCAAAGTTAGTAGCAGCAAACCGATCTGAGGCAGATACATTAGTTGCTGCTGTAGTATGAGCATAGAAAGCATTTATATTGGCCAACAATGTACTCATAACTGCTGGAACACCAGGGCACATATATTTAGAAGAGAGACAGGAAAAGTGCCTACAAGTCAAACAAACTGACAGTTAGTAAAGATGGCAAACATTCTGCTCTTTCTCTCACCACAGTTTCTTTTCAGGTCCAATGATGTAACTTTCAAGCTACCTCATGGACAATTGTGCAGATACATATGAGGAAAATCCAGACATGTTTGATATAATTGCTACTTGTTGCACACCGATATTTTCAAATTTAATAGATCAGATTCACATTTGCTTCTTACTCTGTTAATCCTAAATACAAAAACATGATTTAACTATCTTAATTGTTATTAAGTAAAACATTCATTATTAAACACAAACTTAAAATCAAACATGAACTTATCATCACAAAAGGCCACAAGAGATCTATACTCCAGTAGAGAAGGATTTAACTGATACCAACAAAAAGACTCAAACCAGTGTTTTACTGTGGCTTGTATTTTAGGCTACATTATCAAAGAAAGATGAGGCATCAAGCAACTTCTGGGTTCACCTTAATTTGATTTAGGCCATAACTGAAACTGTTTCGCTTTGATTCAGGCCAGTAAAGTTTAGGTAATCAGTCTGTTAAACCTGAACCAGCCAAAACCAGAGTTGCAACGTAGTAGCACTGTTCACTTGTTTAAAACAACAGGAGATGCCTTCTTATAGCATACAAAGAGCTTATAACATAAGAAAACATGAGAGAGACAAGATGGATGAAAGATCCAACACATGAGGAGAGGGAATGACATCATTGCAAAACATAAACATCTTAATTTCAAGATTTATAGTTAGGCAGGATTGGGAGGAAGATAAAGGGATAAAGAGTAAATGTATAGAGATAGGAAAGACAGTGAGGGGGATTAAGCAGAGATGATGGTGGTGAAAATGAGTATACAATCAAACAGAAGAGGATGAAGAAACTCCAGTGACTCTGGAGCTCTTTGTATGTCTGAAGATCCTGATTTGGCAGCATGCTTTTCTTAGCTGTAGTCTCTGGCTCCTCTCTACTATTTCTCCTTAGGAGCATAAGGCATAGCAGTGTGCTGGGCCTGAACCACCTGGGCCCTAGTGCCCATCCAAGAAAAAAATTAACACAAGGTACAACTGAACTCGGTCGTGCTGAACTTAAGCCAAGTACCCTTAACTGCTGTCACTGCCCAAATAATCTTCCAACCACATCATTCAAGATTATTTGCATCTTGTATTTGGATTCCTATTCCTAAATATATATATAAAAAGGACTCTATACTTTCTTGCAAGCCTGCACACAAACTCAGTCTACCTACATTATGCTTTCCGATATCCTCTTATTGTCTCAGCGGTCCTCTAAATTCCTTCACTCTGAGGCCTGCCTCATGCTCTTGTGACTGACCCTGTTCATCATATTCCTGCTTTCTGATGTTCCAGGGCTGCAGAAACTTGCTTCTGCTGAAGACACAACAATATCTTTTCTAGGGTCTCCCATGCCACTGACTTAGTGTATTTGCAGATGAGATGCCTTTTTCATAACCCTTTGGGGTAATCTGCAATTTCACATCTGCCAAAAAACTCTTACTTCTTCTGTTAGCCTACAGTTTTAAAAAAGAAAACTGGGGGAATGGAGTGAGTCAGCAGAAGGCAGCACATGAAGTCTCTCTTGCTTCTGCTTTTCCAGTACTCCCCTCTCAGTGCACAGACTCTTACTATAGATGCTCATCTACAGATTCAGAAATGGGCCTAAAAAAATGCTCTGGGCTGACAGTACTTCACCCTAAACCAAGCCCTCTCCAACACTTTCATTTACTTTGCAAATGAGACATCTAAATTGTTATGTTTACTTCAGAAATCTCTGGCAGAAATCTCTCACAGATATGTCAAAAAAGAAGAAAATTCCAAAATTCCCCAAGTGTCCAGGCTCAGGAATCAGTCTTGATTAATGTACCTGATATCCATTCAGTACCTAGATATCAGAAATAGACACCATAAAATTATTGGCCAAACTGCTCTCCTCAACGGTCTTAGTTAATGAAACAGGCTACAGAACCTGATAAGAGATTTGAAATACAATCAGCAACTTGCAGTAATGTAAATGTGATGCTCAACACATCCACCTATTGCTACAGTTACGTGATCACTATGGTCAACACAGGACAAAAGTTTTGGACTCATCCTAAATGCAAAATATGTTTTAATTACCAGTAAGTGCTCAAAACACACATGTGATACATAAAAAAAGTATTTTTCTATTTTTTAGAAAAAAATAAAGCACAAGAGATGTATACTGACCCTGTAACTGAGAAGCAATTGGCTGGAAAACTTCAAAAATTGTAATTTTCTAACTCCTTTGCATCTCACTCAAGATAAATCCTCTTATAATTTAAGTCATAATTCCCAAGGAAAAAACCCAAGTCATTAATTATGCATGTACAAATACCTAAAGAAAATCCCAGCACATATTCATCTTTTGCTACTTTAAAGTATCATCCAAAGTCTCTGAAGTGTTAGGGACATAAGATTTCAACAGGAGTAGATACTGGGATGAATCAAGCCCTTAATCCCACTGCAAAGCTAGGCTGAGGAGCTGAATAATTGCTGGATTTTCTAGTTTACCTGACAGGGCAAAGAGACTGGAAAAGAAGGGAGCCAACTGGGGATGGGAGCCAAGAGAGGCAGGCTCATGTTAAAGAGAATCTAGGGCTACAGTCTTTGTATGTGGGGTCCCTCTGTATCTCCAGCCTTTCCAGGAGACCCACTTTGTGGGCTTTCTCTAGCATTAGACTCTCTTCAAGCTGGGTTTATATATGACATCTTGCACCAATGTGGTGATACATATTGATACTTAAAACTTGTATTGTGGTAGTCATGTTCAAAGTGCTTTGCAAATATTTCTCAACATTCCTGTAAGGTAGATCATTAAGTGCTATTATCTCCATTTTCCAAAATTGAGAGAAACTGCTCAAACCTACACAGCAAATCAATCACATGGGCCAGGACTAGAACTCAGCTTTCCCAGCTGCGTGGCTTATAGGGATACTACCACCAAACCTTTCATTCATTGCCAGTATTTTTCAGAAGTGCTTTTAAATACTGCAACGTGAATCTGACAAAGACACAACGCAGCTACCTACTCCTTAGGAAAATCTTTCATTGTATGTCACATGCTTCCTACCAGCCAGAAGAACAATAATTTCCTTTGTATAAAACACAATAGTGATGTCAAGTGATTCTCCCCAGTTTCAGGTAATCTTTAAAGTTAGTAGAAATTTCATCTGATCTATTCATCACATGCATTTTAAGAAATATATGTAGAGATGATCAGAACAATTTTTTAAAAAACTGACACCAAAATAATTAACATATACTTTTACTGTTGACCTTTAACTTCCAAAAATCTTCTAGTGGACCTAAAGATCCTTCGTGCATGAGCAACCCCAAGCTGAAGATAAGAAGGCACTAATAACCCCACTGGCCTTAGAGTCATACTTCTAACATATGCTCTGCTGAGGGGAGGAGGCAGACAAAAGGGACAGTCAGCAGCAGTCATTATGTGAAAAGGCATTGAGATTGTATCAGCTGCCTCCAGGGAACATAGCCAACAGTGGAAAAATAGTTTAGGTCAACATTTTAAGTTCAGCAAGGTGTCTTCTGCAGGTTCTTCTAATGATTTCACGTTGAGATACCCAAGGCCTGGACTGAGCCCTTATCTTGAAAATAGACCCAAATTGTACTAATTTGTTGTGAGGAAAATTTAAACCTATTGATGTAATTTATTTATGTCCTTATTATATTACTACACTGTTCCATCTGTAATTTGGTTAGTGAAATTGATGACAAAGCATATGTGTCAAGTGACAGGTTATGTGAATTTTTGCTTCTCTCCTTCATTTAATTACAATCTGTAAAGTTCACAGAAGCTATTAGGTTTATCACATGCAATATAGGTCATGACTCGGAGTGCTGATAACCCAGCTAAGAAATCTGCAAGCCATCTGGCTTCCTTCTGCTTGCTAAAATAAACAAATCAACGAGACAACTTCCTTGTTTTTGTAGGTCTCTTAAAACAGCAGCCAATAGCATGAGTTATTAACAAATTCTAATGGACACATGATGTAACAGCAACCACATGCTGTCTCACATATTTTAGAGTAATATTCCATTGTTTAAGCTAGAGTCACATGTCTAAAACAAGGCCTGCTTGCTTCAACTTTCTTACTATGCAATTTCCTGACCAACATGCAGTGCCTGTGATTCTTCCAATCTTTCTGCTAGCATGAATCAGCAAAGAAAGAGGGCTAATTAATGTGCTGTACTCAGTAAACAAATGCTATCAATGAAAATTACTTTAACGGGCAATTTGTGTGCTTTTTGCAATCCAGCCACATTAATTGAAGACTAGCAGGAGAACAAGATGGCATACTTAATGCCCATTAACCTGCTGGAATGAGAACTATGTCACTGATTTAGAAGCCTTAGGTTCTACCTGTGGCGATTCTTGCCAGTAGGAAGCAAAGATCTTAATAGAACTTTTATTGCACTTGACTCCAGCACACAGTAAATCCAGGATGCTGACATTATGTATAATTTCAGTATCCAGTCAAATGCTGTTTCAATATGTGCTCTGTTTTTTGCCTTCTAAAGAGAAATAAATTATGTCGAAAGATGAATGGGAGGAAGATTATTTTTTCTTGGTGGTGGTGAGGTATCTTAATATATGTGGGTAAATAAAACTTTCAGTATGATTCCTTCAAGACATTGAATTTATAGCATAAATCACCATCCACCACTGCAGTCATCAAAATAAAGGCCAGCTGGATCACTGAGCTGTTCTGCTTTTGTTAATCTGTTTTCTGTCATATCTATTTTCTTTCCTATTCTCTCACATGTACGTGCTTTGACTTCTGGGAGTATATGCATATCATTCATGTAGCTAACAGTGTCTATTTGGCTGCTATCCATCACACACACAAAAAATCTCTTCTGACCCATATAAGAATGGCTGTAATTGTCTTTCATTTCTTTTCCCAATATAGACTCCATGAGGAGTGGAGGAATATAATAATTCTAAGAAAGAAGAGTAGACTATGGAATCTATACAGTCAAGACTTTTCAAAGAGCTGCAGTTACTGCAACACAAGCAGGTTTTTTATTGTATTTTGGTTTTGGGTCAATGGTTGATTTTCTATCCACGTGAATTCCACATCTGGTAACTTAAAAAGCAGATTTCCTGGCTTAGGAACTGGACAGTTGGAATCTGTATCTGAAGAGTAAGACACCCCTTCTAAGTGGGCATCCTTTAGGGAAGAACTGTCTCTATTTACTCTCATAAAAATGTGGATGTCTGTCTCTAACAACAGGTGCAATCACACTTGAATTCATTCTCTTTATAAGTTTAATGAAAAAGGTCTCATTGAGGACAATGACTAAAGCAGATAAGTAACCACCTATATGGTGTCTTTTGGGTTGATATCCACATTCCAATAAGTCTTTAGTGGTGCACAGGTGATCTCCTTCTGATCTAGAATCAAACACTGACTCACACGTGAGATGTTTTAAATTGCAGAAAATGCAGAATTTCTTCGCTGATGCTGGTTAAGAGAGGAAAAGAGCTTGAGCTTTGCGTTTTCAGGACTTTTAGTTGGTCACCTTTTGGACTGATTTTCTGTGAAGCAGTCAGGCACTGAAACAATAAACTGACCTAAATTCCTGCTTATCTTTGCTGAGCTGCCACAGTTGTGGCTGATGACTATACTCAGTGTATTTGGAAAATCAAGACCATCCTTTTGAAATAGCATATCTGTGCTCTAAAGGAATAAATATAAATAAATATTAATTTGAGAGCCAGAAACAAATCATCAGGGTTTATTAAGAGGATCATAGATGACAAAGCCACTGGCATGAACATGAAACGTGGGGTTGTTTATTACCATAGCAGAACAGGATGCCAAATTGTTATAGGAAGTAGTACTTTAGGGAGGCTTAATTAGATTTATGTTGTGTTCAGAAATGCAGAATGGCATATGCTGTCTACCCATACCTAAAAGGGTCAAGGCTGCCTATCATTAAGTGGCACTGAAACTTTTATATAATAGGTAATTTTAAAACTGCAAACAAATATGAATTTAAAAAATTACATTCAGACAAAAAGAGCACCTCATTAGCAACACCCTAAAACTCACTTCAGCCTGATACAGTGCATAAGAAGCATGTGGATGGTCTCGCGGGGTCTGGATCGCAGGCTGTTAAAGCGTAGTCAGTTTTGCATTTACAAATGCAAACATTTTAATTTACAATGTTATCATGAGACATGCAATAGAAATATTCTCCAACTAGATTCTTGAGCATAAAATGCTTACACAATATTCCTTTGGGCCAAGTGATTACATTCAAATTCTCTCTCTGTTGTATGGTAGAAAATTGCTTTTCTTTTAGTAGGAGCACATTGTTACCAAATGGAATCTGATCATTCTATTTTCAAAATCAGGAAGGTGTACATTTTCTCCAGCTATTAAAGTTGTTCCAGGAGAAAAAGGTGGTCTCATAAACACAAATAAAAACAACAGCCAATAGTCCAAAAGAAAATTCCCCATGACAGAACTACTGTCTTCACTGCTCTTCTCCCCAAAGTCTGAATGCTGAGACGTGTCTGCAGATGAATCAGCAAAACAATGTATATAAATATATATTCTTCCCCAAGTATTATATGAGATTATATTCATTATTGATTTTATTCCTAACTTAAACAGGATGTGGCCTACTCCTCAAATAGGGATTGCTCATTATTAACATGGAACATTTTAAAATGTAAATGGACATGGGTATAGGGGCAATGAAATCTTAGCTTTTATTTCCTGTGTAAGTTACCTGTGAATACTAATATCAAATTCACTTTCTTATTACATCTGCCTTCAAATGCAGATCTTGCAGTCATCAACAGCAAGGAAATTTGGTGGAAAAGGTACAAAAGAAAACAAGAATAAGAGGACAAGCCAAAGTAGGTCATTTAACTTAAAATGCCTTGGTTAGAATTTTTGAGTAAGGTTTCCTGAAAAATGTATTGCAGTACTTGCCCAGCTCCATGTCATATGTTCAGACTAAAGTTACTTCCTTTTCATGAATACCTGTATGTTATGTTATTTACTCATATAAAAATAAAGCATCTTCTTTATATGAAAAGATAACCTCTCCATTTCTAACACTGTTGAATGAAAAAGCTTTTTAAACACTCACATGTCAATTATATTGCTATTTTTGCAATGCTGACTTTTGCTACATTTGAATTTCTAAAAACAGTTTCAAACTTTCTCTGGAAAATTTCAGAGTACTGGCATTCATCAAGAGAGGAAGGAAAAGAAACTTCAAAATAATTTTTCAGTTGAGGTCGTCCATAAAAAATACAGCCATGTTCTATTGAGATAACCAACTACTGGGGCTATAGTTAAGAGGAAACACTAATGTTAAATCAGTCCTGCTTTACTTCCTAAGCAAAACATTAATAACAGCCCTCCCTTGGCATTAATAGCTCTTGAGAATTCATCTCATGTAAAACCTTGAATTAATTCTGATGCATACAGCAGGAACAACTCTACCATTTTAGATATTAACATATTGGTAAAAATGGCATACCAATTTAAATCAAGTTATAAAATTATAATACTATGCTAGTTAATAAGTAACATAACTTAATCAAGATAAAAAGACATACATGGCTAAAGAGAAGCTAAACATGAAAACCCAAATATTCATGAAACTCAGTACATGAGTTCCTACATATGTAGTATAGATATATAATACCACAGGGGAACTGTCAAGCTTAATTATTCTGTGCAATGTTGTTTAAGGTCCTTGGAGGAAGAACATTAAGAACATATATATTACAAATACATTCTCTAGCTTTCTATTAGATGTACAGTACAGTAATTCACAGTGAGCTACATGAAGTGAAAGATGTTCATAGCAATAGTAGATGGTGCCATTATATCCTGCAATAAAAAGAAAACTTCACATGTTTATGTGCCTTCATACTTACTATAATTTTTTAGGATGTACTGCAAACAGATGGAGAAAATGAGATACATGTTCTGATTAAAAATTCCATAAAATCAGCTTTCTATAAGAAAAAAATTATGTATTTCTTCTTTAGAGGACTCATTTGGAGTCCTCTGCTTTCCTACAGACTTCCTACAGCAAACTTTTCATTGGACAAATTAAGAATACATGACGGAGCTCTTGTATCCCGAGGCCTCTGAGCAAAGCGGTGGTGTGTTCTAAAGTGATGAGACAGCTACTTTAGTACGGACAACATAGTAACAGGTTCTAATACTGTTAAAAATAGTTTTCATTAATTATTTACATATACTATGGAAGTTTACTATAGCCATTGCTGGTTTTCTATGATTTCTGTACTCCTGCAAAGGAGTACAGCGTTTGTGAAACCCTGTTCTACCATTCCACTCCCATCCGGAACACTGGAAGTCCTTCTGATCCTTGCCACATATCAGTATCACAAGGATTGGTATTACCGCTAATACATTTCTTAATAACAGCTTATAAAATGCTTATAATATATCTTAATTCCATTGGTGATGAAAAGCACTTCAATGGGAATCAGATGGACAAAAATGATAACAAAAGTTTTAAATGAGGAACAGGAGTGAAGTGGAGAATTAAAGCATGAAGGCTTGGAAATCATCACTTCCCTCAAATACATTCTTGACAGTAGAGTAGAAAACCAGACATGATAATACTTACGTCATAGCTTGGTAAATATATTCAATTCCATAGCGCATTGCAAATTCATCTACAATTTCTTGTGCCACGTCATCAAAGTACACCTTCCAGGCTTCATCACCTCTCACTTCAGGAATTTTTACAACACCATTAGATTTAACTTCCGTCAAGTAATGGAATAGGTTCTAAATGTAAGAAATATTTCAAATAGGAATTTTCAGCTTTTAAGTGGCATTTTGAAAGTATATCCTATATAATAGTCATCAATATGTTCATTGTTAGGTTTTGTTTTGTTTTTTGAAATTTTCCTGAAGACTGGCACTAACCAGTCATCATTTGGTAAACAAAAAACCCAAAGACTCTAAACATGTTTTTTGTAATGGAACTCTGGTAGTGCAGGCTTCTGATTCAGCATATTGATCTGTCTCCTTGATATAAAGGTCACATCAGTTAACTAGCATAGAGAGACTGCAACATAAAATCGTGCAGGAACTTTCTCTTCTCTATCATATGCCCTTGCTAATGAATGAAATCACGATGTTATAATGCTCACTACATAGTGCTTCAACTTTAATTGGATCTGTGACCAATAAATTTCAAATTCATGATTTAAGAACTATAAGTTACAGGAAACCTATCAGAAATCCTGCAGAAGCCTCTCAAGTAGTGAAAGGCATGCAATAAAGTTTAGGTTTAGCAACCTTAGGACCAAAGCTAGTATTTAATTTGACATTGAAGTCATAGAACGCTTCTCAGATTACCTAGCTCCATATGTACCCACAAACTTAGCGGCAGATTTTATTTCCTATTTTCAGTGACCAAAAAAACCCCCAAACTTTGAAATAATTTCAGTTTTGCTAATTAGCCCATAACTGTCCTGTGGATTATCTTAAAGCAATAGAATTTTGCTATTTACTTCACAGGTCAAAACATTTGCAATATCATGTCAAAATCTATGAGCACAAATTCCCTGAACATTCAATTTTACAAATGGTGAACAATGAGATTTTGTGGATACATACTAGTGCTGAACTTTCAGCCATATGCTATCTATCAGCTTTCAGAAAGTACTTGTATTTTTAGAATAGAACTTCAACATGGATCACTGTTTGAGGGAAGAGGAATCAAATACAAAGAAAACCTTTTGAAAGACACACTGGTTTATCAGTGGTTTTTTTTTTTTTTCCCCCAACGTTGACAAAAGCAAACTAGACGATAGGAGAATGAAATTTTAGATTGTCTGTGCTTCTCCCTGCTTTTTCTCGCTCTCTCCAAAATATGAATTAATGTAGCAGGAAAGAAGTCTTTTGCAATTAATAGCTGTATTTCTGTAATATACAGAAATGGTTGTGTCTTCTTGATGTTAGCAAGCATGTATGGAGCATTAAAATGCTAAAACAAAATACGGTACAGGGAGAACTTTGCTGACTCCACCTCTTCTTTTTTTTTTTTTTTTTTAACTCCTACTGCGAGGAATGATCATTGGTGTTACACTGTTCTGCCTTTGACTCTGAACCTGATACACCATCAGCAATACAAAGTGGGAAATCTAAAATAAACTTATTCTGATGTGTAGCAGCAGTTATTTGTTTCAGTGTTCTAATGTTCTGTAGCCTTTTTTCCTTACCCATGCAACAACTGAATAGTAATTTCTATATAGTATGCTTTCTTTAACTTCTCCAACATACCTCATGTAGACAGGTGTACTGCACATGGTAGGGAGCAACTTTCTCCTCTCCTTTTATTTCAACATTGATTTTCAATCTAATGGCACCAGAGACAGCTGATTTATCTGTTCGCTTTTCTGAAAAGCAGAAAAATAATATATTATTAAATACCAAGAATACATACACGTTATGTGAAAAGCTTTCATAAATCATTCTAGCTTAATAAGAATGTTTTTGAAAGCCAGAAAGTTCTGCTGTTGAGAACAAGAGAAATTTTTTTTCGATACCTCACACATGGTTCAGGCCATGAAGCAGAATATCGAACTATGAAGTAAAGAATCTTTCTTATTTTATCTGCCAAATTCAAACCATGCTGCACAGTGCTTTATTTAACACTTTTCCCTTTTCAATTGAAATTATTTCCATTTTCTATCTGGTATCTGTACTAATTATTATTATTTTTACTATTGATATTTTTCTTTAGTTATGAAGAATTTAGCAACAACCTGAACTACTATGTCTGAGAAACACAAAATGTTCTTAGCAGAACTCAATTACAAAGCTAAGCTAATTCTTAAAGAAGAAATGATATGAAGAACTTTGTTTACACTATCTGTACTAGCCCGTTCACTTGCTGTCACTCATTGTGGAGGTTACTGATCTTCTTTGACTCCAATTTTCACTTTTCCAATCCACTGTAGTGGTATAACTGAGTCAACAGGTATTACAATTTTTATGATTCTTTCACAAAGTGTAACAATATGAGTGGTGATGAACCGTACAATTAATAAGATTTGGCATTCCACAAATCCAATTGTTCTGTTTGAGTATTTCACTCCTCTTTCCTCTGTATGATGTGACATACTGCAGTTGTGTCAATGTGTGTATGCGTCAGAATAAAATATGCAATTCTTTTCAGAATATTAGAATTATCATGAGCCATTTACCAATATTTCTTCTTAGATGCTGACTGAAACGTTTTCATTCTAGAGTCTTCCTTTTGCAGAGCATATAGATTTTCAACATTATTATTAAACTGCTTCCAGTCAAATCAGTTCAGCAAGATTTGCTTTTAAAATCCATTTCATAATAATTTACATCAGTATTTGTATCAGTTTAAGTCACTGAAATTTTTGCAGGAATAAAATTCAGAATTCATAATGACCCGATTATCTTACCTTTAAAAAAATCTCATTATAAATAGGAAATAAAGCAAGGGTTTCTTTTCATTGTCAATAAATAATCAAATAGTTCCCTGACACACCTATATATATCATTGGGAAATGAAACACTAGGCAGGGAAACAAGGACTGTTGATTAGGAAACAAATGCTCTACAATTTCAGAAAATTATGTCACATAATTCACTTGAAGTTTTCACAGAGCAGGCAACCTAGGTAAAATGTTACTATCACATTTTATTATCAAATATAGGAGATAAATTTTTAAAGGGCTACTCCAGAACATCTAGTTCACCCAAAGATATTTTTAGAATTAAAGAAGAGTTGTAGATTTAGAAGATATAGATAAAGGAAATATATTCTGAGACACACTTTCATTGATTTATTTCTAGTTTAAAGAATGATACTTAAGACCTGTCAAGACAAAAAAGTGCAGTCATTAAGGACAAAAGAGAGCATTTTGAGCTTCAGCAGGCCGTTTTCAATTTATGATTCTGCATGTAAACATGTTTGACATGTATAGAACAGAAAACTCAAGCAAGCAAGTTTCATGAAGAAACACAGCTGTAAACACAGTGAAAATCAAAGATGATTAGGCCCAGAATGGTACATAAATGATTTTTTTAAAATATGCGATAAAATTAATATGAACAACAAGCAAAATATTTGCTAGATTTTTCTATGTATCTTTGTAGATGTATTTCCCACAGAATGCTACTGTGAATGGACTAGTCTGAAATATTGGGTTTTCTTACATATTTTTCATTTTGCATTAAAATGAAATATTTGTCTTTGATATTGTTGCAATTAGTCTGCTCTCTGTAATTTTCATAACTCTGGATCAAATTGAAGAAAGTATCTTTCATTTTCAAATCAACCTGTAATATTTAAGCTTTTAAAAGTTGTATATTGGTACCAAAGCTATATATTTTGAAGTCTCAAATCTACAGATACTGAGATTCTACCTAAATTTGTTCTAAAAAATCAGTAGGAATCATACCTAAATTATACCATACATCCATCTCTCCACTCAGTGTTCTTACTTCAATGATTGTTTGCCCGAGGAAGTCATCTGATTCCTTTTTGAAATGTTGTTTTACTCTAGATTTGATGTCATCATCTTCATCCCATACTCTCACTTTTATTCTATCTGTGGAGTTATGGCATTCACTGTAGAAATAATAATAAAATACAAAATGTGAGTGATACGTAAGCTACATACATTCATACTGCTGTCTAATCCATTGTCCTCGATTTCCGTACGCTTGCTTAACTGCATAAATTGACAGAATACAAACAACCTGCAACATTCTGTGGAATAAAAGGCCATACCACATTGCCAGGGACAAAACTACAATTACTCTAAATAAGAGAAAGTAAAGAGATTAACTTGACTGAGTTATATGTACATATGGATTGTATTTAGGAAAGTCACGAACTCCTCATTAAAATTATTAATTACAATATGTACTTCTTGATGCTATTATTTAGCAAATATCTTAGGAAAGGTACAGTTAGATCGGGTTTATTCATTTAGGAATACTATGTAGTACATACAATAGACCACAAAAGTAGTAGCCTAGAATGTTATAATATAAAATGTGAGAAAATCTTAAAGAATATTTCCAGTATGTGGCAGGAAGTTTTTTAAAAAAACCCAACAAGTATGCAGAAACATCACAGCAAGAAAAGACAGGCAATCAGAAAAACCTAAGGAAATAAGCGCTGCTTTCTTTAAAAGATACATTACTTTTTTCCAAGACCTCCATTCCCTGGTAAGAAGGAGTAGGGACAGACTGCCATATACTAAAAATCTCCTTGCAAATTTAAGTGGCTTACTAATCCCTCATGAGCTGAGCGGATTTGAGAAACTACTGGATGTATGAAAGAATGAGGTGGCTTCATTTGCAATCTGCAGAGTTCCCAGTGGATAAAAATTTTTACTCCCAGCTCCATCCTGCATATATTTGCACAGAAATGGAAAAGAAACTCTACTGGTGCTTATTCCTATAAGCCACAATGAAGACTGTTTACTATTGGTCAGTGTTGGCTTTTCATGACTTCATTGGAATATCCTAACGTTGACTGCAGAAGTCTGTGGTACTGCAAACTTTCTGATGACATTTAATGGCTAGTACAGACCTAGCATCAGTTACAAGCCCTGTCATACCGATGCATCTGTACTAACAGGTTTTTTTTAATATTCATTCAGTAATACTATAAAAATATTTTAAATATTACAAATCTTTGGTTATTTATAAATATAGCTTTAAAGCGTAGCAGCAAATTTTCATCTTCAGCAAGGTGTTAGTTTGACACTAGATTAAGACTTCTTGAATTCTATTCCAAGCACTATCATTGCTCAGTGATCTGTCTCAGCGTTTCCAGCATTAAACCAATAATACTGTAACTTATCTCCCAACTGGCACCCCTCTGGGGTGTTCTAAGAATTAATTAGTGGTGGTTATGGGCTTTGGAAGTCTAAAGTGCTTTAAATGGTATTATTACTGTCAAGGCCAATCAGTCAGTAAAAATGGCATGCACAGCTTTAACTCTGCCTCACTGTGACATCATTCAGTATCACAGAAATGCTTGTGTTTGCCTATATTCCAAATTTTAACATTGCAGATATCTCTGGTAATTAAAAACCACATTGTTCTGTGATTAGCAAAACTAACGAAGCCTAGTTTCCTTTTGTCTTATGACTGGCTTCCCTGACATCTAACAAACCGCGATCACCTATTGAATCTTCTCCCACAATTGGGATTTTCATAAATTACCCCTTCATATGGACTCTGTGGTGTCTATTACGGGGCGAGCTCATACTAAGGTCACTGTTAAGGTCTCATCTCTCTCTGACCACCTATTTTCATAGAACATGCAAGATGTGGTACTAGGAAATCTGTGAAATTTCTCTGACCGACCACAAAATTCAAAAGCTGTTGGCAAGGACATATAAAATACAGGAAGACACAGATGGATCAAATAAATATCTTTGCCTTAAGGAACTAGGCTAAACCCAGAAACCATTTAATTTTCCTAAAACGTAGCCCTGAATTATTGCTTGACATTACTAGAGTCCTGAATTGCATTTAGCTGTGCACCCAATAGAAATATTAAACAGGGGATTTCTACAGTGGCATAGGGACATCCATCTCTGGTGAGGCATTTATGTGATCATCATCATCATATTTGTGCTATTAGTAGAAATGTTGTTCCTGCTTTGCTTCTCGGGAAGATGCTGCATACAAAAAGTCATTAAATGGTACTTCAGTACAAATACATATTTTTATTCTCCTAAGACAGCACCAATTTCCCTCTGATGTACACTCAGCTGATTAAGGAATATTTATTCAGATGGTCAGGATGACAGCACTTTTCCCTGATATCCTCATTTGTCTCTCCCACAATTTTTTCTCTTTTAATCTTAGGTTAGTGAAACGTGGTGAGACCTATCACAACCAATGGGTTTACTCACACATTCATCTTCAAGTATAAACCTTTAGCACTGAGTCAGCTCTGCTACATGTTTGTAACATTCCTGTGCAAGACCCCCAAACTAGCACAGATTTGTGATGTAATAATGGAAGGGTGGATGAACACGTATTTCTACTGGCCTGCCCTGTGGTAGTGAGACTGCAAGGAGATTTACTATTAGAAGCTACAGAACTGCCTCTGCATGATTCTACTTACCTGCCCAGCCTCTCAGAAACAGGACTATATAATGAGGTGCACATTCTGCTTTAGTCACTGGTAATATCTGTGCAGAAGCTCTGTGGCTTTGCAAAAAGCATTAGGTAAGATTCCTACTTCTGCTTACTCTGTCCAGGAAAATCAGCCCAGGGAACTCAAGGCAAAGACAACGTACGCTTTTTTCAGTGTTCCTCTTCTAGCCACTCCACTTTATACGCTCAGTAAAAGCGTTCGCTAAGGTGTCATACAGGAAGGTGAGAAGCGAATTGTGCTTTAGCACACAGAGAATGAAGATATTGATGTTTCTGAAAGCTGGAAAAGCTGCAATATGTTCAGAGATGCTAGACAGAAGAGATAGTTTTAATAATTTTTCAACAACCTGGTGATGCTACATTACTTCTGCATTTACAGAATGCCGCACAGACATGAAATAATCCTCACAGCACTCCCGCTTATTCTAATGGTTAGAGTAATAAAAAATGTAATGATAAACTATCTTTACTATAGTAGCCCAATGTAAATTTAATATTAGGTGCACTGGCATGACCTGATTGTACACCTCATCTAAGAGATCTGTACCCAGTGTTAAAATAACAACTGATTGATACTATGCTACTTTCAGTAAAGAAATAAATGCAAATCAATGAAGAAGCTGGTAAAGAATGAATGGAGACTAATTTCCCATTCTGTCAAAATGAAATACATTCATCATAACAGCATTCTTCCCTTGTAGTCTTCAATAAAATCTCTTACATCCACTAACAAATTTGCATACTCTGAATAGTTAGTCTAGGTGGAAAGGGGGTTTTTTTCCCCCAAAGAAGTGTTATTTCTGTAACTTAAAGAAAATAATTTTTCCAGTAAAATACAGTATTCTGGTGAAATTCTGTAAGCAATCCACAGACAAATTAGACTACCTCTGCGATGTAGAAAATGAACTTGACTGACAAGCCTTTGCAACACCTTTGCCTGCTCGCTTCCAGTTTTGCACATTTTGTAGCTTACCATTTTTTTTTCTAAATCAACTTTTAACCAACTGTTTCACAAATGAGTAGTCTAAAAATCAAACATACACTACTTTTAATCAGAGCTCCAAAGTGGAGAAAAATCTTTCCTGTCATAATAAAAAAGACAAATCTGTTTAGAACTGGTCTTGTATTCCCTGAACACTCAGCGAACTAGTTCAAGAGTAGACAGCTAGTGGTTGAAAATCTCTGAAGAACTTGTACTCTAACAGGAAACTTTTCAATACCACAGATAATGACCAGGTTCTTTTTAAAAAATACCCTCAAAAGTGACAGAACAAAGAAATGTAAAAAAGGGAAGCATTATACTAGATTATGCACATTTTTACTGCAATTTTACAACTGGGATAATGATTTGCAGACAGATTAAATCACTCTACAAGCATCTTCCTTACTTCTCTCCCGTAGTGCCCATTCCTCCTTTTCCAAATGTATTTAGCCTTTTTTTCCTCCTGAAGCACTAGCAGGCATTTTTATTTCCAACAGTGTTTATATAAAAAAAAAATAGCCAAGTGTGAGATAAGTTTCTTCTGTAAACAATCTCTCCGCTCTCCAATGAGGATTTCCAAGATCCAAATAATATTCACCTACATAACTTTCCAGAAATGTCAAATCCAGAGCCAGCATGACTTGCCAAAGTCCCAGAGGAGTCATTCTGGTTGTTGATGGACAAACCTGAAGATCTTTTTGTTTATTTTCAACAGGCTACTTCAGCTGAGGACTGCCAGCCTGCCTATGTAAGAGCACTTGCTGCAGAATCACTGTGGTCTTCTGTAATTGAAGTACACAACCTTTGTTTTTTGCTGTATTTTGTTTTCAGTTTCTTTCTCTGGTAGCTTCTATTTCTGTTTAGTCTGTTAAAAGTACCCGAATTCTTTTTGGACATGCACTCATTAAGGCATGTAAAAGAAAACATGATACATACCTCTTTGTGATACTAACCATAAATACATTTATTATTCATATAATTGTTTCAGATGGATATTGCTTTAGTTGTAGACCATTACATATACCTTAGATTTCTTCCACAAACTAAAGGAATAGATTTTGGAAGACAGTATTTTGTTCTCTTAAGTGCTGTATTCATTCAGTGAGTCAACACTGACTTAACTGGAAAACAGATAAAAATCAAGATGCCACTTGGCTGCATGAACTATGCATGTGAAAAAGTAGCTCAAAACATTGCACAGATTAGAAAAAAAAATAGCAAAAGAGAGATCATTGCTTTTTGTAAACCCCCTTACAAAAAGCATAAGGAATACAGTTTGTATAGCAGGAAATGCACATAAAACAATCCCAGAGTTAAACCTTGCTAAATTCTTATTCAATTTTATTCCCTTACACTAAAATATCTTGGATGTCATATGGTCTATGTGGGGAATGGAGGTGATAATAGAGATTTTGTTCTAAAAGTATACAGAAACCACACGGTCATGGAAGACAGTAGTAAAATGAAGTTCAGGAAGCCATTTATTACTACTATTACCCTCACGTTTATTATTATCACCATTACTGCAAGCGAGAACCAGATAAAACCATGGCATTGCTATAAGAAGTCTGTCCACTCTGTTCTTAAGTGTTCAGAGATAGTTCCATAGTCCTCAGGAAATCTATCTATTCCAGTACTTCACTAGCCTCACTGTTGGCAAACTTTTTCTGAAGTCTGATTTAAGCCTCTCTAAATGGAATTTGTGCCTATTAGTTCTTGTTCTACTATAACACAGAAAGCATGAAAAAAAGGTTATTCCTTTCCTCTTTGCAGGAGAAAGGATGAGTTTAAAGACATCCTTACCTCCACTACTTGTGTCTTCTCTAGCCTGGACAGTCCTAACAGTGTGGTCACAGGCCATGCTTTCTGATAAAGTAGAATGAGACTAATTATGCCTTTTCTTGCATTAGTTTACTCTGTCATAACAAAAAGAGAGTTGTATAAAATCAACCTGGACTGACAGCAGTTTGAAAAAACAGACTCAGTCCAAACATGCTGTACTGTGAAACTGAAAAACATTATTGCTGAACAAACAATTTATCATTTGAATTGGTTCTTAGAGGTGTTCTGGTCTCTTTGTTTGGGCTGAGGCTGTGAAATACAGTGATTTTAATTAGTTGGATGTCTCTCAGAGGCTTGGCTACTTATTGAAGAATTTTTAGAATTGATAAATCCAATAAACTAATTTGCAGGTTTCTATTACCCAGTTGGTTTTCTGTAACATAATTCTCTATTACATACTCTTGCTTATGAAACAATCTTTAAGCTGTTTCAACAATTCTTACAAGACTGTGTTTAGATATCACTGGAAACTGGAACACCATTTAAACAGTTAACCAATCCTGTTGTCTTCAAGTACAGTGAAGATTATACTTTTTACAGGCCAGTTCAGTCAATCAAGAATGTATAAAATGACAGTAAGGAGGACTTTGGTAAGGTCCTCTTGTTGTATTTAATTCCTATATATGGCTGCTTATAGTAAGTATTGCTTTAAATGAATCCACAAATCATTTCTTTGCAGTATAAACAAACTGTGTGAGTGCTGCTTTTTAAAGTAATTCTAAGGAAAGAACATCCACAGCTGGATGCCTCAAATAGCTGCCAGAAATTCTCACTTCATCAGAAACTCTTGATTGAAATATCCAGAATATGAAGCAGTTGAACAGCTTCTCTGACCAACACATAGACTTTAGCTATCATGGTCTCTAATCTACATCAATGTTGTCTGGTGCTAGAGGATACTTTTCCCCAGTATTCTCTGCTAAAATATATAGCAGTAAGAATTCTCAGCAACATTCCAGTTTGTTTGAACAAACAGGTATTTTTTTTTCCTGCTAGGAATTATAAATTTTCTCTCTATTGGATTTTATGTCTGCATTGGTATTTTCAGTATATCACCAGGAAATCATCAAGAATGTCAGAAATCAGGCAAATTCTAGCAGTTTAGTGATGATCATTATATTGGCCAGGTAATAATCACAGTCTTCAAAAATCCCCTTCTCATGGGTCTAATTTAAATCAATTAGATCAAATGTTTTCATGCACTGAAAGGAGTAATAGACACTCAATGAAGCTATTTATCAGTCATATGGTGGCCTAGTTACAGCCAAAATAGAAAGAACAAGTAATGTAAAATAATCATCCTGTTATATGGAAGACTTCTGTATTATACAACTGTATCTGAGGTGTTAATGAGTGGTCACAGGAAACATGATACCTGCAAAATCTGCAAGGCAATTTGGAGATGTGTGCTTGCTAGACAACACTGCCAGAAAAAGCAGATGTCCATTATTTCAGCAATCAACTGTTGAAAATAGTCAAAAAGAGAATGAGAGTGGAGAATACTTTTATTAGTGTACAGACAAAGCTGAAAACTGTACAGCCAAAATATCTCTTCCTCATAACTAAAAAATAAAAATGCAGTCCCTTTTCCTATATCAGGTGCCACACTCAACCAGAAGAAGAAAGGTGACAGATAGCTGCAAGACTCTTCCTTTGCTCTGGCATTGAAAAAAACCTCTCCTGACACTGATGTTTTATTGAAAAAATAAAACCTCCTCTGTTATCTCCTTTCTAATAACGCCAATAGAAAGAATCAAAGCCCTTACCACCTATATTACATACATGAAAGGAACATCTGCTGGCCTATTTACTTACCTTGTGTACAAAAAAAAAAATACATTTCAAGGAAAGATGTAATTCTTCCTCTGATAGTCTTGGTTTTTTTACTGAGATGCATGCAGCTGCTTGTAAGCTCTACTTTAGTTATGGTTTATGAGTTCCCATGTTAAAATCTATGCCAGTGACCCATGGTCATTTAGGAGAGGGTTACATTATGTTTAGTTAGAAACATTCACTCTCTGCTTACCACACAATCATATTAGGGTTATGTGTCATTCTGCAAACTAGAACACTGCCCTCACTCTATCTGCTATGACACAGCAAATGCACAGTGGGGAGCCAATGTTTCTTCCAAGTCCTTGTTTTGGAACAGATGGGGAGAGTTAAGCAAGTATTTTGGTATTATGAGTAAATATACGACTGTAGAATTTTTAGACATATTTTATTTCCGCAATTTATCATTTAGGAGTGATGATGACAATTAGTATTTGATTTTAAATAGGGCTATCAAATATCACTAGTAGAGCCTAATTTAAATGAAAATTCCTGAGTCAATGAAATAGTTATATTGATCAACTTTAGATTTAATCTTGTGGTTAAACATTTATAGTTTATTTAATACACTTTAGAAATTCTCATATATTTTGAATTGAAATCCAATGCATTAAATAAGTCATGGAGATAACTTTATTTTAGAAAGTACAAGTGCTATAAAAATGATTGAAAACGTATTCAGTTCAAAGCAGTTACTCAAGAGATTTATGCTGTAGTAAGGTTTGGGGTTTTTTTATTAATGTTATTGCTAGAGCAGCAGATGACAGTAATACTTAGTGCTGTGTGAAAAAAAAAATAATATTTTCAAGTTTCCAGAGATTTTATGGTAGCACTGCTCACATCTTTGAGAAAATACATTTAAAACTTCATAGCAAATTTGATTAATTGCTCATCCAACTTTTGACACTACGCAACTCATACAACTAAGTGCAAGAAAGCAATTAATCTCCTACCTTTGGTTACTCACAGTCATTCAATGAGGTGTGACACTTCAACTGTTACTGGAGTTACACAAATAACTTGACAAGAAAACATAGTCTGTATAGGGGAAGCCTGTGAAAAGCTTCTGAGTGTGTGTTTTCTCTGAATTAACTATTCATTACTAGTACTGGCATTTGAATCTGTGAAAGGAATAGCCATATATTATTTAATATAATTGGATTACCTAGTACCTTTTCCAGACAAATAAAAGTGGCATCTTTGGTCATACCTCTTTCAAACTCACTAGCAAAATGATAACCTCCTCAACAATAAGGTAGCAGTTTTTAGTCAAAAAACAGGGAAGAGAAAATAGCTGTTGTGCTACATGATAAGAAGGTAACCTCTCGTGTTATGACATGGCGCCTTCTTTAAGAAAACAGAGTTCTATTTCAAATGCTTGAGCCCTAACAGAAATTGTTTCAATGGTTTAGGTAGATAGAAATAATGACAACTGATATCTTCCTTATAGGAGGAAAGGAAGGTAAGCAGCAGCTAAACAGTGTTATAGCCTGAAGACAATTATTTTACATTGTGGTGAGTGGTTATTTTGAAATTCTGTTGCACATGGCGACTAACTAGATATTCTGACTCTTGACTGGGCAGTCTGCATGATCCTGAGCTGTTCTGCTGTTGCTTCATAAATTCAGGGTTGCTTAAAAAAATGACACATCATTTTTATCATCACTGATACAGGGTTTCATCAAGTTGTATCAAATTAACATCCAGTTTTGAATAGCACTATTAGGCATAAACATATTAGACTTATAACGCAGTACCAAAGGTTAGACTATTATATGTCAACAGTTTGCATATATTCTCAGTAAAAATGCAAATAAAACTGTTGTATTTAACAAAAACTCAAACTGTATATCCTTTTTTATTATAATAATTTTTTCTTTTCATAATTTACTATACTAGTATTTTCACACAGCTTCCATGAAATACCTACTAACTTCATGTGATAATACTGTGGTAGGTGCTTTCAGGGTAGACTGAAACTTTTCTGAACAATCTAAAAAATCTGTCTAAATAAACAGTTCTCTTTCACTTAAAATTTTCCAAAGAAAATCTAGGGTTTATATTAGCTTTTCAAAATTCTTAATTGACTTTAACAATAGTAGTTAAGTGCACATCATATATTGCAGCACATAGTAATCAAGTTGAGACAAGAATAAATGCTGAAATACTTTTGCTACATGTAGTGGAATAACACTGAGCAAATTGATACTATTATCAGATTGGTCACATTCTCAGTCAGGAATGTGTTGTACCCTAAGGCAGTATTTTCAGGAAAGGAAGAGTATAGTACCTGTGAATTGGAATTTCCTGTACTGTAACATGTCTTTCTAAAAGAAGTTCTAGGAACATTGCCAGAACTAGAACTGGCATGAAATCACATTCAAACCTTAGTCAACATATTACAGACTGAAACATCTACTTTGTGGTCAGGGTTGAACTTCTGTGATATGCTGACAAAAAACTACCATATTCAGTTCAGAGGCTGTGGCCAAAGAAACGAGACAGGAGGATCATACCATACTCTCCACATCAGACTTCTGGACAACACTCAGTCTTGGAAAGGATAGATATTACCAACAGCCCAGCCCAAAGTCTGAAGCATACCAATTACTATCAAATTCCCTAGTTTCACCTAGGAGAATCATAATGTTGAATAAAAACACATTTAACTTGCAAAGTCAGCATCTGAGACAGGAAAGCATTGTTAATGCCAACATTTGGTATGATAGGTCAAAGTCTGAAAACTGTTACTTAAGTTCCCTAAAAAATTAGGACAAATAGACACCACCAATAGATCCCCCCAAAGACATAATTACGAGCTGTATGATGACTGTATGATAAAGTCACAATAAACTTCTATGCTCTCTCCATTCAGAACTTGCTAATTTATTAATGCTATGAGTATGCATAGTATAGGCAACAAATATTTTCAAATTAAATAATTATTTCACTTGGTAGCATTATATTACCTAAAAGTAAATTAAAAAAGGAAGAAACAACGGTATCTTCTGTACTTACAAATAGAATTTTTCATCCCATACTGGATTCAAGTTTCCAAAAATAGTCTTTGTTCTCCGCTTGGTTTTGCCAACTTGCACAGTAACATATGGGTCACTTGAGCCAGTTTTGTCCTTAGCCTGTAAGCCCTGAGCACAAAGAACTACAACAAAAGGAGAGAAATGTGCTTTAGCCCTCATAGCCTTCATTGCCAAGAAATAAATCAGACAGTGACAACGGGAAACAAAGCCCTCAAACTGAGGGCTCCTGAAACAAAGATTTCTGGATGAATTTCCCCAGTGTCTGTTACTCTGGAGATAGACAAGGCTCGTCTAACTACCCTTCCGGACTGTATAAACTTTACAAGTATGGTTTAATAGAGTAATAAATTTAAAGATTCACTACAGAGCACAAAGCAAATACTTTTCTTGCCATGCATCATTCAGATACTCTTCTTGACCTTTGGTTTAATCAGCATGGAAAGTAATATAATGTTGTTGTATAACTTGGCTTGAGTCTAATTATTCCCTAAAATTTCCATTCCCCCTTCCCAAATAAATAAATATTTCTAATATGTCTCCAAAGATCCAAACTAAAATTTCCAAAATAACCCCTCAATTTTGAGAAATCTGCACTGTGGATTATGAAACTAAACATGAGGGGAATGGTTATGACTTTGTCATTTTTTTTCCTCATGTGAGAGATGAACCATGAGGATTTTCAGAATACTTCCTATTCTATCACAGACAGGGTGACAGTTCTGATCAATTATCATTAACTCTTTATGCATTTGTCAGCCTTTCTGACAGTTAATGTGGGTGTACAGTTAATATGCATTTTGTGCTAAATATAAATACACACAATTTGATTTTCCATCATAATTCATAAAAGTGGAAATCTCAGGAGAAAGCAGAACTGTCAAATAGCAGCCTACTAAACCCAGAGAGCTGCAGCTAAAACACTTGCCATGGATCCTAGCATCAGCAGAGTTTGTTTTATTATTTTCCACATATTATTTAAACCATCTCAGTGGTAACATTTAGTTAACATTCTCTAATGTCAATCATTTTGGATAATGAAGCTCCCTCAGTGTGCTCAGAAAACCAGTTACAGAGAAATGGCACTTTCTTACTCAGCAGATCAGCTCCCAGTGTGGGTTCAGTCATATCTGCCGACTTCAGTGAAAAAAGTAAGTTTCTGTTACTTTTTCACACATCTCATTACTGAAAAGACTAACTCTTAGGAATGAACTAGAACATATTTTGTCTTCCCCATTCACCGTAAATCCAAAGGGAAATTTTTAGAAGACAAGGAAGTATTCCTCTCCTATTTATGCAGGAGAATTAAGTGCCAGCTTAGAAAATGTCTTCCAGATTTGTTAACTATTATACTGGCCTGAATACAAGGCAGCCTGAGTATCCTTTAGAGGTAGAATTAAAAGTAAGAATATGAGTTAAATATTTTCCCTGACATACCTCTCCATGTCCCCAGGGCTTGGTGGCAGTCCTAAAATTCAACTACTCTGAGTTTCATGCACTGTCCCACAATCTTCAGAATGGCCTCCCTTTTTCCTAATCCATCTGACTCACAATCTCAGATTTTCCCTAGATTTCTTCTGGCACATACTGCTATTCTTCAGCTCCAGGTACAGTTTATGTAACTGCCCCAAATGTGATTGGGCTTTAGTTTGGACTACAGAGCCATGAATAACTAACACCCCACCCACCAACTCTCACAGAGTAATTAATTTGTGGTCCACTTGACAAATGCTTTTCTCCTTCACCTCCTGAATGCCAACACTGAAAGTGGCAATTCCATCTCTCAATGACCCTTCCTTGATATATAAAAAAAAATTGCCATGGAATCTAAGACTATTATAGTAAAATTTTTTGAGCATGCAACCCAAATACATTCATTTATTTACAAATTATATACATGTACCACTGCACTAATACATTATGTACATTATAAAACATACACAAACCCAGAAATTAAAAAAAGATGAGATAAAGGGGAAATAATCAATATTTTAAAATTTTAAATTTTATTAATGTCACAGAAAACCTTTTGGCTATTACAAAAAAAATACCAATAATAATACTTTTTGTAAGAGCAATGTGATCGAATATGCCTCATTATTTTTTGAAAATATTGTTTTAACACTTCGTGATACAGTGATTTGAAGATCTGGGTCTAAGTCCAGTTTATTTTCGTACTCAGTTTTAAGCAGTCCAAACCAACTGACAAAGTTCGACAACTCTTCTAACACTTTGCCATGAGGTAACCAGCAAACCTCTGTGCAGTACAGAGGATATTCATGGTCACTTCCAAGTATTCTAAGGACTGTAAAGAAAAAAGACTTCACAGTGGCCATCAAGTTTGACTGCAGCAAATACCTTGCAACCTCGCTTAGGAATTTTGGGGTAAAGGGTAAATGCAGAGCAAAACTCTGATTTTTTAGGTTTTTTTTTTTTTTTTTTTTTAATGATGGGTAGAACATGATGCCAGTCAGGGAGGGAATAAGCAGTCTTCTCTAACTTGGGACACAACATATACTAAGCTATTTAAATGGAAATACACATCTCTAAAACACCAGCAGGGAAAGACTACCACTATTCCCTCTGCAGATTATTAATATTTTGCTCCTCAGGAAGTCTGGATTCTCTTTCCATATTTCTCTAAGATCCAACAATTAGCTTAGGTTTGTCTCTAAGTTTCTTCACTTGGTGTGGGAAATTCTCTCACGAAGAGAGAATCTTGCATTCTCTCTTCAGGGTATAGTCAGCAAATTGAAGGAAGTGTTTACTTGCATCTAATTGACACCTGTGAGGCCACACCCAGATGAAATATTGTTTCTGCACTTTCCATCTCCCCAGTAAAGGATTGACAAACTGGAGAAAGTCCAGTGGAGGGTTGCCAATTTGGTTAGGGGATTGGGGCACATGACATATGAGAAAGTAATGGGTTTGCTTATCCTGGAGAAGAGGAAAGCTAAGAGGAAATCAAGCTGCAGTCATCAACTACATAAAGAGCATGTCACAGAGACCATAAGCTCCCAGACAAGCCCATCCAATTGAGGATGTCCCTGTTCATTGCAGGGGGTTGGACTAGATGAACTTTAAAGGTCCCTTCCAACCCAAACTATCCTATGATTCTATGAAGCCGGACTCTTCTCAAAGGCACACAGTGAAATTGTAAGATGTAATAGCTACAAGCTGCAGCAACAGAAATCCCAGCTGGGTATAAGGAAAACAGTTTTACAATATGAGTGGTTAATAACTGAAACAGCTTGTCCAGTAAGTAGGACAGGTTTCCCAGAGAGAATGTGGAATCTCCATCCTTGGAGAGTTTCAGATCTAGTCTGGACAAAGCCCTGAGCAAGCTAATCTAACTTTGAAGTTAGCTCTGCTTTTAGCAGAAGGTCTGAATATACTGCAGAAGTCCCTTCCAACATCACTTCCTAAATTATTCTGCGATTCATTTATTAGGTCATGATTCTGCACAACTCAAGTCAGTATGAGTTTTACTTCTAGAAGAGAAGAACTAAGCCATTCAGCAATAAAAGTGAGTTTTGTACCAACACTAGTAAAGTGATGTTTACCCAAAAGATAGAGCGCCTGAAAATATTTGCACATTTACTGAGTAACTTGCTAAAATAATGCCATCTATCTGCTCAGGGTATCCTAGTCACTTGTTTCATAAAGAAAAGAGTAGTAAAGGACACCCCTGTATTTTTTTAACAGTGTGCATGTGTTTGATCTTACAGAGGATATATGGAAAATAGCTTGTAAAATACATTAGGAAAATTACCATATGTACAGGTGTGAAACATCAGGCACCAAGAACTGACTTAAACATAGCTTTTATGCAAGTTGCTGCAAGTGAGAAAAATGTGTCTTACTTAAGTACACACTATTGTTTATTTAAAAAATACAGGTTTTGTTTTACTCATTTTTAGCAAAACTGACTAGTAAAAGCTAAAAATACGTTCCTAAAGTTTATATCCTTATCCCCCATAACAGGAATAATGCAAACCCTGGAGAAAGAGAAAATATTTAATTTACTTTTAATATCAGAAGAGGGCTTATTATTTTTCATGACATTAAAACAAAATTGAGGCTAATTTAGATGTGAAATCTAACCAGAGTCCTTTAGTGTTTCACATCACAGCCTTTCGAGCCTTTGGCCTTTTAGTTTAATCTCTATTTGTCTCTAATCCAATATAACATGAAGTCAGGTTGACCTGTGTAGTCAGCTGAGCTTTTATTTAGATATTCTGTAGTGAGGTTTTAATTCCAAGACTGAAATATCAAAGTCAGAGGACCTGCAAATCTCTACGAGCAACCAGGCTAATACAGTTGAAAGCAATCTTGAGTATGTTCCTGGTGTGCAGGTTTCCCTGGCTCAGCAGCAGTAAACTGGAACACACCCTTAGTCAAGCAACAAGAATGGATGATGAGTTTCAAACCAATGGGGTCTGGAATTGCAAGCTGCAGCGCTAGCATTATAGTAATTAAAAACCCAGAAATGCATTTGTGAACTTTAACTCTTGTAGTTGGTGGCAAAAAATTCAGCAGTAGTGCAGGAGATACTGGTAGGAGGTAGAGGAGACACAACAAGACCATTTACTTATCTTCCTTCCTAGAGCAGTGGAATATAAAGTAGTTTTGCCAAGAGCTGTAACTTAAAACTATTCCAGTTAGGATGCTAAAAATTCAACCATTTATAGATACACCAAATACACAACTGAACACACAGTTCCAGCTCTAAATTACAATAAATCTTATTCCCAAACCAGGGGACTAGGAAAGAAGGAGCTCTTAGACCAAACAGTTCAGAAGAAAATTTACCTGTGATGGTTATTTTTGCCGACCATTTGGATGTTCCATCCAAAACACTTTGTTTTGCTGCTTTTGTGTATTGCACAAAATCTTCTTTGGAAATATTGAACATTTCCTGGATCACTTCAAACACTTCTGGTCTATTTTTCTCTCTAATCTTCATTCTTTCCTTCATAGCACTAATAATATTCTGTGTTTTATCTTCTGCACCATGTTTGGAACTTTTCTCAGCAGCTCCTGAAATGAGAGAAAAGGTCAATACTTTTATTAAAAAGTTACTTTCTCAGTTCTTTTTCTCCTCTAGAGTCTCCAGCCAATTCTTGGTACTGCAGTACTCAAAGGAGATATGTGTTTTATCTGGATAATATCAAGCCTTTTATATTTATTCCTTGTGATACCTAAAATTACCAATTGATTTAGTTTAACATGACAGGTTAATATTCAACTTCAGTCAAGTATGTGTTATGCCTAGAAATATGTATTGAATCATTACTATTCGGTACTGATCAGTACTGTGAAAATATCTGAACATGTGAGTAACATTTCTAATATAATTAGGCATACTGATTCTGCCAGAAAGCTGTGTAGAAGTGTGCAGTATCTGGGTCTGTCTGCTCTCTCCTTTGCCTCTATTACTAGCTAAACTTCCATAACGCATATGTGAATAATTCTTCAAATAATTTCTTACATTTTTTTCTAAGTCAGCATGATATAATAATATTTTCATTCCTTTCTCTCTCTCCTTTTGGAGTAGGATGGTACAAGAAACCATACTTGGTTGATTAGGACACACCCTCCCCGACCCCCAAATTAATAGAAACAGTATTTAAACCAGGTAATGTTTCCACCACATTTTTCAGAGAATTTTTAGTTTGACAGTAAGGACATTAATCTAGACTCCTGCTATGCTCTCCCACAGTGGAAATCCAATAAACAGTAGAAACAAATAGGCATAGCAGCTTCAGGTGTTTTTTTGACTGCTTCCAGATACATCTCAGTATTTGCTGATGCTGCCTGCACTCATGGGAAGTTTTTCATTCCTTCCTGGAAGAGTGTTCATTAAAAAAAAGTTAATTATCACATAAATCCATTTAACAAAGCATTCAGAATTTACTGAACATAAGCATTAACTGGATTTAAGCATTTAAATTAGTTTAAGATTATCCTAACTGTCAAACACTTCTGTAACACTGACTTGACATCCTCACTCCAGATCAGTAGTGCACTCTAGTCCTTCTTTAAACATCATGCATGAACAAAGGAGTACTTCATAAAGCTCGATGTTAACAGTGGAATCTTCTGATGGCGATGTAAGCCACTCTTCTATGCCCTGTCTCCCGAAGAGTAGACAGGACATTATACTCAGGTTGCAGCTAAATGAAATGAATGCTTTGCCAAGAATTCTAACTCTGGAACCACCCAGGGAATTTCTGCAAGGAATACTGTGTCTAGTAGACAGAAAGGAGGTTCTGGAAAGAGCGAGATGGGGATAGAGAAACTTATGAAATTTAATTTTGCAAATTCATCATACTAAGAGTGATGTGACCCTGCATTACCCTGCTCTTAAGAGCTGCAAGCCAGGGATAGGATTCAAGGGAGGGAATAGTAGTCTCCTTCCTCTTATGAAATAGAAAGATGCAGATGTATTAATAGATGTAAACATCATGGCAGTAGAAAGTAGAGAACCTTCTAACTAAAACCAACTTATTTTCAAGAAAGAAATGTATTGCTTTGCTACAAAGGCTTGTGTCATGCAGATGGAAACCTAATAACAGAACACAGCTATTGCAGGGTTGGTTCTGAGATGCAGCAACACTTGGCTCTCTTTTGCTGATACCTTGGCAATGATCTATAACTCACCTGGAGCGTAACATGACAGCATGCTTTGTTTTCACAGTACTACCAAATGCCAGCATTTAAAACAAGAGAGAAAAAAAAAAAGAAAAAAAAATACAGGAAAAAAAAACCAGAAAAAAGAATAAAAAGGAAGAAAGCTGAGCAGTACGCACTAAATTGTGGTATTGAAACTCAATCATTAGACACCACACCTGTGCTTGTGTAATATTAAACTTTAGAGCCTTTTGCAAAACTCTTCTTGCGTGACCACCCAAGAAAATAATATATCACAGGTGTGGAACAGACAGGTTCCTCTCTCCAGTAAAATTGTCATTATCAATATTTCAGTAAATATATGAGGATGGTGGAAGACATCAAAGGATATTATCTATGTGAGAATAAGTTCTAGGCTGTATTAACCTGTGGTAGTATGTCAGGTCTATCCTATAAAATAAGTCTGGAAAACAAAGAAAATACTAAGGTGATTTGCTGATTTATCCAAGACATCAAAACTACTACAGCTTTTACTGGCTTAAAAAAAAAAAAAAAAAAAAAAAGTCTAAGGAGACCATGCTGTTACAGGTTTTATTCACAGTTCTTCCCAGGAGAGCTCTGGAGAGATTTCTCTCTCTAAAAATCATAACTGATCTCAGAGGCCCTTTAAAAGCCGAAGTGAAGTTCTCCTTATAAAATGCCCTTTGTCTGTCAGAGGAAAGGGTTTCTGATCAATGTCCCTACAATACATATCGTATTGCAATAACCTGAGTGTACTCCTGAAAAAAACAAATGTTCATCTTGCAGTTGGGTACAAGGAAAGAAACATCAGACTTGTGTAGTCAGAATGGTATTACAAATGTTGGAAACAAAAATTTAAATTCCTGCAGTGCTCAACAGACTATTTCAACTCTTGATGAGACTGACATATAAAGCAAGATGCAAGAATACTACAAATTCTATAATCAATTACCACTTGCTATAAGTATTGCTGAATTGTAGCTCATGTTGTTAAATGCTACACACTTATGGCACTGAGTGTGACAACCATCATCATCATCATCATTATCACTAGCAGCAGTGAGTACTTTACCCTTCCAAAAGGCTGTGAAAACATCATCCAGCTAGTCATCCTCAACTCCTGGGAGGAGCAAAAAATTACTATTCCCTTTAAATGGATAGTAAAATTAAGACAAAATTATGTTGAACAACTTCCTATGCAATTAGAATGCAGATATTTCAATACTGAAGAGGAATATAGTTCCTTCTCTACAATACCACCAAACACCATTATGTTGTTTTGATGGCATTTTCTGTTGAGGCACTCTCAGCTTGCAATAGCTAAAGAAGAAATTATCAACACATCTATAGAGCTGGAAAGGGTCATCTTTCAGCATAAGATCTCAGTGAAGTCTTATAAAACAAATATTTTATGCTGTGTTTTCTTTACTGTTTTCATTGTGTCTGAAGGTTTCTTAGCACATCAGAGGACAAAAAAGAAAGAAGTGTATGTAAATATATATAATAAAGTAGGAAGCCATAATGTTGTAAGATTGGGAAAGTGTGGGATGAGATACCAGATACCAATGATTCCAGATTGTCAAAAAGGCTGAATTATATAGCTTCTTCAAGGTATTTTCCATGGCTATTAAATCTTGAGAAATCCTGAAAATCTCTTGGTCTGAGTACCTCATTTTTTTGAATGCAGAAGACCAAAGTTCTAGTGATTAAGGATTTTCCACACTGAAAAACTGGGAATTAGTAGAAAAAGAATTAAATGCTTCCATGAAACCAAATACTAGTTGAAGAATTCTCTAGTGATTTTATCACAAAAGACACGATTGCTGAGCTGCCTGGAAAGAGTGACAGGTGATTCTTGCAAGATGCAGGAAAGCAACATTTTTCATTTTCTCTTATTTTCTGCCCTTCCTTAAGAAGTACAGATACAACATCATAATCAGATGATAAACCATGGACACAATCTGAGTAGCAACAACGTATTCCTCTTGAAAACCTTGCTGATTTCTGAGACAGTACAGATAAAATTGGAATATGCGTTAAAATGCAACTTCCTTTAAGTTTTACTGAAAAATCAGCATAGCCTTCTATTTATACTAAATTATTTACTGCAGCTGTTTTTACATCCTCTATTGCTGACATTCTATCAACAGCTCTTTTCATGCAGTATTGATCAGACTAATTAAGACAATATCGTAACTTACATTGCACAGGAAGTTAACAAGCCCCTTTTACTCTAGGGACTGATACAAACTCAACATGATTGAAATCAATTCTGATTCAATATTGCACCTACTACTAGAAAGGGATATCTTGTTGAAGATGAGAGGTCTAATGAAAGTACTGCTGATTTTTTTTAAACCTGATTTAGAACAAGCTTAGATATTGACCTTAAAGTTCTTGAGATGTTAATTCATTTCTACAGTCTACATTAACAATCATTACATTAAAAAAAAAATAAAAAATCACAGAAGCTTGGAGGCCAATATGTCCTAGTGATTATGAGATGGCCAAAAGGATGACTGTGATAAAAATAACCACAGTGCACCACATTCATTACACTTTATGATACTGTTAGCATCAGCTTTCTTAGCAATACAGATTTAACCAACTGCACTGGTCAATTCATTTTTTCAATGGAACGTTAAATATTTTTAACATAAATGAAACAAAGTACATGAATCTCATTTTCAAAGTAGTATAATATTCAAACTCACTGAACAATTAATCTGTTGCAAAAAATATGACAGGATGCTCAAAAACATTTGCATACTAATGGGAAGATCGGGATCCCTTAGGTGTGTTAAATATTTTTGTATCTGCAGTTTGCCTTCTAGAGGTTTACTCATTCAAGACTCAGTTGTTGGATGTTTCCAAACTGTTTACACCACAGATGATTGCCAATCCTATTTATTTTTTGCAGGCTTTCTCTCAATCTTATCATTTATATATTTGTAAAAATTCTTCAAAGGCGATATGGTGCTCTGAACCATTTGTTATGTTTTTTTGGGCTGGTCATATGGGCCAGGGAACCTCTGGGCTGAGTTTCTCTTCAGATAAGCGAAAAGGAAGATAAAAAGCATACTTTTACTCTGTGTGTCTTTTGTAGCTTTTCAGTTTTAGCCAAGATTCAACTATTACAGGGATGGATACATCTCTCATGTCACTTGCATGGTTGTGGCACCCTGAAAAACAGCTCAGCTGTAGAAAGTTACACTTGGAATCAGTTCCTGTACTCTTGGCTCAGAAGAAAGTGAACTGCAACCAGGCTGGAGGTCATGCAAACAGAAATACAAAAGTATTACACTCGAGCCTAGCTGGCTTGAATGCTGTTTTCCAGTGTGTACAGTGACAAGAGATTTCATCACTTTTAAGAAGTCTCAGAAAGAACAATCTCTCTAACCATTCTCTACTACGAGAAATCATAGACTACATAAGGACTGCAAGAAACTTGTAGCCCTGATATTGTCAGGGACATGATCTTGGATCTTGCTTTTCTCACAATGCTTTTACAACTGAGCAGAAATAGCTTTAGTAACAATTCCTGTTTGAACTGTGACACTCTCAAATAGCAGAAATAGATTAAAATGCTAGCTTCTACAGGCATCTCAGGAAGTTTTCCTTTTTCACTCTGCAAACTTCTGCAGGAATGAGAAGACAAAGACTTAACTGCTGTTTTCTCTGATAAAAATGAATCCAAATCCTAAAAGTCAGATCTAAATATTCTTAAAATCAGGGGTGATTGAATGTGAGGTATCTCTTTAGAATGCGCCATTGATATGTGTTCTGCTGTACTTAGTAGAGTGCATTATAGGACAGATAACCCGTGCGATAGAAATAAATGCGCTTGCCATATCAAACTTGCAATACAAAAACCCTCCCAATTCCCTCTAATGTAATTCAAAAAGGGACTGAATGGCATGTGGTAACTAGGTTGGGAAGCCTGGTGGAATAGAGGAGGGTTTTCACAGACGTGAAACAAGATGCAAGACAAGAAGAACCCAACTAACAGCAACAGAAAGGTTCCTCCAAACAGAAAGGCACGGTTACAATGCTCATAACCATTTGATCTTTGCAATACTTCATTACACTACTGCCAAATCAAGATGTCTTGTATGCATTTCATTCATCGAATGAATCAATCTTGATTTTCTTAAATTAAAAATATTCCTGAAACAATGCGTTAGAACATGATATACTAATCTGTTAAATCCTCGGAAAGAAAATGTCCCCTTCTGATGGAGAAAGTTTCAGCTATGCTTTATTTCTAGACCATTATGTATGTAATTATGATAGGGGAATTCCCACAACACTGTATAGAACGCTTGATAGTTATCTCTTTGCCACAGAATACAATCAGCATTTTCAAGGAGAAGCAAATGAGAGTCCAAGCAATGTAGCTCCAAATCCAGCAATAGCCCAATTCCTTGAGGAATGTTCAGAGAGTAAACTTCAGTTAGATCCACTGCAATCCATACAGATTTGTTTTGGAGGCCCTCCTACCAGATGAATCCCATGTTCCATTTTGAGAATATCAGAATCACTGCAGTGCCCCTCCTCCATGTTTTCTTCCTCCTGTACATAAATAGTGCTAAACAAGATGTGCATGAGGGGAGAGATTAAATTTAGGAAAGCTATTTCTACTTCCTACTTCCTCCATCAACTTAATAAGCAGTTAGTTGGCAAGTGACTTGCACATATCCTGTTGCCAGCAGAAGTACAAGCTCATCATTCTTTTAACTCATTTGCATGCCTCTAAGTCCAGGTAATATAAGTGTTGTAGTTTAAGCTCAGCCAACAACTAGGCACCACACAGCCGCTCGTTCACTCCCCCCACCCAGTGGGATGGGGAGGAGAATCGAAAAAAAAAAAGTAAAACTTGTGGGTTGAGATAAGAATGATTTAATAACTAAAGTAAAAGAAAATGTAATACTAATAATACTAATACTACTACTAATAATGAAAAGGAATATAATAAAATAAAATAAATAAAAAAAAACCACCAAGAAAAGACAAGTGATGCATAATGCAACTGCTCACCACCAGCTGACTGATGCCCGAGCGGCGATCCGCCCCTCCCAGCCAACGCCCCCCAGTTTATATACTGAGCATGACGTTCTGTGGTATGGAATATCCCTTTAGCTAGTTCGGGTCAGCTGTCCTGGCCGTGCTCCCTCCCAGCTTCTTGTATACCTGCCTGCTGGCAGGGCATGGGAAACTGAAAAAATCCTTAATTTAGGATAAGTGCTACTTAGCAACAACTAAAACATCAGTGTGTTATCAACATTATTCTCACACTAAATCCAAAACACTGTACTAGCTACTAAGAAGAAAATTAACTCTGTCCCAGACAAAACCAGGACAATAAGCCAAATGATTCCCAGCAGAACTCAGGTGTCAAATGATTACCTAAAACAGAGAGATCAATGGGCTGATGTGCAATTAATTATTTTTAGCTAGTCTTAAAATGTACCTAGAATAAAATGGGACAATTAGTTAATAAGAGTGAGCAGGAACTGACATTATGAAAGCATACCTTCTTTTGTTACTATCCAGGTAACAGAAGTTACTTGCACTTATTGAAGAAGCTACTAACGAGTATCTTCTTTGCTTTATACACTTTTGAAAACTCACCACCAACAATCATATTAATGCTGCTTAATATATTTTTATAATATTTGATTTTTCAAAGCAAACATTCTTTTCTCACTTGTGAAACTATGTCAAAAGCTTAGCTGTCAAACACAGCCCAGTTTCAACCACAGTGTAGAATCACAATTAACCACAATTAAGCAGTTTGATTTAGAAATTTGTCATTGATCTATGCTCCATGGGGTCAGTTGCTCCAGGAAATAGTTATAGTTCCTGAACAACATGAATCTCAAGAATCCATCCCTTGAGACAGCTGCTCACACAGAGAACACAGAGGGAAGAAAGAAGACCTGACTAGAATATCTATGTACTTTTCCTACATGTACAAGCTAGGTAAACCCTCAGGAACATATCAACAGTGAACAATGTGGAATAACTCCAGAGTTGTAAAAGCCCTTTCCATTCTAAAAAATCAGAATATCAGAAAGTTTGTAGGTCTTGATTTTCTATTGTTTAGAATCTTGTGTAGTAATTGTGTTGTAATTTAAGTATGGTTTAAATGCACCTCAGATATTTTTGCAGGAGATGCATGGTGACTGGAATCAATCTGGCCAATGAAAAAACAAAGAAAAAGGTTGTTTCACCCTAATTCTAGTTCCAAAGGACTTCCCGACTAATATTTTTTTTCCCTTACACATCCATGGTTTGGTATTTTGAAGGGACAAGATCCTATTTACTGTTTCATATTTTTGTCTGTTCTATAGCATATTAATATGACTACAATAAGCATTAGGAATATATTTTTTTTATCTTTGCTTTGACATTTCTTGTATTCTGAGTTAAATAAAACAAAGAGGGTTTACTTCATGTAACAAATTGCTCTGGATGTAGCCATAGGCTGTGGAAAGTAAATAATATACTGATACTACCAAACATTATTTTGTAACTGACCAGCAACTTTCAGCAAGTTCCAAGGACAAAACCAAAATAAACAGTAGGTATTTCATAAAGTTTCTGGCTAGCTCCTCAGCCAATGAACATCAACATGCCTTTATTGATTTCTGATGATCTGGCCCTTCATTTCAGGAAATATCTGAGTGTACACACAAAATCCAAAGGTGTGAAGTATTGCAAAGCTTTAGCTGTCAGGAAATACTCACTCTGCAAACAGTCAGCATTTAGAAGGTCTTGGCACTTCTCATGGCATTTGACACCACATTCGGTGCATCTCATGCCTTGTCTGGCTATGCCCCAAAGTAGACCTTCACATTCATAACAGTATGTAGGAGTTGTAGCTGTCCAAACTTCAAAGTTATGAGGTGTAGTTGATGATATTGGATAGATCAAAGCCTGCAATGTCTTCTTGAAGACATGTATTTTCTGTTGGATAAGAAAAAAAATAATCCAAGACTTCTGTTGAAGTATTGCTTAATACATGTGAACTGGAGCTAAAGTATATGTCATTACACTTACAATGTTACAAAAAATCTGACTATACATAGAAGTATGAACTAATTTGCAAAACACTGATTTACTCATTTTGCCTTGCACTTTGAAGACAAAAGAACCCTGGATGACTGTTTTGACTGATTACAGAAACAGGAGAGTTAAATTGGAATCAGGTCAGTCAATTAACACAGTACTATATATTTTTTATATTTTGAGGCAAAAAAAAAAAAAAAAAATCATTAGCGTTACATTCATTAGTGCCTTTTAAGTGAATACCTAACACATTACTTCTGAATATTTAACTACCTACAGGAACTTAGACACACTGCACAAAATGTACTTTGATTATATACTGTGTTATCCTTTAATACTTCGTGACTATATAATCTCCTCATCAGATAAAACTGGGTCAGTTTTAGGGTTCCATTTTTTCTGTATTCCTATAATAGCATACTCACTACTTCCTTTTTAAGCACCAAGATGCTTTTTACCTGTAAAAAAGAATGATCCATACTCTCAAAAATCTGGACTGCTTTGGCATAGGACCCATGACCAGTTCTAGTAGAAAAACAATTATCACCTATTCACTGATTAGTACTGCAAACAACCTGAATCTCGGCTCCTTAGTCCTTAATAAGGTGAAAACAAAGCAGTCCCTGAAGTTTTGTATACAAAACATAGGGTTATATGGCCACAATGGTCTGATTTGTTCATTTGAGCTTTGTTTTCAGGCACCCAGATCTTCTAAGTCCAGTTGATTTATTGGGAATACGAAAAACTCAGCAGCCTGTAGGCAGCACTTGGTACCACACAAAAATACGACCTTGGTTTTTTTTTTGTGTGGGGGTTCCCCCCCTCAAATGCACACATGGCTGCCATAAATGTATTAGAAGTTCTAGACCTGTTCCCTTCTAAGTTAATAAATTGTTTCTTTTAGAAAGAAGAAACCATATTAAAAAAGGTAGTACAGTGGGAAGTGGGATATTTCTGAAAGTCTGTCCTATCATCTCTTCATCTTGTGTGGATATAATGCAAGGTAGCTGTAATGCTGGCTGTGTAGCTGTAGCAAACTAGGGAACAACATTTTGGAATTTGTGTTGTTTGTCCATACGAGCTTTAAAATCATCACCACATAGCTAGAAATAGAACAGTATAGAAAGCAAGGCTGACTTACTCAGTTAAGCATTTATTAACACTCCTATAATTTTAATATTCAGCTGTAGTAAGTATATGGCAAATACAAGATATTAGCCTGTCTAACAACATGCTGACATGCTTTTGGTTTTATGTATCTGCATCTCCACTCAAACATGAGAAATCCTGCTAATAATAAATTGTCTGACAAAAATAAAATATTTTTTTGTGTGCATATCCGTATAATGTTGCACAATCAGATGCGTCAATTAAAGGACTTTTGCTACCACAGGAAAATCATTATCATGTAGTCATAAATCTACTGATTCATAGGTTCAAGTACTACAAATAACAAAAACAAATGTTAAGTAGCTTAGGCTGCAACAGGTCTTATTGAAGTTCATAGTCACATGCTAAAGACAACATCCATCCTGTGAAGTGTGGCCAAAAAACATGTGGTCAGACATTTCATGGACATTTGATCCTAGCACCTCTGAGAACACTGTAGAAGTGAACTAAGAAAAGAAGTTGGTATAGCAAGAAAGACCAAAACAAATATTGAATTGCTCTCCAGGGTGCTTTCTTAGCTTATCCTAGACAATTAGCCATCTAGTAACTCCCCTGAAAGCAAGCAAAGCTCTGCACTGGTTTGATTTGGCAGAGCCTAAGGAGGACTGGGCTAGTCATGGCCACCTAACTCAGCAAACTTCACCTTTGTGCATTTATCCACCCCCTGCTTCCCATGCCACAGCTTACCAGCTACAGAGATCAGAAAGAAAACTTCAAAAACAACTTAAGGTGAATTTATGCAGCTTGTTGAGGTACCATGTTTCTCAGAAACCACCAGGTCTTAGAAGATTCCTTTGCAGATTATACTACTAGAGTTCAGAAGTGCAAGAGTATCAGTACAAATCCTGCCCTTTCACCCTGTTCAGCTTCACTATTTTTTCACAGTATAAATAATTTTAGAATTTTGACAGTAACTTATCTATTTCTGAAATGGCAATAAGTAATGAAATGGAACAGTCCAACACGCCTTGAAATAAACATCTGAGGGTAAATGAAGTTTTCAGCTGAAAGACACAATTTATAGATTGGTTTTGCTGCTGAACACGATCTTTCCACTGTTGTTGATAAAGAAAACTACAATTGTAAAGGAGAATTTCATTTATCTTACTGTCTAGAAGCTTTCATTCCTAATACTCTTCTCTGTTTAAATATATCTATTATATGCATTCACTGAGCTCTGGGCATGGCAACATTTAGCACTGTTAATATATTGGAGGATAAGCAGATAACTAAATAATCCTCCTAAGTGAAGTTTATTTGTCATATACTACTTGAGATGCTTTTTCAGTGTCATCAATGTATTATTTTCACAAACTTGCAGCTCTGTCTCTTTGTTCAGCAAAGCAATTAAACGAATGCACAATTGAAAGCATACGTTTAAGCATCACTGAAGTTCATACTTTGACACTGCTTAAAATGTCTTTGGATCAGTGCCTGAGAACATACAAACTCACTGTGTCATGAGTGTGTTATACCAGAAAGATAGAAATGTCAGGTGGCAACGCGCAAAGCATTTAACCTCAGGTTTTAATTTTTGGAGTAAGTGGCATTTGATTTTTAATAAAAGGCATTAGTTCAAAGAATTTCCATACTGAATCTAATCAGCCAAATAACCTGCTTCCGTCAGAGTTGCTAATATTCTCTCCAGAAAAAGTTGATGGAGAGTAAAATCCAGAAAAGCTTTAATCAGAGGAATAACTTGCCCAAAGGGGATTTTCTTCCTTAACTCAGCGGTGACTGCACTTCTCCATCTGGTTTTGTCGAGAGTATCTGCAGAGCTCTTTTATGCCTGAAAAATGTCTGTTCTTTTTGTTTTCAAATCTTGCTCTACTCAGTTTTAATGATGCCTTAGGGCATTAAGTTCTTCTGGCTTCTTACAGACCAAGTAGAAAAGTATTACCTTTCACTTGTTTTAAATATCTTGCAAGTGGTTTTACTGGCTGTACCGTTACATTTATGCTCTGAAGAGCACCCACTTCTCTTTAGTATGTTTAATGGGGGCTTGGCATAAGACAGGCTTCTCTTATTCATCTGTTCTCTGAATTAGCTTTTTACATTTTCTTATCAAATGCCCTTTTATGTTTCTAAATTCTATTTGTTGTCTGCCTTTGGAATTATGTTTTTATTTAAAGATTTCTTAAGAAATATCTATTACTAGTACACAATTTTTCATATGGCCTAGTTCAAATGGAGGCCAAAGAATATAGTGGCATAAAAATACATTCAACTTATTTTTCCCTTTCCATTTCTCCTGAACCATAGTTCAGTAGTTTCTCCTGACTGACAGCAAGCATTGGAGAAATGTTTACATTGAGCTGTTCATGTGGATTTGCTGCCGCCTTTTTTCCTCCTGAACAGTACCACTTAAGTGAGGATCTGTAAGTGCAGTCCAAATTATTCTTTCTTGTCCTTCATTTGTTGGCAATTAATATTATCTCCAAAACTTTCACCTTTAGCCCTCCAAATTCACAGCCTGGTGGTTTTTTGCTTGAGGGGAGGCATGTAAACAAATAGTTGAACCTGTATTTATTGTCATAAAAGGTAGTAATACTTATAAATGGTTTTATTTGTTTGTTTAGTTGACATCTTTTAGTAAAGTATATGGAGTATCTTAGGGTCTTTTACTGAACTTACATATTTTTGTAGCAGCTATAACATAGATGGAAAAAGTCTTTATTTTGCACCACTTGCATGGCATAAGTTTGTTCTCTATAATTTTCCCTCAGCCTTTAACTTCTTTTTAAGATTCCATAGTTATCCTTTATTCTATCATCCTTTGTTGCTATTTTGAGGTAGAAAAACAAAATAACTACCTCTCCTACTGAAAGATCATTTCAAACACCAGCTGTTTCCGACCTCATCAATCCACCCCTGAGCACTACCAAATTGTTCCTTTATGATTACCATATAGGCACAGAAAGTTCACAATAAATCAGAGAAGAGTGATGGACATGTGTATACTTGTGCTATGGGTTTCAGTTTCCAGAGTATCTGTCAACATGTTCTGTTCTTCCATTCTTCTACTATGGAGCTTAACAACAGTGTAAAAAAAATCAACACTTTTTTCAAAATATATTCTAGAAGGCTATGTTTGTACTAGCAATTTAAGGAACACAAAAGAGGTCTTTATTCCTTTCAATTAGTGCTTTGCTTACTTCAGCCATGTAAATCCGCTCGCGTCACACTTAAGTATTCCTGAAGAAAATAGCACCTGTTGTGGTTTTGTTTAAAAAAAAATTTCTTTTGTAAAATGTAAGTGAAGTCAATAATTGAAAACCACAACACACAGGTTTTACTAGCTATGAGGATATATTTTTTTCAAGAGATACTCCTGTTCACTTCTTGTATGAACTAAATATTTCTTTATCTTGAATCACATATGTTATTAGCATGAGTTACATTTACAAAATCAATTAATGTCCCAGCCACCTGTATGGACTGGGGAGGGGTGGGAGTGGTGGAAATCACACAGATGCCTTCTTGCAAAGTCCTGTCATTCTAATTGTACTCATGGTGTGATGATGAGAGACAGATGCTGAAAGACTGCAGGTAAAGCATGGTGCTGCCGGACAACTTAAAATAAAAGGTTTCCCAAGTAACTATTTTTTAAAACAAAGGTTTCTTGCTTAGTCTCTTCTGACCATCATGGATGTGAGTCAGCAGAAGCAAACCTGGTCTTGTCACTGTGGATCAGGCAGCAAATTCTGCTCAAGGTCCCTGGAAGTTCCTACACAATAAATGGAATGCTTATACACTCAGTCTTATCCAGTTTGGAATGTCTAAGGCTGAAATAATTTCTAAAGAACTCTGAATAAAAATTTCTCCATTACTTAAATGGCTTAAACCTGCTATTGAAAACACTTACCATTTCATCATTGTTTATGGAGGTCCGGATGAGCATGGCCATAGAAATACCAGATTTTCGAGCTGCAAGTGTCTGTTTAAAACAAATGCAAAACTGTTAAAAATTACACTAGTAACTCCAGTTGTTGAATCTAATGGAATGCAAGTAGTACTTGATTATGCTATTGGATTTAAGCAAAACTGTAGGAGTTACAAAAACTCAGTTAATGTTTGCAGCACACAACTTTTAAGGTTTCAGTACATAATGCAAGCACATTTTCCATCATCATTACTGTTTCTTTCACCAGTGCCTAGCTGAACTGCCATTTCTAATATAAAACCTATTATTCAGAGGTTTATGTCTCAGGTTTTTTAAACCACAGGCTGTCACTGTTTTTTTGCTTTGCCAACCAAATGAATGTGGTACAAGGATAGGCATCCTGCCCTAATTTGGAAGCTGTGTGTGCCTGCAGCAACATGGGAGATCATTTTGTAATAGTCTTACGGTTTAAGTTGTCAGTCCAGATAATTTTTTATAACTCACTGAGCATTTTTAAACTGTCTGTATGTATATAAAATGCTACTTGTCTTAAATAAAAAGTCTTTGGGAAACCTAAAAGTAATTTTTTCCTTAAAGACAATATTCATTCAATACTATGAATAGCTATACGGAGAACTACTCTGGTTCTTGGAGGGAGTATAAAAGGCTGGAGCTCTGTCTCAATCTGTCTTCTTTTGCCCACATGATGTTATGGGTATACGAACACCCTCCAGTTCTGAAGACAAAGTCCTTGGTTGTAGAGACAACCTCATTTGCTCTAGTATAGTACACACAAAAGTACTCAAAGTATTTTTTAATATACAATAAACAAGGAAATTTTATTTTCCTTACTCCAATATCCCTGTAATTTAAATGGATCCTTGAGAATTAGAGAGTATTATGATCAGAAAGAAAAAGACCCTGGGGAAAGGAGTTCTGTGTGTTTTCTAAATAATATTTCAACTCTGAATATAACTTCTGCTATCAGTAGTCTTTTTGGCCTGACAGAAACAGATAAGATTTATTCCACTGTACAAAATATTAACCATAACCCTGCTATATTACTGTATTTTACCAGCAAAATTGGGCTCATGCATCCTTCCCCCATTCTAAATCATTCCAAGTGTGCCTGTATACTTGTGCTTTACCTCTCTTCCGTAATCCGGCATCTGCTTTGTCATACATTGCTGCCCTCATAGTCTAGCAGTGTGAGGATGATTAATTATACCATCCACTAACCATAAGTCTGTTGCCTTTGTTGCGAGGATACAGATTTTCACCTTACTGTGGACTGGGTCTCTGTAGTCCGCCATTACAGAGCTATTACAGCAAAAGTTTCAGTGATGTTTTGCATATGACATTCTTATTTTTGTGAAATACATATTGGGTCAGAAGCAATTTAGGCTTACATCAGCCGAGAAACTGCATCATTAATCTTTGGATGGAGAGACAATTCCAATTTCTTCCCATTTTATAATTTTTAACACTGACATAATTTAAATGGATTTTTTTTTTATTTAGAGATATTAAGACTGTTAATTTTAATTTTAAACATTCACTTTCCCCTGAGAACATACCCATTCAATTTTCAATAAGTTTCCCTTGGTAGTAATTAAACTTGCAGATAGACACAAAATTACTAATCTTGTGAAACCAATTATAGGGTAAAGAGTCATCCTTGGCACAGAAATACTTGATTTGCTTCATCACTGTCCTATTAGAGTTAATATGGGATGCAAAGAATCCCTCCCCCCCCCCCCTTTTTTTTCTTTTAAACTGTCAGCAGTTTACCAAGTCTATGCCATTAATTTGCTATCAGTTTTCCCACTCCATTATTAATAAGTAAATAATTCTGTTTGCTTCTCTGTGACCATCTTTTCCTTCTATTTCTGTGAATATGGGAAATTCCATTGGTGTGCACCAAGGAGATTGACAAAGTGACAGGAAAGATTAAATAGAGCCCGGGCTTTTCTTCTTCAATTTTTTTTGTGACAAAACCTAATGCTACAGGACCCACACATCAAAGTGAGAAATGGCAAGCAAAAATGTGTTTGGAACAGTAAGAAGAAAAGAAACAATTTTCATAATCAGTAGAGTTTTAGGTTTAAAAAGATTCATTTTAAAAGCACCCATCTTCTGATCCCTCTTGAAGCATAGGTTTCTTTTCAAAGTCTTGAAACATAGCCACTTATATTTACTTGCCTCCAGTATGTTAGTTTTATAGTTTTGACCTCTAGTCTTCATGTTCCTTATACTTAGAAAGTGATTTGATTCTTTTAGGTCTAAAATACACAATCCTAGCCATTCCAGGCTATAGAGCAACATGGACTACTTGTCAGGACAGGAATAGAAAGGGCATAATAACATTAACTTTGAATATAGGGTAGTGAATGCTACTATATTCTGTCCTCCAGCAATATATCAAAGTACATGAACCAGCAGGAGAACTGCAGTTTCATGCTGTCAGTATAAATCAATAAACAGATACTATTTCCTGTGAGAAAAAGGAAAGTATGGGAGCAATTTTGACCCTGTCACATGTCCTTCAGGCCCAGTTCTCCCAAGGACTACTCCTGGAATCATGTAGCTTAACCATTTTGCTCCTTAATCAGAAATGTCTCTAAAAATCATACTAAAGTGCCCTATATAAAATAACAAAGCCCAATAGGAAACAGATAATTAGGCTGTTCTTAATAAAGTGTTTGTCATGTTGGAAGGATAATAGAAGAAAATGATATCTAGAGGGATTTGTGGATTAAATTTACAGGGATTTTAGTGAAAAAACTCACAAGGATTATTTCCATTTATCCATCACTGTCAGAATAAACAGCATCTTCAAGAGAAAGCCCATAAATAAACTATTTCTGTTCTGAAATACTGTAGCTGGTGATAATTCAACAGCCTGAAGCACTGAACACACGCAGAACAGTGTCTGTTCTTAACAATGGAATGAAGCAAGGAGAAGTGAGTATTTTGGAAAGAGGAAGGGAAAAACGCTGCCAGACACATTTATGGGAAACAAGGTGACAGGTTATGAATGCAGCAAGAAAACTTTTTCCCCTACAGCCCTTCTGTTTTTAAATAGTAGCAAGGAAGAAAGGTAAGTGTAGCTAGCTAATCATCTGGAGCCTCCAGGAAGGAGGTCCAAATTGCCAGAGCATCAAAAGAACAGGGTGAGCAACAGGAACCTGAAGCCTTTCACTACTCTCCTTTAACAGGACACAAGACTTGTTCAGCAGTTTACACTTGCTTACCCTCTCAAACTGATGTTCAGATACTACCTCATGTCTTATATGAGAATTTGACCGGCAGAGTATAAAGATCTCTATGTAGGTACTGTTGTATCATGAACATATGGACAAATTTATTAAAAAAAACCCAAACCAATAAGAGAAGATGATAAAGCAGAACACTGCCTATTTAATTTTTAAATGTTCTTCCAAATCCCTGATACAGGATTTAAAATAACTTAGTCTCCTTTGTGCTCAAGTCCTCTTACACCCCCTAATAACTTCTGTCTACATTGTCTTATGTATTACCTCCAAGTTTTCCTTAGCAGCTTAAATAAATAAATATAATTAGAAGTCATTCTAGCAAAAACATTGAAAAGTGGTAACCATAAGTAAAAGAGAATTAGACTCAAGCCACAATTAAATGTTAAATGAAAAATTGTGTGGGTGAAAAAAGAGCCACCTGCCATGATGAAATAAACGAAAGCTGTGTTTTGAGCAGCTAAAGTAGCAGGGAGGAAGGAGCAGTCAAGCTAACGTTTTGCAACTGTTCATGAATGCTGGCTGTGCCACGCAGTAGTCATTTCTCTGTTTTTACAGAGCATTTCAGTTTTCCTGATCATCTTCTCCTTCACAATTTTTTACTTTAAAAGAATCTATAGACTGCTATCACCAGGAAAAAAAAAGTTGAAGACAAAATATTTATTACCACTTTACAAATACTGTTAAATTTTTAATGCAGTGTAAAACTTACTCACCAGAAGTGAATCTGACAAAAAAATACTGCTTTCAGCATTTAAAAGCTGCATGATTTCAGAACATTTTCTGTTTGAGCAACTGCAGGTAATTTGTCAAGGCCAGGTTGGATGGGGCTTTGAGCAATCTGGTCTAGACGAAGGTGTCCCTGCCCATGGCAGGGGGGTTGGGACTAGATGATCTTTAAGGTCCCTTTCAACCCAAACCATTCTGATTCTGTGATGATTCTATGATCACTCTAGGGATCTTGACTTTATTATTTTGGACAACAGATTTGTCCTCTGTTGCTTGGGGGTGGGGGGGCAGGAAGGAGGAAGAAATGACTCAAAAGGAAAAAATGCTATTCTCTGAAATTACTTACCCCGTTCCTACAATTTTTCTGTTAAAAAGTTGATGTCTGATCCTGAAACGTTCAACAGAACTGCAGTATTAAGCCCAGAAAATGGATTTAGAAAGGAAATGGCAACTCAGCTTAACTACACAATTACTAGACACCACTGTAATACCATTTACTTTTTCCTTCATATTTGTTTTCATAGCACAGACACAAGAGCATGCCCCATCCAGCCTCTAAGATCATTCTGAATAATAAGGTTAGTCAGAAATGGCACGGAAGACAACAAAACCAAACAAGTACATCAATAATTTCTTAATTTCCCCACAACTAATTCTTAATTCCTGGAACACACAGGAATGTGTGAAATAAAGGAATATAATCATATTATTATGATTTCCATTTAGCTGAATTTAAAAAACCCCACAAATATACAAATATTGTTTGATTTTTACGGTTTATCTATTTAATGTATGAATATCAAAATATTTAATGCAATTTGTCTATTAATGATTAAAGGAGTTAGGAAAATGGACTGCAAATAGCAGATTTAATGTAAAATAGACCGGATATTTAGCTTTTATCTAATGATTACTCTGACAATGTACAAAAACTGAGAATACGGCAGCTGCAATTTATACGAATGTCTTCAATCTTAAAAGAGTTTAAACTACCATAATTGAGTTCTAGCCTCTATAAATGCTTTTGTTGTGGAGACACATAAAAGAAGTATCAGTGCATTATTGTTTTAGCTGAAATGGACAGTTGTTTTATCTGGTGTGTTCACTTAAACTGTATGAACCAAACAGACTGTTTTACAACAGCAGCAAGGATTCACAAATTATTCTTGTGTTCTTATAATCAAATGATAAAGCTAAGTAATAATACATTCTTGAATGACCAAAAGAAGAAATTTGCCTGATTACAGTGACTGTACAGTATAAAGTTACCTTTAAATCAAGTGAAACTGGGAATTTTCTAGAGTGTTCATAACAGTTGAAATGATGACTTGCATTAACAAATGCAAAGACTAAAGCATAGACAGAAGAATAGAGCTAGCTACTCTGTCTATGACTGGGCAGATCACCACACCTATTTGGCCATTGTGAAATAAGTACTTCTAACCTCCAATGTAATTATTGCTATTCCTCTCCCTGGTTGTAGTCCCACCTCAAATAAAAGCTCTAACTATTATAAAGAGAGACAACCTGTTTGTTTAAAATTAGAAGTTACAGCAATTACATCAGCAAGTGCACTTGATTCTTTCTGGCTCTACATTAAACAGAGGTCCGTTCAAGATCTTTGTATTGTTATTCGAACAGCTCTCTGTATTGTTACTCCACTTAAACAATCATTTCTCCTTTCATTGTCTTACCCTCCTATACCAGGTATATTCTACTACAACTCTCATGACCCATAGTGAAACCCATGACTGCAGCAAAGAACTGTTCCTGTAGATGGATTTTGACTGCCTTATCCTCTCTAATGACCCAATACAAAACAAGCAGGGAAAGCAGAGAGTCCTAATGCATTAGTGAAAAACTCATCTCAGAGATTTAGGAGAAAGAACTAGCAAGGTGGCTGTTGAAGACTGGATTTTTCAAAATGTGAATTTATGGAACCAAATGGGAGTCAAAGATACCATTTTAAGATGTACATCATTTTGATAAGCCTTATATTGAGGTACCATGCTGAAAGCATGAAAACTAATGGAGAGAAACTGGAAGCACAGAGTGACTAGGAAAATAGGGAGGGACCTTTACAAGCGCCAAAGTTGGTGAAAAAAGAAAATATTTCCATGGTGCATTAATTTAGTTATCAGAAAAAAATTACACCATAGTACCTAAGAGTCTCTATTTGCTTTGGGAAATTCACCTGTTACAAGAGAGATCAAAGAATTTGGTTCATTGATACATGAGGATTTAAAAGTAGGGAACACTTTCAACCTCTCTTTATCTAGGTATCTAAGGCTGTTCAGTTCCACAGTGGAAGCATCATGACTGGGCCCTAAACAATCTGTTTGTATCATTAGAGAGGATATTTGGAATACACAGATAACTTTTTAACATAAACTTTTTTGAATAATTTTGGCATATATGATGCAGGACAAGACATTCACATAAGGCACAACTTCACTTAGGATTAAATTCTTGGTCATAAAGTAGTTTTTCTATTTTCCAATAAAAGGTCATCACATAAACTATGACATTCATGAAATCACTAAGAGTTATTATGAACATTTTATAACATTTATCAGTACAAAAGCACTTACCATAGCCTGAAAAATCCAGCCAAGATAGGAAAGAAATTATAAAGAATATTAATAATTTGTCAGAATTATTGCAACAAAAAAAATCAGATTATATCTATTTCAGTCAGTGTCAAAAGATTCTAGCACTCATTTCTAGCAATATTATTTTTATTTTTCTGAAACAGCAATCTAAGTAAACATAATAAAAGATCATTTACAACGTATCAGATCTTACAAGGACTTGAGAATTAAGTTACTGATTTAAATGAGGCATTTTGGAATCAACCTATTACAACCTGAGAGCTCACAGGAGATTGCTTAAAATGCACATACCTTTGAATACAAATAATCTTTCAGAGATGAAGACAACCTACACTAAATCTGAAATAAGTTCCTCTTGAGCTGGTAAAATTGCTTTAGGTTTACAGCTGCGGAACTGAATTGTAATATAATTTACTATTTTAAAGGTAATATAATTTACTATTTTAAAGAAGTATATAGTTAAAGAACATATAGTTAAGAGCTTACTGTAAGTCTATAATGATTAAATTCCAGAATAAATTTCAGTTTTAAAACTCTGCAACTTACACTTACTAAAGGTCGAATTCCTTCAAGAGGAGTTATCCTTCAATGACTGGACAGTAAAGTAGTAATCATTACATAGTAATCATTGACATATTAGAATAATAAAATGAAAGTTTTATTCCACCATTCAAAATGTGAATTTTCATTTTTGTTTCACTTTGATAATCATTGTTTTTCAAAGTGAAGAGTTAATATTAAGATTCTGATGTCTTAACTCATTCTGAGTTATACCTGTCTGTAAACAGTTCTAACAATTAAGAATAAAGCAAAGTACTATTTAATAGGCATAAAAGTGTCACAACATGGCTGTAAATTATAGTCATGTAAAATACAACTTACAGTGGAGTGGCTACTGTCAAAAAGATGGTTTCAATGAATGCAGGCTCTACTACGTCATAAATTGCAACTTTTCATTGATTTCAGAAGGAATTCTGCTCTAAAATGGTTGCTGTGCTTTCTCTTTGTGACCATTCAGATAGTACGGTATATCACCGTAGAGTAACTGAACAGAGCAGCTGAGAATACACTGAGCAACAACTTGGCAAAGATTGATCTTTTAAAGACAAATATAGTAACCATTTACTTTGGCTGACTCCCCATCATTTCTTTACAATGAGAAATTGGTTTGGGGGCTCACCACCACCAGAGACTAAATATATATTTTATTGAATTATGAATTCTATACTTCAGGAAAAGAAAAATTGAAATGTGAATGGCATTTGAAATTCCACAGAGCAGAGAGATTCTACTCAATCTTGTTCAGACTGCAAGTCAGAATAAATCTGAAAAGAACTGCCATTCTTTTAATCTTTCTGAAATTTATTTGCCTAGATTATTATTATTGTCTACAATGACTGCTAAAATAACATACCTCATCTTGTACCAAAAGTATGCATAAATCTTTAAAACATTCATACTGAAGCAGGGTTGCTTTTTAAAAGGAACTTCCTTCTTCTTTCAGTATTATAATAAATCAAGTCAATCGGTATCCCAAACACTCAATAACAGCTGTCCTCACAAGCTAATTCAACATGAAAATGAGTAGTTTATTATTGCATGAAATGCACATTACTTGATTCCATGAGTAATATCTAAATATTCGATGAGATATTCAGATTTATCTAGTACATTATAACAACTGCATCATTGACTTTTACTGGCCTCAATCCATTCTCTCAAGATACCTTTTCTCCACAAAACAATTTTTGACAATCATTCACATGCACAATAGTAATTACAAGAAAGATCTAGACAACTGACAAATGAATCAACAGTTTCATGGCATCAGAAGTTACTTACCACATCTCGAACAATGGGAAAAGATTTCTTTCTACGCAGGTCTGGCATGCTATCGATTCCATACAGCCCACGGCCAGCACTGTAGGAGATGAAAAGGCAAAGAAAAAAATAAAGACCTGGGGCTTACAAGTTTGCATCCTTAGGAACTGCTTATAATATCTGTATTTAGAGTTAAAATGAAAATTACCAGTTATCAGCTAAGGAAGGTAAGTGTTCTAATTCTTATGAAAAATTAACGAGAGTGTTCTTGGTGTGGCTGACTTTTTCTCCTGGCATTCATCCAAAACAAAGAGTAGTTGAAATGTTGCTTAATACCTCCTGAAACTTTTTATCATGGATTTAGAAGTTCTAACAGTAGCTCTACATCAAAAGGACTTGTATATCTAGTAGTTGAGATGGAGCCCAACATGGTACAGGATATCATTGCTGTCATAAATTTGATACAAAGAATAAAATATCTAACTACATACTTAATCACATCTTCTTATATGAGTCCATGTGAATGTGGAAAACAGAACTTGTCATGTTTTAAGATAATTCTATGGTGGCCATCATTATTTTCTCTTGCCTGGTTTAAGCTTTTTCATTAAGCACACATTTAAACCCCATATTAGATCTCACATACAACTTGGAAACAACAGCAAAGAACAACTTGGAGCCACTTCAAAAAATAAAAGTCTGACACACCAACAGGATTTAAAAGAATACATACTGATCTTGTAACAATCTGCCTCATTCTCCCTGGCTCTTCAGAATAGGTAACACAGGTATTATCCGCCTGATTTTTTTCCACAGTGGAAGCTGGAAAATTGCTATATACCTTGTCAGATCTAATTCAAAGATACTTTGAGATTCTTGGAGAAGCTGGGATACCATGTTTTTCAAGACCCAACATATTCCCCTTCATGCTCCTTCTGTTTGGCACTGTTTCAAATACCCTTTTCAATTGTTCTTATATTTCTATCTCTATATATCTATGTATAAAAAAAACACGTCACAGCAAACAGTTTATCATCTGAAAGCCCTCATTTTATTTATACACATCACAATTATTGTGTGAAAAGAGATTTAACTGAAATTAGTGACAGAATTTTCACTTCCTTCCAAAGACTCAGTACTTTGTCCCAAATGCTCCTCTGCTGACTTGAGGATTACAACTCCCCACCACTACAGAGTTGACAAATTACATATTAATTAAGCCAAGACTCTGGCTGATGATTCCTGTTGGATATAGATGTTACAGTTCAACAGCTGCAGCTAAATCCAAAAGGAATTATGGATCAGAGACCTCAGCTGTCACAATTTACTGCCTGGCATATTGATATAAACTGAAATCAATGCTGGGTTATGCTAATATGCCAGACTAAGCAGTTCAGAAACAGACATATCCCTCTATTCTGATACCTCCACTGCTAATATCTTCAAGATGAATCAACACAAGCCCACAGAACTCATAAATCAGAACTCCAAATTATTTAAGAGAAGTGAAATACATTAATAGTTGTTACAAAAAAGGACACCAACTCTGGTTTAAGCAATCTCTGAATTACAAGCTATTAGAAGACTAGAAGGCTAGGAGAGTATCCTAAGGAAATATCATCTTATGCTATGCTTACTCTTTTCTGACAGTTTCCTAGGTGTCTGCTGTTGGCCACCATCAGGAGGAGCACGATGCTGGGCTAGATGGACCTTTGGTCAGCCTCTGTATCACTGGGGTTTGTTTGGTTTTTTGTTGGTTTGTTGTTAGGGTTTTTTTTTGTTTTATTTTTAAGGCAAAGCCTACAATAATTTTTATCTCTCACTTGGAATAAAATGGGGTTCTATTTGGTCCCCTTAGTATTCCACAGGCTTCTGGAAGAAATGGACACAGCAATAGACTGGCAGTAATTATTTCCATGCTTTACTTTCAACAGATGAAGAGCAGCAAATTTATTTTCTTGGAGCATGCTTGATAGCGGACTTGAAAAGTTCAGCTTGGGTGAACCTTAACTGAACTAAAATCAGAGAGGAAAGGTAAAATGGCATAATGGCATCTATATTGTTAGGGGTATTTGTTCACCATCTGTTCATTAATTCTCATACTTTGAAGTTCTGGTGAAACTTTATCTTTGGCAGTATCAGTACTACAGACAGGTCCAGCTTCTGATCTGCAGAGAAATGGGGGTGCTTTCTTGCTCAAAGTCCTGTCTCTAAGATACATGAGACACCAGCACAGTTACACCATAAAAGAGTGATGAAATGAATCTGGGCTATCAGACTACTTAGTGGGCAGCTCTCCAAGTAGAACAAATTGCAAAAGGAATTTGGGAAGCTATCCTTAAGGTCAAAGAGTACTTTTACATAGCAGGGGACAAATCCCTAAAATGGCATAAAAAATAAACTTACAAAACCACAACGTGGAAACAAACATTTGGGACAAAACCAATAGGCACTGTGGCATGGATAACACTGAAATCTGTGCTTTGGATTCAAGAGATCAATTAGCATCAAGGGAACAGTTAACTGTTAAAGCTAATTCTAGAAATAATGAGTCAGAAAATACTGCTGCACACTCCAGTCCCACAGTTTGGGTTACTGTGATAAAGCACTCATCACAGCTACCAAATATTAAAGCTCAAAAGTAAGTTAGACATTATGCACTTGGAGCTGTTGACACACAGATAAATCCCACAGAGAGAACAAACCCATTTCTTGTAATAAACAAAGACACTTTGAACATTGTTTCTTATATGAATTTTAAAAGATTAAATGTAACGTTCAGGATCATCTACACATTCATTTAATCTTGTAGTTCAACACACCTGCAAAGACCTTGATAAAGATCTCCTAATATTTACACTGATATACACAAGATTCAATGTCCAAAATTGATGGGTTCAACTTTAAAAAACCCTGTAGAGTCAAGAGTCTTTCTCCACAAATTCAAATAGGACTGAGATTAAATTCTAAAAGCCCCATGCCCAGCTCTCCCAACACCATCAACCATTTAGACTTCAAAGATCTTTCCTCCATCTTAATAACTCAGTATTCTTTTTCATATGGTGCAAAGTTAAATGATAAAAATGTAATTTTTTTCCCAAATAAATTATAGCTATTAAAGTTTTTCCATAAATTGTATCCCTTTTTCCATTAGTTAAAAAGGAAAAAAAAAAAAAAATCACATTTCATTATCATACCACAAAGCAACAACTAGTTTCACACAGCTGGTAGGAGAACTTTCCTAGTAGGAGAACTTCTGAGCTCCTCAAGCATTCATGTTCTTCAGGGAAATCCTGTTTGACAATGAATTTTCACCCTTTCTCTTGCAAAGAAAATAGATATATTTTACACTCATAACATGGCTCAGAAATGAAGTGATGCTTTCATCCTTAAATTGTATATTATTTTTTAAAAAAAGCAGACATTTGGTGTTGGATTAAATTGCTTGATCCCGAGAGATGCCAAACATTCTCAAACCCTTTTTTTCAAAATGGCACTCAGTCTCTTGGCACTGTGCAGGATTGAGTCGCAGATCACACTCAGAATAAAATGAAGAATAAGGGTATAAATTGATTCAAAATATTGTTTTCTTGAGAGACTACAGAAAAAAATTTCAAGATTTTTAGAAGTTGAGTAAGGTGAAAATGCCTTTGGGTATTCTTTCTCTGTGATATCTTCAAGTTATGAGGTGCTTTATTGTTAATAGATAAGCTCTTGCAGGAAGTTTCTTAAGTTGTATGTCATTAATTGGCATTATACTTATGGGCTGTATTGTGGGTAATTCTCTGAATACAGATAAAAATTTCCTATTATAAGGACTTAGTGAAAGTTGTTTTAATTCATGTGAGTTGCTCTTACGATACTAGTTTCCAAAGCGAAAACTTGAAATAAACATACCTTTATATACTCCCCAGAATGTATATTATATTTAGCTAAAGGACAAGGCCCAAGTTCTACTTTATTGTATGATCACCTATTGGTTCACAGACAAGTTCTTATTCTCCAAAAGTTAAAAGTAATTTTGGAGCTTTAAGAAAACAGTTTGCAGTTTCATTTTGATCCATACTGACCAAACCTAATTAAAGACATAAAAACAGTACAAGGCAAGAATGCATTCCTTGTTCTAGGTTCTGAAAAAACCCCGATGTACAAAGGGAATTATTTGCAAGATTTTGAAAAACTAAAGCTTAACCTGCAGTCTTTAAAAGAGAGAGATCAATAAATTCCTCAATACTAACATGCGACAACAGTACTAGGTATTCTTGTTGAAAACCCTTTAACTAGAAAAGAATTCAGAATGTTCTTTCATAATGGTCCTGCTCTAAATTGTTGATATTATTGCTAATAGTTCTGTACAGGAACTTAGTTTTGACATTAAAGTTGTCATGGTCATTAAAAAAAAAAAATGTAAGTAGTTGACTAACAAAGGAACTAAGTTGGAAATTACTTCTTTTTATCATCTTTCAGTGATAGGTCATGGTATTTTTTACCAGTGCAGTAAGGAACGAAAGACTACAAGCTGCCTTCATATCAATGGCCTTACAGTGGATTAATAATTTCTGAGCTATTCACTGCATTGGATAAAAGATATGTTAACGGCTGTGACTGACCCAGTAAAGATTTCCTGTACAGCATAGAGGCCTGTTGGTCCAAAGGATATTTGTAGGCAAAAGGACAAAATAATGTATAAAAGACACAAACTTATCACATGAGAATCATTAATTATTCTAATTACTGCAAAGAATTTAAAAGGAATGGTACAAATATTCCTACACTTTCTGGAACTGTCCAGTTTTGGTGAAAAGACTTTTCTTATCTTTTGCCCATTAGGAAATTTTTCTCTATACTCAAATGAGAGCTGAGTGCATGTATGATACACTATGCCTGAAATACTCTAACTGCCTATAGTCTGAACAAGCTGGCTGGGACAGCAGCAAGAAGTTTTCCCCTACAGTTGATCAATTCTGCTTCACAGTCTTGAGTAGGGCTTGTATGGACCCATTTTCCTTGGCTCTCTTTAGGTATAGTACAGAATACAGCGATGTGTTAGGTTCACACACAAATCCTTAGTCAGACAAGCTGTCACCCTACACAATCAATTAGCTTTACTTCATCTCTGCCAGTAACTAGACAACAGAAAATTGATTATTCTAGAGTTACCAAGTCAGGACTCACCTACTAGGGAACTGATTTTTTAATTTGTAGCTAAACTGGGAGCTGGTAAATTCATTAGTTCAAAATGTCACCCAAAACCCAACAGGATATGGAGGGGAGAAAAGCATAAATACATCTTCAGTGCAAGCAGAATGCAGTTCTGATGCAATTTTCCAGAGAGAATTGGATCTGCCTTATGCTGACTTCTGGTGTCACACGACACTTTAAGACAATTTGGACTGCACCTGTCTGTACTTCAGTTATAAAGAAAAATTCTTCATAGAGATTCCCAAATATTTGGGCTGTCAATAAGATGCTGAAGAAAGTTAAAATAAGACACATGAATAGCTTTAAAACATTACAATAAATAATTTCCTCTTAGTCACAGCAGCAACAACAATACCCTATTTAGTCTGATCCCGCTAGCATTCATCAGGCCCACACTGTTCATTCAACTTAAATTATTTTCTTCTTTATTACAGACAAACATAGGGCTTGAAACCTATAATAAAAACACTCAAAATGAACTCTGATAAGAACAATATCTTCCAATAAAAACTGTTTGTTTTTTTTTCCTAGACTGTCAGTTTAGTGTAGCAATTCTGATGCAACTCCCAGTATTAAAACATGTAATAATTTCTGTTCTGTAACTGGTAGGTAGCCTGTATGCTGAAGAACATGACAGATTATCTATATGTATGCATGTATGTATATATACATGTACCATTTTTTTGAAGATGAGGACTTGATCAGCTGTTTTCCTTTCAGCCCATTTAAGCAGACAGTTCTTCTACTAAACTATTCAAAACCCTATTTGGAAATTGTGATTCTCAGTGTGGTACTTTTTGCCGTATATTTGATATATTTAACTGTTCAAAAACTTCCAACCTTTTTCCTCCCAATTCAGTCCTCTGCTTTAGAGGACTGAATTACAAATTGAGAGTTATGACACTGTACCTATTCACTAGTGGTTCTTAGAAAATTACAGTTTAAGTTATAGTAATACTACAAATATTTAACATTAATAATTTTATGAAAGGCATCAATTTTATGTCACAATACCTGTATTTGATCAAACTAAATAATTGCAAAAATGTTGGTATTTTTGTCATTAAAAATGAAACATCTCACTGTTTATATTAATATGAAGAGGTTTTTTCTTTTTCTTCTTTTTTTCATTCCTAGGCATAAAAAATTTGGAAAGAATCATAGCCACTCTTGAAGGTCTGTGTAAGTGAGTTCATTTCCAGATGAAAATAATGACAAAAATGAAGAGGTGAGGTTTCACTGTTTTGTTTTTTAAATCACTCAGTACTGGACATACATTTTAGGGTACTGGGATACTTCATTTTCTTGAAACTCTTAGGATTATATAATATTTCAGATTAGATGAGTCTGGTTTATAGCATAATTAAATTTATGTATTTAAATGTGATAAATAAAATGCCTAGGCAGCTTTAATAACTTATAATGCTGGTCTGATCTCATGAAAATTGAGATTAATTTTTTGAAGATTGAACTAGGGGGTGAGGAAGGGAAGAAGAAATGTATCATTGCTGCATATTATAATCAAAAAATGTAGCCAGTGGCTTTTGTAAAAACATAAAAATGGAACCATGCAAGTTAATGAAAATAATTATGAGACAGCCACACTGTCTGAAGACCCACAAATCCACACTTGGGTAGCAGTACATAATTTTTGCTAGAGTGGAAAACTGAAATTGGAGATCTAAAATTGTATTTGAATACTGGGAGAAAATACCAGCATTGTAGAAGTAATTATAGGACTGGATTTACAGCTTTTCCTGGTCCTCAGTATATTAAAATGCCACCAGAGAAATACGTAGCACTTTCTCTGAAAATGAAAGTTGGATTAAAAGAGTCTTAATATGAGCTAAAAATACTATATTAAGAAATGAAAAAAAGAAGAGCCAAATCCCTCCATAGAAGAAAACCTGTTATCCTGGCCAATTCAAGAAGCTGTCAGAAAATTTTGGGATAGACTAGACTATTCTAAAGGACTGTTATCCACTCAAATTTGCACAGATTGTGTGCTCAAATGAGTATGCATATTAATGTCACGAAAATTTTGAAATTATGTTTGTTAATCATATTTCTATAGTAAAGATATGAATTAATCACACATTAGGATATATTGACAGATGCTCAGATTCTGGCTGAGGCAGGAAAACAGGCTTTGTAACTACAGCTTTGATTCTCCCTCTGCCTTCTGATCACAAATCTGTTGAATGCTTCATCCCAAGATGCAAGCCAAAGACGACCAACAGATATTCTAAATTGTGCTAACAGGCCATCTCAGCTTTTGGAAAAAATAAAGTTGCTTGCAAAAAAGTTCTGACCTCATTTCTTTTTCCCGTCATGCCTCTTGTCACATTACAGGGAGCTGATGCTAGCCAACTAAAATGACTTTATGCTAGCCTCAGGCGCTGTGGCCTCAAAGTGCCACCATTTCAACTTGCAAAATTTTTTCCTTCACCATACTTTTTTCCAATATTTTGGGAACACCCGCCCCCCCGCCCCCCAACTAAAAAACCCCCACAAAGCCCCCCAAAACACAAAATTATTTCCTAGGGCCCAAACTAAAAAATGTTATTAAAAACCAAGCATCAGCAAAACAGCATTAAAAATACATTTGCTGATATTCTTGACCTTACACCACAGCAAGTCAGTAGTAACACTAATGAAGACAGAGTATTCACAGTGCTGCAAAAATTGTCTAGAAGGAAAATCTGGTCTCAATATTTACAGGGAAGAGAAAAATCTGAACATGGTTCTCAAAATTAACGCTCCCTTAGCAGAACTGTTGCAATATTATAATACCAAGGACTCATTTTGAATTCCCTCTACTATCCTTGATGTCTATTTAAATAGCTTCCTTAGTATCAACGTGGCCATAATGAAAAGAGACCAACAAGGGAAAGAAAAAAACCAATTTGCATAAAGCTTGTGGAGAATTGATAAGGTTGAGATAGGAAGTCCTACAAGACAAATTCATTAGCAAAAACAGGATGGAGACCTTCCTAGAACCAGATGAGGTAATAACATCCTACACTTAGTTTACCTTTGACAATATGCATCTCTGTGGTTGTCATTATCATAGGATCATAACATCTAATCAAAATAAGATTATAAACCTCCTAGACCAGAAAGAGATAAAACAGATTAAAAGCAATACCGAAACATCAGTGACACACTAACTAAGGTTGTGACACTGTGTCTTAAACCCACCCACCTCCCCAAACCTTAATTTCTCTTTTAAATCCAGAAATTTATGTAGCTGTGAACTTTCAGCATGCTGTATCATCATGGAGTCATGGCCAAACAGCTTTACTACATTTCCACCTCTGATTAATTAATAATTTCTGCAGATGTGATATCACATGGATTTAGAAATACATCCACAGGAATACATAACTGACTGTTCCCAGCCTATCCATGTTTGAGTCTGAGTAGCATCCAAATTAAAACTTCCTCAATGACAGTCAAGACAATTTATTTCTGCACCACATGCTGGATCAGAAAATCTTTCATAGGACAGTTAAACATAAAACAAGGAGAGTTAAGTCAATATGAAAAGTGCAGAAAAAATTGGAATCTGGGAGTCTGAGTTCCTTATGTGTGTGGATGAGAACTAGAGCACGCTTCATCTGACACTTGAGAAGAAGGACAAAATGAAAGAAGTAGAGAAATCAGCAAAAGAGACAGCAGATCTGAAACAAGAGAAACGAACAAAACTTGAAAAGGAAGAGGACAACTGTAATTGGACTTGGTAGTAGCTAGTAAGCAGGTGAAAAGGGTCTTGAACCTCTCAGAGCAAATCTAGACACATCATTCTTGACCTGTAAAATTTCAAACAGGAATTCTTGAAAAGCTAAGCAAGGAGTAAGCAGTTCTACTAACTTCAAGTTATTGCTGAAGTTTGACAGATATACAAGGAGAGATAAGAGTCTAGTTCAAACTATTTGTGTAATTTGGATGCGTTTTTTAACAGTACAATCTTCTAGATTTTCACCTAATTCTTCTAATGTATCAAGTCCATATTGACACAATTTTTTGCACAGAAAATTCCCCAAATGCCTGTTGGCCACATTAAAATCCTCAAAGGCATCCCTCTGTTTCTCTGTTTGTAGAGTTCCTTCGAGTTACAAGATAAAAAATTGTAATCCCTTTCATACCTTAGTTGAGTGGGTAAAGCACTTGCCTAGAGTATAGGAAAGTTTATTTTAACCCTTAAGAGCATTACCACTTTCCAAGCACTATCATAACTCTTATCCTATAAATTTAGGAGATAATCTGTTTCTCCCATACCTCCTTCTGATACACCTGCACTATTCTGTAAGAAAGGGAAAGGGATTCATAGGCTGTTTATGCATTTCCTTTATATTTTCACATAAACAGTCTTTGGTGCAGGGTTTTGATATCAGATTTTTCTTTTCAAGAACATAAATATAAAGGTAGACCCAAATTACAACTTCCAGACATACCTACAAATCTCAGCAAAAGCATGAGAGAAATAAAGTAACATTTCTGAGGTTGTGAAAAGTAAATGTACAGAGACTAAGAGATAAACTCAGAAACTCGGATTCTCAGGGCTCTGTTACTCAGGAGCAGTTCTGTCAGCAGTGAATAAAACTCATCACATGTAAAGGCATTCTTATGCCACAAAGAGCTACTTCTGACAAGCAATGTCTATAAAATCACTTCCATCTATTATTCTGCTCTGTAACACAAAATATGACTAAAAATGGAGTTCTTACTGGACTCCTTTTACTGATGACTAAGGCGTAGCATATAGGAAGGAAAAAAAAATAAATATCTAAATTCAAGACTGACTAATAGTCTTTTCCTGGGAGAAAAGGTTACATCTGAATGAAGAATGCTGATGATGTTACCAGAGAAAGAAAATGACATGGCTTTTGAGGGAACAGCAACAATGACAGAATCAATACAGATGAGTACATAATATAAAGAAATTTTATTATGACATTAGTGGTGTAATTTATGCTCAGTCAGTAATTTGCCATAACTCACACCTCTGTCTCTTTAAATAGCTTAGTTTTCTACTCTGTACTTCGCCCCACAGTCTTTTCACTATCATTTCCAGCTCAAGTTCAGCTTAGCAGAAACTTCCAGATCTGATTTTTTTCTCTGTATATCTGTACAATATCACAAATATTTGCTTAAAAGTTATATATGGTCAAGAAGCGCCCATTTTGTTATTTAAAAAAAAGTAATACTAAAACGCATTCCAATTATCATCTGCAAAATATTAATGACATGAAATATTTTGGTTTTAAATGAGCTTCACCATCTCTTCTGACAATACTAGGGCAGTACACTGTAGCTACTGTCAAGAAGTTTATGTATTCTACGAGCTGGTTCTGCAACTTGTCTGCAAGTTTTTTAATTGCTGAAGTATGACAATGTCAGAGAGTTCTTACACATACATACTTAGTCACCTAAGTACTTTTAAGACATTAAAGAAACTAACCGGACTTCAGAAAAGAACTGCAATTTTGAAACTGCAGCTTATAAAGGAAACTATCTACTTTCTTTTGTGCAATGAATCAATGACCAGATGAACTCATATAAGACAATAATACTTCCTGCCTCTTCTTTGCCCAGCATTCTATCAAGTGTATAGTAAAGATCATAGAAAAAAATTGAGACTCTAAGGACTACTTATGCCTTTACTGGTTTCAGTTCCTACCACAGAAAATATGATTGTTTGGTTCATAGCTGTTACTTGTTACTTGTTACGATGTAGTTTAAATGTGTTTATACTGAGAGTTTATACTAATTCCACTAAAGTATCTTGTTGGTCTTTAGCTGCTGTAACTGGGACAAAATGCTAATGTAAAGGAAGTCTAAGTTTTACCTGCTTTATGTATTTAAGGCAGCTCTATCACATACTGAAGGAAAGTAGGTGACTTTTAGCTCAATGACACAGTTAATCAGGGCTGTCCTCCTCATTCCAGAATGTTTTTTCTTTATTATTATCATCAAATGTAAGCATACTTTTCTTTATTATTATCACAAGTTATTTTAATGAAGAATGTCTAGAAATCTCAGTATACAAACTGCTGGAAAGTAAGATGTGATTTCCTTACTCATACCTTGTCAGATGAAGTACAAAATGCTTGATCAGGGAATGGAAAAGCAGCCATCCAATCTACCAGCACACTGTGCTGAAAAAATTAATTTTGCTGTTCGAAAAAATTAAATTCCAGCTGAACTAGACAAGAACTCTTACCTAGACTGAAAAAATGGGAGGAAAACCAAACATGAACACCATATAGAGGTATACTGGTGATTATCTGTAGAAGCATTACTGAAAAGAAACAAACCAACCCCAAACTTGTTACTCTTAGTCTTCAAATACCTTGAAATACAACTAACACATTTATTAAAATCTCTGCTGAATAGAGGTTCCAAGTATCAGAGGTATGTCGACTGGGGGAAGTTTGAAGCCAGGCTAAGACTAGTTATTGGCTAATATTTCAATCGCAAAAAGCTAGGAATAAATTAGTATTTGAATGCACTCTCTCACTTCAGTAATACTGATAGAATGCCTGCTCTGTAGAGAAATAAGACAACTGGAAAAACTGCTAGATATGGTCTGGTGTCTAGAGCGTTTCTAGTTAGCTATGTTGTAAAAATCTCTTTATATTGTTTGCATTCAGCATCCACAAGTTTAATAATAATTCTAGGTTGGTATGCTTCAAAACCCCCTTCCAATTACCTTTTGATTGCCAGTAGATATTTTAACAGATTAGCTTATAAATGATAGAGGAAGAAACCACAAGGCAAGATGTTTCCAGTTGCTTTCATCATAAAGGGGTACCCTTCTCTGTAAGAATCTAGTGAAATGATAATAAATCCTGTTTTCTGCATGAGAAATTAATGTGTTCCTTATGGCAATAGTCAGCTAGAATCCAAGGAATGATCTGAAGCAGTTGCTTTACCTGCAGGACACTGAGGCTTGTACTGTTTCGTAGTTGGTGTTCTGTATTTTGAAATGAATGAATATGTTCTTGAATTATCTTTCTAGAAGAAAAACTATACTCGTCTCCTACTTCTCCACTACCTTATGTAGACCCTGGAGCACCATTAATTACACTCCTTGTATTCTTGATGTAATTAAGCTTAGTTACAGTGAAAATAGTTCTCAACAAGAAAGAGAAAACAAGAAAAAAAAAATCAACCAGCAAAACAACCAACAAGCCCAAACATCCCACCCCAAACCTCAAATCCACATTTTAATTTTTTTAATTTAAAATAAGAATATTTCTTTCCACAACTGCAGCACTGCTTTCATTTTTCAGAACTGTTCTCCCATTATACTCCACTAAGGCTATATGAATTCTCAGTATACGAGAGACTTGTGAACATTTTATCAAGATTTGATTTCATCTGGGTCCAACAGCTGCCTCTCTGCATAATTTGAGATAAACAGTGACTCTTTATTTCTTTTTTAAGATTAAGGGGAAAAAGGCAGAAAAGCAGCTTTGGCAACAGTTTGGGTGGAACAGGTAGCGGTGGCCTTGCAGTTTGAGATGTCAGGATTATCTGAGGGGTGGGGTTCAAAGGGAGAGAACGACAACAACAACAAAGACAATTATTTTAAACTTGGGAGGAGCTAATAGTATGAAAGGCTGGAATAAAGGAGGTTGGAGCAGATACAAGCCTGTGTATGTATGCTTTAGGTTTGGTGAGAAGTCAGAGGGAAAGCATCTAAGCAAGGTAATGTGCTAAAGAAGGGCTACATCAGAAATTCTGGTCACTGCCATTTAGGCTGAAGACTGGTAGTCTGTGGACGGAGGCACATACAGAAGGATAAAGGTAACAGCCACTGGACTCCTGCATATATTGAGGGGTGGGGGGGAAGCAATTGAGGGGGGGGTCTGTAGGCAAGTTATTTCCATGTTACTCCTCATAGTAGAGCAAGTATAACATTTTATATTCTTTTTAAAACATTTTTAAATGCTGTTAATTAAGTTTTTTTCCCAATATAAATATTTAGTTAGAAGCACTATATAAAGGAAAGAAATTACAGAACTAATTAAAACAAAAAATCATTTCAAGTACACAGACAAAACTGAAAGGTAACAGCGCAAAAGGGCATTGGTGCACAATAAGGTGCATAATATCCAGTAGAGACATGGAAAGGCTGAACCACCAAACTCTCATATCTCAAAGATTGATAAACAATAAATGTACACCTGCCTGAGAAGATACATTTCAGTCTTAAGTGGAGAGTAGGAGAATCCACTGGGAGATCTAGTGCAAAAATGTAGTTCCACTAATATATATGTGTGCTGAAAACACACATCTCAACCCTATTCTTGGAGAACTGCATATTTAGTGCTTTTTCTTGCATCTGGACTGAAACAGCCCCGACCTTGGGGATATGAACTAGAAGTTCTCCTATGCACAAATTTTCTGTACAAGAACAAATTCAATCCTTCTAATAACATTTAAGAGGACCATAAGTATGCAAAGATTGTTGGCTATCAGCTGGAAGTAAAGTTTAATAGACTGATCTAGCTTGTGAGATCAAATTTTTTTGAAAACCAGAATAGCTACATTATGAGCACTAACATACTGAGCAATGCTGTATTGACAGTGAAATATTAGGTTTTGTGTGTAGTCTTTGGAACATTAAACACTACAGCCATAGACAAACTGCTCATGTTATGTAGGTTATACGTTAAATTCTCTACTCCCCTCCCTACCTCCAACAATAACAACCGAACAACATCCTGACATAGAAGGTAATGAAGTTGAAGGCACAAAAGTTATCATTCAAGGCAAGAAAAAAACCTGTAATAGTGACTATTTTTTGTGTGCTTCTGAAGATATTCTGCATAGCAAACTTCTATTTGAATTTGTCAGAGAATCCAAGAAAAAAAAAATTTGTTTTACCATTGAGAACACGCTACTGAAGGAAAGGAGTAATCATCTGCATGCAGCACCATCTGTGTACCATTAGCAAATTTCAGAATGGATTAGGCCATGTGGTAAAATTATCAGTCCCTGACATCACTGCCATCAGGCAAGTAGTGAATTAATACAAAGCAAGTCTCTGGTAAAACTGTACTACCCTAGATTCGCATACATGATGAAAAACCCAGTTGACTTCCATGTACTTTTCAAAAATATTGAAAGGATGAATTCTAAGTGTCTCATCTTCAATAAAATGAAGAAGAAAAAAAAAAAAGAAAAAGTTATTGTTCGATACTGGCATGGAAACAACAGGAAAGGTGGAGCTTTTGCCTTTTAACAGGGAAATAGCATGAGAACCCCCAAGAAAACTGTATTTGGTCTTTGCCTTTTCTCTCTCATCCTGGCTTTTCTCTCATTTCATGCAGCCAAGTGGAGATCATGGCAGAGAATGAAGAGTTGCAGTCTGTGCCATGGACTTGGGATGTGCTGGTGCATGTGTGGTGGGTTCACAGCACTGTGATATGAGAGAGAAGGAAGAGTAAGGCAGAAGAGGCAACTGAGGTATTTCTATATAGATAAAGCAAGGTATCAAGGGTTGTGAGGGAAAGAATCTCCCCTCACTTCAAAGGGCAACACCTTTTGGGGAGAGTAAGAGGGAAAAGGAGTCATAGCTAAGGCTGCAGCCAGTTATGCTGGCAGTGAAGAGGCTGAGGGCTCCCTGAATTTAGGATTAGTTTTTGGATGCAGGAGTAGAGTGGAAAGTGTGATTAAAACAGAGCCACAGCAGCCATTGAGATGTCACAGTTCTTCAGCTGAATGAGAAGTTAAATGAAAATTGCATCACTGTTTTCAGGGAGGCCTAGTGAAACAGAGGCTTGCACAAATATATTGCAGACAGCAAAGGGAGTAGAGGCCCAATCCAAACTGTCAGCAAAAGAAGTAAGGTTTGAGCTAAAAACACAAGCTAGTATTGAGCTACTGTCAGTCATTTGAAGTAGTCCTATGCAGTGGTTACAGGATGTCTGTACAAGGGATTGACACAGTTTATTCTTAGAGGATTCAATATTTGAATTTATTCACCTGTGATTGGAAGAGAAGGCATAAAAAGACCAACTTCTGTCTGTATAGTCCTTGTCAGTGGCAAAAGGTCTCCTTACATCTATGAGATTGGTTTTTGTGTGCAACCCACAATAAATAAGAATTCTATACACTCTTGTACACTACTTTTCTAAGTCCTACACCTATTAGGAAACCATAATTAAGTAATTGGCTATGGAAAGTAGTGCATACAACAAAACTGTATGGTCAAATGCAGCTTCCTGCATGCATAGATATCAATACTTGATTGCCAGTACCTACACTCACATAGTCTGCTTACAAAATGCTATTCCTAAATTACACAACAACTAGATGTTAAACTGTTTCTTTTCTGGTTTTGCACATTGCAAGCAATATGACAGAATGAGCTCTCTCTTATTAAGCTTACTCGTACGGGGTGCAAACAATAAAAGGTAATGGAGCAACAAGAAGTAGGTTACTTAAAGAAGGGGAAATAAGGAAAAAAAGAAGAAACATAAGTGGAAAATTTTCCTTAAGATTTTGGTTATGTTAAGAAAAAATTTTCTAGCTTAAGCAATAAAAGCCTAACCACATGCAGTGATCAAATCTGGGCCATTAAAAATGACAGAAGATAAATCCAAGGCAGTTTTGGACTAGCTTTATTTTCAGTTTCGGATTTCTGATTTTTCTAGAGAAAAAAAAAAACATTCCTTCTTATTCTAGGAATACAGCATTGAATGTAATATACAGTTCTGCACTGAACAGCACCTATAAAAGTATCTGAGAATGTCAATTTCTACACTGTATTTCAAGAATTTGAATTCATTTTGATGTTAAACATTGTTATCCTACTAGTTCTGGAAACCATGCAGTGATCTATACACCAGACTTCTCAAAAGTAGTTGCTGACAGTTATGAATAGCTTTTTTTTTTTTTTTTTTTTTTTTTTTTAATACACAACCCCAAAGTTTTGTACCAGGCTTACACACTAATGCTTCTGAGTACGATCGTTCTTAGTTTCAGTAGACCACAACTTACTGTGTAGTTTTTTAAGACATCAGATTCATGCTTCTCAGTGGTGAGGTACATTACTATTAGTGGTGCATCAAATCATAAATTACTCAAATCTGAGGCCATCAAAACATAGGAGTAAAAATGAATTGACATTGCATAGCACAAAAGAGAAAAGAAGAATATACCATCTTTACGGATATGACAAAGAGAATTTGAGGCAACCATCAGAAGCTGCCTCTGTGATGCCTTTTGGTTCTGATATGCATTAATTTTTTTCAATAAAGAAGCCACCAAATATAAATTGTCATACATCAAATCAAAATGTTATTATCATAATTTGCTAGGCACAGTTGCAATGGATCTGATAAAAGCCTTCCATGATTCCATTAGAAGAATAATTTGAACATGAGCATACATTGCTGAAAAAGTATTCAAATCAGTAACCTAATCAAGAGAAACAAAGTTTCTTCAGATGTGCTAGTTTCATGTTGACAAACAATATAATTCCAACAGAAATACTAATGTTTTGCATTTGGAAGTCAGGAAAGAAAATTCACAGCACTTATATTGCTCTATTTTTAAAATACAGAGAGATACAATACTTGGAAAATCCCATTCAAAGAAGGACTAGCTGTTTTGGCATAGTAAGAAATTGTGCTAATCAATATAAAAGGAAAAAGTTTTTATCATTTTATTACTGCGATACTTTGACTTTTTTGACCTTATGAGAAAAATGCAACTGATCAAAGCAAAACCAATTGTGTGGTTTGCAAGCCAAGAGAAGTATACTATAATTTTATTGTAATGCCAAAGAGCACGTTAGTAAGAAAACCACATCAATTATCTCTCACAATATTTAAAGTGTTTCACGTTGCATTCAGCAACTAATCCTGCACAATGTCACATATGGCCTCACACTTTTACAGCAACTCTGAAGTTTCTATGAGCTGGAAAAGGAAGCAATACATCACTTTTGAGGTATGACAAACTATACAGAAATTACCTAAGCCACTGAAAAGATAGAGAGTGCTCTTAAATTTGTTCAAGGTTCTCATGGTTTAACCCCAGCCAGCAACTAAGCAGCACGCGGCCGCTCGCTCACTTCCCCCCCGCCACCCAGTGGGATGGGGGAGTAAATCGGGAAAAGAAGTAAAACTCATGGGTTCAGATAAGAACGGTTTAATAGAACAGAAAAGAAGAAACTAATAATGATAATGATAACACTAATAAAATGAC
>JANHGO010000069.1:62286964-62332841 GCA_024606505.1 Aquila spilogaster
CCATGTAACTTAAAATCCATCTTAATAGTTAAGTAAATGTCAACTGCTTAAGTCTTTTCTAAAGACACTTCACCTGCATCACTACCAGTGTGTTTGCTCACAAGTTCATCTTGTCTGAACCTTTATTGATCAGTCAGCTTTTCTTCTATGTATTCGCAATATTCATATGTAAGGCCCCCAAATTTGTACAGAGTTGTGATGCAAAAAGGGACTGGGTGGATGAACACCTATTTCTATTGGCCCACTCTGCAACAGTGAGATTCCAGGAAAATTTACTATTAAGCTTACAGAGCTTTCTCTGCATCATTTGCTTACCTGTACAGAAACAGCCCCTCAGATACAGTACTATATGATGAGATGCACATTCTGCTTTACTCTCTCTGTTAACAGAGATTTTTCCCCCATTCTAAAGAAGTGATATTGCTATAACTTTCCAACATTCTAATTCTATCTCAGTGAAATTCTGCCAGCAATCAGCAGAGAAATTTGGGCTATATCTATTAAACTGTGCAAGTACTACTCTTTAGAGGAATTCTAAACAACATCCAACGGAATGCCTGAAATAGCTGCCAAAAAGTCTCACTTCATCACCAACTCTAGACTGAAATATCTGAAATATGAAGCAGTTGAACAGCTTCTCTGACTAACATGGACACCAACTATCATTACATCTAACCTACGTGAAAGCCATTTAGTGCAAGACGATACTTTTTTCTCATTATGATTGGCTATACAGCAATAAGAATGCTCAGGAACAGTCTAGTTTGTACCAATAGAAATTTTTATCCCGTAAGAGTTATTGGAAATCTTCCCAGACACAATCAATTGGATTTTGTACCTCCAATGGCATTTGCAGTATACCACAAGGAAATCTTCAGCAATATCAGACATTAGACAAATTCTAACTGTTTAGTGATGACCAAGATCTTGGCCAGATGGTAATCACTGCCTTCACAAAAACCTTTTCACTAATGTAATTTAAGTCAAATAGTATACGTATTTGTGCACTGAATAGAGTAACAGGTATCCAATGAAACTGTTTATTGGAGACATATGGTAGTCTAGTGACAACCAAAACAGAATGAGTAATATAAAATAATCATCCAGTTATATGAAAAACTTTTGGAGTATATGATTGCAGCTGAGGTGTTAACATAACGAGTGATCAGAGGGACATTGATCCCTGCAAAGTCTGCAAGGCAGTCTGGAAAGGCATGCTTGCTAGAAAACACTGCCAGAAAAAGCAGATAACAATCTGAGTCAACGGTTGAAAATAGTCAGAAAAAGCATGAGAGTAAAGAAGACTTCTATTAGAGCGTTGGATGCAGCTAAAACATCAGTAGACCCAGAAGTCTGTAAAAAGTTGAAAACTATACAGCCAAAATATTTTTCTCCCTATTAATTAAAAATAAAAATGCAGTCTTTTTTTTGTTTAACACAACCAGAAGAAAGTAGAAAACAGACAGCTGTAGGATTCTTCCTTTGTTCAGAGGTTGAAAAAAATCACCTGTCACTGATACCTTGTTACTTATTAAGACATTAAAAAGCCCTTGCTACCTATAATACATTATTTAAAGGAGCATCTGTAGGTCTATTTACTTCCCTTGCTTGTGTACAAAAACCACACATTCTAAGGAAAGATTCTTCCTCTGATAGTCTTTAGTTGGTTGTTTACAGAATTGCATGCAGGTGTACACATGCTCTCCTTTAGTCATAATTTATGAGTTCCCACATTTAAATCTATCCCATATTTCTGTGTCATGGTAGTTTAGCAGAGCTCTATTGAATGTGCTGTTAGAAACATTCACTCTCTTCTAACCAAACAATCATGTTAGGATTATGCATAATTCTGCAAACTTGAATACTGCCCTCACTCTGCTATGACAGAGCAAATGAGCACTGGGAAGCCAGTGTTTTTTCCAAGTCCTTGTTTTAGAACACAATGGGAAATACAAATGTATATCTTGGTATTATGATTAAATACACAGTGGTAAGATTTTGTGATATGTTTAACTTCTGAACTCAGCATTTAGGAATTATAAGGTTAGTCTTCAATTATAGTCAAGACTATCAAAGATCACAAATAAAACCAACTTTAAGTGAAAATTCCTGAGTCAATAAAATGGTTATATTCATTATTTTACATTTAAATCTTATGATTAAATATTTACAGTTTGCTTAATACACTTCAGATATTCTTTTAATTAAATCCAATGTGCTAAATAAGTCAGGGAGCAAACTGTTGTAGAAAACGCAAGTGTCATAAGAATGATTGCAAATGTATTACTTAAAAGCATTTATTCAGCAGATTTATGCTGTAGTATGGCTGTTGTTGATTTGACATTATTACTAGGGCAGCAGATTACAGTGAAAAAAGTATATAACAATTTCAAGTTTCCAGTGATTTTCTGGTAGCTCTGCTTACATATTTGAGAAAATACATTCAGAATTCCATACCAAGTCCGCTTAGTTGCTCATCCAGCTCTAGATATTGCACAATTCATACATTTAAATACAAGAAAGTAATTCATCTTCTACCTTATATTACTCACAGTCATTCAATGAGATATGGCATTTCAACAGCTACTGGAGTCATAAAACCCCAGAAAAGAAAACACTGTCTTTATACAAATAACCTATTAAAGCTTTCTGAGTGTAAGCATGCCCTGAATTAATTATTCATTTCTAGTACTGGCCTTTGAATCTGTGCAAGGAATGGGCATACGTTGTTTAATACAGATGCATTTTAATCTGACAAATGAAAGTGGCATCTTGGGTCATATCTCTTTCAAACTCACAAGTGGAATGATAATCTCCCAAATCCTAAGGCAAAAGATTTTAGTCAAAGAGCAGGGGAGATAAAATAGCTGTTGTGCTACATGACAATACTGCAGCTTCTCCAAGAAAACAAAGCTTTTTTCAAATGCTTTTCATTTTCAGGAACCCAAACATGAAAGCCCCGACAGATTTTTTCTGCATGTTTTTTCTGGACAGAAATAATGAGAACTGATGTCTTCAGACAGGGAAGGAAGAAGAAATTAAACAACACTACAGCCTGAAGACAATTACTTTTCACTGTAGTGAGTGGCTATTGTGAAATTGTATTTTGCACATGTTGGGAAACTAGAGATTCTGAATCCTGACTGGTCACTGCGCAGGATCCTGATCTGTCCCTGTCAGCTGCTTAATAAACTCACAGATGCTTACAAAGATGATATGTTGCTTTTATACTCACTGATACAGGGTTTCATTGGTAAAGGAGTACCAAATTAACATCCAGTTTTCAAAAGCACTATTTGGCATCAGCACAATATAATAGTCTATGTTATAGGAATCTAATGTATCATCTGTTTATACATATTCTCAGCAAGAACACAAATAAGATTGTATTTTATTTAATAAACACTGGAATCTCATATCATTTGGAATCTCATATCATTTAAAAATTATTACAATTTCATCTTTTCATTATTTACTACTGTTTCCACAGTCTTTCATAAATTATCTGCTAACTTCATATGATAATACCGTTGTAGGTGCTTTCAGGGTCGACTAGAACTTTACTGAACAATTTAAACATCTGCCTAACTAAACAGTTCCCTTTCACATAAAATTTTCTAAACAAAATCTAGAGCTTATTTTAATCTTTCAGAATCTCCAGTTGACTTTGGGTAACTAAGAGTAATTAAATGCACGTCATATACAGTGGAACATAGTAATCAAATTGAGAAAAAATAAATGCTGAAATACTTTTGATACACGTAGAGAAAGAACACTAAGCAAACTGATAATATTACCAGATCAGTACCATTCTCAGTCAGGAATGTGTTGTGTCCTAAAGCAATGTTTCAATGAAAGGAACAATATAGTACATGTGAATTGGTATTTCCTATACTGTAACATCTCTTTCTGAAAGAAGTTCTGGGAACGCTGCCAAAATTACAGCTGGCACAAAATCGTATTGAAACCTTAGTCAACAATATTACAGATTGGAGTATATACTTTGTGGTCAGGGTTGAACTTCAGTAATGTGCTGACAACAAATGATACCATTTTCACTTCTGGGGCTGTAGCCAAGGAAAGGAGACAGAAGGATCCTATCAGACTCTTCAGATCTGACCTCTAGACAATGCAGCCTTGGAAAGGATAACCATTACAAAAAACCCAGCTCAGTCTCTGAAGTGTACTAGGTAATATCAGTGCTCCAGTTTCACCTAGGGTAATCATAATGTTCAATAAAACCACGTTCTAACTCTCATGGTCAGTGCCTGAGACACAGGAATGCATTTACACCTACTTTTAGCATCTAAGGTGAAAGTCTGAATAACTTGTTATCGAAGTTCCCTATAAAATAAGGAATCAAACAGACCTTGTCAATAGATTCCCCAATAGATGTGAGTTATATGAATGCTATAGATACACTTGTAAAAAAACTTCTATCCTCTTCCCATTTGAGCTAGTCTATTAACTCTTTGCACATGCATGGTACAGACAACAAATGCTTTCAAATTAACTAAGTTTTTTACTTGGCAGCATTATATTACCTAAATATAAGACAGAAAAGTAAGAAACAATGTGATGTTCTATACTTACAAATAGAATTTCTCATCCCATACTGGATTCAAGTTTCCAAAAATAGTCTTTGTTCGCCGTTTGCTTTTGCCAACTTGCACAGTAACATATGGGTCACTTGAGCCAGTTTTGTCCTTAGCTTGTAAACCCTGAGCACAAAGCACTGCAACAAAAGGAGAGAAATGTTCTTTAGCCCTCATAGTCTTTATTGCCAAGAAATAAATGAGACAGTGACAGCAGCAACAAGAAACAAAGCCCTCAGAACAAGGGCTGCTGAAACAAAGATTTTTAGGTCATTCTTCCCAGCTTCTGTTACTCTGGAGATAAATACGATTTTTCTAACTACCTTTCTGGGCTGAATAAAATTTACAAAAATGGTTTGATAGAGGAATAATGTAATGAGTCAGTAGAAAGCACAGAACAAGTATTTTTCTTGCCATGCATAATTCAGATACTCATCTCAAACTGTGGTTTAATCAGCACGGAAACATAATACTGTTGTATAATTTGGCTTCAATGTTGTGGTACCTTGAATCATAAAATTTCTTTAAATCCAAAATAAATTAATTCATTTTTTTCTCCAAATATGAATATATATATATGCATAAATTTAAAGCCCCCAAATTTCCAAAAATCTGTACAGTGGATTACGAAACTAGTCATGAGAAACATGGCTGTCATTTCTCTTTCTCATGTGAAAGACAAACCATGATGGTTTTCAGAATATTTTCCATTCTACCTTAAACAGGGTGACAGTTTAATTCATTTTTCTTTAACTATTTATGTATTTTTCAGCATTTATGCTAGTTAATGTTATATATAGTTAATGCATATAAATGCATTTTGCAGCAAGTATAAATCCATATAATTTCATTTTCCATCATAATTCATAAAGTCGGAAAACTCCGGAGAAAGCAAAACTGTCAAAAAGCAAACTATCAAACCCAGAAAGCTGCAGCTAGAATACTTGTGGTGGCTCCTAACATCTGCAGAGCTACGTTTTATTATCTTGCACATATTGTTTAAAATTTCTCAGCAGTGGCATTTAGTAAATATTTCCTGATGTCAATCATTTTGGATAATGAATCTCCCTCAGTGTGCTCAAAAAAATGAATACATAAAAATGGCTGAGTATTCTTACTCAGCACATCAGTTCCCTGTGGGAGTTCAGCCATATCTGCTTAGTTCAGTGTTAAGAAACAACAAAATAAACACAACGTGAGCGGTGAATCACTGGAAATGGTTGCCCAAAATTTCTGTTCTTTCAAATCTAGTCTGGACAAAGCGCTGAGCAAGTTATGTAACTTCCAAGTTAGCCCTCTTTTTAGAAGAGGGTTTGAATATACTACACGTAACCCTTCCAAAATTACATCACAAGTTATTCTGTGGTCCCATAATTAGGCCCAGATTCAGCAAAACTGAAATAACTATGGATTTTACTTCTAAAAAGAGAAGAATCAAACCATTCAGCAATGCAAGTGAGTTTGAACCAACACTAGTAAACTGATATTTACTCAGCAGATAGACAGCCTGAAATCATTTGCATATTTGCTGAGTAACTTGCTAAGATTGCCTTTTATATACCTGGGTATCCTAATCACTTGGCTTATAAAGAGCAGTAGAGGACAATACTGTAATCTTTAAACACTGTGAATGTTGGACTGTACAAACAATATTTCGAAAATGTCTTTTAAAATCTGTTCTTGGAAAATTACCCTACAGACAGGTCTGAAACATCAGGTACCAAAAACTGATTTAAACATGTGTTTTAGCAAAGTTGCTATACAGCATTGAGAGGTTTCTTGACCCTTAGTCAAGAAATAAAAATGGATTATAAGTCCCAGATCAACAGGGTCAGGAACTGCGCACTGCAGCACTCATAGCACGTCAGTCATCATGACCTTCAACACTTGCAACTGATCAACACTTGGCAATAATTTTCTCAAGCACAATAATTATTGGTGGGAGGTAGAGGAAACAGAATAAGAGCTTTTACTTACCAACTAGAGCAGTGGAATGTAAAGTAGCCAATAGCTGTAACTTAAAACTATTCCAATTTGGATGTTACAAGTTCAGACATTTATAGATGCACCAAGTGCACATTTTATCACGCAGATCCCATTCTAATTATAATAAATCTTATTCCTGAACAAGAAGAATAAGAAGGAGAGAACTCTCAGAGCAAACTTACCTGTGATAGTTATTTTTGCTGACCATTTGGATGTCCCATCCAAAACACTTTGTTTCGCTGCTTTTGTATATTGTACAAAATCTTCTTTGGAAATATCAAACATCTCCTGGATCACTTCAAACACCTCTGGTCTATTTTTCTCTCTTATCTTCATTCTTTCCTTCATAGCACTAATAATGTTCTGTGTCTTATCTTCTGCACCATGTTTAGAACTTTTCTCAGCAGCTCCTGAAATGAGAGAAAAGGTCAACACATTTCTTAAAATACTTCTCTCTTAGTTCTTTCTCCCATTTAGAGTCTGTAGCCAACTTTCGGTACTGCAGCATTCAAAGCAGATATACGTTTCATATAGGCAATACCAAGCTACTTATAATTATTCTTTGTAATATCCAAAAATTAACAATTGTCTAAGTTTAACACGACAAGTTAATATTCACCTTCATTCAGTTACACGTTATATGCAGAAATATTTATAGAATCAGTACTATTTAGTACTGATCAGTATAGTGAAAACATCAGAATATCTAACTGCTTTTATATGGTTAGACATGCTGATTCTTACAGAAAGGTGTACAGAAGTGTTCAGTATCTGGGTCTATTTGCTCTGACCTTGCCTTTGTTATTAGCTAAACTACAGTAATGCATTTAAAATTACTTCTTCAAATTAGGTGTACTTTTTTCTCTAAGCACAATGCAATATTCTCATTTCTTTCTCCTTTTAGATCAGGATGATACAGGAAACATACTTGTTACATAATGACAAAAATATTAATAACAAAACCAATATTTAAAACTGCTAATGTTTCCACTTCATTTTTCAAAGAAGTTTTAGTTTGACAGTAAGAAGATTAATCTGGTCTCCTACTATGCTCTCCAACAGTGGAAATCTAATGAACAATAGAAAAAAAACCAGCCATAGCACATTCAGATTCTTATTTGACCACTTCCAAATAAATTGCTCATTTGCTGACTCTGCTTACATTCATAGAAAGTTTTTCATTCCTTCCTTGAATAGTGTTCATATATATGCATATACACGGATGCAATAATTATCATATAAATCCTTTTAACTAAGGCATTCAAAATCCATTGAACTTAAGCATTTAGATTAGTTTGAGACTACCCTAACTGCCAATATAGTTCTGTAGCAGTGACTTGACATCCTCACTCCAGATCAGAGTTCAATACATTATTTCCCTTCTTTTTTAAACACCATGAGTGAGCAAAGGAGTGTTTCACAAAGCTTTATGCTAATGGTGGAAATTCTGGTGGCTATTGAAGCCATTCTTCTAAACATGACCTTCAGGTTTCTACTGAATAGATTAAAGGAAATGCTTTTCCAAGAGTTCCAGCACTGGGACCATCCAGGGAAGGAATACTATGTCTAATAGAAAAATGAGATTCTGGAAAAAAATGAGATGGGGTTAGAGAATCTTATGAAGTCTAGTTTTGCATACTAAGAATTATGTGAATCTCCATTACCCTGCTCTTAACAGCTGCAGGCCAGGGGTAGGATTCAAGGGAGAGATTTGTAGTCTCCTTCCTAGTATGAAGTAGAAAGATACAGATGTATTAATAGATAAAAACACCAGGGTAGAAGAAAGCAGAGAATCCAGAGAATCTTCTAACTAAAATCAATAATATTTGCAACAAGGAAATGTATTGCATTGCTGCAAAGGCCTGTGTCATGTACATAGAAACTGCGTGATGGAACGCATGTAGGGTCAGTTTTAAGAAAGAACAACACTTGCTCTTTATGTGCTGATACACTGGTAATTATCCACATCTTGTCTGGAGTATAACAAAACAGCATGTTGTTTTCACAGTACTACCAAATGTCAAAAACAAAGGAATAAAACTTAATGGCAAGCACTACTTTTATTATTAAAACTCAGTCAACACAACACCTGTGCTTGTGTGATATTAAAATTCATGGTCTTTTGGAAAACGCCTCTTTAGTGACCGCTCAGCCAAATAATATATCACAAGTAGAGAACAGATAGATTCCATTTCTCAGTAACATTTTTGTTATTAGCAATTTCAGTAAATATATGAGGATGGTAGAAGATATCAAAGTATATTATCCAAGTGAGAACAACTTTTAGACTACATTAATCTATGGTGGTATGTCAGGTTTAATCTATGAAATAATTCTGGAAATGAAAAAAAAAAAAGTACTAAAGCAGTTTGCTGGTTTTAAAGTCCCAGACCAACCACTTCAGATTTCACTGTTGTATAACAGTATTTCTGTATTGTACAAGGAGACCATATTATTATAAGTTTGATTCATTATTCTTCCCAGGAGATTTCTGAAGAGATTTCTCTTTAAAAATTATAACCTATCTCAGAGTCACTTCAAAGCCAAAACAAAGTTCTCCTTATAAAGCGTCATTTGTCTGTCAGGTTAAGTGTTCCTGATCAGTGTCTCTGCAACACACATTGTATTTATTGGAATAACATGTGTGCCCTTGAAAAAAAAGTGTCAATACTTCTTATCTTGCAGGTGGGTATGAGGAAAGAAACTCAGACATGTGGCCAGAATGGTATTGCAAACAATGGAAGTATAAGCTGAAACCTCCACCATGCTAAGCTGGCTATTCCAATTCTTGATGGAAATCTAAAGCAAGATACAAGAATAAGAAATACTTTATAATCAGTGTCATACTGCCATTTGTCCAAAGTAGTACTGAATTTTAGCTCATGTTTTTAGATGCTGTTCCAGGGCACATGGTGGTGAGCATCATAATCATCAGTATCGCTAGTAGCAGCGAGCACTTTTCCAAAAGGTTGTGAAAACATTACCTAGTTAGCATTCTAAACACAGCTCCTGAGAGGTACAAAGGGTTATGGATCCTTTTAAATGGATAGTCAAATAATGACAAAGATATGTTAAACAACTTGCTCTGCAATTAGAATTCAGATATTTCAATGCTTTGCTCAATCTAAAGGGTCTCAGTTCATTTCCTACCATACCAGCAAACATTATTTTGTTCTTTTTTTTGATGGCTTTTGTTGAGATTCTTACAGTTTGCAACAAGTACTGAATCAACTATCAATGCATCTACAGAGTTGGAAGAGATTATCTTTCAGCATAAGATCTCAGCAAAATCTTAAATAACTGCAATCTTATAATTTCTTTTCTTTATTGCTTTCATTGTGTTTGAAGTATCATTTCTCCCTTTTTTTTTTTAATGTCCTTTGATGTACCAAAAGGGATATATATAATAAAGGAGAATGGCATAATTTCATAGGATTGAAAAAATGATGAGTTTCCACATACTTATGATATCACATAGCCAAAAGTCAAAAGTATTTTCCATAGCCAGTAAATCTCAAGAAATCTTGGAAATCTCTTGATCTAATTCACGTGAATGGAAAGATCAACGTTCAAGTGATAGAATAGAATAGTTGGAAGTGACCTTCAAAGACCATGCACTCCAAACACCAGAGCTCTTCAGGGATAATCAAAAATTGAATCATATTACTGGAGGCATTACCCAAAAGCTTCTTGAATACTAACAGGCACAAAACTTCAACCACATCACCAGGAAACATGTTCTGCAGATTTACCATTCTCACAATAGATGTTTTCTTATATCCAGTCTTAACCTCCTCTGCTGCAGCTTTGTGACATTCCCACGTACACTGTTATGGGTTACCAGGGAAAAAAGAACCTCTCTCTCTGCTTCCCCTTCTCAGGACTGAACAAATGCAGTAATTTTCTTTAGATTAAAACAAAGTATCCTCAGCCTCTCATAAGGCATGAGGAGATTAAGGACATTGCAAAATTAGGAATTAACACAACAGGAATTAAATACTACCATGAAACCCAATACCAGGTGAAGAACTATCTAGTAATTTTACATCAAGAGATGATCACTGGGCTGCCTTGGAAAGTGTGACAAGTGGTTCCTGAAAGACGAAGGAAAGCAACATTTTCTATTTTCTCTTTCTGTCCTTTAAAAAGTATGGATATAACATCATGAACCATGGACACATTCTGAATGGCAGCTGTCCATTCCTGTAGAAAATCTTACTGATTTTAGAGACAGTATAGATAAAATTGGAATATGTGTCAAAATGCAACTTTAAAGTTCTAGTAAAACAAAATAAACCAGCACAGCTTTCTATTTCTACTAAATCATTTTCTGCAACTACTTTTATATCCTGTGTTACTGACAGCTATCAACATCTTTATTTTGTGCAGTATTGATCAGACTAATTAAGACAATATCATAACTTACGTTGTTTAATAAGATAACAAGCCCCTTCCACCATAGGGACTAATACAAACACAACAAGATTAAAATCAATTCTGATTTAATATTGCACCTTTTGTTAGAAAGAAGCATCTTGCTGAAGAAGAGAACTCTAATGAACATAGTACTGACTTTTTTAAACCTAATTTAAAACAAGCTTAGGTATTGATCTTAAAGAGCTTGAGATGGCAATTTGTTTCTGTGGTGCGTATTAGCAATTGCTACACATAAAGACAAGTAATCAAAAAAAGAACCAATCATCCAGACAAAGAAGCCTCCTACTCAAAAAACTCCACAAGTTTTGGGGGCCAGTATGTCCTGATGATTATGGGATATCCAAAATGATGACTGTGCTAAAAGTAACCACAATGACAGGATGCAGTGTACTAACATGAAGACCAGGATCTTTTAGGTGTGTCAATTTTTTTTGCCTGCAGTTTGTCTTCTAAACTCTTTTAAAACTAAATTGTGCAGTGTTTCCAGACTTATTACTGCAAACGTCGAGTAATCCTTTTTTAAAATTTTTGTAGGTTCTCTCTCAATCTTATAGATTTGTAAACGTTCTAAAAAGGCAACATGGCTCTCTGAAGAATTTCTTCCACTTTTTGGGCTGGTGATAGTTTGTGAGCCAGGAAAAAACTGGGGTGAGGTTTGCTCCAAAGAAGTGAAATGTACAGGAAAAAAAAAGATAATTTTACAGTGTTTTTAGCCAAGCTTTAACCATTACAGGGATGGATGCATCTCTCAGGTTTGTGGTTCCTAGAAAAGCAGTTCAGCTGTTATCAATTTGGCAGCAGTGGGAAAGGTGGAGCAGAAAGAAGTGGGATCAGCATGTAAATACTATCTGAAGGTGTTGCACCACATCCAAGGAAAGGATTACTAGTTTTGAGTGATAATAAGATCTGTGCCCCTCCACAGATGTTTGGCAACAAGAACACTTGGAATCAGTTCCTGTACCCTTGAAAAACAGAAAGTACATTATGACCAAATTGCAGGTCACGTGAACACAGAAATACAAATCTATTTCATTCAAATCTTGCAGACTCATTTATAATTTTCCAGTCTGTAAAGACTGGAGAAAAAGATTTAGAAAGGGGGGCTATTTCACCTTAATTCTAGTCTCAAAGGAGTTCCTGTCTAACTGTTTTTCCCTTACACATATGTGCTTTAGTATTTTGAAGAAAAAGATCTGATTTACTTCTATTTTTATGTTTTCATTGCTGAAAGCATATTACTGTGATTACAGTGAATATTATTAGTATTTCCTTTATCTTTGCTCTAACATTTCTTGTATTCTGAGTTAAAACAAAGAGTTAATTTCACACAAATTCCTCTGGATGTTGCCATTTGCAGTGCAAAGTAGATAATATACTGATGCCACAAAACATCATTTTGTAACTGACCAGCAACGTTCAATACATTCCAAGGACAAAAATAACACTCAGTTTCTGGCTAGATCCTAAGCCACTGAAAATCAACATGCCTTCACCAGTTTCTGATGATTCGGCACTTCACTTTAAGAAATATCCTATCACACAGATAAAATAACTGTGTAAAGTACTGCAAAGTGTTAGTTGTCCACAAAATACTCACTCTGCAAACAGTCCGCATTTAGGAGGTCTTGGCACTTTTCATGACATTTAACACCACATTCTGTGCATCTCATTCCTTGCCTGGCTATGCCCCAAAGTAGACCTTCACATTCGTAACAATATGTAGGTGTTGTTGCTGTCCAAACTTCAAAGTTATGAGGTGTAGTTGATGATATTGGGTAGATCAAAGCCTGCAACGTCTTCTTGAAAACATGTATTTTCTGTTGAGTGAGAAAAGTATATCAGGACTTGAGCTGAAGTATTGCTTCATACAAGTGAACTGAAGTTAAATTTTACGTTATATGTTATTACATTCATAATGACATATACATGGAAGAACGAACTAATCTCTGAAATTCTGATTTTCTCATTGTCTTGCACTTTGAAGACAAAGAAAGCCTAGGTTACATTTCGATTAATTACAGAAATTGGAGAGTTAAGTTGGAAGAAGTTTAGTCAATTATTTTATTGGCAGTCCTACCAATATTCTATATTTTGATGCAGTAGTTTAAAAAATCAGTAGCATTACATTCCCTGATGATTTTTAGTTATCTAAGATTATTTATCAACATTTAAATACCTCCTATGGGGACTCAGATATACTGCACAGAATATACTGTGATTAAATACCTCGATTATATAGTGTCTGCAGAATAACGTTATCATATAAAAGCAGCTGATTTTATGGTTCCATTACTATTATTATTATTATTCTGTATTCCCATAGTAGCATGTTGACTGCCTTGTTTTTGGGAACCAAGACTCTTTTTACCTAGTGAACTAGAATGGCTCATACTCTTAAAAATATGCACCCACTTTTTGGACTTCTCCTTTGGCTTAGCAGCCAGTTCTAGAAGGAGAACAATCAGCTATTTGCTGATTAGTATCACAAGCAATCTAGATCAGTTCCATAGTACTTAATGAGCTGAAAACTGACCAAAAAAACCACCAAAACACTTCACTGAGAAACAGTGGTCTGATTTACTTGTTAGAAGGTTTGTTTTCAGCCACACAGATCCTCCATTTTTTTCAAGTCCAGTTGATTTACTGAAGATGAGAAAAACTCAGCAGTCTGTACGCAGCAATAGGACTCCACGCACAAATATGACTGGTTCTTTTTAGATTAAACACACAGGTGCCTGCTACAAATATATTAGAAGCTCTAGACCTGTTCCCTTATCAATGAATACATTGTCTCTTTTAGGAAAAGAGGCTGCACAAAACATTTCAGAAAATCTGTTCTGCCATCATTTCATCTTATGCAGATATAACCCAAGGCAGCTGTATGTTGGCTGCGTGGCTGTAGCAAACCGGGGAAAAACATTTTGGAATGTGTATTATTTGTCAATATGCTTTATCTCTACTTCTACGGTTCTGATAATACATATTAAAAAAGCAAGGCTAGGTTAGAATACCAGTTCAGAGGAATGAACATATGCAAAGGCTTGAGCTTAAGAAACAAGAGATAGCTTTAGTGTGGAGCTAGAGAAACAGAAAAAGAATTTAAACTAGAGCCAACGAAGTGCAACAATTGTTCTATGAACTACCTATTTCTTCCACAAGGGCTGTAGCTGCAGTTGTTTTCAACCGATTATACTTTGTTAAGTGCTTGTTAACACTCATAATTTTAACATTTCTTAAGCTGTGGGAAGTACATGTCAAGGACAAGATATTATTCTCCCTAATATATGCTGACACGTAGCCACATAAACAGAAGAACTAAGTGCAAGAACATCTTCCCTCAGCTGTGGGATAATGTGCTAAAAACTTATCTGATAAAAATTAAAAATGTTTGCATAATATTGTACGTTCATGGTCATGAAATGATGAATTTACTGCCTTGCACTCATAAATCAACTACTTCATAGGTTCAAGCACTAGAAGTCATGAAAACAAATGGTGTTAAGTAGCCTAGGCTGCAAGAGCTCTGACAGAAATTGCTAGTTACATACTCATAACTTCTACCCTGTGACATCAGACATTTCATGGATGTTTGATCCTAGCACCTGAGAACACTGTAAAACTAGGAAGAGATGATAACATAGGAGGAATAATCAAAAGTTGCTTTCTAACTTTAGCCTTTCCTAAAACATTAGTCATCTAATAATGCCACAGAAAGCAAGCAAAGCCTGCACCGGTTCAATTTGGAACATCCTATCAGAGACTGGGCTAGCCATAACCAATTAACCTCTTTTTTGTACATATATCCACCCTCTGCCTCTCATGGAGACTATGAAGACCAAAAAGAAAAATTCAGAAATGACCCAAAGTTAATTTATGCCACTTGCTGAGGAATGGTGTTTCTTACAAACCAGAAGCCATCAGGTCTTTGAAGATTTATGTGTAGATCACTCCTGCCCTCCTGAACTCTAGTAGTATCAGTAGAAATCTTAAGCTTTCACCCTATTAACTTCACTGATTTTCTCATAAAATATAAATCATTTTGGAATTTTGTGAGCAACTTTCACCTGCTTCTGAAAGGGCAGTAGGTAATAAAATAGCACAGCTCCACAGGCCTTGAAATAAACAGCTGAAGGTAAATTAAGTTTTCAGCTGAAAGACACAATCTTTAGATGAGTTTTGCTGCTGAACATGATCTTTCCCTTTCTAACTGATGTCTTGTTAATAAAACAAAGTACAATTGTAAAGGAAAATTTTATTTATTTTACTGTACAGAGGCTCCCTTTCCTAATACTCTATTTTAAAGTATTTATTGTGCAGTCACTGAACTCAAAGCATGGCAACATACAGCACAGTTAATGTTTAGTAGGACTCTTTATTTGTCTGTTAATCTTTCCAAGTGATGCTTATTTTTGTTATATTTTACTTCAGATGATTTATCAATGCCACCCAACATATTATTTTCACAGCCTTGTTGCTCAGTCTCTTTGCTCAGCAAAGTAATTAAATGGATGCTGAACAAACAGAAAACCTATGCTTAAGTTTCACTGAGGTTAATACTTTGACAGTGCTTAAAAGGTCTTTGGATCAGTGCTTGAGAGCACACAAACTCACTGTGTCATGAGCGACACACTCACTGATACATTACATTAGAAGGATAGTGGTGTTGAGTGGTAAAGCTCAGCATTTATCCTCATGTTTTAATATTTGGAATAGGTGGCATTAGATTTTTTTTTAAATAAAAAAATATTAGTTCAAATAATTCCCATACTGAAGGCATTTTCATAATGAATTTAACCAGCCAAACAACCTGGTTCCATTAGAGTCACTAACATTCCCTCTGGAAAAATTCGAAATGTAAAAATAACAAAAACAGAACAGCCTTAATCAGAAGGATAACTTGCCCAAAGAATGGTTTCTTCCTTAAAGTTCAACAGTGAATACTACTTCATCTGGTTCTGTGGACGTTATTTGAAGAGTTCTTTTATCTCTGGAAGTATCCGTTCTTTCTGTTTCCGTATCTTGCTCTACTTTGTTTTGATGGTGCCTTAGGTCACTGAGTTCTGCTGCCTATTTGCAGGCTAAGTAGAAAAGTATTACTTTTCACCTATTTTAAATGCTGAAGTTGCTTTCACCTGTACCATTATATCTATCCTAGAACGAGCACTTCAGTATGTTTAGAGAGGGCTAGCATAAGACAGATCTCTCTTATTCACCTCTTTTCAGAGGTAACCTTCCGTATTTCCCTCCTTAAACAAACTTTTATGTTTCTAAATTATATTTGTGGTCTGCTTCTCCACTAATGTTTTTGTTTAAAGATTTCTTAAGAAATATCTAGAACTGTTTTTCCTGTGGTCTGGCTCAAACTGAGATTAAAAGAGCATAATAGCATAAAGATATATTCAGTGTGTTTTTCCCTTTCAGTTATTCCTTGATCACAGTACATTAGTTTTTCCTGATTGATAATAACCAGTGGAGAAATCTTTGCATTGAGCTGTCCCCTGAGATTTTCCACTGTTTTTTTTTTTTCTCTCCTGAACAGTACATCTTAACTCAGAATCCACAAGTGCTGTCTGTATTACTCTTTCTGCATTTGCTAGCAATTTACACTAGCTCCATAAATTATTTACGCTTTCAGTCCTCCAGCATCTGAATGCGAGTTTTTGCATGAGGGCAGACATATATGTGAGTAGTTGAACCTGGACTTACCATCACAAAAAACAGTAACATTTATGAATGATATTGTTTGCTTGCTTAGTAGACATTATTTAGTAAAACATATGGAATATCTTAGGGTCCTTCCTCTGAACTCAGGTATTTTTGTGTCAGCTACAAAATAGCTGGAAGAAGTTTTTATTTTGCACTGATTCCTTGACATAAGTCTGTCCTCCAGAATTCTCCCTCAGCTTCACACTACTCCTTAAGATTCCACAGTTGTTTGTTCCACCAACTTTTCTTGCTATTTTGAGATTACAGAACAAAATAAATACTGTTTCTACTGAAAAATCATTTCAAACAACAGCTGCTTCCTCTCTCATCAATCTATCCTTGAGCATTAGCAAATTGTTCCTTTATGATCACCATATAAGCATAAAAGTTTCACAATAGATCAGAGAGGAGCGATGGATGTGCATGCACTTGCACTGTTGGTTTCAGTCTGCTTTTCCACTCTTCTATGGACCTTAATAACAGCAAAAGAAAAAATTCAGCACTTTATTTTTTTCAGTGTACAGTATGTTCTAGAAGATTCTATTTGCATAAGGATTTTGAGGGCCACAAAAGCCTTTGTTGCTTTAAGTTAGTAAAATATTTTTTAAGCATGATGTGCTCAGCCATATGCAATTGCTAGCATCACAGTCCAAAACTTCCCAAACTAAATATCATCTGTCTTGTTCCAAAGGACTCTCTTCTGCAAAATGTAAGTGAAGTAAAAAATGGATAACAACACCACTCAGGTTTTACTAGCTACGAGAACACGATTTTTTTCGAAAGATTATCCTGGTAAATTCTTGTATGAAGTAAAATTTTCTTCATCTAGGATCACATTTGTTATAAATAGGAATCACGTTTACCAAATTGAAAGAATATCTTCGTAAGGATAAGTCACCCATAAGGACTGAAAAAAGCCCGCACAGAAACCTTACAGTCATCTCACCTCGTACTGATGATGTAATCTCTTCAGATGTTAAAGGCAGGCAGTAAAACGGATGGTGCAAGTGGACACTCTAAAATTAAAAGTTCCCCCAAATAACTATCTTGTGAAACAAAGGTTTTTTTGCATTCAGTCATTTATGACTGTCATGGATGCAAGTCAGCAGAAGCAAACCTTTGAAGTAAATCAGTCCTCACTGTGGAGTAGATTGCAGGATAGGGTTTCTAATGACATTCAAAAACAAGCCCAGGTCAAACAGATGAACTTTTAAAAACAACAGACTGTTTTCCCAGATTTCTTAGCAGAAGGCAACATAGAAATCCCCATATTTCATTCTCCCTGTAAGGTTTTTATTCCAGAAGTTTTTCTAGTCTGTTTTTCCCCCACTTTTCTATACTTTTATGCTTCCTGCCAACTCTGTGGCAAGGAAAACGTAACAGGTTATTTAGGTAGAGCTTTCTTTTTCTGTTTTACACCTACAAATTTCTATGTGTTCAGAATTGTACAGACCTTTTCTTAGCCTTCTCCTCTCCATGGAGAACAGACCTCATTTGTTTATTTTTTTTCTTGCAAGTGATTATATCTGCATTTTTCATGCCTTGATTATACTTCTTGTGATTCTTAGCATTGTCTTCTGAGCTCATGCAGCAGCATAATGAATCCCAGGATTTTCCTGTTCATTTCTATCAAATCTTGATATTCTATTTGTGTTTTTTGACTTGCCTTTGGTACTAAATTATCTTTTCAGATAAGTATCTCTAACTGCAACAAAATATTTTTCTAGTGGTATTAATAGTAATAGACAAACTGTATGAATGAAGAGCTAAGGACATTTCTTTCCTTGCGCATTACTTTTCAACCAGAGACACCAAATTCTATAGCCGCACCATTTAATATTCTGAATTTTCCATACAATTCTTTGCATTTAGCTTCAGTTTTAAGGATCAAAATGTCTAAATAATGCAAAGTGTTCTGAACAGCAGTTAGAGAGAGGGAAATTCAAATAGCACAGCACACAGGTACACTTGCAGAAGACACTATCAAGTTCTGTCACAGTGGATCAGATAGTAAATAGAATAGAAAAGATCAGTTGTAAAGAACCTTTGAAGATAATCTAGTCCAAATTCCTGACCACTTTAGGGCTATCTAAAAGTTAAAGTATGTTACTGAGGGCATTATTCAAATGACTCTTGAACACTGACAGGCACGGTGTATCAACCACCTCTCTCAAAAACCTGCTCCAGCGTTTGGTTACCTTCCTAGTAAGTAACTTCTTCCTAATGTTCAATCTGAAACTCTGTTGGTGCAGCTTTGTGCCATTAAAGCCCCTGAAAGTTCATGCACAATAAAATAAATGCTTGTGCATACAGTTTTACCCTATTTAAGGATGAAATAATTTCTAAGAAGCTTTGAACAAAACCACCTCTGTTATTTAAATGAATTAAACCTGCCACTGAAAGCACTCACCATTTCTTCATTGTTTATGGATGTCCGGATGAGCATGGCCATAGAAATACCAGATTTTCGAGCTGCAAGTGTCTGTATAAAGCAAATGAAATACAGTTAAAAATTGTACTATAACATACATCTTGGAATCTAATGAAAGGCAAGTAGATTAGATTATGCTATACTAATAATAGTTAAGCATAACTGCAGGAGTTACAGAAACTTTTAGCTAATGTTTGTAGTGCATAACTTCTAAGTTCTCAGTGCACAGGGGAAGCATGCTTTTCATCATCATTACTGTTTCTTTCAGCAATGCCTAGCTGAGCTGCCATTTCTAATTTAAAACCTGTTATACAGGGTTTGTGACTCAGTTTTTTTTTAAATCACAAGCTGTCACTATTTTTCTGCTTTACCAATCAAATCAATGTGGTAAAAACGTAAGCATCCTGCCCTAAATTGGAAGCTGGCTGTGCTTGCAGCAACATGGGAGATCATTTTGCAGCAGTCTTACACTTCAGGTTGTCAGTCCAGATAATATTTTGTAATTCAGTCAGCACTCTTTTTTTTATACTGCATATATATGTATAAATTTTGACTTGCCTTAAATAAAAGTCTTTACGAAACCTAAAACTTCTTTCCTCAAAGGCACTCAACATTCATTCAGTGCTATGAATAGGTATCTGAAGAAATACTCTGGTTATTGTAGGAAGAAAAAAGGCTAAATCTCTATTCTCTTGATCATAAGATAAGTATGTTAACATCTGCCAGTTCATGTACGGCACAAGGGTTACATCCAAGTTCATTTGCTTTGCTGTATTATAGTCAAAATGTTGTCCTGTTATGGTTAATATGGTACGTGAACCCCTTTTTTATTTTAAACTCTTAAGGGCTTAATCAAATCTGTGACATTGAATTGCTATCAGTTGACCCAGTCCGTTATTAAGAACTAAAGAATTCTGCTTGCATCTCCATAATCATCTCTTCATTTTATTTCTGGAAATATGGCAAATTTCATCAGTTTGGGCCAGTGAGACTGAAAAAATTACAGGAGAGAAAACCCAAGTCTTGCTTCTTCACATTTCTGTGACAATACCAAATTCTACAGTACCTACATATCGAAGTGATAAATGGCAAGCAAAACAGGATCATCAAGAGGAATTGAAAATTTTCATAATGAGTAGAATTTTGGGTTAAAAAAAAAAGATAAATATTAAAGACAGCTATCTCCTCAACTCTCTTGAAGTATATGCTTCTTCTCAAAGTCTTGGAAAGTAGCCATTTACATTTATTTTCCTGAAGTATATTGCTTTTATAGCTTTTATCTCTAATATTCATCTCCCTTACACTCAGAAAGTGATTAGATCCTTTCAGTTCTAAAAACACAGTGATAGCCATTCTAGGCTATAGGGCAATGCGGACAGTGTATCAGGGCAGGAGTACAAGGGGCATAAGAACATTAATCTTGAATATAGAGTAGTGAACTATACTATGTTGTTCTCAGCAATCTATCTGTTAATGCACGTGAGCCCGCAACACAGCAACAGTTACACACTATTTTCCTGTAAGAAAAATCAAATTAGGGAAGTAATTTTGGCCCTTCCACGTGTCCATGGGCTGTCCCTGGAATCATGCAGCTCACAATTTTACTCTTAAATCAGAAATGTTTCTAAAATCACAGTACAGTGCCTTATATACAAACAGATAGCTAGGCTGTTCTTTACGGACTTCGTTATGTTAGGGCATAATAGAAGATAGGGGATTTGTGAGAAAGTAGAAAAGTTAACAGTCATTATGGATTAAAAAGGGACTGTATCTATGCATCTCTATCAGAATGAAACACATCTTTCAAGAGAAGGTACACAAAATATATCTATTCTGAAATGCTGTAGATAGTAATGAATCAACAGCTCAAAGTACAAAACTGAGATAGTTGAGTCTCTTTTCTTAAAGATGGAACGAAAGAAGGAGAGACTATTTTCCAAAGAGGGATGGAAATATGCTGCCAGATTCATTTACGGGAAATAAGGTGACAGATACCAAATGTACCAAAAAAAATATTTCTCTGTATTCCCTTCCCCAAATAGGAGGAAGGATGAAAGGTTCTTTTAGTTAATCATTTGAAACCTCCAGGGAAGAGGTCCAAATTGCCAGAACACCAGAAGAACAGGGTGAGAAACATTATTCTCCTTTGACAGTAGATAACACTGGTCCAGCAGTTTACAGATGCTTACCCTATCAAACTGCTGTTCAGATAACGTATCTCATGTCCATCATTATATGATAATTTGAGCTTAACAGAGTAAAAGTTCTCTATGTGGGTACTATTTCATCCTGAGTATATTGCCAGTAATTTATAAAGAAAAAAACCAACAACAAAACAACTAAAAGTGAAGTGGTTATAAATGAGAACATCATCTATTTAATTTTCACGTCCTTACAAATCCCCGCTACTGAATTTAAAATAGCTTACGCTCCCCTTCGTACTCAACTATTTTACGCCCTAAAAACTTGTAACTACACTATCTTATGCATTACCTCTAAATTTGCCTTAGCAGATTAAATAAATTAATATAACTAGAAATCATTCTAGCAAATTCAATGAAAATTATAAGCACAAGAGGATTAGACTCAAGCTACAATTAAGTGTTAAATGAAAATTGTGTGTGAAAAAAGAGCCACCTGTCTTGACAAAATAGAAGAAAGCTGTGTTTTGAGAAGCTAAAGTAACAGGGAGGAAGAAAGAAAGCTAACGTTCTTCAATTGTTCACAAAGGTAGGCTGTGCCATGCAAAATTCATTCCTCTGTTTTTAAAATCAATTTCAATTTTGCTGATCGTCTTTTCCTTCACAATCTTTTTCTTCAACAGACTCTATAGATCATTTGCATCGAAAAGAATCAACATGTATACAACAAAATATTTGATAATGCTTTACAAGTACTGCTTTTTAAAAAAAATATAATGCAAAAGCTATCCAGTGGAGGAGAATGTGTCAAAAATCCATTTTCAACATTTAAAAGCTGCACTATTTCAAAACTGTTTCTGTTTGAACAAGTAGAAGTAATTTATTTCTCTAAAGATCTAGATTTCGTTATTAGGAAAGACAGACACAGTGCTGCTATGTGTGTGTTTTTCTGGGGAAACAAGGTACTGTTCAAAACTACTTATCCCCTTCCCATAATTTTTCTATTAAAAAAGTTAGTGTCTGATCCTGAAATATTCAACAGAACTGCAATATTAGGGCCAGAAAACAGATTTGGAATGGAAATGGCAACTCAGCTTAACTACACAATGATTACTGGTCAACACTGTAATAACATTTATTTTTTCATTCCATAGCAAAGAAACAAGAGTGTGCCCTTCCTATCCTCAAGATCATTCTAAGTACTAAAGTTCATCAGATATGACATGAAAAACAATAAAGACAAACAAGTTCATCAATACCTTCTTAATGTCCCTACAACTAACTTAATTCCAGGAACATATAGAAATGTAATTAAATTATTACGCTTATTATTCTGTAGAATTGGAAAAAAATCCACCCATAGTCAATTAACATTTTGTAATTTTTATCACTGACATAATTAATATGTCAGTATTAAAATACCTAATCCATTTTGTCTATTCAATAAGGAAATGGTATCTGCAAAAGCGCAAAATAGTCAAGGCATTTAGCTTTTGTCTAATGATCATTATAGCAACGTACAAAAACGGATAATTTTTCAGTTGCAGTTTATATGAATGCCTTCAGTATTAGAAAAGTTTAAAGAAGTGTAATCAAGTCCTAGCTACTGTAAGTGCTGTCGTTGGGGAAACATTTACTTAAATAGAAGTATTGGTGGGTTATGATTTTAGCTGGTATAGGCATTTTCTTCTAGTGTGCTTACTTCAGGAGTATTAACCATTTTTACAACAGCAGCTATGATTCACAAATTATTCTTGGACTGCTATGATCAAGTGATAAAGCCAAGAAGAACGGCATTCTTGAATTATCAAAAGAAGTAACTTGCCTGATTACAGTGATTATAACTTATAAATCAACATTAAATCAAATGGAACCAGGAATTTTCTAGTTTTCTAAACACTTGAAATAGCTGCAAACATTGACAGAAGCAAAGACTAACCCACAGCGAGACAGATGAACATGGCTAGCTAACTTTGTCCATGACTGGGCAGATCACACCTACGTGGTCATCACTACCTATGAACTTCTAATCTCTACTAGTAAGGCTGCTGTCATGATTTTTAAAAAGTATTTTCACATCATTCCAAGGCATGAAAAAACATCACAGTACACGTAAATCCACAATATTAAGGAAAAGTCACAAAATTATTTTATTAACATTAAAGGAATACAGAAAATTCTAGAAAAGCAGTTAAAACTTGGTAAAATTTAACCCAGCAATATCAGGATTTTATGTAATCGTAAGTCCAGGTGTGAGTCATTTTCCACTCTGCAATATCTCATTTGGAATAGGTTCTTCAGTAGAATATTAGGTCTTAACTGTTATTAGTGCTCATTTTAAATGAAAACTGGAGTTTTCAAAACATGAAGTTATGGAAACAAAAGGAGTTAAAGATATCATCTTAAGAAATCATACACTATTTTGAAAATTGAGATAACATGCTGAGAGCATGGACACTATGCAGAGGAATACAAAGTGCAAAGGGAATGGGAGAAAAAGGAGGGACTTTTATAGACACAAAAGTCAATGGAAAAAGAAAATACTGCCATGCACCATTAATTAGTTATCAGACTAGACTAAGCCATAATACCTAAGAGTCTTAATTTGTGGTGGGAAATTTATCTTTTACAAGAGAGAGCAAATAATCCAGTTGATTGAAACAAGGGTATTTCAAAGTAGGGAACACTTCCAACCTCTAGTTATCTAGCTATCAATAAAGTTGTTCCAGAGGGCCATAATTGGATTCTAAACAATCTTACCTCATTAGAAAGGATATTTGGAATACACAGATAAATGTGAACTTTTACTACTAAGTTTGGCATATATGATGTGGAGGACAAGACATCTACATAAGCCAAAATTTCACTTAGGATTAAGTGTTTGGTCATAAAAAGGTTTTTTATTTTGCAATAAATGCCAGCATAAAGTAAGACATTCATGAAATTCCTGAGATTTATTATGAATATATTAGAATATTTAACAATATAAAAGCACTTACCATAGCCTGAAAAATGCAGACACAACAGGAAAGAAAATTAGAGTGTTAATAGTTTGATTTATTATAAAATATCAAATAATACATTTAATTCACTGTGAAAAGAGACTAGCAGTCATTTCAAGCAGTATTATTTATGTTTCTGTAATAGTCATATAAGTAAACACAAAAAAGACCATTTATGGTGCATCAGATCCTAGAGAGACTCAAGAATTAACTAAATGAGTTATTTTCAAATCAAGCTAATGAAACCTCAAAGCTCTAAGGAGATTGCTTGTAATGCACGTGATTTCAAATATAAATAATATTTCAATATTTCACCCTAGATCTGAAATAAGTTTCTCATAACTTGGTAAACTTATTTTAGATTTACAGCAGTAGAACTGAGATGCACTGTAAGCTGCTGTTTTAAAATAACATACACCTAGATCACATATTGTTCAGATACAAATTATATGGTCATAATTATTAAATTCCAGAATAAGTTGCACGTTTACAAATGTTACTTTCAGTCAGAACTGTAAGATGGAACTTCTTCAGGAATGACTATCCTTGAATGATTGAACACCAAAACAGTAAACAATACCTTTAAATATATTAGAATAATCAAATGCAAGTTTTATCCCATCTTTATACAATGTGATTTTTTTTAATTCCATTTTGATTTTTCCAATTATGTTTTTCAAAGATAAGGACAGTTAAGATTCTGATACCTTAGTTCATAATGAGAAAAATCTATCTGTAAACAGTTCCAACAATTAAAAATAAAGCAAAGTGCTTTTTATTACTCATAAATGTATTTCAATGCAGCCATAAATTATACTTGCGTAACACAACTTGCAGTAGTGTAGCTACCACCAAAAAGATGGTTTCAACAACTACAGGCTCCACTATGCCATAAATTTCAACTTTTGATTGACTGCAGAAAGAATTCTACTCTAAAACTGTTGCTATGCTTTCTTGTAGTGATGCAGATTGTATATCTCACAGCAGATTAACTGAAAGACTGAAAAAAAAAAAAAACAACCTAAGCGATAACTTGGGAAAGGATGAAGACAACCATATTTATAATTTACTTGGGTTGACTCTCAGTCATTTCTCTACCATGAGAAACTGGTTTGAGGGCTCACTGCCACCAGAGACTAAATATGTACGTTATGGAATTAAGAATTCTATACCGTACAAGAATTCTATACTACACAAAAACAAAAAGAGAAATGTGAATGGCACTTAATGTTCTTCAGTGCAAAGAGATACTACTTAATCTTGTTTAGGCTAGAAGTCAAAATAAATCTTAAGGTAACTTCCATTCTTTTCCACTTCCTGAAATGTATTTGCCTAGATCATTATTGCCTACTACAGTGACTGCTAAAATAACACGTTCCATCTTGCACTGAAAATATATGTCTTTAAAATACTCATATTGAAGGCAGTGTGACTTTCTAAAAAGAATGTTTCTCCTCTTTCAGTATCACAATAAATCAAACCAGTCAATACCTCAAGCACTCAAAAACAGCTTCTTCACATAAGCTAGTTCAGCATTAAAATTAGTCGATTGTTTCAAAACATGCACATTGTGTGATTCCACAAGTGTTACCTGAATATTAAATGTGATATTCAGATCTTCTAGTAGATAGTCTAGATTCAGATATTCAGATAAACTAGTGTATTATAATAACTGTAACGTTGACTTTTCCTGGCCTCAATCCAGTCTCTCAAGATACTCTTTCCCATGAAACAATCAATTGTAGACAGACACCCACAACAGTAATTTAAAAAAAGATCTAGAGACCCAGAGAAAAAAAGAATGAACACTTTCATTGCATCAGAAGTTACTTACCACATCTCGAACAATGGGAAAAGATTTCTTTCTGCGAAGGTCCGGCATGCTATCAATTCCATACAGTCCACGGCCAGACCTGGAGGAGATGAAAAGGTAAACAAAATAAAAACCTGAAGCTTAAATGCTTACATTCTTAAGAACTGCATACAGTATCTGTGTGTACAGTTAAAATTAACAGCTTCCAGCTATAGAAAGTCATCTAATTGTTATGAACATTAAAGTTTAACAAGTAGTCTTAAGAAAAGAGAGAACAATAATTTCCTCAACACTAACAAATATTTGACAAATTTTTCAGCCATTCATCTTGTTGAGAATCCCATGTAACCAGAAAGGAATTCAGAATATCCTTTCAGAAGGGTCCTGCTTTAAATTGTTAGTTTTTGCAATAGTTCAGCATAGGAACTTAGTTTTTACTTTAAAGTCATGGTGATTAGAAAATATATTTACTTGCCTAATAAGGGAACAAAGGTTGAAGTTATATGTTTTTAGTCATATTTTGGTGTGAGAAGGTCATATAATTACTCACCTGTGTAGTAAGGAATGGATGACTACCACCTGCCTTCCTACCAATGGCCTTGCAGTGCATTATATAACTTCTACCTGAGCTATTGCTTCACAATCTTTACTATGCAAACATTATCCCTATCTTAGATACTGTTCAGAACGCAGCAATGCATACGGTTCACACACAAATAACCATCAGTTAAACTGTCAATCTATGCAACCAATTGGCTTCACCTCATCTCCACCCAACGCAGGACAACAGAAAACTGATTATTCTAGAGTTTTACCAACCCAAGCCTCTCTTACTTGGAAATCATATTTTTTTTCTTTATTATTTTTAAACTAAACTGGAAGCTGGGGAATTCCTAAGTTCAAAATGTCACTCAAGGGACAAGAGGAAGAAGAGCAGAGAAAAGCATAAATACATTTTAAGTGGAAAGAGAATGCAGATCTGGTGGAATATTTCGGGAAGAACTGGGTCTGCCTTATTTTTTGGTGTCACGTGACATTTTATGATAAATTAGATCATGCCTGTCTGTACTTTCATTATGAAGAAAAATTTTCCCTGGAGACGTAAGCTTTCAATAAGATTGTGAAAGAGGTTAAAGTAAGTCACGTGAATGACTTTGAAGCATTAGAATAAATCCTTTTCACTTAGTCACAGCAGCAACAACAATATCCCATTTCGTCTGATGCTGCCAGCTTACATCAGGTCCACACTGTTCATTCAAGTGAAATTATTCTTTCTTCTTTATTGCAGATAAATATAGGACTGGAAAGCTATAATCAAAGCACCTAAAATGAACTCAGATGAAAACAATAAATATCTTCCAATAAAATCTGATTTTTTCTCTGAGACTGGCAATTTTGTACAGATACATACCCTGGTAGTGAAACATGAAATACCTTCTGTTGTATAACTGGTAAGTAGCCTGCCTGAGGGATGAACATGACAGATGATATGTATGTATGTTTACATAAACACGTATCATTTTTTGTGGATGAGAATTCACTCAAATGCATTTTCCTTTCAGACCATATAAGCAGGGAGATCCTCTACTAGACTATCTGAATCTCTGTAATTGGAAACTATCTCTGCATGGTATCCTCTGTAGTATACTTGATATTTTTAATTGTGTAGAAGAAGCTTTGGGAGAATTGGGAGGTTGGAGCCACATCACACATCATCTCGACTGACATTTTGATTCACCTTACATTTACTAAATTGTTCTCAGAAATGGAAATTCTCACCTTTTTACTTTAATATCCATAAGCCATAAAGAAAATAATATGAAGCAATTCTATTCTAAGTGACATGCAGCTGAATATCTTGATTCACCTGGGATGCAGCAATATATATTATAAAGATCTAACAGTCAATTGGTAGAGAGGATCTTCACTGACAGTGAAAATGAGAACAAACTCCGTTTCTAGGAAAACAATGTTTGTTAGAACCTGGCATAGGCTTAATATTTTGTAATCTTAGTTAAGAAATAATTTCTAGAGTCATGGGGAGCATGGAAGATTATGGGATTTTATGGCTATTTACTTTTCCCCAAAAGAATCATTAAGACTGAAATTCCAGAGAAGCAGCCTGTAATTCTAATTTCTATCTATGATCCTGGAATTGAGTAAAAAAAACAACACTGACAGCATGCAGTAACATGCAAGTTAATGTCTGTTAATGCAAAGATGAATAATGCCTTGAGGAAATAAAATGTCCACCTTTAAGTAAATGCTAACTTGCTGAAGGCAAGTGCAATGTTTAAAACAAAGAATAATATCCAATAAAAACTATAAAAAAGAAGAGCTGCTTTTCAAAATATGACATATAGTGCCTGTATAGTGCCAAAAATGTTTTAGGTTTTTTTTAAAAGAAAATACGATGTCACTAAGCAGAAGACATACAAGGGTTGCTCTGAAAGTAATGCCTCCTATTTTTTTTATGTTGACCCACGACATCAGAGGCAGGTGTTGGTGGTATGGCAATCCCACCAACATTCCATTACATTCTGTTGCTGTGAGACTGATGATGGCAGAGGGGCAACCTGACAGAATGGAGTCTAATGTGGAAATGTGGATGAAGCAAAGGAGTGGAATTGAGCTCCTCCATGTGGAAAAAGTTGGGACCCACTGACATTCATTTACACTTGCTGAATATTTATGGAGATGAAACAGCAGATGTGAGCACAGTGAGGCAGTGTGTGGTGCGTTACAGCAGTGGTGACAACAATGTGAAAAACAAGCCATGTTCCTGACAGTCATGCACAGCTGTCGCACCATGAAATTAAGATCTCCCCAGTCAGCTCATCTGTGCAAATCACCTAATGGTTGTGACTCTGTTAAAAAATAGCATTTTGTAGCTGAGAATTTGCTCTATGAAATAGTGTTATTGTTCTCTTTGTATCTGTGTGGAATACTCACATATGCACTTGCAGAACCAACAGATAGAATGTCTGTTTTTTTGTTTTTAAAACTATTCTTTATATATTTTTAATTACTATTACCTAAAAATTTGCACAGTCTTTAGGGAGTTCTAGTTTTCTTACATCTCACTCCTTCTCCCCGCACAGTGTTTTCTGGAATAATACTGTACGTATAATCTCTTGATTCTTGCCTACTCTCCTTCATTTTGGTGCACACATGTATTTCCCCTGCAAATTCTGGTCACACAAGTAATCTCTGTTTCTTCATTAAAAAAGAAAAAAAAGAAAAAAGAAAAAACCAGCAAAACAACAACAGCAATAAAACAACATAAAACACGTTTCAAAGTTTTTGTAGTTGTTTTATACTGAAAACACTATCACTGAGCTCCATTTATATTATTTAACTAGTTCTGAGACATATTGGCTGTAATAAAAGTTATCAAACACATGAGAAGGCAATGAAAAACCCACAGATGCTGAGGTTGATTTTATTCTAGGCTACAGATCACTTCTACAAAGAATTCTCATTTTCTATGCCTTCGTACGAGTTTCTGAAACGAACTGAGATGGTAAACAAAGACATTTCCAGATCTCTTAAATCGTAGAATCATTAAGGTCAGAAAAAACGTCTAAGACCATCTAACACAACCACCCACCTACCACCACCAACTGCCCATTAAAGCATGTCCCTTAGCACCACCTCTACACGTTACTGGTACCAGTTTCTTGGGACAGTCCGGTTTTTAGAAAAACTAAATTTGTTGTAAAGTAGTTCCAACCTTCTTTCCTCCTGTTATGCTTCTAGTCACTTAACAATGAGCTGATGCTGGCAGACTTTGGGCAATGTAGCCTCAAAGTAGCAAGACTTCAAACTGTAAACTTTTTCTCCTTTCCTTTCTCTGTACTATGGGGAAAAAAACAACACAAAACAAAAAACCACAAACCGACACAAAACCTGAACCAAAAAGCAAACATACAAACAACAAAACCAAGCCAACTACAGTTATTTCTTAACTCCCAAAATAAATTAAAAAATCCTTTTAAGAAGAAACACCAACAAAATGGAAAATGTATCCTTCAAAAATACATTTACCGATATTCTTGATCTTTACACCAGAGCTAACCTGTGGTAACACTAATGAAGACAGAGTATTCACAGTGCTGCAAATACGGTCCAGAAGAAAGATCTGGTCTCAGTATTTGCAGAAAAGAAAAATCTGAATGCCCTTCTCAAAATTAATGCTCCCTTAGCAGAACTGTTGCAGTATCACAGAACGAAGGTCTCATTCTGAATTTCTTCTGCTACCCCTGAAGTCTAAGTTATTTCATTATTACTATCAAGATTATAATGAAAAGAGACTAACAAAAATAATTTATATAAAGCTTAAGAGATTTTTATAAGTTGGAGACAGGAAGTTCTACAAGAAAATATTATTTACAAAAACAGAATGAAGACTTTGCTTGAACTTGGTCTTTGAGCACACACATCTCTGTGGTTCTCACTGTCACAGGATCATAGCTTCTAATAAAAAAAAAATAAGCATCCTGGAGTGGTAAGAAAAGAAATTGATTAAAAGAAATACTCAAACATCTGTGACACCATAATGAAAGTGATGAGATTGTACCCCACCAAAAATATTTCAAAATCTTGGTCTTTATCTTAATTCTTTAACCAGATATTTACATAGCTGTGATCTTTCAGCACGTTACATCATCACTGGATCATGGTTAATCATCTCTACTACTTTTAAACCTCAGATTATTTCTACACATACGATGTCATAGATAAGAATTCTGCAGGAATACATAACTGGCTGTTCCCAATCTACACATCAGCATCTGGCAGTGTCCAAATTAAAACTTTGCCAATAAAATGAAGAAAATTTATTATTACACCACGTGCTGGTTTAGAAAGTCTTTCACGAGACAATTAAGCAAGAAATAATGAGAATTCAGTAAATCTGAAGAGCACAAAATATTTGGAATCTGGGAGGTTGAGAGTTCGTAATGGGTATGATTGACAGTACAATTTATCTGAGAGTTAAAATGAAGGGTGAAACGCAAGTAGAGAGCAACGGAGAATTGAAAATGAAGTCTTTAGCTAGATTTGGCAGTGGCTAGTAAGCAGGCAAAAGGAGATTTGAACCTCAGAGAAATCCCAGACAAATCATTCTTAGCCTGTAAAATGTCAAAAAAAATTCCTGAAAAAGTAAAAAGAAGTAGTTTTAACGACTTCGAGCTATTACTGAAATGCTTCAGATAAACAAGGAGTGCTGAATTTTAAGAGTCTAGTTCATATCCGTTTGTGTAATTTGGACATTTCTTTTTTAAAAGTACATTATTCTGGATGTCATGTTATTATTCTAATGCACTGTCTACATGGTGACACAATATTTTCTTTTTCACAAAAAATTCCCAAATTTTAGGCATATCAAAATTCTCAAAGCATCCCCTGTTTAGGTTCCTAAAGATCTTTCAGGTTATGAGTGCAAAAAATAGCAATTCCTTCTGTGTATTAGTTGAGTGGACAAGAAACGTATCCAGAATATAGAAGAGTTTACTGTAACCCTTACAAACATTATAACTTTTCAAGCAGTATCCTAATTCTTGTTCTATAAATGTGGGAGATAATCTGTTTCTCCCATACCTCCTACTGATGTATCTGCACCATTCTGTAAGAAAGGGAAAGGGATTCATGGGCTGCTTAATATTTCCTTCTATATTTTCACACACAGAGTCTTTCATTGGTGAGATTTGATCTTAGAATTCTTTCCTCTTATGAACATAGAGATTGAGGTAAATCCCCGAAATGCACCTTCCAGACGCAAGTAATAAATCTCAGCAGAAACACTGATAAAATTAAAATAACATTCTGAGGTTGTGAAAATTAAATTCTCAGGGCTCCATTATTTGGCAATGAATAAAAGTCATCATGTGTACAAAGCATTCTTATTCTAGAAAAAGTGACTTTTGACAAGAAATGGCTGTAAATTCACTTCTATCTCTTATTCTGCTCTGTAACACAAAATTTGATTAAAACCAAGGCCCTTACTGAACATCCTTTACTGATCACTAAGGACTAGCCTATAGCAAAGGAAAAAAAAACACTTGAAATTCAATAATGAATAACAGTATTTCCCAGGAGAGAAATTTATGTCTGAATTAAGAATGCTGATGATGTTGCCAAAGTAAGAAACATATGACACAGACTTTGAGGGAACAGCAAGAATGACAATGTGACAGAATCAAGACTGATGGTTACATAGCATAAGGAGATTTTGTTATGACATGAGAGGTGTAATTTATGCTTAGTCAGTCATTAATTTGCCATAACTCAAATCCACTTCTCCTTAAGTAGCTTGCTTTTCTCCCCAGTCTATACTTTTTCTCCCTCTGCTAATCTTTCCATTATGATTTCAAGCTCAAATTCAGCTTAAGAAAAATATCTTCTTTCCAGTGCATCTATACAATGTTGAAAATATTTGCATAAAAGTTAAAAACTGTCAAGATACTCATATCTCATTATTTCTAAAAACTATTTCAAACAGTTCAATTTTCATCTGCAAAATACTAAGCACATTTTAGTTTTGGAGGAACTTCACCATCTCCTATGACAAAACGGGTGCAGTACTGCAGCTATCAAAAAGTATATGTATTCCACCAGAAGGTTCAGCAATTTCTTTGCAACTCTTATAATTGCTTAACTAGGGCAATGTCCAGAGAGTTGCACATATGTACTTCTTCTGAATACTTCTGAAAGGTTAAAGAAACTAACCCGAACTTAGGGAATTGCAATTGTGAATGGAAAATATACCTCCTGTATTTTGTGCAATGAATCAATGACAAGATGAACATAGAGCATAAGAATGAATATCAGACAACAAGATTTTGTCTCTTCTTTGCCCAACATTTTACCATTGCATAGTAAAACTCATAGAAAAAGGCTGAGACTCTAACAACTTATACTGGTTTCAGTTTCTTGCATTGGAAAGGTGATCATGTTTACTTCATAGCTGTTATTTGTCAGGGTGTATTTTAACCCTGATTATACCATGAGTTTATACTAATCCTACAAACTTACCTTGTTGTTCTTTTATTGCTGTGACACAAAATGTAATCTAATGAAGTCTTGTATCTAACTTTTATAATCTATTAGGATTTGTCAGAAAATGCGAGCAAAAGAGATGTTACCATGGCCAACATGTCACTGAAGAAAAAGAGAAATCATCTATCTGCAGAATCATCTGAGCACCATTAGCAAATTTCAGAATGGACTAGGCCATGTGGTAGGATCAGTCTCTGACATCATCATCTCCCCCCTTCACTTCACTTTTCTGGCTGAATTGAGTGGGAAGAAAAGAAGGAATTACAGCTAAGGCTACAGCCACTTACGCTGGCAGTGAAGAGGCTGAGGGATAGTAGCATTTAGGATTAATTTTTGAATGTGGAAATAGAGTGTAAAGTACAATTAAAAGAGAGTCACAAGAGTGGCTCTTCTCCTGAATGAGAAGTTATATCAAAATTGTATCATCAGTTTCAGGGGACCTGGTGAAACAGGCTTGCAGAGGGAGTAGAAGCCCAATCTAAACTGTATCAGCAAAAGAAGTAAAGTTTAATCTAAAAACATGATCTAGTATTGAACTACTGACAGTCATTTGAAGGGGTCCTACACTCTGGTTATAGGATGCCTATACAAGGAACTGACACACTTGATCCTCAGAAGATTCATAGTTTGAACTTTTTCCCCTATGAATGAAAAAGAGGGAATAAAAAGAACAATTTGTGTCAGAAAATTCCCTGTCAGTGGCAGAAGATCTCCTCACATATAAGATGGAATTTTGTCCTTCCATTTGCTTCACAGATGTGCCACACACTGAAAAATACAGATTCTATACACTCTCATACATTAGTTTTCTAAGTCCTACAACATATTTTTTTCAGGCAACTGTAATTAAGTAACTGACAATAGAAAATAGAACACACAGCTAAACTGGTCACAGAGCTTTCTGCTGCCATAAAATCAATGTTTCATTGTCAGTATCTGCACTGACAGAGTCTGCTTATGAAACGCTATTCCTAATCTACACAATAACTAGATGTCAAACTTCTTTAAACCAACAAAGAACACGAAAAACTATTTTTGTAGGTTGCAAGCAACATGAGTGAATGAGCTAATTCTTATTAAGTTCGCTCTTGTAGGGAGCAATATAAAAAAAGCAATACAGCAACTAAAAGCGGCTTGTAGAAGAAAAAACAATGAAAATTCATATGAAACAGAACATTTTCTCATTAAGGTTTCGCTTATACTAAGAAACAATTAACAACTTAAGCAATGGAAGCCCAATCACACACAGTGATTAAATGGGGACATTAAAGGCACAGAAGAGAAATCCAAGACAGTTAGGGACTAACTTTGTTATTACTATGTGTTCACCAATTTTTTTGCAGGGAAACAAAACAACACCATTTCTACTCATTCCTGGACTACAGCATTGAATGTAATGAAGAATTCTGCACCGAACAGCATCCATTAAATTATCTAGAAATGACAATTTCTCCATTGTAGTCCCTTAATTTAACTGGTTTTCATTGATAGTTCCCAATTCTCAAAGCTGTGCTGTGACCTACACACCAAACATCTAAAAAACAAATGTTGTAAGTAATGAGCAGCACTTTTTTATTTTTCAGACTAAAACATTTTCGCTAGGCCTACACACTAATGCTTCTGAGTATGATTTGACTTAGTTTAAGTAAGCCACAGCTTACTGTATAGTAGCCAAGATGTAAGCTTCCTACTTCTCACTGGTGAGGTACATTACTATTTATGGTGCCTCATATCCTCGGTTACTCGAATCAGAGGCCTACAAGTAAAAAAAAATTGATGTGGCATAGCAAAAAAAAAAAAAAAAAAAAGAAGATGATATACCTTCTTTTGTGGACATGAAAAGAAAAGTTGCTGCAGTAAATACCACAAGCTGCCTCAACAAAGAAGCCACCAAATATGTAGTCATACATCAAATCGAAAGTTTAGCATCACAATTTGCTGTCATAGTTGCAACCTCTAGTGAAAGCCATGGAAGATTCTATTGCAAGAATTAGGTGAACACTGACGAAGAGTGAGTTTGAGTAAATGTTTTCATGGCTAATAAATTACTGAATAAGTCTTCAAATCAGTAATGTAACCAAAAGAAAGCTGTGTCTGATGGTGCTAGTTTCCTGTTGATGGGCAATATCACTTGAATATGAATACCAATGCTCTGTATTTAAAAATCAGGAAAATAAAAATCACAGCACTTATATTGTTCTGGTTTTGAAACACAGGGAGCTGGGAGGATACAGAATACTATAGTACTTACAAATCGCACTGGGAAAAGGAGAAGTAGTTTTAGCATAGTAATAAATAGTGCTGGACAATATACATGGTAAAAGTTTATAATTCTAATTGCGAGAGATTTCTTCTCTCCAACCTTATGAGAAAACTGCAGCTGAGAAAAGTGAAAGCAAACCAGCTGTGTGTTTTGTGAGCCAAAAAAATATGCTACAATTTTTTCCTAATGTCAAGAAGCAAGTTAATTAAAACATTCAGCAATTATCTCTCACAACATTTAATTTTTTTCACACTGAATTCAGCTACTAATCCTGTACAATGTCACCTCTGGCACCAGAAGTTTCTACAAGCTAGAAAAGGGAAAAATACAACACTTGGAGATATGACAAGCAATACAGAAACTATTTAAGCCACTGAAAACTGGACAGTGCTCCTAGACTTGCCCAAAGTTATCTAGTCATAAGTACAAAAGTTACCATGACTATGCCACGCTCCACAGCATCTCACAAATTATATTAAGCAAATAAAAACCATCAATAACTTTCAGGGAAAAAAAGCTATAAGAAACAAAGTGGAAATACTTCAAAGTATCTAGATTCTGTTGTACAATTCTGTTGTATGAGTCTTTACGATGCTCAAAGGAAAAAATAAACTATATAGTGTGATGTCATCATGTTCTCTTTGTGACATAATCTAACTACAGCAAGCAGTGCTTTTAATAGTGCACCAATAAAGATAATATCCCTTTTCAATAGTTAAATAAATTAGATAAATTTTACCAGTAGGTTTTCTTTTTTCCCCCTTCCAAATTACATAATAAAAAGGTGTGCAAAGTAAGAAGGAAAGAATCCCTAGGACTGAGTTCAAAATAACTCCTTCTAGATATACAACCAAAGCTTGCAAGTTCAAGTCACACTCATTCTCTTTCAGCAACTAAAAGAGCTTTTTCCATTGACAATACAAATTTCAAACATTAGACTATGTTGTTACATTATGACCCATTTACTAAAACAGGGACACAAAATCAAATTACATCTTCAAGTATCATTTACTTTGCAAGCAAAGAAGCAAAAACTTTCGTCCTCCAATAGGCCTCACAGTTGACTTATTTCATTAATTTATTTTGACTTTAGAGGACTTAAAATAATCAATTTTCTTATAAGAACAAACCTCAGAAAAAAATTACTATAACACTATGAGACTATTTTGGAGACAGAAATAAAATTCATATGGTACTCACCCACTAAATGCCTGGATTGCATATAGCTTGGAAGTATCCAAGGAACTTCCACTTACTACCTGAGCCTTTAAAGAAAAGCAGAAAAGTACAGTTACTCAGTTGCTCTTAGTAAGTCTTGAATAAAATTTAACTGTGTCAAACATTAATATCTATCATGAAAAAATGTTTAGAAGGGTCAGCTCCAGGCCAAAGCTATTTTAACTCTTGCTTTTGAATACATTTTTTGTAACATTCAGCATTTAATGACATAGAGTGGTAGAACCTGCAATATTTTAAATCACTTCCCAAGTATTCTTACCCTTCATGTCTTACAGCGTATGCAACATAGATGATAACTAGAGGCAAAAATCTCAGACACAATGTTTGACAGTAGCAGACCCCTATGGTCACAATTACAATAAGCACAACTGTGAGGGTTATCCTGCTTATAATGCAATACACTCAAAGGAGAACAAAAGAGTGAAAAGATGGAAAAAACATGCAAATTTCACAACTAAAACGAAGGAACAAAACAGGTCAACTAAGTCACAAACATATAAACAATATGCATGATCCCTATTGCAAATACATAATTTTAAACCTTTTCATCCACAGAACCGCTATCTGAAAGAGAATTGAGAAGGGAAATACAGGTTAGACAAAACAGTTTCTGAAACAGTATCTCATGCTACAAAAAACTGATACAGTTTTAGTCTGCTAGTGCAGAAGCAAACTGAGGAACTGAAGTCAATGAACACCTTGTTTAGCTGTTTCATTGCAGTCCAATCACTCTCACTACATTTTAAAGAAGCTCAAAGATATTTTCTGCAATTAAGACCTGCTAATACTGTTGGATACTGCAGGACTGTATAGAGGACATATAATCTATATACTCTATCACATCTCCACAGCATTTTTAGCTTTGTAAAATATGTTTGTTTTTTTTTTAGTACTGATAAACAAATACTATGGAAGTGTTAAAAAATAATGCTGTTTTTTAAAAATAAGAGTTTCTCCTAAAGGATATATACATACATACACACAGTCTCCTGAATTCCTTTTTGTTCTACTATAACTACTCATGTAATTATATAAATTACCATGAAAAAAGCTAAGATTTATCACATAAGAATTACAGCAGTGCAAGTTTAAGATACGGTATTATAATTATGAATTGTTTAATACAAATTGCAATACATTCACAGTGCATTTTATCATCACATTAAAAATACTTGTTGACAGGAAAGTATGGCCTTACTTTTTGTTCTTGTCAATTTTGAAATACAGAGAAATTTAAAACTGCTTTTATATAAAGTACTCCATCAATAAAATGTCTCATCTGTTTGGATACTTCATAATACAGTACATACACAGAACTTTGTTGTTTTGCCACTTTACTGATCTTTCCTTTTTTTTCTTCCACATAGTACATATTTTCTACAGGTGAATCCGATAAAAGGAACTAATTCTCAAACTCAGAAAAGGCATAGTGCAGAAGGTGAAGACAGAATTTGGGACTGAGGGAAGTTTTAGGCAGGAGAACACTTGGAAGGTAAGAAATCTCACCATAATTTGTTCATGCAATCTGTATCTTCCTCCTAGAATATCTAATCATGACTAAATGCTCATATTTAAACACTCATAATAAATCTTAGTATTATGTGTGGGAAAGGGAACTTCTAAATAATTTGTAGTTGCTTAAATAGTTTACAGTTAATAGAAATTTTGTTACCAGCTGCCTAAAGAATCACGTGGAGTTATACACTTAATTCAGATGGTTTTTGTCCAGAAAGTTATATTAAAAATACAAAAATATTTAGACTTGCATTCCACATTAAATGGAATACTGTATTTTGGAACATGAGATGGACATAGGAAATTTTCTTTACCTCTCCTTGGTTTCAGTCAGCTTCATCTAAATCCACTACACTTCCTTTACTGGAACCTAATTTTGCTTTTTCCTAAAACTAGGAAGGAGAGTAACAGTCAACAATTAGAAAGGGAAACAAGGTACTACAATGGGAAACAAGGTACTACAATGGGAAACAAACAAGGTACTACAATGGTTTTTGTGTGTTTTTTTTTTTTTTAAACTTTTTTTTTTTCCAGTTAGTATTTAGAAAAGATGCATTTATTTCTCATTTCAAATACATTTCTATTTCCTTTCTCAACAGTAATTGCATGAAGCAGGCAACTGGCACGAACCTCCCCAAAACAAATTTTGAGGGCATCTGTGTAATTTTATTTTAAGAATTGACTGCATCTTCAGAGACAAAATTAATCTGAAAAGTTCAGTTGAAAAGTTTGTTGCTTCCTCTGAACTCAGCCTGAGTGAAATAATCTGAGCTAAGGAAGTGTTCTCTATGTGTCTGAGAGCACCAAATTGGGAAGTGTACAATCACTAAGCAATTCACTTTGGTAGTCATTAGACTGCCAGATAAGACAGCAGCATTCTTTGATGTAGATAAGAAGTGAATCGTGATTATGTAAGAGACCACTGAATGTACTTTTGTCTCAGGGTACGGGAGTAGACATCTCTGATTATACTGCTGAATGACAATGATTTACTTAAAAGAGCTTATCTTCATATAACTCATTTCTTCCATCTACCCATTCTGTGGCAATCAAGAAACGGAGAAGAATTTATGAATGCATTAGGAACAGTGTGACGCTGGATCATTTAGCTAACCCTATGGGATATTTCTTCATTCATTTAAATTACTTTCTCTCTCATTAGACTATGTTTTCTGTGAAGATTCACTGTATACCCAAATATCAGTATAGCCTTCTTGTTATGTATTACATTATTTCAGGTAACTGCAGGGAATTTTATCAGGTTTACAAGTAAAATCCATGGAGTAATATTGCTCCAAAATATGTTATTTCTGCCCACTGTATTCCATATACATATACCTGTGCAGTAGAATGGTCATCTAGCTACTTACTAGTGAAAATTATATTTACAAATGTGAAACACAGAACACAAAAAAACAACTATTTATATTTCTGTTAGTCTGACAGTTTCAAACTCAGTAATAATTACTTAGGTAAATTAATCAGGTAAAAAGAGAAAAAAACTGTTTTAACTTAGTTAAGGGTACTGTAGTCGTACAATGCAATGCCCCTCTTTTCCATTTAAATTTATCTAATGATAACAATTTAATTAACGCAATGAAGAAGAGAAGGGAAAATATCACTAACTGTAGCAGAGAATACACTATGGTCTGTTATCTATCATATCACATTTCTCCAAATAAGAACATTTTCTATGCAGCACTCCTAATAGTTAATAACAGAACCAAAAAAAAAAAAAAAAAAAGGAAGAAGAAAGGAGAGGATAATCTTAAGGAATATTTAGCAATCCATGTTTTCAGGTGTTCTTTTGCTGAGGTAGAATATTCTCTCCAGCTCTACCACAATCTCTAACCTTCACAATCTCTTATGTATAACTCTGTTCATTCCTTCTTCTGTCTCTGTCACTCCATAGGCTCCTCACAAGCAGACACAAAGCTTTGGGTAAACAAGAAATTCAGAATAATCACTAGCTAAAATCCTGCTAACAAGAAGATACTGAAAGATTGTATAATGCTCAACATGCCCACTGTTGAAGAAGCATCCGCTGTGGTAAGCTATTCCCATGATAGGAGAATGAGTGAGTAGTTTTTTGGCTTTCTTTCAAATGAGGCCACAAGTTTTCTTCAGTCCGTATATCAGTTTACATCCTTTGAAGTAAACCAAGTAAAACTTCCAAAAAGTGTTTGAGTGCAGCATAATTACTATTCAAGCTCAGTGTGAAAACCAACATATTTTATAAATGCTGAGCTTTACAGTAATCAACTGTTTTCAAATTAATAAGTGATCTGAATTACCTGTTTCTAATCACCAACTGTAACTCACCATAATTAACACAGCAGTTCATCATATAAGATAACTTGTTTCAGTACCCATAATTCCTAGAAGAAATCTCAAAAGGATGTCGATAAGGCAGATCCTTCCAACATGAAAGATAAATTAGGGAGCAAAGATGTCAAAGTGAATCATAGAATGGTTTGGGTTTGAAGGGATCTTTGAAGATTATCCACTCGAAAACCTCCTGCTATGTACAGGGACACCTTCCACTAAATGGAGTTGCTCAAATTCCCATCCAAGCTAGCTTTGAACACTTCCTGGGATGGGGTTATCTACAACATCTCTAGGCAAACTATTCGAGCATCAACCACCCTCATTATAAGTATTTTTTCCTTATTTCTAATCTAAATCTCACCTTCTATGAGACCATCAACCTGATCAGTCTGCCTTCAGAGATAATCACATCAAAAATGTTTAACAGATTTTTTTCCCCGTCAGTCATAGTGATCCTTCAAGCCTTGTGGCATTATTTAATTTCTGCATTTTTTCTGAGCAGTGGAACATCATAATACACTTTCATGACTGCAAAAATTTAGTTCAACTTCCTCTCCATAGCACAAAAACCACGGTAAGGTCATAATAATTCAAAATGTTAGGAAAGATTAAGATGATATTATGCACACAATCTTAATTTTCCTCTCTTGTAATTATGTTTAATCATATAACACCAGATTGAAAGAAGACAAAGTTCATTATTCTCTCAAAGTAACATTTCAACCTTTAATTCTAGCAAACTGTTCCAAGAATGTCAAACGGACTGATGATGATGCCATTCCTCAAAGGAAACCCTTTTGACAAAATACTCGAGTTATATAAAAAAATACATCTATTCCATGGAAATAACATGTCTAAAAGCACCCAGTCAGAAGCAGAGCATAGTCTGAGTTGGACAATTCTAAGTAGCATATAACTGCTAAGAAAGGGAAGCAAACGATGAAAATCAAGTCCAAATGAAAGTGCATCACATTGTCTGATATAATAACACAAATTAAGACAAGCTAATATAATGAATATGGTAATGAAAAGCTGAAATTATCAGTACAGAACAGAATATCACAGAATCTGATCCTAAAGAATGTTGTATTGCTGAGGTACATTTGAAAAAGAGATACTATATAATGTTTGAAAGATAGTATTAAAGCTAACACATCATAAGAGATGAGTGATGCTTGTCTGACAGAGAGAAGGTCACACTTGAATAAAACTTGGTTGACAGGAGAAATGGAAGAATTGCTGCTAGCACTTTACTAGCAGTGATGTAGAAAAATTACTAAAATATACACTGAGAGCAAAAACAGGAGGTCATTTTGGTGAAGATAAAAACTGCATCTGTATCTTTACAAACAAGCTGGTCTGCAAATGTGAAACAAGACAACATGATTTAAAAACATCTCTGGTGTTTAGAAATTGAGTCCCATTGGACTTACAATGGCTCTTGTTTTCTGCTACTAGATACTTCTACCTACTTCTCAAATTTACCTCTAAAAGAATAAATCATTGTCAAGAACTACTTGATCACGATATGTGGAATGATATTACTGTTTCAAAATATTTGGTGTTCTCAAACTACAGCCCTCTTAAAGACTGAGCTTTCTTGACAGCTTCCTTCTTGCCAGAGTGATCTTAGAGTAAAATGCAGAGTGCATTTAGGAACTCTTCCAAATCCAAAGACAGAGGGATTGTAAAACAAAATCTGTGGAGAATAAGGAGGAATATTTTATCTCTTTTGGTACAAATCATAGCTGCAAAAAGAACCGACTCTATGAAATCAAACACAATTGATCATTCTGTTTCTACAATACATAGCCAACATATTCACAATATATTTGATTTGGAATACTGTATAACAATCTTGCATATTCCACAGGCTATGGCATTCATAGCTGTTGTTGATTGTTTCTTCTCCTATGGGTTTGTATTCACTTCCTAGCTAAGGTTTAAGAATCAATTTAAAATAGTCTCAAACTCCTTAAAAATGACCTTCAAAAGTTGAAACCAAGTGAAAAACTTCAGATAAGTCAGAATAATCTCAAGACTTGCAGTAGAGGTAGAAAATGTGAGTCAATGTATAAGCACCAAAAGAATAAGGCAGTGACATCAGCCATTTTTGTTTACTGACATAAGACAAAGAAAGTTCATTTGCTGGTAGGAAACTTGGTTAAATAGTATGAGAGAAAGAAAAGACTTGAACTACTTCAATGCTAATATGGTTTATCATACATGATATATGGAATAAAGATTTAAAATTACAGAAAACAATTTTCAGTTGTATTGTGATATTTGGGAACAATACTCTGGGTGAGTCAATTTCAGACTACGCTCTCAGTAGCAAGTTAATTGAACAGAATTTTGTATAGGTTGTACGAGACATTTTACCCATTCCATGGGTAAAAAACATGAAAGAATTCAAAATATTATTTGCATACTTCATGTGTTTTGGCACTAGTCCTGTAAAAACTAGTTCTACCTTTAGGAAGGGAAAGAGAAAAAAGGCAAAAAAAAGTGAATAAGGAGTTCTATGGAGCATACAGCATTATATTATTTGAAAGCATTTTTTATGCAATTTTAGTACAAAATAGGCAACTGTTACTCTGGAGTGTTTATATCTTATCTGAAACAAAGGCGATTATATAGCTCTATGGATGCCTGTTAATGTCAGCTGAAATGGTTTTCCCTGTTTTTGGAATCACAGTACATGTAAACAAAATTGAAGAGAGAGTTGACAACAAAAGCCAGGCCAAGAAAAAACTTAAATATATCTAGCTTCATTAGTCAACTGCAGAGGAGCTACCACCTGATCAGTCAGCAGCTTGTTGTCTACTACTACATGCTTTGTCTTTTCATTTACAAGGTTCTCTTTTTTTTTTTTTCACTCCCCTATTTAATATTTTATACATCATACACTTAATTTTAGATAGTATCAAGGATATTTGCAAACATCTCTATAAGCAACACAACTAGAAGATATGGGCTACCTGAAAAATCTTTTAATATGACAACTAGTAAAATTTTCAGCAGAATGAATAAGAGCTTCAGACGAGGCTGGTACAGGAAATAAATCTGTACCAACAATATAGAAGTGCAAATGCCTGTATGTGTATCTTGTTTTTACCCCACAGATGTTTGTCAGTCAACTCTATTCTTATTTTCAAGTTTACCAACATTTCTGATCATGAAGGCCATCTTTTGAATACTCTCTGCACATCAAGGTGTCACATTTAACAACTGACAAAGGTTCATCACTTTCAACAATAATTTTACATCAGAAGGAACTGGAACGGCTTCCAATTTCTTCTAGACACAAAGGGGAATTCTGTAGATGTTCTACAGATCACCTGGAAAATGTGCATAAAGAAAAAGTCTGGCACCTGTCCCATAAAAGTAGTCAGAATTCTTTGGCAGCAAAAGAGAATCTCTTTAGCTTTTCACTTCATTACAATATTTTGCTTTCCCAATAGGTCAGAAAAAGATTTGAGCATATTTATGAACTCATGACTTCCAAGACATTATGCTTTTTCAAAATATCCATCTAGATACTTTTCAGCCAATTGTTTTCACAAAATTCCTTTATCCTAACACTATTTTATAAAATGATGCAGTGATTTTTGCTTCTAAAATACAATTCTCTGAAGACAATATTAAAATATTTTAGAGAAAAAGAGAAACTACTCCTTAATCTGGGTAATAAAATATTAATTTGTCCTCAATTCCTCAGCAGAACCAATATAACAAGTGCTTGGAACTGGTATTTATGCTTAGATTTAGCTATTAAAAATTCATTTTAAATAATAATAAAAAAAAAGGCAGGGGAAATTCCACAATTACTAATAAATCTACATCAATTCTAAAGTTGGTAAAAATAATGTTAAATCATATTCTGTTCTTGTAAGGATTACTGTAGCAGAGTCTTCTTTTGTGATGGAAATTATATGTTTTAATGAATTAAATTTCTTAAAAAAGAAAATAATCCTCTAAACAAATTTTTGTTGTTGCTGTGTGTTTTTTTTTTTTAATGGAGAAGAATAAATTAGATTATTTGCAGTATATTGTGCTAATTAAAGATGTGTGACTGTGGGTTTTTTTTTATGTTTTATTGGTGATTAAATAACAGATATACTTATTCCAGCCAAAGAATCTCAAAACAAAAGAATTCCCTAAGTGTAATTGAGACATGTTTTCCCAACATGACACACATTGATTTAGTAGGGGTTACTATGCTGAATTACATCCTTGATCCTCTTTTTGTTGCTATTCTTTACTTCAAAGGCATGCACCATTATAATCTATCGTTTTCTAGCGAACATCAAACTCTTCACTACAGAAATAAAACAGACAGCCACTAGAACACTATTAATGACTCCTTTGGAAAAGTTAAACAGGTGTTTTCTTTTTAAAAAAAAATCCTTAATTTGTTATAAATCTTGTTTCTTTAGCACAACAAATCTATTAGAATCGAAAGCAAGTCTATCAACTTCCTACCCAGCACGTTTACACAGTACATCTGTTCCACTGTCACTGCTTTCTGATATGAACGTGGAAGTGGATTTACACTGACGAAAAGTCTTAGTAATTGATCTGCTTACATTCTTTACATATGAAGAAAATGATAGGTGAATTATGTTATGCTGGATATGTCTCCAAGTTCAACTCTTCACACCTCACAGTTCTGGTTAACATTTTTTTTCCAAAAGCACTGCAGATCAACATATCATCTGCAGAGCACAAACAGACAGCCCATACGTTAATGAAGATTTTCATGACTCCAGGTAAAAGGAATAAATCTATCAGATGTATGGTAGAAAGTAAAAGCAAAACTTTTTGCTCTAAATACTTTTGTTTCAATGGACAAAACAGAAAATCTGGGAGCACGGTATTGCTATTGACTCCTGTCTGGGGTAACAGGATAACAGGTTACTCTGTGGTTGAAACTCTAGACCAAAGTCATACTAAAATCTGTCTAGACACCAAATGATTAGTAAGATCTTCATCAATGTGATCATGAAGCTACTAATTGTAAATTATCCCTCACAAACTGTACTGTACAGTCTGTATTGTCATTGGAAGTGACTTGCAAGAGCACACATGATTCTGGAAGCTTAGCCAGAGTGATAGCTTCATCAGGAGAAAAACTTATCTAAGGCATCTGCAAAAGATAAGGAGAACAAGGAGGAGAACATATCTAAGGCGTGCAAGGCAAAGGGACGAGGACGGACTCTTCTCAGCGGTGCGTGGTGATAGGACGAGGGAAAATGGTCAGAAACTGATGCATAGGAAATTCTGCACAAATGTGCGTGGGAACTTCTTAACAGTAAGGGTGACAAAGCACTGGAACAGGCTGCCCAGAGAGGTGGTGGAG